>CM075943.1:27687410-28887410 GCA_038030265.1 Corythucha ciliata
ATAGCTAAATATCAGCGAAATTGCCAGTTTCTGGACTCAGTAGCCGCACAAATTGCAAGTGGTAGCCAAAGAATCGAGATCGATGGATAGAATACCCGTCAAATTTCAATTTGCAAGTTTTAATATCTATCAAAAGGCAAGTTTTGGGCTGAATAGTCGTGAAAGTGCACATTTGCGAGGTTAAACCACCTGAAAATTACTATTTCAGGGTAGCGGGACATCGAATCCATATTAATTTGGCTTTTTTACGTGTTTGAATGGTAAATAATTTCATGGCCCAAAAGCCGCTGAATCGCAGCATTGGAGCCGAGTCGCCATAAAATTGCCATATTCGAGGTCGAGTCGAAAATCTGTCAAGTTAAGATAGGGGTCCTTTCACAAAATGGCAAGTTGCCCGAGGGCGTTGAGCCCGCAAGTTCAGCTGCCTCGAGAGCACTATAAACCTGGCGGAATAACCGCGGAATTCTATCGATTTAGAGCTAAATATCAGTGAAAATGTATATTTCGGGTATAAATATCTTTAAAATTACCAATTTATGGTCTTAATTTGTCGAAAAATTGCAAATTTTGAGCCTTATTCTTATTGGCCCTGGAAATCTGGGCTATAGCCGTTTGCAAAAACCACAAAAAAACCTCCTGGCTAATATTACAGCCTCGAAAAATAAGCTAAATTGCGAGTTTTGGATCTGAATAACCCCGAAAATGCCAATTTCTGATTCCGATCATTATTTTCGTGAACTTTGTAACATTTTGGAGGCAAATGTATGCGTGGTGTAAGCGATTTTATGTTTTTTATTAATCCGTTAGGGTCCTGTTAACAATGAATCACAGTTTGCACACAAAATGTCGAAAGGCACAACTTTTGACGGCCCAAAAACCTCTAAATTTGTTGACTTTCAATCATTCACTTATAAGTCGAATATGGTCACTCCTAACGGGAAACGCACAATGTACTTAGTTAAAGTTGACAAAAATCCGCGTCGATTGAAAAAAAAAAAAATCCAAATCGGTCGAACAGTTCAACTTTTTCAGATAAGCAATTATCACCTATTTTTTCAAAATTTCCAATAACGTGTGCTATTCTTTTTTCAAAGCGTCATACCTCTAAAACTATCTTTTCAATCAATACCCCCATCATTGAAAGTTATAGAGCACCAAATGGACAGGCCAGGAACATCTGAATCAACCACCTGGAACCTGTTTTTGACGTTTTAATTTAAACGCTGATTGTCCCAAATCGAAATTTCTCCAAATTCGCTATTAGCAGTGGCGAGGCGTCCGGTCATCGATAGATTCGCCGATGACTAGATTTTTCTTCGGAAATTAAGGAATATTTGTTGGAAATATTTTTCTTAGAAAAGTCCCTTCTTGGAGAAAAAAAATGATTCAAAACAATGATAATTTCACTCAACTCAGTTCATAGGAGAGTTAGGAGGTCTGTTTTTCATCAACTGGGAGAATACTGGAGCGATCTATTGAGTCTTAACAGCGTAACAGATGCGCTAACTTTGGAGAATCCAATCTCCCTCCCTCCCTCCCATTCCCATCCACTCATTCATGTCTTCGTCAAGCTCAGTTTCCTTCTCTTTCTCGCGCGTTAGAAAAACAGCTCTACTCATCGCTTCTTCGGTCAAATCCGGTTCCTCTTGGCTCATCGTGCGAACGGTCGTGGTCGGAAACGACTCCTTTTCAAATATTTTCCTGGCGTTTATTTCATTTTTCATCTCTTTTCAGCGTTTGAATTTTGTTTCTCTTGAATTTGGTGCAGGAGCTCCAGTATTTAAAATGGTATTTTACGTAAGATCGTTATTCGTTCCGTTTTTTGAGACGAAGCTCCGAATTTTTAAAAGGATCTCTTGTGTACTGAAAAATGTGAATAATTTCAGGAAAAGTGAATTTCTTTTAGAGACAATCAACTGAAACCCCTTAATAATTCGATCGAACAAATCAAATTGTATAATTCGAACGATAGATGAAAATTAGGCACAATAGAATTGTGCCATAAGTAGAAAAGTATCATATATAGCAAATTGAGCAGGCCAGAATGCTTGTTAGAGGTTTTGGATCGTGAAAAATATGCATTATGAGCAAGGCCATATTTATTTTATGAATCATTCGGGGCGAGCAGGTGGACCGGAGCGCGCTCAGGCGGATATAAGTGAAAGAGTCCCGGGGAGATTGAAGGTTTCTGTGTCTTAGGTTTCCCATACAAATTGTGAATAGTAACGTGGTTGATTGCTCCAGATAGTGGTTTTTTATTTTTTAATTAGTTTTCATTTGCTCGAATTGTGTTGCAAAAGGATGAAAATCGAGTCTTAATGTGACCTGTATCTCAAACGAACGTTTCGGTTGACGGAATCAGGTAGGATTGATGTGTTTTTGGGTGCCACTTGGGAACGAAGGATGGCGTCAGCCTTCACAACTTCCCTCGATGGAAAAATTAGTGTTTATTGCGAATTTTATAGCCATTGGCTCTAGCTAGCTGCTACTAAGTCATGAGTTGCGACTTACATTAATTCCAAATAATTCATTTTTGAACTTTCTTAAATATGCTTGTCGGACCGCTGTTACGTAAATGGATAGTTGAGCGCAGTTTCTAGAGAAAGTATAGAGTAAGGCCCTGTTCACAAGCTCTACGTTTGTGTTGAGTGGTGTCAATGCAACCTATAAAAATGCTTCATTTTTCAAGGGAGTAAATTTGTTTGGCTGCATAGACTCCACAGAACGTGAACATAGAGCTTGTGAACGGGCCTTAAAGCCGGCTTCACATGTGATCTGAAAAAAGCTCAGCTTTGAGCTGTATCCAATGAAATATAATTAATTCAAAGGCGGGTTGCTCTTTGATTGGCTACAGCTCAAGGCTTAAGCTGCCACAGTCCGCATGTGAAGGCAGCTTAATAGTGTTGTGAGACATTTTTCTAAATAAGTCAATGAGACCATATGGTTTTCTACACTAGTGCAGCGCTAGAAAAACAATGGATCGGGTCTACAATAATAGATTGTATGTAACGTCCATGTAAACACCCCTTCATGTTTACCATTTTGCCTATATTTTACCTATATTTTTTTCTATCATTTACAGAGTGGGAACACAATGATTCTTATAAGCGCAATTTGTCGAGTATGCGAAGCTACGCCTAAATCGCGCAATTTCGTCGGTGCGGAGGGATTGCTCAGAGCAGGGCATGTAATGCTTTTAGGCAAATTGCATTTAGCCAAGGCAACTCATGATTTAGTAGCAGCTAGCTAGACCCAATGGCTATAAAATTCGCAATAAACACCAATTTTTCCATCGAGGGAAGTTGTGAAGGCTGACGCCATCCTTCGTTCCCAAGTGGCACCCAAAAACACATCAATCCTACCTGATTCCGTCAACCGAAACGTTCGTTTGAGATACAGGTCACATTAAGACTTGATTTTCATCCTTTTGCAACACAATTCGAGCAAATAAAAACTAATTAAAAAATAAAAAACCACTATCTGGAGCAATCAACCACGTTACTATTCACAATTTGTATGGGAAACCTATGACACCGAAACCTTCAATCTATCCGGGACTCTTTCACTTAAATCCGCCTGAGCGCGCTCCGTTCCACCTGCTCGCCCTCAATGAGCCACTTGCACATTTTTTCCTTAAAGTTAATAAAATTAGAAAAGGGTTGGCGCATTTTTTTTTCAATATAAACGAAAATTTAAATTGTTATGAATTTTCAAAGTAGGGAATTTTATGGGCCAGCTAAAAACACCCCGCGCCATGTTGATTTCATATCCGAGTGTGATGACGTCACTTAGTTCGAACCATATTCGACAAATGACATTAACGCAGTGAATATTGCTTTATTGTTCAATTTTATTGCTTTTTTTCGAGAAGGAAAATAATAAAAATGTGAATAAATATTTAAATATTAAAAAATATCATAAATTACAATAAATATTCGAATACACATTTGAACGAGCCTCACTTGCTCTCGCGTAACACGAGGATGCTTGTTTTAGCGGCGAAAGATTCCCAAAAATGTAATGAAGAATGAAATAAAAAATAACTCCACATCTTTGAGTTTCCAGCAGATCGTTTACGATATCTTTCCTTTTCAACTTCTCCAGAACAGATGAAGTTCTTGCCTTCTTGTTGCCTGAAAAGTAAGGAAATGCTTTGTACGCTCTGTTCTTCGCAAACGCTTTCAAATTTACAATAGTAAGAATATAGGTGTGTTCCATTGTTTTGTACTTCCATGTTTCCTACAGGAATAGAAGTATTGTGATCGTGAACAAAATCGAGTTCGAGCTGACTTATCATTCTTTATGTACAACCTCAGAAAAGTTGAAAAAGTGGTTTTCGGCATGCCGTCGGTCTGTCGGTCATTAGCGAAGGAAAAGTACAGCATTGACAGTTGTTTTCATTTATTATTTTCAGAAATTTCAATCAAATGCTGTTCGTGCTACACTTTTCCTGCAATGGAAAACGCCTAATGGTCCATTAGATTAGTTTGTAGGGCGTGATTCATGGAGGTTCTCAGACTAGTTGTACGGTTTATAAGAGTCTTTTCCTCTCTACTGTTTTACTTACTCTTTGAACGAGCAGAGACGCTTAATATGTAGTACTATCATGTGACCAAACAAATCTATTGGTGCTTCCACAATGCTTACCCGTCAGTCGAGATCGTTGGTACTCAAATCGAGAGGGTACAACTCCCGGCTTCGCGTATGCGAGTCCTCGAAGTAGGTGAAAACTTCCTCAGGTACATCAAGTTCTCAACGTCATTTTCGAGCTGAAAAATGTTTCAATGACTTATAAGAATCAAGAAACGGAGCAATGTTATCCTGACTTCATCTTTCGCATTCAGAAAGGAAGAGCCAGAAAACAAGAAGAAACAAACTAATGAAGCCACTGAAGGCTTCCGACCTCTATGATTATATAATAATTGAATTTACTCACGTCAAAGTAGTCTTCACATCAGAAGAACCTTGTAGATTGATAGAACCGGACCATGTTGTTCTCGCCTGCATGCTTTGAACCACTTCGGCGGAGCTGTGTTATTCATAGGCACCGTTACATAGTTTTTCCGGAGTTTTTAAAGTTGTGCTTGCATTGAGGCACGAAGAAGTGTTTGTACATATTTTATCACGCCTCAAAGCAAATGAATAAAAGTATTAGCAATAGTAAGATAGGACTTGGAACAGCGATCGTAAAGTGATCAGTGATAACTCAGGCAAAAAGAAGGAAATGATAATTTGATAAGAGAAAATAAGTATACCTATTCAGCGGAGCCCAGTTTCTGTAAGTTCAGACGGACTATTTAATTCCATTTTAATGTGTAAAATTACTTTTAAATAACGAAAGAAAAGGAGTACGAAATTATGAATCTCCATACCAATAACAGTCACTCGAAAAAAGTTGAACTAAGTGACGTCACAGACACTCAGCCAATCACAAGGCGTTGTGACGAGTGCGCAAATTAATGAATTTTCATGACCAATTTAATAATTATTGGCACGATTTTGAGAGCACTTTGTTGTGACAAGTTCATTTTTAGGTTCTACTTAGCAAAAAAAAAAAATTCTCCCTAGAAAATTCCGACCCATGCAAGTTCCTAATTGGCGAATGAAACTATCACTAGCTGCTCTAGTGTTCTTGATAGTGTAAGCGGCATTTGTTATCAATTTGAGAGTTAGTTTCACAGGCATTGCTGATAGTGTAAAGCGCCCCATACACTGTCAGTTTAACTGAAGACAATCGTGAGGCCGTCGATCGGGGTTACCCACACATTTTCAGTTAATCTGAAGGCCATGGACTGCAGTCCACCTACAGTCCGTGAAAACTGAAGGTGTGTGGCCGGAGGACCGGCTGGGATCGGACGTGAGATCGTTGACTGACAGTGTATGATACCCGTCGATTTTGGCCGGACGGTCGCCTCTTGAGGCGACGGCCTGCAGGCAATCGCATAGTGTATGGGGCGCTTAAGGCTGTTGACGGTGCTTCCTCAACTTCGGTACACGATTTCTTTGTGATGAAACCGAGATATTTCATGAAAATTGGCACATAGCTATTTCTAACCAATTGAATTGTCAGTATGGATTCACTTTTTGGAAAAAAAAATCTAAGGGGGGGTTCCCCCCGCAACGAAAGCTTTGGTACACGTTTTCTTGGACAAAAATGCAATATACTTTTTTTTTTATTTTTTCGCGAATCTTTGAGGTTGCAAAATTGTCACTATGGATTCACTTTTTTCAAATTTCAATTATTTGTTTTAATTTTCATTTTTTAAAAATCGTAGCTTCGATTAAAATGTTTATTCTCACCGTACATATTTGAGGAAATAGGTTGAGAATACAGTAAAAATTTTTTAAAACGTATTCATCAACACTTTCGTATTGTTTTAAGAACTTATTCCTAATTAATAGCAATTTTAATTTCGTTGAAATGAGGATTCCACCTCGTGGCGCTGTGCTGCGGCTAGTTTTAAAAGGTGGATTCTATACAATAATTCGTTGGACTCGAGATGCTACCAGCCCCCCTCTAACTTCACTATCGTAGCTACCCTATTTGTCCAACAACTCCCTCAAGGTTACAGAAAGTATGTTTTTTTTGTTTTTTTGTTTTTTTCCTTTCATGTCTTTTGAGTTTTGTGGGCTGAAAAATACGTGAGGATCGTTTTCCGGGTTAGGCCGGCGAAACAATCTACCGTCTTCGGGAGTTGTTTCATTTTTTTATTTTTTGCCTAAAAAACAGAACTCGCAGAATAAGAATAAAATAAGTTTAATACTGATTAACCCCCGCACGAACCAATTGATTTTTAGCTTTCGAAGAACTCGTCGCTGGGGCTGATCCAATAGGGGGGAGGGTAATGGGGGAAACTACCCCCTCCCCCATGATTTCAGGAAAGTTGATTTTTAAAGATAAAGAGAATATCACGACGATTAGCTGAGGACAAGCGGTGGTTAAGAAGCTTATTTGTCAATTCTCTCATAAAAGTAAGGCTACCCCTTCCCTGCAATACCAATTTTCTAGCCTCGCCTTGTCATAAAGTCGTCAAACAATGTCATACCCTCAAACCTGACGCTTTTCTGACTTCTGGGATTTTCACATCAGGCAGAATCACAGAGCGCCGTTTCTGCTTCCAAATATTAAACTCTGGGATGTCGAGTGGTGTTTTTAAAGCAAGTTGTAGTCAAGGAAGCCGGTTACCAAACGGGGTAGTTACAGGAAAAAACTCCGGGACTAAGTTTGATGACTGATTTTAATGTTTTCAGGAGTGTTGAGTCTGATTTTTAAATTTGCCCAACGTTACAACCCCTGCAACACGGCGAAATTTGAGTGGATTTTTAGCTATCGTGTTTTTGGGGCGTTTTCACCACGCCATCTCTTGTAACAGGTTTTAAAACATGGTTTCCGCTCATTTATTATGTTTTTAGAAGTCCTTAGTCGGAATTTCAAACCCCCAAACCCTAACAAGAGACGCTGCAGCCTATAAATAGAAAAAATTGAAAAAACCTCCGATTTCAAGCTTTTTTTCAGTGTGGCATCCAAAGTCGAAATTGATGTAGTTCACATTAGTTTTCCATTTCATTTTCAAACGAGATTGTATACCTGTATTTCTGTCCGTTTCTATCCGTTGTTAACTGGTGTGCTGAATCCGAATTTTATCTAAAAACTCTAACTACTGCCAATTAACACCGTGCTAGTGATGTAGAGTAGATTCTTAACCAAAGAAATCAGTAGCAATAGTGAAAACAAACGACATATTAGCACTCATGAAGTATAGCACTTGGGACCGGCAAGGTGCTTCTAGGAGGAAAAGAGGCCACGTTGCTGGTCTCTTTGAAGGCCGATTTACCCAATTCACATAGTCACCTCCATATAGGGAGCAATTATGTGCGTCTCCTCTACTTCAGCAGGCACAATCGTCACAATTTTAGGGTTAAAAAGAGCCCACTTTTTTTTTATTATGAAACGCTCGCGTCCAACGGAAGAAATTTTCATAAGCCTTATCATTGGAAGTTGCGTGAAATATTGTTCTTTACATATCCGCTAAACAATCCATAGACAATTTTGTGAGATAATTTCATAACGCAAGGTGTCCAGTTTGGCTAAACGTTCTTCAGATGGGGGCGTTTATAATCCCCCTCTGCTATTTTTCAATATGTATCCTTGATTTCGATAAAACCGGTTCGTCATCGAAAAAGTTAGGCACACCTATTAAATTTGGCATAGTTGTTCGCGTGGCTTCCGCTATTCCATGCAACAGAAGAAAAACGCGAAACTTGTGGTTTTTTTCGTGGTCATCAAACTAAGCCCAAAAGAACAAAAGAACGATTAGTCTCAGGGGCGTAACCAATTGATCAAGGGGTGGGCAGCCAGTTAGGCACGGGTCCGCAATTGGCCGCGGGTGGGGGGGGGGGCACGTCTTGAGAAAAAATGTTAGCGGATGAATTCCAGAAAAGGACATTTTGCGGCTAAGAACTAGGAAAAACACCCATTCACGGCTAAAATTGAGTAATAGCGCTGATTCACGTTAAAAATGAGAAATAAATCTCATTATTCGCGGTTGAAATTGCGAAAACATACCAATTTGCAGTTTCCACGATGCAAAGACCGCGACGAAATTAAGAAAATGCGCTAATTCACGGGTTATAGAGCTCTTTTCACAGCTAAAATTGACAAAATAAATTGCCCGTTCAATGTAGAATTGAGATAAATCACTCACTTGCGGCTAAAATTGGGGAAAAATGCCAATTCACGGTTCAAATTGAGAAATGGTGCTTATTCACGCAAGTAAAATTGAGAGAAGGCGCCAGATCGTGGTTTCTCAAACAAACATCTCGATAAACATTGCGAAAAAGTGCTAATTTACCGTTTGTATACATATATATGGCAAGTTTGCGGGTACAATTGAGAAAGAGCGCGTACATTTTTGAAAAAGTGCTTATATTCACGGCTAAGATTAAGGAAAATTGTTCGTCCGCAGGTGGAATTGAGGAAAATACCCATTTCAAGGTTTCGCGATGCAACATCCAAGTCAAAATTAATGAAATTCGCTCACGTGAGGGTTATGTGGACCTTTTCACTGCTACAATTTGAAGGGGGAAAAATTGCTCAAGGCAGAATTGAGGAAAATCACTAATTTGCTGCTAAAATTGAGGGAAAACGAATTGGTAAAATTGTCACCGTTCGTTGTTGATTGATGGCATTGTCGTGGCTAAAATTGAGAAATTGCGTTCATCCACAGGTTAAATTGAGAAAAACTGTTCTTTTGCGGCTGAAGTTGACAGATCGAGCGCACCAATGCGCGGTTAGGCTATGCCTAGTGCTGGCCGCAATTGAAATAATAAATAAAAATGCGTAATTTCACGGTTTTTTGAGACATTTTAACAGCTAAAATGAAGAAAATGGGTCATTAATATTATTAGTTTTTAAGCCATACAACTTGATTAATGTTATGTTTTTAGGGTTATGGCTTTTTTCTTCTTCTACTTCTTCGTTTCCTGAGCTTTCGCCTTCTTTTGCTGAAGGCATCGTCGGAGAACTTTTTTTTTCAAAAAACATTCATCAAGAAAATGTGTTGTTTGTAGCCTTCTATTTCGGATTTTATGTCGAAAAACTGAAACTTCCCCCCGGAAAGTGATAACTGTGGAGCTAAACTTTAAATTTTAGACCTGAGACGGTAAACTGAGCTCGCATTTCCTCTCCCAGTCTGGATGGCACAGCGGGCTAAACACGATTTGCTAGCCAAAACACACGAAATTGCGCGTCGTACCTGCGAAAATGGGATTTTAGCGCGAAAAATCAGCAAAATCGGTTTCAAAGTTAAGCTGACCCTCGAAGTTGGTTTGTCAGCAACAAACATCCGCGAATTATTGATTTTTGGTGAAACTGATAAGCGAAAATGTGTTGTTTTTTTTAGTGAGAAAAATCCGCAAAATTGGTTTTATGGATCGAAATACTAGACATTTGAGGAAGAAATGTCAGTAAAAGTGATGTCTTAGTGGTCGAAATCAGTGATGCTGGTTGCTTAGTGAGGCAGAGACTGTAATGTGCGAAATTTGGTTTTCATCACAAAAAACAAAAAAACAAACGGCGAAATTGGTGTATGTATTAGTAGGCGAAATTCGAGTAATCGGTTCTGTTGCTGAGCAATTCCTGCGAAAGTTTTAATCATTAAAAGAGTGTTGAATTTTAACTTTTTGATGGAATTTGGGGGTGGGCACCTGCCCCACGAAATCTGCGCTTTTGATTCTAGGGAGGGCAACTGCCCACTCCTGCCCCCCCCCCCCGCTGGCTACGCCCATGATTAGTCTACACCGATGGTCTCAGAGATATTTCACCAAATCGAACAAAAGGGCCCTCAAATCCAAATTTGAGATCGTGCAGCGCCAACACCCAACGTGGAACCTTCAGGATTTTTCTAGGAAATGGAAGGATGTGTATCTGAAAGAGATTGCCAAGCGTTTATCAGTTTTTCCAGCTTCAGGCTCCTGCCAATTTTCCGTCAGCGGCAGAAAATGGTCAATTTTTGACGGGTCATATCTCAGGAACCATTAGTCGTACGGAGATACAATTGGGCTTAAACAGTCGCAAACTTAGTTTCTTTCAAAAATGCAAAGGAGCGCAATCATCGAAAAGTACTTAGTTCCAGAGATACAACCGATTAAGTATAAAAAGTAAGAAAATTTCCAGTTTTTTTGCGATTTTCGACGTGCAGCCGACCGATTTTTTGTCGGCAAAATTCAGATTCGGATTCAGCACCCCAAGATCCGTTGACAAAACTACTTCTATACGTTTGTCCCGGCCAATTCCCCTTTTGACTGGACTGAATCTTGTCATTTTAATACTCTTCTCATCTAAAGATGATACAAAGAACTCCTCAAACAAGAAGAACAAGAAGTCACACAACGAACTCCTTACGCCTGTGAAACATAGGCACTACCGGGCCGCTTCGTTCAATGGCTCGTCCAGATTCGATTCAATCTTGTTCAAGTGTCGCTAGTGCCTTAGTGTCGCTAGACATGGATGGTATCTCCATAACGCTATGTAATTCTTTGAGCTGGGAAAAACCACCGCCAGCGGATAGTGTGCCCATAACAGCTGCTGTGTTTGTTGTGCGCGAAGTTTGATTGTTTTCTGAGGTCACATTTCTTTTGAGTACACACATTTAGCACTCCAAGAGAGAAGTGGTATGATATCCATTCTGGTTTTCCTCAAGCAAACTGCCATAACTCCAACAATTTTCGTCGCACGTAATAATGAAGCACACCACTGAAATGGCACAAAATTGTCTTTTTATTATGTCTACGTGGTTTTGGAATCAGCTTGAGTTAAAGGCCCTCAATACTGGGCTGAATTTCCAAGTTGTCCTCTTTTTCCACCAAACAAGGGTTTTCTAACAGCTTTAATTTCGCACACAGCATTATCAAGATGAGTCGCTCTGCGGAAAAAACTTCTTAAAAAAAGCTTTCCAATGACCTACGATGAAATGGACATTGCCACTGTAACAGCCAAGATATTTGGACAAAGGTTTGAAATTGTCAAGCGTAATCGCCAAAATAAGGCTGTTGTAGCCACTGGAAATAAAAGAGAACTATCGTCTTATTGGTGGATGATTAAATCCAAATCGCTAAATCGGTCTCAGAAAATTATAAAAATACGAATGCAGTGAATTCTTCACTCATACACCCCCCCCCCTCATAGGGCCCACACAAAACACAATAGGTATTTCGATATATATATATATAGTATCATTCGTGTTTCATAACGAATGCTCGAAGTGCTGTGAGTGAAATTAAAGCTGTTAGAAAACACGTGTTTGATGGTAAAATAGGACAACTTGGGAATTCAGCTCAGCATTAACGGCCTTCAACTCAAGCTAATTCCAAAACCATGTAGACATTGCACATTTTTCAATCACTGGTGTTTCTTGAAGAGGGTGCTTCAACAAGACAATTGCCCACATTAGACATTGAAATCAATCAAGGGTTTTTTTAGGCGAATTTCTTAAAATGTTGAGTGGGGGTTTGATTGCGTCAAAGGGCAGTTAATGAAATGGATGGTGTTGGGAAGAGGGAGGAATACGCGTTTTCTGGGGTTTAATTTTTCTTGTTATTTGTAAACAAAACATTTTAGAGTTTCCTCAAATGCTTCAAAACTGCACATTGACGTCATTTTTCCCTCGTACCATCCATCCCCTCCTGAAGAACTTTGAAATTTATTTAAAAATCACCAGAAGCACCAATCGGTCAGGAACTACCGTTAATATCCTTATCCGCATGTGTCAATTCACCGGTATACTTTTCCCCCAAATCGGGCATTCATGCAAGTTTTCCATTCACGGTCGAGAAATAATGAATCGTAATCGTAGTTTAAAGGGATAGTTTTGATCAATTGTCATTTTTACAGTCATTATCCAAAGCACTAACAGCGCTAGCTAATTCGACGTACACTGCCCAAATTTCGAAGTTATCGGTAGAAACAGTACAATTGTCGAATAGTCAATAATTATTATCTACCGTAAAAATTATCAGGTTTGGTATGACAGTCTAATTTTCCGACGTGTACTCAGTCAAAGAAAAATAATTCTTTCTGACGGCAACTTGATCGTTTCCTTGGGCTTGTTTTCCAGGCGTCATGCTTTCGTCTAAAATCTATATCTCGGGAAAATGACTGACACAATAATAATGTCATCTTATTTATTGCACTCCTATTTCGTATACACTACAACTTGAAGAGAAATTGGTACGTTTCTGATTTCAATTAGAGCAGTGGTGTCAAACTCAAATTCTCGGCGGGCCATTACTTGGAAATTGTAGGGCCCTGGCGGGCCGCTCGACTTTTAGCCCCCCCCCCCCCCAACGTTATGCACCACAAACCAGAATTAGGTACTCGAGTATATAAGGAAGTTTACTAATTAAATAATGAATTTTCAGGACATTTTTTTTGTTTCCTGCAGAGCGACCTATTATGTCTTGTCTAGCTCTCCCATAGTTGTTTGGTAAAATGTTCTCAGCCTCTTTAAATTTTGGGGGGAACGGGTCACCTATGTATGAACTTATGGAGTGTACAGTCAAGAAGCGGTTATCATGATACAATTTTACAGGCAATGTCACGAGAAATCTCTTCAAAAGCGTATGGTCTTAGCGAAAATTAATCACGGAACAGGTGTTTTCAATGACATTGTGCGCGATATTGTAAGAAAAATCGTGTACATTATCATTAAAAACGCCTGTTCCGTGATTAATTTTCATTAGGATCTCATGATTTTGAAGAGATTGCTCGCGATATTGCATGGACAATTGTTTCATGTGAATGGGGCTTTAACCCTCCCTCACAAGCCATGTGTTATGCCTCTGTGGATTTTATGCATCATATCAAAACGCTTCATTTTTCGAAGGAATAAATTTGTTTGGTTGAGTAGACTCCACAGAACGCATACATAAAGCTTTTGAACACACTTTGGAGCAGGAGAGCTTATAAGGATGAGCAAGAGAAGAGGTGAGGACTCGCCCTTTTTCACAATTTTTTCAAATTAACTTTATAGTTACCAGCAACTATCGACAGCTGGTTCCAAAAAATAAAGAAATAAAAAAAATTTCGCTCCGGCAGCTGGCGGTCGAAAGAGTGCATTTCATTTCGTACGCGGATACCCTAAGCCGTCCCAGAAGTAATAATGTTGAGACCATGATTTGTTTCGTTAATGTTTGACCCTTCCTCGTACTGTTTGATGCCGGGTTTGTTTAAGCTGAACTTAGTGGGAATCAAAAGCTACTTCAAAATGAAATCATCGTACCGAATATAATGCTTCTGGAACCAACCGGTGATTTGTAGTGATTTTTTTACCAGTTCAAGCCATATTACCCACCCCCCACTCCTTCCAAGTCGACCGATTTAGCCCAAATGCAATACCAACCGAGGTCGTATGACTACTAATTTCCGGGCCAAATCTCGCTCCGATAAATTAATTTCTTCGAGAGTCATCGTGCTAACAAGACCACACACTTACTTCCACTCCGGCGGCACCACCCCCTCCACCTTGACTTTTTCAAAAAATTAAAATGGGAATCAAAGGCTAGTCTATCATGTAGTATACGTACCGAATATGACGCTTCTAGATTCAACTGGTGATTTGTAGTGATTTTTTGACCATTTCAAGCCCTATCCCCCCCCCTCCACTACAACCGATTGAGCCCAATTGGAATACCGACCGGGGACTTATGACTACTGATTTTTGTGCCAAAGCGCGTTCCACTAAATTAATTTCTTCGAGCGTTATCGTGCTAACAAGACCACAGACTTACTTCCACACTGGGGGCATCACCCCCTCCACCATGACTTTTTCAAAAAATTAAAATGGGAATCAAATGCTAGTCTATTATGGAGTATACGTACCGAATATGATGCTTCTAGAATCAACTGGGGATTTGTAGTGATTTCTCGACCATTTCAAGCTCTATTCCCCCCCCCCCACCACTTCCGATTTGGCCCAAATGCAATACCGACGGGGGTCTTATGACTACTGATTTTTGTGCCAAAGCGCGTTCCGCTAAATTAACTTCTCCGAGAGTTATCGTGCTAACAAGAAAACGGCCATAAATATATATATATGATATATAAAGAAATATATATATGAATTCCGGAGACCACTGAATTCGTGTTCTAGAGGTTCTGAAACATGAAAAAAACATGACATGACCCATGTTTGCCACCATCACGACGAGACCAATAGTGCATTTTCAGAATGAAATGCACTAAAATACCCATGGGTGTTCGCGTCCCGCATAAAACATGTTCGCGGGCCGCAAGTTTTACACCCCTGAATTAGAGCATCACTAGACACTGGCTGAGGCGGGGTCAAGGGCACTTCTGACAGTTCTGACTTCTGACTCAAAAAGATACCTAGATGCGAAAATGTTCAAATATCAGGGCTTCAAGTAAGAAGTTAGGAAAACGAATTCTGGTGTATAGTTTTTGTACTAAAATTTCCCATTTGAATTTTTTCCCCGCAATGTACAGCGCCATCTCTTGTCTCAGGGTGATTTTCAAAGCTTCACCGTCAACAGACACTAAACAACCAGCATCACTGATTTCGACCACTAAGACATCACTATTACTGACATTTCTTCCTCAGATGTCTTGTATTTCGATCCATAAAACCAATTTTGCGGATTTTTCTCACTAAAAAAAACAACACATTTTCGCTTATCAGTTTCACCAAAAATCAATAATTCGCGGATGTTTGTTGCTGACAAACCAACTTCGAGGGTCAGCTTAACTTTGAAACCGATTTTGCTGATTTTTCGCGCTAAAATCCCATTTTCGCAGGTACGACGCGCAATTTCGTGTGTTTTGGCTAGCAAATCGTGTTTAGCCCGCTGTGCCATCCAGACTGGGAGAGGAAATGCGAGCTCTGTTTACCGTCTCAGGTCTAAAATTTAAAGTTTAGCTCCACAGTTATCACTTTCCGGGGGAGAAGTTTCAGTTTTTCGACATAAAATCCGAAATAGAAGGCTACAAACAACACATTTTCTTGATGAATGTTTTTTGAAAAAAAAAGTTCTCTGACGATGCCTTCAGCAAAAGAAGGCGAAAGCTCAGGAAACGAAGAAGTAGAAGAAGAAAAAAGCCAAAACCCTAAAAACATAACATTAATCAAGTTGTATGGCTTAAAAACTAATAATATTAATGACCCATTTTCTTCATTTTAGCTGTTAAAATGTCTCAAAAAACCGTGAAATTACGCATTTTTATTTATTATTTCAATTGCGGCCAGCACTAGGCATAGCCTAACCGCGCATTGGTGCGCTCGATCTGTCAACTTCAGCCGCAAAAGAACAGTTTTTCCTCAATTTGACCTGTGGATGAACGCAATTTCTCAATTTTAGCCACGACAATGCCATCAATCAACAACAAACGGTGACAATTTTGCCAATTCGTTTTCCCTCAATTTTAGCAGCAAATTAGTGATTTTCCTCAAATCTGCCTTGAGCAATTTTTCCCCCCTTCAAATTGTAGCAGTGAAAAGGTCCACATAACCCGCACGTGAGCGAATTTCATTAATTTTGACTTGGATGTTGCATCGCGAAACCTTGAAATGGGTGTTTTCCTCAATTCCACCTGCGAACGAACAATTTTCCTTAATTTTAGCCGTGAATATAAGCACTTTTTCAAAAATGTACGCGCTCTTTCTCAATTGTACCCGCAAACTTGCCATATATATGTATACAAACGGTAAATTAGCACTTTTTCGCAATGTTTATCGAGATGTTTGTTTGAGAAACCACGATCTGGCGCCTTCTCTCAATTTTACCTGCGTGAATAAGCACCATTTCTCAATTTGAACCGTGAATTGGCATTTTTCCCCAATTTTAGCCGCAAGTGAGTGATTTTTCTCAATTCTACATTAAACGGACAATTTATTTTGTCAATTTTAGCTGTGAAAAGAGCTCTGTAACCCGTGAATTAGCGCATTTTCTTAATTTCGTCGCGGACTTTACATCGTGGAAACTGCAAATTGGCATGTTTTCTCAAATTCAACCGCGAATAATGAGATTTATGTCTCATTTTTAACGTGAATCAGCGCTATTACTCAATTTTAGCCGTGAATGGGTGTTTTTCCTCAGTCTTAGCCGCAAAATGTCCTTTTCTGGATCCGCTAACATTATATCTCAAGACTGTGGACCCGTGCCTAGCTGGCTGCCCACCCCTTGATCACGGGCTGGCTACGCCCCTGAGACTAATCGTTCTTTTGTTCTTTTAGGCTTAGTTTGATGACCACGAATAAAGCCACAAGTTCCCATTCGCGTTTTTCTTCGATCGCATGGAATAGCGGAAGCCACGTGAACAACTATGCCAAATTTAATAGGTATGCCTAACTTTTTCGATGACGAACCCGTTTTATCGAAATCAAGGATACATATTGAAAAATGGCAGAGGGGGATTATAATCGCACCCATCTGAAGAACGTTTAGCCAAACTGGACACCTTGCGTTATGAACTTATCTCACAAAATTGTCTATGGATTGTTTAGCGAATACATATATAAAGAACAATATTTCACGCAACTTCCAATGATAAGGCTTATGAAAATTTCTTCCGTTGGACGCGAGCGTTTCATAATAAAAAAAAGTGTGCTCTTTTAGGGTTTGTCACCTAAATTACCCTAAAATTGTGACGAATGTGCCTGCTGAAGTAAAGGAGACGTACCTAATTGCTCCCTACATGGAGGTGACTATGTGAATTGGGTAAATCGGCCTTCAAAGAGAGCAGCAACATGGCCTCTTTTCCCCCTAGAAGCTGCTGCTGCCCATCAACACCTGTTACGCACCTTGCAGGTCCCATGTGCTATACTTCATGAGTGCTAATATGTCGTTTATTTTCACTATTGCTACTAATTTCTTTGGTTAAGAATCTACTCTACATCACTAGCATGGTGTTAATTGGCAGTAGTTAGAGTTTTCAGATAAATTTCGGATTCAGAATACCAGTTAACACGGATAGAAACGGACAGAAATACAGGTATCAATCTCGTTTGAAAATGAAATGGAAAACTAATGTGAACTACATCAATTTCGACTTTGGATGCCACACTAAAAAAAAGCTTGAAATCGGAGGTTTTTGCAGTTTTTTTTTATTTATAGGCTGCAGCGTCTCTTGTTAGGGTTTGGGGGTTTGAAATTCCGATTAAGGACTTCTAAAAACATAATAAATGAGCGGAAACCATGTTTTAAAACCTATTACAAGATTTGGCGTGGTGAAAACGCCCCAAAAACACGATAGTTGAAAATCCACTCAAATTTCGCCGTTTTGCCGGGGTTGTAACGTTGGGCAAAGTTAAAAATCAGACTCAGCACACCTGAAAACATTAAAATCAGTCATCAAACTTAGTCCCGGAATTTTTTCCTGTAACTACCCCGTTTGGTAACCTGCTTCCTTGACTACAACTTGCTTTGAAAACACCACTCGACATCCCAGAGTTTAATATTTGGAAGCAGAAACGGCGCTCTGTGATTCTGCCTGATGTGAAAATCCCAGAAGTCAGAAAAGCGTCAGGTTTTAGGGTATGACATTGTTTGACGACTTTATGACACGGTGAGGCTAGAAAATTGGCATTGCAGGGAAGGGGTAGCCTTACTTTTATGAGAGAATTGACAAATAAGCTTCTTAACCACCGCTTGTCCTCAGCTAATCGTCGTGATATTCTCTTTATCTTTCTTTAAAAATCAACTTTCAAATCCTGGGGGAGGGGGTAGTTTCCCCCATTACCCTCCCTCCTATTGGATCAGCCCCAGCGACGAGTTCTTAGAACGCTAAAAATCAATTGGTTCGTGGGGGGGTTAATCAGTATTAAACTTATTTTATTCTTATTCTGCGAGTTCTGTTTTTTAGGCAAAAAAACAAAAAATGAAACAACTCCCGAAGACGGTAGATTGTTTCGCCGGCCTAGCCCGGAAAACGATCCTCACGTATTTTTCAGCCCACAAAAGTCAAAAGACATGAAAGGAAAAAAACAAAAAAAACATACTTTAGACCAGTCAATATAGACAAAAAAATCTGGCAATGTCAAAATCGCAATGTTTTGATAAAAATCCCTTGTTATACCAAAAAATGAGTTATTTAAGCCCATTTTGAGTGCCTAAAAGAAGATACGAAAGCTATTCCAAGAATGTTTTTTTCAGCTTATTCCACTTTTATTTGTCTTTCCTCATAGATTACCGTAGTAAAAGTGAATTAAGTTGAAAAAAAAAGTTTTAGGAAAGGCTCTTGATCTTCTTGTAGGCACTCAAAATGGGCTTAATTGCCTCATTTTTTGGTATAACCATGGATTTTTCTCAAAACATTGCGAAGGACAAGAGTAAAATAAGCATGAAGTATTAAACTAAGTTACTTCACTCAGTTTTAGAGGAATTTGCCCGGCGCTGGGAGCACCATGGCTAATGTAGTCTAGCTTTGAACAGTTGTCAAAAACTGACATTTTTTAAAATATCCTGATATTTTCCCAGTTTACTCAAAGAATCTTTCACTATCATTGGACAAAATGTCTTTACTCACACAGAAAAAGGGTGCTCTTTTCAGTGGTGTCGTTGGATTTAACCTAGGACGCTTACTTCCTGTTTTTGTTGCGAAAACCCGTGATGTGCTAAAAACAACAAATTGATTATCTCGGCTAGGAATCGAAATCTGACCTTAGGACATGGGAAATTTTTTGTTGCATTTTGGACGTACAACCTCCCCTCTCATTTTTTTCATTTTTTTAAAACTAAGTACGAATCACCGGTATTTGAGTGCTACGGGTCTTGAAAAGTTACCCTACCAATAACATCTCGCTTTTTGGCGAGATTAAGTATTTTGTTGACTGGTTGTATTTCCTGAACTAACAGACCCAGGATGCTCGGGCTGGGCTTTAATTGTAGCAAATTTAGTTGGCTTTAACAATGTATACTGTGGTCATGCTCGAAAAGCGCTTTCTTCTGGTAGTTTTGTTAAAAAAAGAGAAAAAAGTGATGAAATTTCTTGGTTTTTCGAGTGCCACGAGTTGAGCACAAGGTTTTGAGGGTTGCAAACTTGAGTATAAACTACTCTCATTGGCCCTAACAACATGCAAAAAAAAAAAAAAAATTACATGCATATTCGCGATGTTTGATGTTTATATTGACTGGCCTACTTGCTGTAACCTTGAGGGAGTTGTTAGACAAGTAGGGTAGCTATGATAGTGAAGTTAGAGGGGGGGTGGTAGCATCTCGAGTCCAACGAATAATTGTATAGAATCCACCTTTTCAAACTAGCCGCAGCACAGCGCCACGAGGTAAAATCCTCATTTCAACGAAAATAAAATTGCTATTAATTAGGAATAAGTTCTTAAAACAATACGAAAGTGTTGATGAATACGTTTTAAAAAATTTTGAATGTATTCTGAACCTATTTCCTCAAATATATACGGTGAGAATAAACATTTTTATCGAAGCTACGAGTTTTAAAAAATGAAAATTTTAAAAAAAATTGAAATTTGAAAAAAGTGAATCCATAGTGACAATTTTGCAACCTCAAAAATTCGCGAAAAAATAATAAAAAAAAGTATATTGCATTTTTGTCCAAGAAAACGTGTACCGAAGCTTTCGTTGCGGGGGGAACCCCCCCTCAGAATTTTTTTTCAGAAAAGTGAATCCATACTGACAATTTGATTGGTTAGAAATAGCTATGTGCCAATTTTCATGAAATATCTCGGTTTCACCACAAAGAAATCGTGCACCGAAGTTGAGGAAGCACCGTCAACAGCCTTAAGAAGAATTGATAACTCAGTTTGTATTGTTGTTTGATCTTGAAGAGCTCGTAAATAACTTCACATCTCACTTAATCTGGCTGGGTTTTTAAGATTCTTAGGTGAGTAAATACATCAAACGTGTTCACATTAAAAAATCGGAAAATAAGGTTTTTGAAATGTAGGAGCAGTTGTCCGACATTACGCACCCATAACTCACTAGTAATGGCGACCGGCTTCACGAAAAATGCGTTTCTCTCCCTCCACTTGTTCCTGCCTCCATGATTACTACACACCAACTGTTATCAGGCCTCATCGAACAAAAACATTGACAATTTGATACTTGATCAGTGAACAAGTAATAAATTCCCCTCCCGTTCTCTCTAGGTGAATGATAACAGTGGGTGTGTAATGGCGGAAAACCCGGCTTCACATGTTTCTTCATTAAAAAAACCTTTCTCTTTCTCCACTTGTTCCTACCTCCATGTTTGAAACCGTCATAGAATCGTCTTCCGCCAATAAAACAAAATGCATTTGTCTGTTGCTATGGTAAAATGGTTCCGGAACGGTTCCACCTGAACAGATTGACCTGAACAGGTTGGAACAAACTTTTTGTGAGTACAATTTTTTCACGCCTTTAAGATCTCTTTTAGAGTTCCTTGGCCAATTCGTAAAAGGTTGGTTTCTGAATAAACATTCCTGCTATAAAGAGCCACAAAGGTTAAGGTCTCGTAAAGGTGCGTTTCTCAATACGGCCCTCAGAATCAGATAAATAATTTTTGAAGTAAACCCCAGAGTACACGAAATGAAGTTAAAACGCTACAAATTTTACACATGGGTTTATTATTCATGAATGTAGCCAAATCCGGCTTGAAATCACATGAAAATCGACACCCCACACCAATATGGTCTCAAAACCTTTGAAAATTCCCATTTTTGACCCGCTTTTGGCCCATAAAATCCCAGGGAGTTAGTTGATCCAACCAGATCAAACCAGATGTTAGGACCAACTAGATCCCAAATGGAATCTATGTGCGAAAGAACGAGCTTTTTCGAGCAATCCTACGGCAAGATAAGGCCCGGGCGGCGCGGCGTACGGCGGACGCGCATTGCAGAAATGGAATCTAGACATGTTAAAACGTACATGGAAAAAGTTTGAGGGTGGGTTGTTGATGCGTGCTTCCAGGATTCGAAGAGTCCGTCACGACGATCACGATACGGGGTGGCAAACAACTCATCGCTACAAGGGTTGAAGAAATTTGCCCGAACTAATCCTATGTAATTGTGTGTGCCGAGTCGATTAAAATCTACCACAAGTCCGTGCGACGATCAGTTTTTGAGTTACGACGTAAATTGTACCAAAAACTTGGTTTTTGGCTTAAATATCACAAAAAACTGTGCTTTCTGAAGTGGTTTTTGGCGCTGAATCGAATGCATGGTGGCTCGTTTCTCAGTGATAAATTTGTGAATATATGACTAAACTGGGACGGAATTTGAAAGTGGGTGGGGGGGGGGGCTCTTCACGAGAAAGGCACGTGAAAGTTTGTTCTGAGGGCGGCGGCTTTAAATTTTACGACGCCCCCATCAAATTATGCAAATTTTTCCTCTTCCGTAGGGCACAAGAGCCGTTTTATATAGTTAGTTATCGCGTGTATAAGCGGAGAGCCTAATTACTCCTCGGGAAATACCGTGATTGTAGCGGGTGTTCGTTATACGAGGGAGGGCGGTGTTGGTGTGCTGAGTAACTTCGATTCACCGCTCTGTGTGTTTACAAGGAATCGAGAAGCTATTAACCCTCGCTTGGTCAATGTTTACCAGAACAACCGGGTTGTGTACATTTTATATACATATTATGCATTTAATATGTTGAGCCGGGGTTTAAATTATGAAATGAGGGTACCCCCTCTCGACCCTATAGTCTTCAAGCTCCTCTGTTATTCTACGAGAGCATAAAGAAAAATAAAAAAAATTGACCTGAGCAATTTGTTTAATTATTATTATTATGCTAACAACAGAATTCAAGTTATTCAAAACGCCACAAAAATGAGGAAGAATGCGTAAAACGTCTGCTAATGGTTGTAGCACAATTCTTCCTCAACATGATTATCCGGATCTATCGATTTGAACGAAAAAACCAAGCAAATTAGTGAAGACCCGGTGACGTGTGTTCGATACATAGATACTATTTTCAGTAAAATAATGCGTCTTATAGGACACAGTAAGAGACCATTTGATGAACACCATGTCGAAGATTATTTCGAAAGACATGAATTCCAAGCGAGAGGATCTGTCCACACGCACAATATACTCTAATGCAAAAATGCACCTGTTTATGATAGAGATTGCACTGAAGCAGTTCGACAAACTGTAGAATTATTAGACAAATTTATAACTTGTTCGTACGATCCTACAAACCCAAACATGGCCTTTTAACGGCTTAAACACACACACACTTGCTTTAAAGGAAGAAAAAATAAGAAAACGTGCAGGTTTAATTATCCCCTCCCGCCAATGTCACGCACCGTTGTACAGGAGTCCTTGCCTGATGATATGAAAACGCCTGCAGTTAAGGATAATTGGCTAAAAAATAAAAAATAAAATTGCCTCTTATTTCGATACTAATATTGACATTCCGTCAAAAAAATGCATTTAAAAAAAAGTCCCCTTTGCCCTAGACTCCGTTCCATGGAATCTGCCGCATATTTACGTGATTTTTGGCCATTAATAGAATTTTGTTTATGCAATCACATTTCGGTCCCACTGCAACACCGTCTAATTGACATTTTGTCGGTTTTAAGGTTGTGACGAATCTAGACTCTAATTTTCGTGCTGGATCGAATGTTGAGCTCGGTTTTCCACTCATAAAGTTATTTTTTATTATTTATCTACCGAAGTTATTACTGTTATTAGTTATCTACCTTAGCCTGAGACAACAGCAGTAATTTGACAATTTTTTCATTACAGCCACTATTTCAATGATTAAAACTGAGTAAAGCATTGATTGATTTTCGAGATAGTTACAAAAGGTAAAGTGAACGTTTGGGTGAAAAATAATTATTGAAAATAAGTTTTTTGCTTCTCCTGAAGAGTTGTTTATAATCAGTTAGCCAGTGTTGCAGTGGGACCGACGATTTCATACATATAGTCCAGTAAAATAAGAACTAAAAAGGGGGGTCAGGTTGCAATAATTAGGGTAGATGACATTTTTTTTTATGTTGTCTGGGATGGTGCAGGTATGACGAGTTCAAATTGTTGACCTCGAAAGACATCGGGATCATCCTGGAATTCTCGAAAAACCACAAAAATATGGGACTTTTTGGGGATTTTGGCTCTTTCACGCTAAACTAGCCATTTTTCGGTTGTAGCTTCCAAGTAACTTTTCAAAGTTGAGAAAATTTCTGAAAAAATCAGCCTGAAGCGGGTTCTAAATGTATTATCGCTTCCAAGATACAGCTCGTCAAATTTAGGCAACTTTGTCAACAGCCCGAATGCTGTCTTCGTCTTCGTTTTCATTAGCTGTGACATTGCAGAAACCTTTAATGATCATTATAGTACTAACTATTTTGCTAGACTAGACTGAATCTTCAAAAATGAGGCCAAACGACTTGTTATCCCCATTGTTTTGATCGTGGTTTGATAGTGGTTGGGTTTGATAGTTGTTTTCAACCAATGGGTGGCGGGCTGGCTGGGTCACCGTCCGTTATCCACACTCCCCACTATTTTATGTGTTGCTACCGTTACTTTCTTTATTCACCTGAGGCTGCAAGGTTCAAGTTTATTATTTCATTCACCCATTTCAAATTTCAGAGAGAGCGTGAAACAGTGCTCTCAGGCAAAAAGTCAAATCGAGACGGGAAAGTCAATCCTAAAATCCCCATGTACCCTGCTTTTGAACATCTAATTTGGTCCGAGGGATAATGTGTCGTATAATTGTGAGATATAAACACAGAATTTGGGGAGCATATCTTAATAAAACGGCAAGCCCGGACGCGACGCCTTTTGTGGAGCATGCCAAATGCTGAAAGACTTGAAGCATATCTTTATGCACTGCTCTCGATACGCCTCCGATACGGATTTTCGATCATCTGAGAGAGATCATGCTGGACCAATTACATACAGGGTGGATGCGTATAAGTGTGACAAAAAAAAAAAAAAAAAAATGGGTAAAAGTAGACCTCATTTGCGATCGAAAACGCCCCATAAGCCATGGTCCGAAAATCAAAACCCTTCGAGATATGATTTTTCTAGCATCTTTTTAAGATAACATCATTTTCCTTGACTAAATGCGAGTAACTCGCTTCCCAGCTGACATTCTGCAACTTTTGACAATGGATTCGGGAAGAGCACACTCTTTCCTGTAAGGACTATCTATTTTCGTCAATAAATAACTACTTCTGTGGCCTCGGCAGCTCCTCAAAGTTGTGCGAAATGGAGATTTTTAATTTTGCAATGTAAGTAAACTACCGCTTGTCCATACGAAATCGGCGCCTATCGACTTCACATGGATCGGAAAAACTTCTTCAAAGTGTCCATTTCAAAATACTCATGAGCTTCTGTTTCATTAATTGGCGATTTTTCGGCAGAAATGACAATTTTTTAGAAAAAAGAGTGGGGTTTCTATTAAAAAACGATGGTTTTTACCTGCAAAATTCAAGCAATTCTTGCGAATTTCAACATGCTCAGCATCTTGAAAACCTCACCCGAAGTGGTCCATTTAATGTAACTGGCTGTGAACTTCTACCAGAGTCAAAAAAAATGACGCTCCGGTAGCTGGCTGTCGAATAAAGTGCATTTCCCTTCTACGAAGTTCGCCTTCTTTCAGTTAATTGGCGATTATGCAACAAAAATTACCACTTGGTGTGACTATCTACTTTGATTTAACAATTTCTGCCAAATTATCGCTAATTTACTGAAATGTGTAGTAGTGAAATGCACTCTATTCGACAGCGATGACTTCCAGCTGCTGGAGCGATACCTTTTGATGCTCAGGTGAGCGTTCACATTCAGTTCCGCTTCAGACGAGGTTTCAATTGTTTTTAGCATGTTAAAATTCGCAAGGATTGCTGTAATTTACATATCAAAACAAGCGATTTTGAATAGAAAAATAACTCTTTTTTTCTGAAAAATTGTCATTTCTGCCGAAAAATCGTCAATTAATTAAACAAATGCTCATGAGTCTTTTTGGAAAGGACATGCACATTGAAGAAGTTTTTCCGATCCATGGGAAGTCGATAGGCACAGATTTAGTATGGGCCAGTGGTGGTTTACTTTTACTGCAAAATTAAAAATCTCCATTTCGCACAAAGAGGAGCTGCCTAGGGGGGCCAATACTCCCGTGGTGGGGTCCATAATCTACTTATTTTCTATATAATTTCGAGATTTTTCATATCTCCCGTCGCCTGATCTGTTTCAGGTTCAAAAATGTTTGGGAAACGAAAAGAGCCCATTGAAATTGGGATGGGTCCAATCACTGCAAGGACTCATTCCGAAAAAAAAAGTCTAATGATCCTGCTCCCTCCCTACTCTTGAAGATGGTTTCCTGCGCTTGTAAGAAGGGTTGTACCAATGCATGTGGGTGCAGGAAAGCTGGCCATAGGTGTTCTACGCTCTGCATTAATTGCAGTGGCGAGTCATGTGAGAATTGACCGGACCCACTCGTGGATTTTGACTGTGTAGATATAGAAGACGCCACGGGTATACATAGAAGGCGACACGGAAGACATTTCGACATAACTCATAGACGACGTTACAAGTGTCAGGGAGAAGCGTCTTCTGTCAGGCTCTTCCAAGAGAAAAAAAGGGTGGATTGAAATATATTTTTATTACTTTTGACATCCATGCTATCATTAAGTTGAAATAGTGCATTACTTTTCAGTTTTCAGTCCTAAAGAATTCGTTTAACAGATATTTTCAGTCAAATTATGTCATTGTCGGATGAGTTACATGCGTTTGTGTGTTCGTACAAAGGACGAAATGCTGAAAACTAACTATACCTATTCTAGTTATCGAAACATTGGTGTTACAGAAGTCGTTCTGGTCTAATTTTGTGAGAACGACCATTATACGAATCCTACATGGCCACGAATAAGGAAGACCGATAACATTTATTACAGCCTACTACGAGTAATGGCCGTACCAACTAATGCAATTAGGAACTATACATCTATCAACAATGCACTATTTATCAATTTAGTTACGGAGCTTCTTGGGCGACAGTTATCGTTCTGCCTTCTCTTTGTTGGAACGTTTAGCCAAAATCCGTTAAGCCGTGTACCATTTTGACCACTAAAATGATTCCACATGGTTACAGATGATGAAGACATGGAAACATCCAAATTGACATCATTTGTCAATTTTGAAAAGTTATCCTACATTTGACGATCTCTATCTTAGATACTGTGATACCTCCAGATCCCGCTATGGACTAGTTTTGTCGGAAATTTTGTCTGCTTTGAAATGTTACTTTGCAGTCACAGCCGAGAAATGGCTACTTAAGCAAAAAAGTGCCTAAACCCGAAAAAAAAATCCAAAAATTGCGCCGTCTTTCCCGAATTCAAGGATGATCCCGAGGTTTTTCGAGGTCAACAATTTGAACACATCATGCCTACACCATCCTCAACAACATGAAACAAAAAAATCATCTACCCTAATTATTGCAACCTTCGACTCCTTATTTTACTGGGCCAATATACGTAACGAACGTTACGTTTGTACGTAATACAATTTCCTCAATTTTTGGACTCATTTCGGATACAGGCGCGTTTGGACCAAGAGTAGAGAACACCCCTCCCATTACGTTTGCGATGAATATTTCATGAAGATAAGTTCCCTTTTTTAGGAGACGTGAGCGTTGTTGGGAAGTGTACAGCCCCCCCTCCCCTTCAGGAGCCAATCCTATTGGACCGATTTTATTCTTTAAATGGGACCATATTGTATAGGCCAACCAATGTTTATCTTGAATATTTCGTCAAGATCGGTTGCCTTTTTTAGGGGATGTGTGCGTTGGTGGGAATTCCACCCTCCCACCTGGAGCCTCTCCCATTGGACCGATTGAATTCAAATTTAAATGGGACCATCTATGGCCTAACCTACGTTTATTAAGAATATTTCATGAAGTTAGCTTGCCTATTTTACGAGATAATGTGCGTTAGTGAGAAGTGTACGTAGAACCCCCCCCCCCCTGGAATCCTCCCTTTGGACCGAATTAATTCAATTTTAAATGGGACCATCTATTGCCTTACCTACGGTAATTACGAATATTTCATCAAGCTTGATTGCCTATTCTAGGAGATATGAGCGTTGGTGAGAAGTGTACACTGCCACCGCTGGAGCCCCTCCTATCGAACCGATTCAACTCAAATTGAAATGGGACCATATTTGGCCTTACCTACGCTTATTACAAATTTTCCATCAAGCTTGGTTGCCTATTCTAGGGGATATGGGCGTTGGTGGGAAGTCCAACATCCCCCCCCCTTCTGGAGCCTCTCACATTCAACCGATTGAGTTCAAATTTAAATGGGACCATCTATAGTCTACCAACGTTCATCATGAATATTTCATCAAGCTCGGTTGCCTATTCTAGGAGATACGAGCGTTCGTGAGAAGTGTACACTGCCCCCCTGGAGCCCCTCCTACTGGACCTGTTTAACTCAAATAGAAATGGGACCATCTGTGGCCTATAACCGACGTGTATCACGAAAATTTCATCAAAATCGGTTGGCTACTTTAGGAGATATGCGAGTTGGTATAAAGTGTACAGACACACAGATTTACAGACACACAGACAGACACACCGACAGACAGACAAACCGACAGGCAGACAGACAGACAGACACGGTACCAAAGTTGTTCAGAAAGCTCTGAAACGCAAAAGGCAAGTGGAATTTTTGAAATCGGAGACCAACAAGTTTTTCACCTCGAGAAACGATCACATATAGCTTCCCATACCTTCGGTATTCGAGGAAGCAAAAATGAACGCTAAGGCTGCAATTATTCATTAGGAAGTTCCGAGGATTAAAAGTTCGGCTCGTCGCGAGGGGGGATATCTCACCCTTCTCCAGCAATTCATTTCCATTAATCATAAAACACTCAA
The DNA here is from genome assembly GCA_038030265.1 of Corythucha ciliata. NCBI lineage: Eukaryota > Metazoa > Arthropoda > Insecta > Hemiptera > Tingidae > Corythucha > Corythucha ciliata. The sequence continues at coordinate 27,715,746 of CM075943.1, forward strand.
CCAGGAAAAAACGTTTCAATCGGTATTTAAGAGGTGATAGCTTTCGTAAATGAATGTTCTGGGTTCTATCAAGGCTGATGAACACTTGTAAGATAGGGTAGTACAATTCGGATAAACTGACTGCAATTCCAAGGAATTGTCTATTTTGTTTTGAGCGTGCAATCAGCTCCACCACCGCCTCTTTCGTACTAGTCCAATGACCCCGCAGTAATCTTTCTTTCTTCGCCATAAATCATTCAGTATAATCAGAATCACATTGAAATTGTATTCTGATGAGATTTTGGTGAATTCCTTCTATTTTACTGTGTTTTAACGAGAATAATCATTAATAGTACGGTGCAATCAGTAAAAAAAAACGGTCCAACCTCAACATCCAAAGTGAAAGTTTCCCTTCAACGCCAAATTGTTCCACGCAACCCACATATTGATTGGTAAAAAGTTCCACCATTTGGAGCTATGGGTTTCGGTGGGAGGGTGTAATAAGTTAGTAAATTCTTATTTTGTTACAGTATTATCTTTGAGGTTTATCGTGAAAATGAGCATTTACAAAAATAATCTTCATCAAATTGCCCACAAAAATCAAATTGCAATTGAAGTGGACGGAAGAATGTTAATAATATGCCCTTCAAGGGACACCAACCTCCCCCTCCTTCACAAGGGGCGCTACTTTTGAAGGGATAATAGGCTTTCATATGCCTAGGCTATAAACACAGAGTGGATCCGTATTACTATGACACACAATTTTGGGTGAAACTACGTCTAAATCCGAGTACAACGCCACTTCCGGACGGGTCCTATCGAGATCCATTCAAGATTTATGATTTTTTTTTCTAATAAAAGAAAATTACGGCTATTGCTTTGAAAAATCCCAGATTTCTCGGCTTACATTACACTTGATCCAAACCTTGATGACATTTTCAGAAACTGCGGACAATTTCGGTTAAGATAGAGGCCATTTCATTGCTTGAAATGATCGTCAAATCCTAAAAACCTGGCCATTTGTCGTAGATTCACGTAAATTCCATAATAAGTACGCTTTCCAAAAGATTGCTGTATTCAAACGGCTTTCTCCACAGACTTGAGATGCTTGACAAAAACGTCCCCATATTATCAGCTTTTTAATGGTGTATTCACAATATCACGTTACCACTGACGTTTCTCGACGAATATCGTGAGCGATTGTGGTTCATTCTGTAGAAAAATGCGTTTCTGTGCGTTCTCGCGATATTATCGCGGGCAATGTCAGGGGTGCCGTTAAATGTGAATACGCCATGACAAACTTTACAAAATAAGGGACGTTTTTTTGGAGCATCGTCAGTCTGTGGAAAAACCCGTTTGGATACAGCAATGTTTTGGAAAACGTACAATTTATAGAGTTTACGTGAATCTATGACAAAAGGCCAAATTTCTAGGAGTTGATGATGATTTCAAGCAATGAAATGGCCTCTATCTCACATGAAATTTTCCATAGTTCCCGAAACTGCCATCAATGTTTGGATTAGGTGCGATATAAGCCGAGAAATCGCGGATCTTTGAACGAAATTGCCCTGTTTTTGCATTATAAAGAAAAAAATCATAAACCAGGAATGGCTCGAGATAGGACACCTCCGGAGGTGGCATTGTACTCGGCTTTAGACGTAGTTTCACCCAAAATTTTGTATCTGAGTAATACGGATCCACCTTGTGCATATGACCCAGGCCAAAGGAAATCTATTATCCCTTAAAAAGTAGCGCCCCTTGAGAAGAATAGGTTTTTGTCCCTCCAAGGGCATATCACTAACATTCTACAGTCCACCGAAATCGCAATTTGATTTTACAAAAGAAAATCGTGCAAACAAAAAAAAGTTTCCTAATGCCAGTTTTTTCGACAAAAAACGTCGAAATACGAAAAATGTTTACTACTACATCCGCCGTAACTCTCGAACCGTTCACTCAAGTATGATTATCTCGGGGATCATTTGTGTGGGCAATTTTATGAAGATTATTTTTGTAAACGCTCATTTTCACGCTAAACCTCATAGATTTAGAAATGTTTGAGAAATACTAGAACAAAATTAGAATTTACTAACTTATTACCCCCTCCCACCCAAACCCATAGCTCCAAATGGTGGAACTTTTTACCATCAATATGTGGGTTGTGAGGAACAATTTGGCGTTGAAGGGAAACTTTCACTTTGGTTGTTGGGGTTGAGGTCTAATTGCAACGTACTTTAAGTCAATAGCAATCGTGTGGTTTTCAATAAAAACAAATTATATCAATCTGGCAGTGATTGTAACTTCAAAGTTTAAAGGTTAAGCAGCTTTAGCTTGGGTTCAAAATTGTTATTGTATTTTGATTAAAGCCCCTCTCTTCTCAATCCCCCCCCCCCTTATTCACAGGGGTTCCTCTCAAATTGTTATGCTGAAGAGATCTGGTGCCAGATAAATGGGGGTGTCCTCCCAAGTCTCTATAAACTCCAAAGCAAAGGCTCAATTACTATTCAACCAGTCATTTAGACGGCAGATGGTTCTTCTCTCTTAACTTGAATCAAAATCTTAGCGAAACAAATGCCGCAGACATCAATTTAAGGTGGATTTATTCCCTTTGGCTTAAAACAAAGGGTATAAGCGGTAGTTGTATAGAGGGGTTGAGGATTTTATTGCTGGAGGGTGGAGGGAATGGGGGAGGCGCCTTGTTCAATGAATCTTTTTTACTCGAGAAAATTAATAAGGGAAAAGTTAATGGCCTTTATGAATGATAAATTATCAGTCCCCCTCCCCCCTTGTAATTTCCCGTATTTTCACAAGAGCTTTGAATTGAAAGAAAAGAAGTAAAAGAGGCGAAATAGCTCGAAAAGAGCGAGGTTTTGTGATCGTTACCGCAGGAGGCACTTTATAAACAAATAGCAGTTACGCGGGCGCATGCAGGCAATTCTCCCCCAAACTCGAGTAGCATGGATTAGAATCAATGCTGTCCACGACGTTCTCAGTTCCATGCTTGGTGCAAGTTGGAAGGGGAAAGGTCGCCCTTTACATGGGAGACTCCCCAAAGATTTAATTGGTTCGCGTTGGGATTCTAATTACTAAATAAAAGAACGCGAAGAAGTACTTACTATTTGATGATGTTAGAGGGTGTTAGCCCCAAAAAACTTCCGATAATGATTGGGGTGCCACCGTGAACAACTCGTAACATCCTTTAGTAAGCTACATAATAATTATAGTAAGACTACACTGTGTACCTACTCGGTCAACGTAGTCTAAAGTTTTTACATTGTTGGTGAATCCCCCCCAGCACTCCAAGGCAAGCCATTTTCAATTTGGTTGAACTAGAGAAAAAAGTGGGACCTTGAGAGAGAATAAAGGGGGGGGGGGAGATGAAACTGGGATTATCCTTGATCCTCATTTTCTTTTTACTCGCCCAACCCCCCTCCTCATCTATGCTCTTCATTCCATTTAGCTCTTTTTCCGAATGTCCGACTCTTTCGTTATACAGCCGCTTTACACATTACACCGTACCTCTTCGAATCATTGTAAGAGAAAAGCAAAAAAAAAAAAAAAAAAAACTGTTTGTTTTCAATCGAACTGCTCGTTAATTCCACCAATGCCAATTGGAAAATGGCGAAACTGGAGCTTTCCCACTATTTTACTGCGTTTTGAATGAGAGCGTCTCTGAGCAAAAAGCAAACAAAAAAATGAGCCTTTGCGATCCCTGCACCACAGCAATCAGTGTTGACGAATACGTTTCCAAATCGTCATTTATGGTGTATTATTGAGTAAAATCCATGTACGGCTGAGTGAATTTCGTGTTCGCTATGTATGGTGCGTGGATGGAATTGTTCGAAAGCGTTCTATATTGTTAACATTGTTCAATACGTGAAACCCCTCTGGAAGTTGTCTTTTTGTTTTATTTTCCCCGTTATTTCCTCTTTTTTTTACTAACAGGAAGGGGGGGGGGCAGGAGAAACTATTTCCTATTCAGGGTGTTAACGTTAAGGTCATACTAGGTACCTGAACGTTAACACCCTGCATAGGTATAGGCAATATACTCCAACTCAGACAATTTCTGTTCGAGCTGTCCCCTTGAAGGCTTCCTAATCGCTTCAAACCTTTGGGGGCTCTCGTTTGTATCCACTGTAACCATTTGTGGTGGTGGGTGGCTGGGAGGAGAGGAAAAAGTAGCGCTTGGTTTACGAGTCACTGTTGGTATGTTTTTTTGTTTTTTCAGCTGTTTTGGCTCTAGTGGATCTCATTAAGTTCATATTCGCACAATGCCTATCGAAAATACGCCCTTATATAAATAGCATCCTACACGAGTCAACACGGTACTAAGTTAAAACCTTCAAATGTTTACTGCTTTATTGCGCTGCCTCCCTTCTGAGGAAAGCCAATATACTTTACCGGCAAAAGTAAACACTTACGAATATTCCTTCGTCCTATTCTCAACTCCCCCCGCAAGCCCACTCTTTTCAAAATTGTAAAAAAAATACGACGCGTTTCTTCCCGTTTCGATGATTTATGCAACATCCGATCTTTCGCTCGATATTTTCATCCTTTTTCAGTTGTTTTGTTTGTTTCCCTCTACGCCCGTGCACACCCTTCCAAGAGTGTAATCTCGTATTCTCTGTCACCCTCCCACCAATATGTCAAATTTGTCTTGTTCATGAAATTTCCCTTCGCGCAATTCATTCTCATTTATTTTTTCTCTTGTTGCTATTACAAAAGGCTTGTGAGGAGGGTAGGTCCTGGGGTCTCATCCTGCCATTACTGAAATAAATTGTTATCGTTTTACCACTTTTCAAGGGACCCCGCCCCATACGGTTAGCCTTATGTGACCTCGGTTGATCCTCTGTTCCAAAGGGTTGAACTTTTTATCGCCGTTGTGACTTGAACAGCTAAAAGGCGTTCAAACTTTCTGCCGAATTTAGGGAGTATAAATTAAAAATTAACAACTTTCCTTTAGATATTATGAAAATGTCTAGGACGAAAGTATATGTATAGATATTCGAAATTTTCTGGTTGTTGGCTCATTCAATTGTAATTAATTCATGTTTCCCACCGTGGAGGGACGTGGGAGAAGGAGAGGGGGCTAATTTTAGTGAAAGTTCAATTTGAGGGCGTTATTGAAAGAGACTCACAATATATTAGGACATTATACACTGATGAGGTCCTAATTAGCACGTAGAGGAATCGAAACTTTGAATAGAGTCAATGCAGTGGGTGTTTATAAAATGTGTGTGTTTATCAGTATATTTTCAAAAGTCAATGCAAACCTCGTGAGGAGTGATTTAAAAAAAATAAATCGCGCGAGTGGGGAGGGAGACGACATGTTTCCAGGGCTAAAAAAACAGCTGGTGACCTAAAACCATCGAACTGAAATGCCCTACTACACACTCCCTTCGAGTGGCTGAATGTCGCCGAAGCGGCTAGTTTTCATCGGATTTTTGCCGCTTATTTGTACTTTTCCCTTGGTTCCCCCCTTCACCACCACATCCATCTCACCACAACGGAAGGTGATCACTCAGTGTGTACCTGTCATGTTGCCCCTGAGCGGCCTTTGGAGGGCTTGGCCCTCGACTGTCAGCGGTTTTGCACTAAATTCGCGGGGAAACTTCCTCGCGAATTTGCACGCTTTGAATTCTGGTGTTGAGTGTTTAGGAAAACTTTTGTTTCGGGTTGAATGCGTGAGCAAACTTTCTGAATTTAATACCAACAGAACCTTTGTAATTGTATGACTTTATACCCAAACAACCATCGCGTACTAATTACGATTTAATGTGAATGAACGGTCTTGCATGAATTTCTTTTCTTTGAAAACTACAGGGAAAAACGTCCAATCATTCATTTAAGTCCCATCTGAAAGGTTTATGAGGCTTCCTCTTTTTCATCAGTTTTGCCTTTCGGAAAATAATAATCCTTTTTCAGGGTGTTATAAGGGGTGGGGGTGGAGGAGTTCTACTTAATTTCAAAAAGGAATTTCCTTCATACGTGGGCCTCTCAGGACGTGCTCCTACCGTTAACTTTAATTTTAATTGAACAATAAACATTTATGATGAGTGGGGAGAGGAATCTTTTCATGGAGAAAATTCCTTTTCAGTTGGCCCATGATGAAAAAAAAAGGGTGATGCGGTCGAGGGTGATCGGGGGGTAGGGGGTGAGAGCTCTTACAAATTATCCTTGTCTGGAAAACCACGCAGCCCCCCAAGCAGCAAGCCAAAGCTTCGCGGCGTCGGGTTGGCGCCGCTCGTAACGTACTACCACTTCGAAAGGGAGAGAATTTTTCCCGCGACCGCCACCAACCCTTTTGCCCTCTTGACCTAGGGTGAACCCCCGTCCTCCAACAACCAACTGTTCGGATTAAAATTTGCCCAAAACCAAGGATTTCAACGACACACAACGGTAGCAACCCTACCGACCGTTCACAACCTCATCCTTGACAAAAAAAGGAATTCAAGAGATGTTTTTTCTTCAGACTCTCAACCCCCCGCCTTACTGTTTCTGTTAATTTGGTGATTATAGTCGCGACGACTTTTTGTTTATTTTGTTTTCTTCGATTCCCCGGTGAGTTTTAACTAAAATTTGTGACCGTTCAGAGCTTTTCTCCTTCAAGACTAGTTAGAACTTTTTGTTGACGTGCTAGTTTGGTGGTGTGGTGGTAGGGGGTCACTATAAACTTTTCCAGGTGGAAGGGGACTTCAATTTAACGCGTAATTATGTACATTTCAAACCTGTGTTTCCACATCATCTGCTCCGTCCGCGTGTCTGCTGACAAGAACAGGAGTAACCCCGTAACCTAGTAATTGTCGCCCCGGGGGGGCGATGATTTCAACTTTTGCTAATTTTTGAAATTATTTAGGAGACTTCCCGTTTTGAATTCGCGCAGTATCGTCAGTTAATTCATAATTGTCTTGTGTAATAATAATTGTCAGGATGTAGCAGTAAGATGAGGGTTGTGACTCAGCTTCATAAAGAAAGGGCTTTGGTTCTCTAATCCCCTACGATAAGTGCTAAGAGAATGTTGGAAAACCAAATACCGAGAGAAAGGCAGAGACAGTTCAAACAGTCCGGTCAGTCGAGTTCAGGTCGTTGAATGCGAAAGACATTACTGTGGCAAAGTTTCCCCAAACTTAGTGTTACGACCGCGTCAAACAGGAATTATAGGTATGAAATTTTACTTCAACCAAATTCTATCAACACCCCCCCCCCTTACTATTACTCACGTACAACAATGGGCTCACCACAACCTATATCGATCAAGTATACAATATTTACTGCCCTCCTCCCCCCACCATGGAAATCTCTACTCTCCAAGAGTGTTTAATGTTTTTTAATGAGAAAAGTCATCGTTCCTAGAGGGTTGAAAAATGCTCGAGAATTTCCACTGTAAAGGGCAAACTTTTTGGAGAATTTTTCTGGGAAACAGTTGGGTTGGTTCGTGTAATTTTCGAATGGTTCGAGTGGGAATTCTAAATTAATTGTTCCAAATAACTTGAACAGTTTTTTTTTTTTCAATCAATTATTCAATATTTTTGGAGCAAAAAACCGGCGAACTGGCCCTGCAAAGAAGTACCGTAAGTAGGGGTTTCTACAAAGCAATTATAACTTTCGTAGCACTAAATGCTCAACGAAATAATCAAAAATAGCATTAACGCGAAATTTTTAATTCATATTGGACAACAACAATTTATTAATGAACTTACCGTCGCGAAGCGTCAAGATGAAATGACGTGAATTCGGAGAGGGAACTATACACTGAGTTTTCCCAACCATGCGCAGCTAACTTTATAGTGATTTTCCTTGCGATGAGGAAAATCATTCGTTTCGGCTCAAACCACTTGTTGATTGTTGTTTCTTTAAAGTTGGCCACTGAATAAGTAAAAAAACAAAAAAACTTTGCTATACATGCGATTAGGCCGCAATTTAATGGAGAGAGTACTTCTCCATCAGAGAATTCATGTACAGGGAGAGACGAAATGCCTCCACTTTTAAAGAGAGACACTAACTTTTGGGAGAAAAAATGTGGTGAACTGCGAGATTTTCGCTTATCTTTTGTTTAGAGAATCGATTTAACGTCAAATATTGTTTCAAAATATCTGAACGAGCGTATGAACGAGGTTGACATGAATTTCGCGTATATCTAACAAAAGCACTGTTATTTAAGTGCAAGAAAGTGAGAAGTCCACGGGAATACATTGTTTACTTCGAACGTGTTCTTTCTATCCGTAGCAGTCTACAGTCACAACATTGGTACCTAGAAAGTTGCCGCACTAACATCCTATTTTCATGAGATCCTTCCCCGTTACTTTACCCCCTAACCTTGCAAAGCCCACGAAACGGGACAGTTACGTGAAATCTTATAGTTCGGGACATTTAGCCCTCGAAGACCCTTGAATTTTCACCCAAGAAACATGCATGCTACGTGCCGCTAAATATATAAGGCTTTTTTGTTCCAGGAAACTCACTACCCCACCACTTTTTCCACCTAGTAAATCCCGCGAAACTGAAAATGTGCGTCCCATTCTCCCATCTGCTTACTGTTCGGTCCAAATATTGCTAAACCTCGGCATACCCGCAACTTTGTAACCGAAGCTGGGTCATCCATCCATCCGGTGAGACTGGCCGCGACCCTTTACCTTTCCCTTTGGAATTTTCACTCAACAATTTCCCGACAACTGTTATTTTTTATGCCAGCCGCGTAATTCTGGCCCCAGAAAATAGACCATTCGGCTATTACGAGTGACAATTCACCTCGCAAAAACCTCTAAATCGGGCAAGAAACATCTCACTGAACTAGGCGCGGATTCTGAGTCGCACTTAAGCAAGGGGAGGGCATTCATCCCATCCGGGCAGCCCCGATTCTTTCACCGGCCCACCGAGTAACCGCTCTATCAAGGTAGAGCATAGTAGCTCCTAAGTTTTCGAACAATGATACACGGAAAGATAACGGAAACCCGAACGCCAAAAAAGGTGGAAAACCGGCGTATCTGTAGGTCGCGACAGAAGGGTGGGCTGCTTTTTGCATTTCAGCACTCAATTTCAAACCACAAGACATCCCCTTCCTCAAACGGCGTTTTTGGTCCCTTTGGCGCGTTTTCAAGGAACCCCACGTATTTATCGACTGCCCGGAGTCCACGGGCCGACAAGATACGAAGAGGAGCCCCCAGTTGGCAGCATGGTCTCCCTAGCGAAAAGGAATGATTTATAGGGTAAAGCATGCATAAAGCTGCAGCCGTAGGAGCCTACTTGTCTGTTTTCCACCATTGAGGTTCGTCAAAAACGCGACCAACCTCAACAAGGGAAGACAGACAATGTAGGCTCCTACGGCTACAGCTTATTTGGGTTTACCCACTACGACTTCGTAGTACACATATAAGCGCTTCTACTAACAATTTAAATGATTCATAGCTTCTTCGGCTTAGGTATTATCCTTTTTATGGGAGCGCTGGTTTACTGACCAGGGCTCTTCGTTAACGAGTTCCAAGCTGAGTTCTAAATTCTAAATAGGGTCTTCTACCCTATTTTATAATGGAATTCCCATTTCTTGTTCGGTCGGATTATATAGTGGTTTTCCATTTAAACAGTATTTTTCGACGAGAAATGACCATATTTTCAACCAAACGATTCGTACATTCTACAGGCTAAGCTTTGTATCTAGTGAGCTTTTCCCCACTTCCCTTAGATTACACCGATAAATTGGCAGATTTGATACTTCTCGTCATTATTTTTTTTCATCCCGCCTCACCAGTTTTTCTAGCGGATTCAAATATTTTTTTAAGTTTTGTGGGAATCCTTAAATCATCTTTAGAGGGGGGCTTTTCTCACACGTGCTCGAAAAATCAACTATTCTTTCCGTTAGTATCATGTCTGATTTGTGGATTCTTACTTGACGCTCACACGACCAAATGTTGGTTTTCTAAATAGACTTTTTTTTTTTAGGGTACGGACTCGGATCTACCGAGCCCGCTGGCGCCTAAGCTGTTGCGGCTCTTACACCATACCCTGTTACTCCATCAGCTGTGCACTTCACACCCGTACTACATGGGCGTTTCGGTCGATGCGTGGTTTGTCATACGCGCACCGCCGTGAACGCCCACACGAAGCTGAGTGAGCCGTGTGTCACAGCATGCTGCAGCCTTGTAGTGTAATGGGCAATAGCTGGATTCGAACCCAGGCCCGCTGGGTAGCGAAGCGAGTATTGTATCCATTACACCACCGAGGCACGCTTTCTGAATAGATGGTTTCCACTATAGCCACTTCAAGGAGGCAAAATGTAGGCACTTTCGCGGCCAGGCTATGAAGGTCAAAGGCCCAGGTGATCGGTTAAAGACCCCTTAAAGCCGAATAGACGAGCATGTAGTTAGCTCGCAAATAAAAAATCGTTTTTGTACAGCCGGACGTAAAGACTCGAAATTCGCCCGCTGAGAGAGCCTTGAGCGGGCGACATGTGCTCCATTTCTCGAAGGAATTAATTTGATTGATTGCGTAGACTCCACAGATGCATAGCACAAAGCTGTTGAACGGGGCTTTAATAGTATATTACGATCCAAGGGCGGTATGAGGAATACCCCCGAGTGTTGTACGCTATTTTATGTACAGCCGAAGTCCATAATCATTATAATAATGAGTCTTGCATAGCGAGTCTTCCATCTTGGTTTTGCATTCTCAATTCAGCCTTGGTCTTGGACTCGCCGGCATAGTCTTGGTCTTGTTGCAAGAGTCCTGCGAGATTCTTGAACGTGTTAGGTGGGGGGGGGGGGTAAAATTGTTCGTGAATGCTGCGCCACTTCCTCAATACCATGGAAGAAGTACAGATGTTTTCCTTCATTTCGCTTCGAGTCAGATCAAAGCAGAGGCGTAGCCAGCCCTTGATCCAGGGGTGGGCAGAAGATGTCGATTGTACTAGAGCAGGGCCAGCCAACCTTTTTTGGTCGTGGGCCATAAACCTGTTTGGAAGAATTCAGACGGGCCACCCATGTTCTCCACCCCTCCTCCTGCCGAGCTCAACACTTTGATCTCAGCAAAAGGCCGAGATGCTTTGAATAAAACGCACTGGGGACCTGCTCAATAACTTGAACAACATTAGTTAACAACAGTATACAATAGCGTTTTCCATTTGCACAAAAATGTGCCCTGGTGCAGCTCAATGCAGTGCCAGCCAAGGACCAACGATCAACGGCCCCCTTGAAGTTGCCTTCAGAATTTTTTTTTTCCACATTTTATCAGTTCTTCTCAGTTTCTTCGGTCTATTAAGCGATTTGTCTCCATTTTAGCCGCGAATTAGCGATTTTTCTTGCAATAAATTCGTGTTTTCTCAATTTTACCCGTGAATCAGCACTATTTACAGATTTCAGCCGCGAAGTTGCCTCCGGAAACCGTGACTTGCCATTGATTCCGAGCCCGTTCCGAGCTCTGTAAACCCTAATGCAACCTAAGTCAGTGGGCATACAATTTGGTTTGTTTACTAAAAAGAGAGAGAAGTTTCGCTAAAAAGAGAGAGGAACACACAGGAGTCGAAGACCACCAAAAACATATGTGTGACTAGGGGGTCTATTCTCTAACAACAAGCAATATTTTTTTCGCCAGCCATGTGTCTATTTCATTCATTTGTTTTAAGAAAATTAATGAAATAAACATATGACTGCGAAAAAGCCATTGCTTCGGAGTTAGAGAATAGGCCCCTAGGTCCGTTCCATTGTTTTGCACTTGCTCTACTTGTGTAAAGAACCATGTGATTTCATTGACTTATTCTGCAAAATTGAATGAAACCAGATGATTTTCTTCAAAAGTGTAGCACTCGCGAAACAATGGAACGGACATATTATCTCTTTTTAGTATAACTTCCCTCTCTTTGTAGTAAACAAACCACATCGTATGCCCACCGACTTAGGTTGCACTTGGGTTCACTGAGCTCGGGATCAATTTTTAATCAATTTGTTTCTGTGAATTAACAAAATGTTCTCAATTTACCACTCTAATTAGCCTGTTTTCTTGATTTTAGCAGAATAAATTGATGATTTCATCATAAAACTGACGGGTTTTACCCAAACTGGTGAAAAACGAATGGTCTTACCAAAACAAACCACTCTGCATTAAAAACTATCGATTTTATCCCTCAATTTTATTCAAAAACCGTACGATTTCTCGCCAAAGGTGACGTGCCTCCCCCCATTCACTGAAGATGTCACTACAAAACTGGCTATTTTAACCTAAAACTAAATTTTTCTGTTCCATTTAAAAATTGAATATTTTACACGTGAAACGTCGATTTCCTTCAAAATTGGATATTTTACTCCAAAACCCACAATGTCACACTGTACTGTAATGGTTGATTTTATGCCAAAAGGACGACTCTGCCTTGAAAACCGGTGATTTCACCACAAAACTGACGAAATCATCCCAAACGTGATGATTTTGTACCAAAACAGACGATTTCACGCTAAAGCTGATTTGTTGCCCCATAACTGAAGACGTCACTGCGAATGCGATTGCCAGGGGGCGATTTCACCCCAAAACCAAACTTTACGATTTAACCTCAGAATTGAATATTTTACCCCAAAATGGGTTATTTTCCCAAAAAACTGACGATTCTTCAAACCTCTGAAGAGTTCTTTTGAATATTTCTCTACAAAAACCGGCAATTTTACCTCAAAACTAACTGTTTTAATCCCTTTACTATTTCATCCCAGAAACTTTCCTAAACTGATGATTTTTCCCTAAAACTATCAGTTCCCCCCAAAAATATTATTTTGCCTCAAAACTGATTATTTTACCACCCTGAAACTGGTTACCTCAAAACCGGCATTTGCGTCACAAAACTGACGAGTTTTAACATAAAATTGAAGTTTTTACCCTAAAACAGTCAACTGAAAACTGGCGATTTCACCTTAAAAACTTTAGAGGGTTTACCTCGAATCGGCGATTTTAGCTCAAAATGGCTATTTAATCGCGATTTAGGCCCGGGTTGACCCGGGCCCAACGTGGGTTGAAAGTTCCGTTTCTCCTTAGCTAAGATTATGAGCTTATACCCCAATCATAATTTAGCATTTTGCATTACAAAAACGTTCAAACCATGACTTCAACGGACATTGTTGACCCTACCCTTTAGCGCAAAAATGCTGGCGATTTTAGCACAGAAATGGAGATTTTGTAGGCCTTAAAATTGTGATTTTGGCCACAAACTGGCAAATTTACCACTAAGCTGGGGGTTTCAGGTGTTTTTGTTCAGAGAAGCAAAATTTGAAAAATTTGATTTTTAGCTGTGTCAGATCTGCGGAAACGGTATTTTAGAGCGTTAAAACGACGGAATTTTGAATTATGTCACCCAGGCGAAGTTCGTTTTGTGAGCAACAAAAATCCTCGAAATTGATTTTTTTACGTGAGCGCCGACGAAACAAAATGTGGTTATTCTTAAGGATCTGTACAAAATGTGGTGTACTTAAGGATCTGAACGTATCTTGGGGTGGGGCAGCGGTCCCCACTGAGTCTGCTGGAGGGCAGCTGCCTATTCCTGCCCTTCTGTGGCTGCACCCATGCCTTTTCGAAATACGTGGAACTAATTATTTGAATTTGAATTCAATTAATGGTATATCGGGCACCTACAGGGGAAAAGTGTACGTTTGGTGGGGCGAGGGACTGATAGTACCCGACGGCAGGCAAACAACTTTCGAAACGGCAAACAACGTGCGAGGTTCGCTTCCTGTGTGGGATTCTCTTTAATTTAGCCTCAACTGTATACAAAGTGCGGTAATTTGCATTCGGATCGAATGGAGGAAGTACGTTAGCGGTGTCTTTTAACTACCAAAATCGTCATAAGGATAACCGTGGAGCCTAGAGAATTCCGGGTTATTTCTTATTTCTTTAGGTGTCAACTTGTTTTCTTCATGCCCCACCCCATCACTTTCGTAAATGTTAATTTCGACCAAGCAAATTTATGGCGCCCGAAAGGAATCACCAAGAATGTTTGGCGCGCCACCTCGGGAAACCCAGGAAAATTGATTTTCCTAACTCGAAAATAGTGTTTTTCCGGAGGTGGTGAGCATTAAGTTCTTCGAGTGGTGTGCTCTGCAAGGGCTTTCCATTGCACTTTTCAAAACTATTCAAATCAAATCACCCGCCACCCCCATACGCACATATTCGGAAATATTTCTCTTGGCTTTTTCTATAGGTGCTGTGCAAAATGTTCTTGAAGTTTTTGAATTGGCTTAGGCCCGGGTCGACCGTTACGTTGATTGATTACGTACATGAAGGGCACGTAAAAGAAGAGCACAAGCGAAAATCGTATGAGAGCACACTAGCTCCTCTTGACCGTATAAGAAGACCAGAAATCTATTAACTGAGAAAGTTTTGTGAAATTATGAAGGGTCTTCTTAACTCTTTTGGACAGTAAGTATTTCCACCGTTTGACTACTTCTTGTTTGGAACTTCATCCATAAGTCCTTACAAATGACCGTGAAAATAAGAAAGAAGAATAAAAAAAGCTATCCCTTAGATTTGTAGCACTCGCGAAACAATGGGACGGACCTAAGGTCACACACAATTTTATCCAGCGATATTTTATTTAAGGCTCAAAATAAAATCGGTCCTTTTCGGTCCGGTCCAAGTCCTTTTTTTGCTGCCCGGTCTTAGGTTCGGTCCGGCCCCGTTCCGGTTCAGACGTTTTCGGTCCGGTCCGGTCTTTATCGGAAGACCGGACCGATTTCACCCCTATCTGAAGGTCATACATTATGCTGAAGCAAATGTGAATAGTCCAGTCAATAAGAGAATACAGGGTGTTTGGTAAGTCGAAGGAAAAAATGCAGGGGGATTTTCTTGGTCCAAAATTGACCAAAAGAGTCCCTATACAACACATATAAGTATATGTTTATATGTTTATAAACATATAAGTCCCGATTTCCAACCGTTTTCGAGATAATTGACATTTCAGTATTTTTAGCCATGACGTTGGTTTTATTGGAAATTTTATAAGTCGAGAACGATTACACCTACATTAAATCCAAGGGCACTACCGAAAAGAGCAGACATTTTTCAGTGGAAATTGGCCCATAGTTATCCCAAAAAGTAGTCGTACTTTTCCAATATAGTCCAGTCAATCTAAGCATAAAAATGCAAAATAAATGCAATAAATATGGGATTTTGTTTTTTTGCGGGAATGTGTACGGGAGGGTCCCCTGATCATTGTCTAACAAAGTCCCGAGCTTAACCACCTGCCCCAGAGGGAGGGGGGTCGTTTAAAGGTACCTTTTCGTGATTTTTCGCCTATATCTAAAAAACGGTGCGTCTTGAACAAAAACTTTTAGACAAAGAATGTAAGCTCCTTAAATTATCTTCAACTTTTACTCCATGCATTTTTTTTAAATTCCCAACGGTTTTCGATATATACTACCCTGAAATGTGACCTTTTTCAAAAACATTATTTTAACCTCACGTTTTTTGTCAAACTTTGCATCCTACCTTCTTACCTGTTCAATTTTAGCGTAAAGAATAAATTTAGAAGTTGTTGAGAATTGAATATGCTTCAAGAATACATGCATAAACGCAAAATTATCTTTAAGGGGTCGTCGGCTATGAGTTATGTGGTTTCAAAAGGAAGTCTACAAAAATGATTCACAAATTTTAAGTTTTCATCCTCAAACAAAGCTGCGGCGCTTAGCCGCCACGTCACCAGTCGCCATTTCGCTATCGCGGCTCTCATCAGCCCTGGTGAGCCGGGTCTCCTCCCAAACTCGATTTTACCAGGTCATGTCGAGCGTCAGGGGTGGAAAGATCGTTGAGTGCAAAGTCCACTCAAAGAAAAATACAGCGATTTCGCCCACTGCATCACTTCCACACACCGCCATGCCTCCATTTCTCTCAAAACTGTAAAATTCGCCCCAAAACCCATGAGATTGAATCGACGGAAAATATGACTTACGTTAGTGTGATTTAAAACCAGTCATGAGCGTTTGGCACTTTCGAAAACAGAATTTCGTTATTTTGACTCTTCCAAACGTCAATTTCGTGAATTTTCGCTCATTCAAAACTAAATTTTGTGGATTCGTCTCGTTCAAATCCCAATTTCACTCGTTCAAAAACCCAATTTACAATTGACAACTCGAATTAGGGAAGAATATCCAAGAAAAAGAATCCAAAAGTTTTCGCCCAAGACGCACTGTTTTTGAGATACAGGCGAAAAACCACAAAAGGGTACCTTTAATCAGCCCCCTCCCCCTGTGGCAGAAGATTCAGCTCGGGACTTTATTAGACATTGATCAGAGGACCCTCCCCTACACATTCCCGCAAAAAAACAAAATCCCATATTTATTTCCGCTCAAACCCTTAGATTGACTGGACTAGAATACTGAATACGATAAATGAAAATCAATAATATTTGAGTATTTAAAAGAAGTTAAGGATCCTCAGCCATAGAGTCGCCCTCATCATCTTCCTCGACGTCAAACGGGAAGGTATTGGTGCAGTGGCGTGGCTTGTTGGAAATCCCTCCCCCCTGCTAAACTAGCCTTGGCGCCCCTTCATCTTACAGTCAGCTCAATCGTAAGACTGAATAAGGAGAAGATTTTGACGTTTATTGCTGGAAGTCCTCATCAGAAATTTTCATTAGTTGGAGAAAGTTACAATTAAAATTAGGTTAATTAAATTATTTTTGAGTTGAAACTTTCATTTTTATTGCACTTTTGTCGCCTAGTCCAACGACAGAGGACTGAGAGAATAGCAGCACTGCGACGTACCCCCAATGTTTAGCTGAGCACTGAGTTAATTTTTCTTTTTGCTTCCGAGTTACGGAAGCATTGTTTTCACTTTTAGGAAATATTTTTTTTTTCTTCTTTAAAATCGAAATTTCCACTTGCATTTCACGTTTTATGCCTTCCTGAACAATTTCGGTTTCGTGTCTGTCTGTCTGTCCACAAATCCTTGTAACAAGCATATCTTCCATAGTTTTTATCCGAATTTGATGAAATTTTCAGGGAATATATGTGTTGGCTAGCAGAGGGTCCCCTATTTATTTCGTCAAAATCGTACAAGGGGGAGGGGGTGAAAAGCGAGGAAGCACTGTGCTATAATCATTAGCAGACGTTTTTTAAATTATGAATGATAATATCAGTTAAATAGAGAAGTATAGATGGGGGAAAAATACCCTGAGCTCAGCGCCCCGAGGGCTGTGGGGGCGATTTCTACGCCTCTGTATCGATGCAGTCCCCCTGGGAGTTGCTGCTGACCTTGAAGCAGAATACCCCGGCCTTACTGCAACCACATCTTGATTCGCACTCACCCCCGTGCAGCGGCAGAATATGGAGTTCAGCGCGTGATCTGGTACAGGGGGTGCCGTGGTGATCACAGGAGCCAGTTATCCCCTTTCCCCTCTCTTAAGCTCGGTGCACACCGGGTGCACACGATGCATTTTTCGAAGCATGTTTACTTGCATGGTGAAAAAAAACATATGATCCCCATCAGTGACCGGATGTTTTTTAGAACAGGCAGGCCATCATGCTTCAAAAAAATGCATCGTGTGCACCGAGCTTTACACTCACATTCCCTTGGTGGAAGACTGTTTCCCAACCAAGTATGCAAGGTCTCTTTCCAGAGGCGTATATCTCGAAAACTCCGCGGAATGTTAAAAAATGTATGGAATAAAAGTTATAGGGAACTCAATATGCTTTCATTCTGTACTTGCAAAGAATCGTCGTAGACACACCAGTTTTGAGATACAGGTGAAAAACCTCGAAAAAGTGGCTTTGAATGCTCCCCCTTCGTTCGGGGGAGGGCGTTCAGCTCGGGACTTTATTAGACATTGGTCAGGGGACCCCCTTCTTCACATTCCTGCAAAAAAACAAAATCCCATATTTATTTCCGCTCCAAAGCTTAGATTGACTGGACTAATAATCAGTTGGGTTGTGGAGATTTATACTGATTTTAGACGGTTTAGCCGTACTCAACGATATATAAACCTGGATTGCTCACAGCGGACTGGAGGGGCCAGGTCGTCCCCTGATAAACAATCACCCAGTCCCTCTCCTTGTGTAGTTATGATAACACAACTCTCTTCCGGTATTTACTTTGAAACTCCACCCCTCTCATCCACTTGGGAGCTTATTTGATGGCTATTCTTTATCAGCAGTGATGAGCAATCCAGTTCTTTTATACATCGTTGGCCGTAACTTGATTGCATGATAGCGAGTCTTGAAATGCTACCCACGATTGGCAAATTCTACAAAAACTTGCCTCATTAGTGAAGATCAAAATACCAAACTCAGTTTATCGCACCCCTTAGTAAAAGTTTGTAGAAATGAGGACATTTCGAGCGAAAAGTTGGTTTTTGGGTGTTCTTTGCAATAGGCATTTGCGAATAAATAAAGGTGAAAAAAATTTCGCTCCGGCAGCTGGCGGTCGGAAAGAGTGCATGTCATTACGTATACGGATACCCTAAGCCGTCCCAGAAGTAATAATGTTGAGACCATGATTTGTTTCGTTAATGTTTGACCCTTCCTCGTATTGTTTGTTGACGGGATTGTTTAAGGTGAGCTTAATGGGAATCAAAGGTACTTCAAAATGAAATCATCGTACCGAATATAATGCTTCTGGAACCAACTGGTGATTTGTAGTGATTTTTTTACCAGTTCAAGCCATATTGCCCCCCCCCTCCCCCTCCAAGTCGAACGATTTGGCCCAAATGCAATACCAACCGAGGGTCGTATGACTACTGATTTCCGGGCCAAATCTCGTTCCGATAAATTAATTTCTTCGAGAGTTATCGTGCTAACAAGACCACACACTTACTTCCACTCCGAGGGCACCCCCCCCCCTCCACCTTGACTTTTTCAAAAAATTAAAATGGGAATCAAAGGCTAGTCTATCATGGAGTATACGTACCGAATATGATGAGTCTAGAATCAACTGGTAATTTGTAGTGATTTTTTGACCATTTCAAGCCATATTTTCCCCCCCCCTCCACCTTGACCGATTTGGCCCAAATCCAATACCGACCGAGGTCTTATGACTACTGATTTTTGTGCTAAATTAACTTCTACGAGAGTTATCGTGCTAACAAGAAAACCGCCATAAATATATATATAAACCAATATATACATATGTCGTATCCATGTCGAGTAATTGGTGGAAAAATCCACCAGACGCCCTAAATTCGCACACCTCTTCGTCCATTTTATTAATTTGTTTGTTTGTTGTTTATTCTTCAAATGCACTACATTTTAATTTTCACAGTGCCAGCGCATGGATTTCTCAAGAAAGAGAGCCCAACAATGGAATTTTCGCACCTGTTATTATTCACATTTTTAGGCCAAAATGTATGACTTTTTCGCTTCTTTTCGAATTTTCTCGTCAAAGGAGGGAGATAATTCCACTTTCGAGTACACCGTTGGAAAGCTGGGAAAACGGAGAAGTTTTTACGTCGTTTGACAACGTGTGAAGCTATTTTTGGTGACACAGTAAATTGTTTTGTGAAGTCAAATTCTTGGTTTTTTTGCATTAACGCAACGAAAACGTTACGTTTTTAGGCGTTTATGACAATTTCGAATATTGATTTTGCGTTCATCCCGTAGAAAATTTTCCGTAGATTACGAAACTGCCATCACTTTTGGAAAACGGTGAAGTAGAAGCTGAGAAATAACAGTTTTTCGGCGAAAAATACAGTTGCGCCTAAAAATCACTAAAAAAATTATTACTCGAAAACAAAAAGAGATAGGCCACTATCCGAATAGGACTTTTTTATCCCATTTTTGGTGTACTATTACCCAATTTTTTTTTTGCATCTCAAAACCGACCACCCTGTATATATATCTTTATATACAGGGTGATTCAGGAGGAAATGCATATACTGAAGTATGTTGTAGTACTAAGTATTTGCCACCAAAATGACCCTATGAACATAGGGTCGCAAATGCTTTCCTTCTGAGATATGCGTACAATTGTGTTTTTTCATCGGCTGCCTACTTTTTCTCCAAAAACTCGATTTGACGGCCCAACCGCTGGGCTTAGAAAAAAACTGTTGACTGTTTTGAAAATACCACAAAATTGCACTTCAGAAAACAGTGTTTTGAACTGCTGTAAACGAACTCAGTGTTTTTATGATTTTCCACAAATGGCGAAAGTGACTTCTTTTAAATTTCTCCTATAATTCAGCGACGATTTCTGCCGAATTTATAATGCCTCCGATATGGTCCCATTATCAGAAAAACATGTCCTTTCTGTGGGCTTTCCAATGACCTCCTCAAAATTGATGGTGGTCCATTTTTTAAAGAGATATCACAAAATTATTACTCGAAAACAAAAAGAGATAGGCCACTATCCGAATAGGACTTTTTTATCCCATTTTTGGTGTACTATTACCCAATTTTTTTTTTGCATCTCAAAACCGACCACCCTGTATATATAATTTCCGGAGATCACTGAATTCGTGTTCTAGAGGTTCTGAAACATGAAAAAAACATGACATGACCCATGTTTGCCACCATCACGACGAGACCAATAGTGCATTTTCAGAATGAAATGCACTAAAATGGATTCAAGCTCACTATTATTTTTTATAAAATGATGCTTCTTCTAGGTCTGATCGTGGTCAGTGATACAAAATAAAAACACCTCGTAGAGTTTATTACACCAATTCATAGCAATTAGTAAAATGAAATAGCCGCATTACATTGGGAAAAATTAGCGAAATCGTCGTTTTTGACAAGATTTCGTCCCCAACGAAATAGCCAAACTATGACTATTGCCGCCATAAAAACAGCTTAACTGACTGTAATCGCGCCTCGAACTGGCAAAACTGACGATTAGCGCCTTCCAAAGGCCTGAACTGACTATATTTGCGCCCTAAAAATTGCCAAACTTGAAATTCCCGGTCTAAAAATAGCCAAATGGACCCCCACGTGGAGCCCCACAAATGGCTAAGCTGACGATTTCAGCAGACCTGAAAATGGCTAAACCAACTATTCGCGCGCCAGAAATAGCCAATACTGACCATTCACGCAATTGTTTTGACGGACCATATTCGCATCCCAAGAACGGCTAAACTGACTAATCTCGACCTGAAAATGCATAAAAAGGTTATTCCTGCCCAGAAAATTGCCAAAGCTGAGCATTCGCGCACAGAAATTGGCTAAACATGCATTGCCTGCTGTACAAATGGCCAAACTGGCAATTCCCGCTCTAAAAACAACAAAACTGACTATTGTGACCACTCGCTATTCGCGCCCTTAAAAGTCTAATTGACTAAATCGATTAACCATTTTTCCCCCACCGTATAGGGGCTGTCCCTCCATTGAGGGGGGGGACTTCGGGACGAGGCATATTTTTAGCCCGTTCCCTCATAAGAAGGAACGGCATGAAGGAACGGAACGTTCCAGAAGAACAAGTGGAAACCGGCCTTAATATAGTTCACGTCAAATAGATGTTCAATGTTGTTGTTTTTTTTCACTTTTCCGGCGTTTGTTGGGTTTTCATAATTTTTTCGATGTGGCTAGAAATTACCGTAAAAAAAAAATCAATACCGGTGAAACGGCTGGGTCAATTGTCACAAAAGAAAAAAACGGTTCGACGCAGAATTCAATGCTTTTCAAAAAATGAGAGGGTAACATTTTCCGGAGAATGCGTCATTAAGGAGTTATAAGCAAAAAACTGAAAAAAGTGCCAAACATTTACAAATTTCATCACATTTTAGCATGTTGCCGGGGTCGGAACGTAGGGCAAAGTTGAAATTCGGATTCAGCACACCTGAGAGCAATAGAATCAGTCAAAAAAATTAGTCCCGGAGTTTTTTCCTCCCAGAACTACCTGTTTCCTGGACTACTTCTTCAACTTATTTTTCAGAATTTCTTTTTCGAATTTCAACACGAGATAACGTTGTTTAAAAGGGGTTTAGATACAACTTGTTGCCGCCCCTCGGGGTTTAACCCTTGGGTTTTACACTAAAAGTGAAAAAAAATTCGCTCCAGCAGCTGGCGGTCGGAAAGAGTGCATTTCATTCCGTATACGGATACCCTAAGCCGTCACAGAAGTAATAATTTTGATACCATAATTTGTTTCATTAAGCCGAACTTCTTCCTCTATTTTCACCCCCCCTCTTCAGAAATGTCGAAAAGTGTCGGTAGTTTTCCAAGGGCTTTGTTATATTAAATTTTTGTGCCGTATTTTATAATACCTAAACGTGTGAATTTAAGCGAATTTTTTGAAATTTCATCCCCTATTTCACCACCCCCCCCCCATCAAAGTTTTCGATAAATCTCAATGGAACCCAGGGCTTAGGTTGCATTAAATTATTGAGTCGAATTTTAGAGCGCTAAGATGAACTAATGAAGTTCAACGCTATTTTCACACTTCCACACCGGGACGATCACCCCCACCACTATGACTTTTTCGAAAAATTAAAATGGGAACCAAAGGCTACTCTAACATGGAGTATACGTACCGAATCTAATGCTTCTAGAATCAACTGGTGATTTATAGTGATTTTTTGACAATTCAACCCCTATTTTCCCCCACTCCAGCTCCACCTCGACCGATTTGGCCCAAATGCAATACCGACCGGGGTCTTATGACTACTGATTTTTGTGCCAAAGCGCGTTCCGCTAAATTGATTTCTTCGAGAGTTATGGTGCTAACTAGAAAACGGCCATAATATTGTATATATAAAAAGTATATATATATGAATCCTGGAGACCACTGAATTCGTGTTCTAGAGGTTCCGAAACGTGAAAAAAACATGACATGACCCATGTTTGCCACTATCACGACGAGACCAATAGTGCATTTTCAGAATGAAATGCACTATAAGGGGAATATACTATTTTGCCGTGCAATCACCTTTTTTGTCGGGGAAGTTCATTTTTTGAAGCTGAAAACGTTTTATGGCGGGGCGAAACATTGAAAGACGGCGGAAAAGAAATACATAAAGAATTATTTGATGTTCGAAAACTCTTATTTTGCCGTGCTTACGACCTAAATTGTCGGGCCGATAAGCTTATCCCTACGATTTTTGCTCGTGCTCTTCTTTTACACTTTTACAAGCCCTTCTTGCACGACACCTCAGAATTTGGTAGTTGGAATGCAACATCGTTTAAACCCTTAGGAGGCTTAAACTGGCATCTTCGACCTATTCCTCAGTCGAAATTGGAATTGTCCACAGTAGTTGGGGGGGGGGTGCATTCCTTCTTTCCAAGATGAGTTTCTCAACGCTTGAGTATAGGTGCACTATCAAAATTTGGGAGACGAGCTCTCTCAACCTTCAGTTGAGGCCCCTTAAACCAAACAATTCCCTCGAAAAATGAAGCATTTTAATGGTTGCATAGACACCACACATCAAAAACATAGGGCTTGTGAACGGGCGGGCGCTTAAACCTGCGAATGTGATAGTACAATTGAATGGGGAACTTGCACATTTTTCAAAAGTTGGTGTTGCTTAAAGAGGGCTCTTCCACAAGTCTATTGCTCACATTAAACTTCAAAATCAGTGAAGGATGCTTTTTTAGAGAATTTTTAAAAATTTTGAGTGGGGGTTCGATTACGTAAAAACTTACTTATTGAAATTGGTGATGCGGGGAAGAGGGGGTTAGATACGTTTACTGGGAATAAATTTTTCATGTTATTTGTAAACAAACAATTTTGGAGTTCCCTCAAATGCTTCACAAGTAAGTATATACGTCATTTCTCCTCGTACCATCCATCCCCTTCTGAAGAACTTTGAACCTTTTTTAAAAATCTTAAAACGCACCAATCGGGTTGCATCTTCCGTTGTTATCCTTCAGTTCACAGGTCAAATCACCGGTATGCTTTTCTCCCCAATCTGAGATTCATGCAAGTTCCCCATTGAACAACTTCCGTAAACTTAGGATTTGGTTCCATCATCGAAGACATTTCAGTACTAATTTACCAACTTTGATCCCGAATTTACCAGAATCAGCATCTCTACATCGAAATTCACCAATCAAATCACGTGCTCTTCAGTCACCAGTGTAACACGTGTATCTTCAGAGAAAAGAAACAGACCTTAATTTATTTTTTTCGTTCCGATTTGATAAAGACTTCGTTTGTTCCTGACTGATAGTTAAAAAAAGAAACTTACGTGGCACAGAATAACGTCGATGCTCTCAAGTGTCAAGTGTGCATATTTTGTTTTCTTCATCACTCCACGATACTTATATGTCTCTTCAGCATTTTTGATCTTCGGAATTCTGGAAAGTACCCCTCTTTCCGACAACATGTCTGCGTCAGCTTTTCGCCGGCTTTCGGCTTTACGGTACTAAAAAAGGGATAGAGCAGGCGTCAGTGGTCCCCCCCCCTTTGGACAACCCTTTTCTGACCCTCTCAGTCTCTCCCTGTTTTTAAGTGGCTTGTACTTTTTTTTCCCCCCAGTCAAACGAAAAAGGGTGGTTCTTGCTCAAGAGTGGGAGTATCTACATTGTCTTTCGCTTCACCTAGCACTCGCTTTCGATTAAAACGTTGTTTCGGATTCGGACTAGGTGCTACAATAGTCGTTCAGAGCCCGTCCATGAGTTTTTTGAACAATTCATCTCAGTTTTTTTTCGAAACAGATGACCGTTCGTGTCAACAGCTAACAACTATCTTTCAGCAGTATAATTCTACACAAATAAGTGAAAATCATTTCATCCCCAAGGTACGTGGCGTCGTTTTCATAACTGTCACCTAGGTGGTTTTGGTTTCTCTTTGTTGAACGCTGACCCGATTGGTCAGTGTGTATTGTGATTTATATGTTGTCGAAGCGTTAAACTTTATTTTTGCAATGAGGAAGTTTCATGGGTCAGAACTTATTCATAAATCTATTTTTTGAGGTTTATTTATGCTGAAATAGAGCATAAATCGTGATCCGTTCATAAAATAATCCAACAGTTAATAAATACGCGATTTTTGAAGTTTTAGGTCATTTCAAACACGCCAGCTAGCATGTTTTTGTCATACGCGCCTTAAAAATTCACTTGTGTTACGTAGATGTCGGAGAGCGTTTGTTGTGTTTCTTTGCCTTATTTATTACTAGAGCTCTCCAACAATAAAATAATGGAGGATAAACAGACGAGCTATTTAGAGGCATGAAAAGGACTGAGAATACAAGGGAAATTAAGGCGCGTATAAATATAAAACTGGGCGATCCGAACATGTATTGCGGGTCTGACTTTTCGGCATAATTTCTTATTTTCAACACGATTTGCAACATCGTTGCAGGTCTGTCTTTTCTGCATAATTCCTTATTTTCTCTAAACACTCCCTGTACGGCTGTACAATTTTTAAGCACATTTTTTTTTTATTGTATATTTTGTTCTATTTAGTCATGTATACGAGTGTTGGGAGACTGTAAAAACAATTAAAATACCTGTAATGGTAATCTAAAAATACATTGAAAAAACTTCTGTTCTCCATCATCATCGTCGCCGTTTCCGAATTTTCCCCTTACTACTGGCCAAAACCATGGACGATGTTCTAAACATATAGTAATAGTAATAATGTAATGTTTCTTCTTCTGAACCCATTTAACACTAAGTATAACGAAAATGTGAGGAAAAGTGGATTTGGGGGTGGGGTGATTTCGAGCGGAGTATGTTCGCACGAAAAGATGGAGCGCTCGTGTTGCAATCGCGGAGCGGTCGACTCTTTTCATCCGCTCCGCACCTGCAACGTTGCAATACACGTTCGGATCGCTCAGTTTATAGGCGCCTTTACGTTGCAGAAAACGTTCCTTTTTGCGGGATTTCAAATATGCCAACTTTTGTTAAGAAATGAACAATATTTCTGAAGGGTTTTAAATTTTTTATTTATTCATGTGGAAGGATTGATATACCTCATCGGAAAAAAATATTTTTGGAAAATGTGAAACTTCCTCATTGGTCAAGGCTCATTGGTAACGTTACTTCGAACGTTGCCTGGTACATACTGTGCACCCGGAAAACCTCGTAGTCTCTTTTCACAAATTTTGCAGGAGACGCTAAAAACAGAATCTTTGTTTAAAATACATAGTTTCGGCATTCATTTTGTGTCCTTCTTAAAGTCGTATTGAGCTGTGCATTATATAACTCATCTATAGACAGTGTTGGGCGTTATATTTATCTTTAGATGATTTATTATCTAGATAATTATCTAGATAATTTTTTTTTATCTTTTATCTATCTGACGGAATTTTAAGAAGGGTTATTATTTATCTTTTATCTATCACTATTCGGTTTATCTCGAGGACAAAGTAAGGTGTCCTCATTGTTATCTTATCTTTATCTAAGATAATTTTTTCCGTTATCTGCCCAACACTGTCTATAGAGCTGTTCAGCATCGTATTGCCTAAAACGCAAACTTCACAACTTACGAGGTTTACGCAGAGAAGGGTTGGACTTACAAGCTATTCCAACTGACGATAAATAGCGTAACATTTATCTGAAATTGTCCCGCATCACAACAAAGACACAGGGATCCTCAATGAACCGAATGACGTCAAAACATTAAAAACCCCGAAAATGGACTTACGAGGTTTTCCTGGTGCACTGTCGATATGTGTTAAATGGAGAGAGAGCCCAACACCAAAAACAGAGCGGGCAAGTGTGACACGAGAAAAACCGGTCAAAAACCTTAATTTTATAACTATTCAAAAGAAAATACCATTTTGACAAGAATAAGATAATTTTCGAGCGTGCTTAATCACCTTTGGCTAAACGTTGAGCTTTTTAAATAAATCAAACGAGAATAGGGTGGAACGAATGAACCAGTTGATGACTTTCGGGAATGACTATGAGCATACCCAGACCCTCCCCCCTCTTTCTTGATTTTTCCGCGTCAACGTTTTTGGCGTTTACAAGTGCCCACGGAACACGAAAAATGCTAATACTTTGTGTCTTGACAGATCAGTGTTTTAATGGACCTTTAGAGCCACGAAATGTTATTTTTAAATAAGAGTACGTGAGTCATGCCAGTCGTGTGGTTTTATAGATGAATTAGTCATCAAATAAAGGTGACTGCAATTTGTTGAAAGCTGGCTTCTAACCCCCTGAACTAACAATGAGCCCTGTTTGACGCAAGACAAGGCAATATTTATGCGTTTTTAGTGCATTTCATTCTGAAAAATGCACTATTGGTCTCGTCGTGATGGTGGCAAACATGGGTCATGTCATGTTTTTTTCACGTTTCAGAACCTCTAGAACACGAATTCAGTGGTCTCCAGGATTTATATATATATATTGATTGATTTATTTATTTATTTATAATATTATGGCCGTTTTCTTGTTAGCACGATAACTCTCGAAGAAATTAGTTTAGCGGAACGCGCTTTGGCACAAAAATCAGTAGTCATAAGACACCGGTCGGTATTGCATTTGGGCCAAATCGGTCAAGGTGGTGAGGGGAAATAGGGGTTAAATTGTCAATAAATCACTTTAATTCACCAGTTGATTCTAGAAGCATTAGATTCGGTACGTATACTCCATGTTAGAGTAGCCTTTGATTCCCATTTTAATTTTTCGAAAAAGTCAAGGTGGTGGGGGTGGTCCTTCCGGTGTGGAAGTGTAAAAATAGCGTTGAACTTCACTAGTTCATCTTAGCGCTCTAAAATTCGACTCAATAATTTAATGTAACGAAAGCCCTGGGTCCCATTGAGATTTATCGAAAACTTTGATGGGGGAGGGTGAAATGGAGGATGAAATTTCAAAAAGAAAAAGCTTAAATTCACACGTTTAGGTATTATAAAATACGGCACAAAAATTTAATATTACAAAGCCCTTGGAAAACTACCGAAACTTTTCGACATTTTGAAGAGAGGGTGGTGAAAATAGAGGAAGAAGTTCGGCTTAATGAAACAAATAATGGTATCAAAATTATTACTTCTGGGACGGCTTAGGATATCCGTATACATAATGAAATGCACTCTTTCCGACCGCCAGCTGCCGGAGCGAAATTTTGTTTTTGTTTTTTTCTCGAATGATCTGGATAGAAAAACGCTTTTCTCTCGTGTTTATTGCAATTGCGATTGAACTTTTTCTACAACAGCCACTCAGGGCCGACGGAACGTATTAAATCCAGGTGGGTAATAATTTCCCGTTCCGAGAAAAAGTCCCTCCTCCCCTTTAATTTTTACTTGTTCCTCAAGTCCCCGCCAAACAACGCGAACTGCCGTTCTGAGCCTAGCCCCCCCCCCCTCCTTGTACCCACGCACTTCAAATCAAACACGTTTTGGTTCCTGAGAACCCTCCCTCCCCCTCCCCCCAACTACTGGGCCACACGACCATGTCCGTGTTTTCAGTCAACAGAAAATGTTAAATTCTTGGTAATTTTAGAGTACTAATTAAGGCTCTACTTTCCTACCTCAAATCTCCTTCCAAAACATCTCGGCTTGTACTTCTCCGATCAATACCATTTTTTTTTGGGCAAAACATTTCTGATGTTCTGTACATTGTGACACCATCGAGTTTTTGTTGAATTTATTTATAAATTTTTATACAGCATACATTATAAGAAAAGAAGCCTTTCAACTGCAGGTTTCGCAAAGAATTGCATAGTGCCACATTCTTAGATGGAGGGAGGGGGGAATTGCAAGAACTCCGGACCAATTCCTAGATTTATTGGAATGAGGAAGTTTACTAACGTGCTACACACGTTCATCGTCCCTTCCTTACTATTTTTTTCGCAAGGATAGGTCCCGTTCACGGCACTAATGTGTGTGGATCCACCTTAATGCGTCTGTGGAGTGTATGCAACCAAACAAAGTCATTCCCTCGAAAAATGATGCATTCTGATGGGTTTCATAGCCTCCACCAGGGCCGTCATTACTGAAGTTGGGGCCCGGGATAACATCGGGCCCCTCTATGTTACGGTGGGGGGGGGGGGAGTCACTTCCTGGCCATGCCTTTTTCTTAGCCGTAAACCGTGGTCGAAGCCAGAATGGGGCAGGGGTTGGGTGGGCAGTTTCCCTTAAACTAGGTCACCACCGATTTCGTGGGGTTCCCTAATTCAAGTCATTTTTCAAAAGATTTTTCTAGCAAAAAACATATTTTGTGAGTCTGGCTCGCTACGAAACTAATTTCTTGGATTTCCGTCCCTAAAATCAAATTTAGTCTATTTTTCTCACCAAAACGACATTGTCATGGTCTGCACTACAAAATAATTTCCCGGATTTCACTCACTAAACAAAGAATTTTCCCGAATTTTTTCAGCTGATGAAAAAATTTCACGGCATGGTGTGATAAAAAGAGACCAATTTCAAGGATTTTGTGCAATAGAACCCAATTTTAGCAGGTCACTGAAGAAATATTTTCGCTGATTTCACGCTCTAAAAACCTTTTCGAGGATGTTTCTCACTAAAAAACCCATTTTCACAGTTCTCGCTTACAGTAACCCTAATTTCGCGGTTGTTTTATTGCTGAAAACCAGCAGTTTCGCGGCTGTTTGTTGCTTGAAACCTCATTGCGCTAGGATTTTCTCCCAAAATAATATTTTACTAAAAAAATAGAATATCTAAACTTTCACTCGCTGAACCCCTCTTCTTGAATTTTGTATGAACCCCCAATTTCGTGGAGATGCCTCATTTAAAACTACAGTTTCGTCGTATTAGCACACAAATCAAAGCATTTTCAGGATTATGCAAAATTAAATTTTTCTCATTAAGATTGCTGATTTTGCTCATTAAAACTCAAATTTAGTGGGATTTTGCTCGTTAAAGAACCAATTTTGCACTCCTTTGCTCACTTAAATGCTGATCTCGTGGGGATTTCCCGTTGAAGAACTAAAATCCCTATATTTCGTGGGTTTGGGCTTGACTGCTTGTCGTAAACCCAATTTCATGGGGTCTGGGTGTGTTGAAAACCCAATATCGTAGGGTTGGCTCATTGAAATGACCAATTTCACAGGCAGATACAACTATTTTTTTCAAATTCAAGAACCCGTAAAAAGCCGAATTCTGAGGTAATAATTTCAATTTCGTGCGATCCCCTTCAGTACCACACATCATGCGATCCCCTTCAGTACCACACATCATGCGATCTTCTCAGAAAAGCTGCCCTTTCCCAAGATCATGAGCTGGTTGAGCGCGCTTGTTGAAGATTATAACTTGACAGTTTACAGGCCTGCAAGTACCTGACAAGAAGCCATTCGTCTGTACAACGCAAGAGTTCAGTTTGGGGGGCTAAATTACCGCAGTTTACGTACCAGCAGTTACCGTAAGTCAAGGGTTCCGCGTAGGTGTACCACCGAGTTCTGTTTCTGAGGACTCTTCACCGAAAATAAGCCTCCAATGGTCATTGGGATGCATCTGACTTGTGCTCACGTAAAGCTGTCCACCGTTAAAATAGATCAATGGCTGGCCGTGAACCAGTGTCCGTTTTTAGCCAAGAATCAACGTTTTTTCTCTATATTAGTCGCGAATTGGCTATTTTCCTAATTTTTATTCGCGAATTAGCAACTTTCTCAATTTCATCAGCCAATTAGCATTTTCTCAATTTTGTCTGTGGATGAGCGATTTTTCTCAATAAGCGCATTTCATCCTTTTTAGTCGACAATATGAGTTTTTTTAAGCCGCAAAGTGGCCGTTGGAAATTTTATTTTATTTATTTTTACTGTGAGTGAGCGCTTTTTATTCATTTTAGCCGCGAATTAGCACTTTGTCTCGTTTATAGTTAAGAAGTTGCCCCCGGAAACTGTGAATTTCCGATTTTTCAATTTAAAGCTGATTGCTAGCGCTATTGATGATGTGTATTACTTCCATGTCCCCTACGCGAATGGAAGTATGGTGTTCGTGAAAAAAATCAAGTCCGAGGTCGGAGCTGACTTCACATTCTCTTTGTTACCTTGCCATATTGGCAAAACAAAATGAAGAATCCGGTGAGGCCTACTAGCGCGGGAGGCGGGGCCCTGGCCCGTCGGGACCCCCCCCCCCTAAAGACGGCACTGGCCTCCTCATACGCATAGCATAGAGCTTGTGAACGAGACCTTGAAAGATTTATGAATACAGGCTTCAGCCGGATAAGGGGGGGGGGGCAAAAGTGCCCCAGACGAGTTTTGGGATCGAACTCCAGGGTAATGTTACCTACCTATAGAATAGTTGATCGCCCCATTCTTAGTTCTTGAAACCCATTCTAAGCCTCACGAATCCAGAAAATGTCGAAAAAGGTTCTTTCCGGACTCATAATTTTATCGATCTGTAACTCTGATAGGTAACATGATCTAGTAAAACTGGTATTTTTTTAAAACGAATCCGGGGGTAAACAACCAAGACATGCCGGTTTAATTCAAGGAAGGGGCTAAAAAACCTCTAAAAATCGAACGGAAATCGCTCATAACACCGGACCCTATTGACGTGACCACAACAAATTTTCACAAAAGTTCCCTACAGGTACCAGACATCATGCGATTTTCTCAGAAAAGCTGCCCTTTTCCTAGATCATGAGCTGGGTGTCACACCCCAGCTGACACACCCAGCGGGGGGTGGGGGTTGGGTGTCACACCCAATTTTTTTCAGATTTTTAGAAAGAAGTGGTGGCTTTTGTATTTATTTTATTTTCGATGTAACTTGAACTTTTTTCGGGAAAGCGCCATTGTCAATACTCTTACCCATTTTTACGTTTGGTATTTATTTGTTTAATTATTTACCTTGTAAATTCTTACCTAGGTGTGCTCGATGATATCCGAAACAAATAGGTCTGTAGAAAAAATAAGTAGGTATTGAAAAGAAACAATTTTCCAACGTTGGTGAGATGAAATAAGCTCTTGAAAAGAATGATAATTGTGGCTAATGACCTTGGATTCGATGCCTTGAAAATAGTGAAAAAAAAAAGTTTGAAATAAAGTATAAAAGTGCATGCAAACACTACTACAATTCACGGACTGCGATGTTGTCGAAGAACACAAAGTTGGGTTTATTATTATTATACGTATTTTGCCTGGCTAAACAAATAGTCCAGTCAATCTAAGTCAGGGGACGCGGAAATAAATATGGGATTTTGTTTTTTCGGGAATGTGAAGGAGGGGGTCCCCCCTGGTCAATGTCTAATAAAGCCCCGTGGTGAACTCTCTACAAAACAAAATGGACCTCAAAACCGGTGCGTCTTAGAAAGACCACTTTTCCGAGTGCAGGAACAGAAGCATATTGAGTTCCCTATAACTTTTACTACACATTTTTCTTTTCCGCGTGCAGGAACAGAAGCCTATTGAGTTCCCTATAACTTTTACTTCACATTTTTTAAAATTTCAGTTTTCGAGATATAGTACGCTTCTGAAAAGTGACCTTGCATACTTGGTTGGGAAACAGTCTCCCACCAAGTGAGTTGTGGGAAAACTGACTCCTGTGACCACCACGCCCCGCCCCTGCAACAGATCACGTGGTGAACTCCATGTTCTGCCTCTGCCGCTGCACGGGGGCGAGTGCGAATCAAGATGTGGTTGCAGGAACGTCGGGATATTCTGCTCCAAGGGCAGCAGCAATTCCCAGGAGGACTGCACCAATACTGAGGCGCAGCAATAATAGCCCCCACAGCCCTCGGGGGCGCCGAGCTCAGGGCATTTTTCCCCATCTACATATTTATTTAACTTATGTAACTAAGAACTATCGTTCGTAATCGAAAAAAAGAAAAATTAACTCAGTGCTCAGCTTAACATTGGGGGTACGGCGCAGTGCTGCTATTCTCTCAGTCCTCTGTCCTCAGACTAGTCGACAAAAGTGCAATAAAAATGAATGTTTCAACCCAAAAAATAATTTAATTATTACCTACTAGTTAATTTTAACGTTTACTAACTAATGAAAATTTCTGATGAGGACTTCTTTCAATAAACGCCAAAATCTTCTCCTTATTCAGTCCTAAGATGAACTGATTGTGAGATGAAGGGGCGCCAAGGCTAGTTTCGCAAGGGGGCCACGACACTGCACCAATACCTTCCCGTTTGACGACGAGGAAGATGGTAGGTGGTTCAGCTCGGAACTTTATAAGACAATGATCAGGGGGCCTATTCTTGAACGCCTTGGCAACACTAGTTTCGATTGCAGTATTGCTTTGGGCGCCATTTTTCTCAGGTAATATTGCTTTTTTGTATTATTATTATTTTTATTTTTTTTGAAACACCCTTAGCCGGTGTTGCCATTTTTGTCGATTCGATTACAAAATTGCCAAATTTTATGCAAGATAATTTTTCAGAAGCGTACTATATCTCGAAAACTGTGAGAAATTTTAAATAATGCATAGTAAAAGTTATAGGGAACTCAATATGCTTCTATTCCTGTACTCGGAAAAGTGGTCTTTCTAAGACGCACCGGTTTTGAGGTCCATTTTGTTTTTTACAAGAAGGAATTTATTTTTCACAGTTGAGCTTTCTTGTTCGGTGAGTACGGTTTTTAAAAACAAAGTAGAATCCCTCGAAAAACGAATATTTCGTCTGGTCGTAGGGCGTCAACCAAAAAATGAGTTGCCAGTGACCTGAATCAACGACATGCCCACGAGAAACGCTCTGAAAGATGCATGGGGAGGCAAGGAAGGGCTGCACGCCACAATTACGCTCGCCAGCATTTCTCAGATGGGTTGGGCAATGAAGTCAAAGTTTAAAAGTTGTCCTTGTTGTGCATAAAAGTGGATGTCCATCAGTGTTCTTCGACCAGAATCCCGGGACTAGCCCAAGGTCCCTTGCACATTAGGAAAAAATAAGTCGCCCAGGTGCGGCGTCGGACTCTTGCAGTAAAAATACATAAAGTACGCGACACGAAATAAGGCGGGTGTGACTCATCGACTAAAAAACCAACGTTGCGCATTATAGTCCCAAAGATGCGATGAAAAGCTCAAGTCTACACCCATAGCTGGCAACGTTGCGCTCCCATCGTTGTCACTTTGGAGAGCTGTGAGCCGGTGAGCGTTCGTAAAACCCCACCCCCACATCACCACCCAGAACGCACGGAGTGGCAACAGGGCATGGGAGGGCGGATGAGTCACACCCGCCTTATTTCGTGTCGCGTACTTTTTTTTTTTTTTTTTAGAACTCTATGGACCTTTCACATTTGGCGTCGACGCGGGAGACGTCTCACCCAGAGAAAAAATACGCTGGCACGAGCGAAGGGTGTTTTTTTCTCCTAGTGTTGAAAGGGGCTAATTTATCGTCGACAACGAGAAATTCTTGCCCCATGTGGGCGAGAGGGACGATAATGAGGTCTGATGATGTAGTCGAAAACTCTCAGAAAATTCTAAACATAGCTCTAGGTTTGGAGATTTTTAAACAAATTCACAACTGACAGGAATCCCCGCGGTTATTTTATTGCGTCGATTCCAGTATTGCTAACAAATTGTATTCTTGGATCACTGAAACACTCTGCAGCAGCTCTGCAATATTGTAAAATTCTCACAATTTCAAGAATAGGGCCCCAGACAACATTGCTTTCACTTCTCTCAAAGCAACATTGCCTTCAAAGCAATGTTGTAAAATTCTCACAATTTCAAGAATAGGGCCCCGGGACCCCCCTCACGTACACATTCCCGCAAAAAAACAAAATCCTATAATTATTGCATTTATTTTGCAATTTTCGGCTTAGATTGACTGGACTAAAATGGAAATTTGGGCTAAACAAACATAAACAAACGATGTTGTGTTTTAGGGTATGTTTATAGTACAGGAACGGTGAATAAAGAAAAGAGCTAAGAGAAGAGCCCCTCTAGGCTGATAAAGTGAGCCTAGAAATTACACCTCTCTACTTTTGGGTCACGAAGCTTCGAGATAAACATTTCCACCGAGAAAAAAAAATATGAAAATTTTCTCTGCTCTGCTTTTCTCGCAGCTCACCTCTTTGGTCACCGCTCCTGTATAAACATACCCTTAGTATGCCGCTAAACAAACGATTTGGGTCATGTGTGCCGCTGCGTGAAGTGCTCGCGGGAACGGTCAGTTTATCTTATCGTTTATAGGGCGCGGGGAAGAGGAAGAGTGAATAAATCCATTGAGGACGTGAATGTCAGTTCAGTCATTTTAAATGCGCGAATCGACAGGTGGTGCATCTCTAGGGCTCGAATAATCATTCTGGGCATTTTTGAGAACTTGAATCGCAGTTAGCAATTTTCATACCTATGTTGTTTTTGGCTATTTGTTTTAGGGCACGAGTATCGTCAGTTCAGGCATTTTCATTGCTCGATTCGTCAGTTTAGCCCTTTTTGTCGCGCAAATGGTTGGTGCTTTTTGCAATTTTTTAGGTTGAGTAGAGTCCGAATTTATCAATTTAGAGCGTGAATAGCCAGTTTAGCTATTTTTAGGGCACGAATCGTCAGTTTAGCAATTTGTATGATGAATTGAGTCAGATTTGCCATTTTAGGGCTTGAAGATGTGCCCACTTTCAGGGCGAGTATTGTCATCTTGCTATTTTTAAGTCACGAATCGTCAGTTTGGCAATTTTCAAAGAGAGAATAACCAGTTATGCCATTTTAAGACCGTGAATTGCAAGTTGGGCTATTTTTAGGGCGTGAATGGCCGGTTTGACTATTTTTTGTAGCATGAACCGTCAATATGACCCATACGTTTATTCATTGTGTTTATCGCTCTAGCACGATGGATAGGCGATGTAGTGGAGTTCCTTGTAATTGACTGAAGGAAAATATTGTCTCTCCACAAATTTATTTTATTGTTCATTTATTTATAATTCACAAGTTTATTATGTATTCTGAAAAGTACATCTATGTTTTTTCGGTCAGGAAAAATTTTTACAACCCACAGTCATACACACACAGAACAGTGGTTCTGCGTGCGTTTTAACATGTCTAGATTCGATTTCTGGAATGTTCGTCCACCGTATGCCGTAGAGGCAATATCTTGTCCTAGAATTGCTCGAAAAAACTCGTTCTTTTGCATACAGACTCCGTTTTGGATCTATTTGGTCCTAACATCTGATCAGCATGATCAACTAACTTCCTGAGTTTTTATGGGTCAAAATAGGGTCTTTTCAAAGGTTTTGAGATCATTGAGGTGTGAGGTGTCGATTTTCATGTAATTTCAAGCCGGATCTTGCGACATCAATGAGTAGTAAACCCATGTGTAAAACTTGCATCGTTTTTTAGAGCGTGAATTCCGTGTGGCCTCTTAAATCATTGGTCTTTGGTTTGCTTGCCGATTTCTCGTATGTTTAAGAGCGAACATTTTGTTGTTTTTTTCAGACATGCACAGAGGAGGCAACCTTAATGGCGGGGTATCGGGTCGAGTGGGCTCGCCTCATCGCAACGGAACATATTCAAGGCAGCAGTTTCGGGGGAATCGACACAAGGACACCTTGTCCAGTATCGAAAACTGGAAAGCGCTGTGTTACTCCAATGATCCGGTAGAAATCGTCCTGAAGTTTAAGAAGTGTGAATCGTCGGCCAGAACTTTCATAAACGGCATATCCACTTACGACGAATTTTCCGTCGTTTTTGAACTTTTAAGATTCGTTACCAAATCGTCGTACGAAACCCACGCGTTGAGCGTTGTAAAACTCGTAATGACAACGGATTTTATGAACAAACTCGTCGTGCTATTCGAAGGTGACGTAACAGCTTGGCTAGTTCGTGGTATAGCCCCCGTGTCGTCTTTTTGTCGGGACATAAAACAGTGCTGCGTGGCAGTAAGTAACAATTTCAAACATTTCGAAAATGACTACTACGGCGAAGCGTTCAACACGTTAATTCGAGTAATTGTCGCCTTTCTACAAAAATTGAAAGAAGAGACAGCCCGTTGGCCGGGTGGGTTAGACTCGGGTTTCGACGGTTTAATTACGGAATTCGAAGCGATCAGCATCACGGATGCTGCCAGCAGTGAAAAGACATCGACGTCCGTATGTTTTTACCCGACTAGTCTTTTCAATGGCCCGCCGGACGTCGAACCGAATATCACTGTCGGGTCGTACTTGGGACCCGAACATTATATTAAAACTCAGTTGGGTCTTCTCAAAGAGGACTTCGAAAGCCGACTGAGAGCGGGCATTGCCCTATATTTGGAAGACCCGAAGGCCCGAAACCACGACGTCTGGATTTATCATGACGTGACTGTTCAAATCGGTCAGCATCATGAACACTTGTACAAAATTGTACTATCGACCGAATTTTTAGACAAAATAGAATGGGAAAAATCGCAGCGTTTTTTACATGGCTCAATGGTTATTGTGTCCAAAGAAAATTTCAACGTTTTTTACGTTGCCCTTGTCAAAGACAGGGGCAATATAGAAGCGTCAAAAAAGACCGGGCTCGCGAAATACATACACGTGGAATTTCTAATGGCTCCACCGCGGTGTAACCCAAAAGATCGCTACCTTTTGGTTGAACCAAAAATATTTTTCGAGCCCTACCATCAGGTTATGATGGCACTGACAAGTTTTGTTAAAAATGGCTTGCCCATTCAACAATATTTGGTTGACGCCAACACAACTTCTCGCCTGCCGGAGTATCTCACCGAGTCTACCGAATATACGATCAACCAGTCCGTCGTCAAGCTGAGCACAGGCAGTGGGTGGCCCGACGCTGAGGCTATGGCGTTGAATGACAGTCAAAGGAGCGCCGTCGTGAGTGCTTTAACCAACGAATTGGTCCTCATTCAGGGGCCTCCCGGTACGGGAAAAACATATTTGGCATTCAAAATAATCGAATATCTTATAAGTAACAACAAATTTGAATCGCCGATCCTTGTCGTCTGTTATAAAAATCATTCGTTGGATCAAATTCTTGAAGGTCTGTACGATCGAGGTGTCAGGCTGTTGAGAATTGGCAGTCAATCAAAAAGTGAAAAGGTGCAAAAATTTAATCTCTCGAAAGTTGTCAGCCAAGGCGGGAATAACGTAGTATTTAGGCAAATTAAAGAAACGGAAAATATGACTAAAGAAAATTCACGAGAGCTGAACATTCTGTGGAGCTCAGTCCATCTGTTAAAAATGAAACGTGGCATCGTTCATTTTGCGTTATTCAAACAAAATGAATTAATTTCTGCCGATATTTGTAGTTCGTTCGAAAATGGGGAGCGTTTCTACGAATGGCTAATTGCAAGCCACATGTACTCGGAAGAATCTTTGCTGTTTCCGACTCCAGATCAAGTGGGGGCGATGAGTCAGTTAGACAGTTCCCCCACACTTGTCTACGGTATTTCATTGGACGAGATAATTAAGGAAGTCGAGGCCTTGAAAATAGATCACCAAAAGATAGTGGATGAATCACGCAAGAGATCGCTGACGAAAAAACAACATCAATTGTTGCTTGACATCATGTTTCAATTAGAAAAATCTCTATATAATTTCAACTTACTTCAAACACGACTCGACGAATTCGATAAGATCGCAATCGCGGAGGAAGCCGCCGTGGAATCGATTTTGTCCTCGACAAGTTTATACGATATCCCTCTGATCGACCGGTGGAAAATCTACCGGTTTTGGGAGAGTCAACTCCTAAAAATTAACGAAGAAAACTTAATGAAAGCTATGAACGAGCGTTTTTCGCTCACGGAAACACATCGCGAACTGAAAGATATGTATAAGGCCCGCCAGATCGAGTTTTACCGGCCGGAGGTTCTCGGTATAACGACAAGTGGAGCCGCGGCTCATCACCGTATCTTGGAGCAAATTGCACCGCCCGTTGGTGAGTTCTAGTGCCCTTGGGTTGTAGGTTGTAGGGTGTCATGTTTGTAATGATCGTGTTTTATAGTTATCGTTGAGGAGGCCGCGGAAGTATTGGAGAGTCACGTCGTGTCTTCATTATCGAAAGCGTGCCAGCACTTGATATTGATCGGTAAATTATTTGGTTTAATTGTTTTCATTTGTTTTATCGCTAATTTGCTTTAAATCCTATCATTCCATCCTAGGCGATCATCAACAACTAAAACCGTCTACCGCCTCGCACGTTATGTCCCAACAGTACAACATGAACGTTTCCCTGTTCGAACGAATGATGATGAACGACGCCCGTTCGGACACACTAAACGTTCAACACCGAATGCGACCCGAGATAGCGGCACTAATATGCCCCAGTATATATCCGAACCTGGTAAATCATCCGTCGGTTTTCGATTACCCGAACGTGCCTGGTGTGACGAAAAACGTGATTTTTTTTCATCACACTGGATTCGAGGAGTTGGTAAGCCCCCCCACCATTCCCTCAGTGAGCGACCGGACCCATGCCCTCGTAACATTCGCGTTCATTTTTCAGGCTTCCGACTCGGAGAGTCGATTCAACCGGTTTGAAGCCGATTTTGCGTTGGCTTTTTGCTCATATCTCACAAAACAGTCGGAGTACGCTAAAAATCAGCGAAAAATAACTATTTTGGCTACCTACAAACAACAGGAACGATATCTTGTGAAAGTAAGGAAAATCTTACTTAGCCCCCCCCCCCTTTTTTCGTTTCAAGCTTAACCTAATTTTTTCATAGGGCTGTGAACGACTTGGGCTACGACTGACCGAAGTTCAAATAACCGCCGTGGATAATTACCAGGGTGAGGAGAACGATGTCATTATTTTGTCACTTGTTCGGAGTAATTACGAGGGAAACATCGGGTTCTTGGCCACCAAGAACAGGTAAGTACAAATTAAAAAAAAAGATTTGCAAGGCCGTAATCGTGTCGTTTACCCTCCTACACCTCGTAGGATCTGTGTGGCTCTGTCGCGCGCCAAACACGGACTTTACATTTTAGGCAATATGGACTGCTTGATTAAAAATAAGTCATCAATTTGGTGCGAAATTTCGGAAGTGCTCGAAGCGCAAAACGCTATAGGTTCGTACGGCATTTTTATTGGTGTGATTTTGTTATTTTGATTCGGTTGTTTGTGACTTTTTTTTTTCTTTAGTTACAGAAATGCCGTTGAAGTGCAAAATACACGGCGTTGAGACCCGCGTGAGCAAAGTTGACGAAATATTGGCCCTCAAGTACGGCGGCTGTGGTGGCAAATGTCAGACAACGCTCGACTGCGGTCACGTATGCTCGGTGCAATGTCACGGTTACGACATTGAACACGAACATGAATTCAAGTGCGTTGCACCGTGCAATAAGTAAGTAGTGGGTGGAGTGGGGTGAATCGAATTTTTAATAAATTGTTTGTGGTCCTTTAAGGAAATGCCCGATTGGTCATGCTTGCAACGAATTTTGCTCAGTCGAGTGCCCCCCCTGCCCGATCCCAGTTCCCAAAAAGCTCCCCTGCTTGCACATTGAAGACGTGCCGTGTTCTGAAGTTCCGACTAATGAACACTGCAAGCAGTACGTAATCGTCGATTTTGACGAGTGTGGTCATCAACTGTTGGTGTTGTGCCGTGAAAAATTGACCGCTAAGTGTAAAACTCCATGCGAATCTGAGCTCATTTGCTTTCACAAATGCCCTCGCATTTGTCACGTTGACGACGACCGATTTCACGAGCGAGTAATGCGGCAATTAAAACAAAAACGGGATGACAAAAATTAACTAAAAATTGTTCCTCACAGTTTCTCTGCACGGAAAAATGCATGCGATTCAACCAGAATTGCCCTTCTCTCCACGAATGCACTCGACTATGCCACGAAGACTGTGGAACTTGTCTGTTTCCAGTGTCCAAAACTTTGCCCTGCACTCACGCAGCAAATATGGAGTGCAGCAAAGAAATCGACGATGTACTCTGCAATAAAGCGTGCAAGAAGACGTTAAAGTGTGGTCACGTTTGCCCTAATGAGTGCGGCAAACCGTGTGGACCTTGCAAGTTGGAGGTACAATGCAGTGCAGGTGTTTTTCAAGAAATTGTTTATCCATTTTTACATTATCATTTTATTTTTATTTCAGGTCAGTTACACTAGGCCGTGTGGTCATGAAGGCCGGAAAATATGCGGCTCTGTGCCTTTAGAGGGTGACGAGTGTCAAGAAGATTGCACTCGCGTGAAAGACTGCGGACACGTGTGCTCAGGTGCGCCTCTCCTTGTTTCGCTAATAAAAAATGTTTTTAATTGTAAATTTTATCAGGTCCGTGTAGGGTCGATTGTAACACCATAAATTGTGGTGTCAGATTCGAAGTTGAAATACCTTGTGGGCACACAATTCGCGTCAAGTGTTTCAGGGCTAAAGGTACACAGACTTTTTCCTCTCTCCGGCCGTAATATCCACTACTAATTTTCACCGCTCTTTTTGTTATTGTTTATAGCGAGTGTGGATGTGATGCTCGGCTGGTGCAGAGCGCTGTGCTCTCATGTTTTCCCAGACTGTGGCCACAGCTGTCAGGGTTCGTGTGGATCGTGTCTTCAGGGGCGTGTGCACAAGGGGTGCACTGCAGTCTGCAATAAGCAACTTCGTTGTTCGCACAGGTAAATTATTTACGAGTCATTTCGCGCGTTTTTGAAGAATGAATCAAAGTAGTTGAATATTTATTTCAGATGCGATCTGCCCTGTGGTCACCTGTACCACACTTGCCAAAAAAAGGCTTGCGAATCGATCTGCTGGAGTTCGAGGTAATAATTGTTTTTTTCTCAACTGTTCACGATCCTAACGGGCTTGTAGTCGTATTGGCTAGCATAGTAGCGTCCACAGCTGTCGCCTCTCCCGGGGAGGAAAATCGGTTTGGTGCGGTGCAGAGACGCGAGCACGTCGTCAAGGGGCTCTCGTGGTTGAGCTACCCTACGTGGAGGGGGAGGGGCAGATGAGTTCTTGGACAACGCGCGGACTCAGCTGGAGACCAAAATTACCGGAAGCTCGGCTGTGAAAAAACCCGTGGTTTGGGAACTCCAATGAAAACATGGTGGTTGCTATATACAATTCGCGATTTTTGGGGCAAATAATGACACTGACCTCAAACATTGTGCCCAGCGAGGTCCACACGCATCAAAAACTCTTCCTTGGATTTCCGTTTGGTTCGTTTTTCTCCCTTGGCTTTTGTTTCAATTTTCTTTGGACTTCAAGGCTATTGTTTGGGTCGTCGTT
This sequence comes from Corythucha ciliata, assembly GCA_038030265.1. Lineage (NCBI taxonomy): Eukaryota > Metazoa > Arthropoda > Insecta > Hemiptera > Tingidae > Corythucha > Corythucha ciliata. Next base: position 27,757,553 of record CM075943.1, read on the forward strand.
AATAAAAAAATTAGTGGGAAGCCTGGAAACGAACCAAAATAGTCAAGAACGCTAGAATCACAGGGAGAACCCCTGCAACGGCTCCCTCTGATAGAAAATCGGGGCTCGGTATATCAAAAACCACCAAAATACGTGGTTTCTTCCTATTTTGAAAAATATGGTCATTCACTAAAAAATCGGCCGAGTGGTTTAACTGGTCGATTTTTGGGTTCAATTTTTTTATAGCGGTTCGTTTTGAGCCGGACGTGGTTTACTAGTCCCTCGGTCTAAGCTCAAACGTTAGTCGTGTCAGTTCCTCTCATAGTAGCCGAAAGTGACCGTTTCGCCTTGTCGTTTGTCCAGAGCGTCCCGGAGGCGAGACGTCAGGGCTACCGTTGGCGCGGTCGCCGTCTCACTGACGGCGAATTCTTTCGTCCCCTGAAAACGTGTCAAAGCATTCGTGGTATGAGGGGTGGTCACGGCAGCCGTTTTCGTGTGAATTTTCGTCTGCTAAAATATGAATTATGCCAATTTCACCCATAATCCAATGTTTCCTAAAATTACTATAAGTGATGATCTAGCTTCAGAAACCGATCATGCACACCCTAATTAGCAAATTAGTGTTGAGGGAGGGTGTTGTCCCGTGCTGTTTCTGGCTGCGGCATGAAGTTCAATGGGAGAAAGCACCGTGTGGGAGCTACCGATGGAGAAAGGGGGATGGGAAATAGCGTAAGCCCTGTTGGTTGTGTATTAATACGTTATATTTTAATTGTAAAAAATAATGTAATTTAGGCACCGAATTAACAGTTTTCTTTAGTCGTCGTAATAGTGGTGACCATGATGGTGGTGACCGTGGTGATGATGATGGTAGTCATGATCGTAAAAGCCGCCGTGGTGGTGATGGTAACCACCGGAATGTGGCCACAGAGCAGAAAACGGAGAATGGTGATGATGATAGAACTGAGGCTTTGCCAGCGTACCGTAAGAGCTTACGGTAGCTAGAACAACCTTTGTGGTTGAATAAGGTGGTTAGTATCACAAAGGTTGTTAAGGTGGAATGAGAAGATTTTACTTACCAGCAGGTATAAAAGCTTCATTGAAACAGTTAATAAGTCGACGACAAGAGACGATCGTGATTATTGAAGCGATTTAAGTAAAGAATTGCACTAATATACCTTCCCACTACCCCCCCTCCCTACCTTTCCGTATTTGAAGGCCTTGTAAAATTTCCCGTTTGACACTCCGTCATTGTCACATTTTTATAGTTTTGTTTTTCGTGTCTTAAGTCAGACGTCCCCTCGACCCTTTCCAATCCCCTAGTGATGCAACTCTAATAGGCTTCTTCATATTATTCGGCAAGCCTTGGTGGGATTCCCTTTAACAATGTAAACAATTAGAGCGAGCTTGAAAATGAACTCATGGAGATCCCCCCTCCATCATCAACATTCAATAACTTTGCTAATTGTAAAATACCGAAGGGCGACAACTACCGAAAGGGAAAACCTGTTCAAATAATGTTTTATTTGAAAAACAAACACCGGGAGCTCATTCACTTCCGGACGCTGTGAGGAAGCTCCCACCGCAACGGCTTGGCTTATTTGAGGGGGGCTGTGATGATTTACGAACTTCAGTGTTTTTTTTTTTTTTTAATTCTGTTCTGCCTTGATGTGGCTGGTATCTTCAAATACTTACTTATTGACGCCTTAGTTTCCTTCACTAACGGTGTGGTGCTAAAAGGCTTCAATCATAGTTGATTTCTCACGGTCCATGTTGATATACAATTACGATTTAATCGGATTTTTCTTTCTTCTTGTTTTATAGCGAATTGGGGGACAGGCTGGAAGGTATGAGCCTTAAAAATGCGTTAAAGGGCCGTAAATTTTCATTCGAGAAAAACGCTTTCAACAAAATGAATCACAAGTTTTGGGCTTACTTCAAAAAGAATAGTCCGGGAGCGAACAATAGTATGTTGTTTTTATCAATTAACTAATTTCATTGAAATTCTGTCAATTAATTATCTGTCCTTTTCTAAAGGTGACTACATCGAAACAGGAGCGCTAGCCGACTTCGCGTCTCAAGTATCCGTGAGCGCTTCGAATCTTCGAATGAAGAAAAATGACAGCATTGTTCCCCTGATGAGTCATTTTTTTCTCATCGAGTTCATAGTCATCGCTCGTCAAATTATGGAGGCGGCAAGCGGGAAAAAACAGTTCGCGAGGTTTGACTCCCCACCAATAATGAAATTCACGGTTATTTATTTTGTTTTTATGTTGTTGTTTTTTTTAAAGCGTTGAGAATTTCGTTCACGCTCTAATCGAGTCCCTGGTGAAACGTGACTTGCATCATTTGACGTCGCGTGAAATTCATCAAATTGTCGTTCAAATGGCGTTCGTCAAGTGCTGCGTCGTTACTCCCTCGCGATTTTGGTCCGAGGTACGTTTCTCCCCTGCAATTTTTGCCGACGAATTCATAATAATGAAAGAAAAAATAAATATTTTCGCAGAATAAAAGTATGTTCGAGCTCTGGAACGACCCGGAATTTACACCGAAGTTGGTGAGTGACGACGATGTAATTCGAAATGCGCTTTTCCCAATGACTCGCGAGAATGTGGTGGCCATCGTCCACCACAAAGATTGATTGTTTTGTTTCCATTTTGAGTGATATCCGTTATTTTTTTCTCTTTATACATATTTGTGATTTTTATTATTATACTGACGTTCTTATTTATCGCGATGTGTCTATTTTTCAGGCTATTTTACTCGCTCAGCATGCTTAAGAATATCCTTTCCAGTACTCACGTACTTTTTGTACATTCATAATTAAAATCACATTACCCGTGGGGTATAGGGAGGATTGGTGGAGAACGAAGGGGAGCCACTTCTCGTGAAATGGACATCCATTTCATGAAGTGGACAATTTCGACAAGTGGATGCGACAATTATATGTTCAAAATATCTATTTTGAATCGCCTTGAAACCAAATATTTTCGGCCCGTGAAACGATTATTATTGGAAATTTAAAATTGCACAGAATCGCGTATCTTTGGGGTTTTCGACCCGGGAAATCCAACAATCGAATAAACGAGCCGTTCATACGAACAGTGGCGGACTGGGGTATCGAGGCGCAGGGGGGGGGGGTGCCTATGGTTAAGGGCAAGGTTGTATAGATATCAAGTTGCTTCGCTTGTGATAACGCGTGGTTCTCAAGGTCGAAGGGAAAATCGCTCCCGTCAGAGAGGTCTGGCTTCCGCTAGCACGTCTATTTAGCAATACATAGCAGTAAATGAGTTCAAGTGTGTTATTTTATGTTTTTCTTGTTCCAATGGTTAATTGAACATCTAATTTGAGAATTAAAATGAATTGAACGCACATTTAGGAGCTTAGGATGACTAAGTCAGTAATATTGGAGTTTATTTATTGCAGCACAGAACACGGCTATCTAAAATTACTAGCATTATTTTTCAAGTGTAAAATTTTATGAACATTACTTCTGAATCAAAATGTTGATAGTTTTAGATACAGGGTGTTTGGGGAGGAATGATCCGGATTGAAATATGTTGTAGTACTCGGCAGGGCGGATCAAAAAAGTCACATAAACATAGGGGCGCAAATGCATTGTTTCGGAGATAGAGCCAAATTAGTGAATTTTTAGCCACTCTCCCTTTTTCCACCAATAAGTCGTCGAGACAAACCCATCGTCTAACATAGAACAAAATGGGTGACATTTCTGAAAAGAGCACAAAATTTTCTTCAAAAATACCTAGTTCTTGCAAGCTAATAACGGGTTTAAGTATCCTCATTTGTTTATTGAAAGAGGTGAAAATGTTGTTCCTGAAATTGTCCGTTTTTTTCGGCGACGATTTCATCATACTTCATCATGCCACACCATTTGGCGGAACTCGGGGAAAACATGTCCATTTTGTAAGCTTTCAAACGGCTCAAGAAGATTGGCAATCGGTGCTGTTTTGACCGAGATATCGCGGTGAGTATCCGAAAAAGCAAGGCCAAGTGCTCAAAAACAGGCATGTTGTACCAACAAAAAAAAAATTCACGTGAAAGGTTCATTGTAATTTATTGTTATACGATTCATTTTTCTGCCAACATATTGATACGAACTGATCGGAAACTTACTATTCATCACGCTCCCCCCCCTCCCTATAATCACATTTTTAGCTATCATAATGAACGAGAATCAAATGTTGTTCCAGGAGGGCGGGTCAATTTGTAGGAAATCAAACTACTTAAAATACATTTTCACGATTAAATTTGAGGAAATTATTACTTCTTCCGTCATCATAGGACTTAATATGACTTTCAGGTACAAAGCCTACATATCCCACAAGAAGAATGAATAACGTCTCAATGTCTTCTAATTTCTTACCGTTACCCCTTCACTGTTAATGGCAATTAATTAAACCAATAACTTACGCTGGTAAAATGGTGAGGTTAAATTTATTTCTAAAAATATTTTAATAACAATATCAAAGAAATTGTTCAAATATCACCCCGTCAGCTTGAACACATTTCGTAGCCCTCGTGGGGACGGACCTTGTTGATTTTCTAATTTCAGTTCTGCGATTCTTGATGACTAATGCTGCTTCCTCTACTCGCCGTATCAACTCTTCCCTTGAATTTACGGGGGCACCATGGTAAACTAAATCCTTCATCCATCCCCACAGGATAAAATCGAGGGGAGTTAGATCCGGAGATCTCGGCAGCCAATCACGGGGCCTCGTGGGGATTCGTCAAGAAACTCTCGCACTTCACGAGCACTGCGCGCTGGAGCTCCGTCGTGCTGATAAATCATAATTGGTCTCTCTCACAGAGGGATATCTTCGAGGAGAGCTGGGAGTTCATTTTCAAGAAAAAGTTGATAATTGCCTCCACTTAAGTGGTTCTGAATGACGTATGGTCCTATTAAGTTACTACCATTTAAACCACACCACACATTAACACTAAACCTATGTTGAAAATGTTTTTCGATGGTAGCATGCGGGATTTTAGAAATAAATTTTACCTCACAATTTTACCAGCTCAATTACCACCATTTTGGCAGCGAATTGCCATAAACAGTGAAGGGGTAATGGTAAGAAATTAGAAGACATTGAGACGTTATTCATTCTTCTTGTGGGATATGTAGGCTTTGTACCTGAAAGTCATATAAGTCCTATGATGACGGAAGAAGTAATAATTTCCTCAAATTTAATCGTGAAAATGTATTTCAAGTAGTTTGATTTCCTACAAATTGGCCCGCCCTCCTGGAACAACATTTGATTCTCGTTCATTATGATAGCTAAAAATGTGATTATAGGGAGGGGGGGGGGAGCGTGATGAATAGTAAGTTTCCGATCAGTTCGTATCAATATGTTGGCAGAAAAATGAATCGTATAACAATAAATTACAATGAACCTTTCACGTGAATTTTTTTTTGTTGGTACAACATGCCTGTTTTTGAGCACTTGGCCTTGCTTTTTCGGATACTCACCGCGATATCTCGGTCAAAACAGCACCGATTGCCAATCTTCTTGAGCCGTTTGAAAGCTTACAAAATGGACATGTTTTCCCCGAGTTCCGCCAAATGGTGTGGCATGATGAAGTATGATGAAATCGTCGCCGAAAAAAACGGACAATTTCAGGAACAACATTTTCACCTCTTTCAATAAACAAATGAGGATACTTAAACCCGTTATTAGCTTGCAAGAACTAGGTATTTTTGAAGAAAATTTTGTGCTCTTTTCAGAAATGTCACCCATTTTGTTCTATGTTAGACGATGGGTTTGTCTCGACGACTTATTGGTGGAAAAAGGGAGAGTGGCTAAAAATTCACTAATTTGGCTCTATCTCCGAAACAAAGCATTTGCGCCCCTATGTTTATGTGACTTTTTTGATCCGCCCTGCCGAGTACTACAACATATTTCAATCCGGATCATTCCTCCCCAAACACCCTGTATATGACTCATCATTCGTGGGAAGAAAAGAAACATGTTTTTCCAGCAACATGTAGGCCAGCATAAATGCATTTATGTTCGAGCTCGAAAACGTAAGGCCACTACTTCTGCTTAAGTTATTGAAATTCGGGCAATTAAGGGGCCTTATTCTCCAACGAAATGAAAAATCTATGCACGTATTCAAAGACATTTCTTAAACTTCAATTTCCCTAAGCGGACGTCTAAACAGCTGATTTTTTTTCCTACAACAATTGATTTGATTTTTACTTAAGAGAATTATATTAACTTCACTATGAATACGGGCCCAAAACTGAACGGAAACATACGCTTTTTGAACAAAAAAGTTAGTGATTAAGGCCCCAGCCTCCCTATTCTGTAATTCTTGCGTTAGCGAAATCAACAAGCCGAATAATTATAAAAAATCAGCTGAAAAATTTTGTTAACGCACGCGTTATGAGTTACAGAATAGCCCCCCTGGGGGCTTATTCTGAACGGTCGGGAAAAAATCCCGCAAGTGGGATCCAAGGACGCCGAATAAGAAATAACATTATCCCGTCATAGCAACCGTTTTTTGCGGCATTTTCACACGGCTTCGGAATACGGCCCCTGGTCTGTTTTATTTAAGGCCCTTTCACAGGGGTTCTTGCATAGTGCACCCGGCCTCAAAAAAGCATAGCACAGTGCACCCGGGCCCGAGGAATCGGACAAGCGCACAGTGCACTCGATTTCACTGTGCACCCCAAAAGTACGGTACCCACCGACGGGGGTCTTGCATAGTGCACCCGTTTCCAAATTTTCCTTCCCACTTTTACAGACTTAGGACTGTCTGCGATCGTCCACTATGCGTGCAGGTGTGGTTAAAAATGTTTGGTCTCCGATCAGGGGACTTGTCAAACTTATTCAAAATGTAGCAGAAATAAACAAAAATAAGCAAAAAGAAGGAGTCGGGATTCACAAAGTCGAGTCAAAATGTGGGCGAAGTTTCAAGGAAATTTTTCTGAGGAACTCATAAGGAGTGATTTCTTGTGATGTCTTTTTGGCAATTGTTTTTGTAACCCACGCTTGTCCCCTACGTCGAGCTCGCTTGTCCCCTACGTCGAGCTCGCTTGGGCTGCCTTGTGTGTCCTTGTTCTATAGAAGAAAGTTTGGTGTACACCTCGGCTTGGACCTCAAGGAGCTCGTTCACAAATTTGTATATGGAGTGTGGAGTCCCAACGTCCTTATTAAACCTAGCGTGGAACGATTCGCACGCGTTCGTAGTGCGGGTCAAGACGGCTGATTGACGGGCCCATAATGTCGGGGGATACTTGGAGCCATCAGCTACATAATTGTCATGTAGGTAGCTGGCGAATTCGAACGTTCCGGGGGCATCTGGTCGGTCCAGAATCCACTCGAAGAAAACGTCCGAAACTTCATCCGGTTCCAAAAACGGCAGGCCGAATGCTGAACGAAGCCATTTGCCGACCGTGCTGATGTTATCTTTGTAAATTGTCACCAGCCCAAGGTCTTGAATTTTTCTAAACCTGAAGGTTAAACAGCAGTTTTGTAGGATTGTAGTTAACTTATTAGTTAGTGAAATAGAAAAAAAAAACACATAGCATTGACGTCGCTCATGGTTTATCACATACTGATTAGCTCTGAGCTTCAAATTCCAAATTATATTTCTTGTCGGTCCACTGGAACAGTTTGAAATACGACTAGTGGGTGGTGGGTGTACCGACAAGAGGACCGTATGGACGGTGAGGAAAATGAGGGGAAAGATGCCTGAAGTTCTCCTCTCCTCTTGTTAGCGTCCCGTCATTCCCGTCGTGTCGCGCGGATGCATTGTGCAAAGGTCCATTTTACAGAAACGGCCGGCCTGGGTCTGGGTGCACTGTGCAAGACTCGACCGAGCTCCGTTCAGTTTCGCCTCGCCTTTTGAACCGCTGGGTGCACTATGCCTGTCCCCCCTTTCACGAGCTCTATGTTTGTGTTGACTGATATGGGTGACGGTGTTGTTGTCTTGGTGCTGGAGGCTTCCTCGTCTTTACAACTTTTTGGAGTCGTTCTTGACACCCGGGAAAAATCCTGGGGATAGCACCATAGAATAAAAACTGTACCTACTGTCGTAAAGAAGGGAAACTTCGCTAAATTTTCGAAGCCAAGGGAAGGTAGCTTCTCGGATGGGGAAATGGGAAGGTTAGCTTCACTTCCCCCTTCCTTCTTCCTCCAAATTTTGTTTCTATGGTACTTTTGTTTAATTTTCACTCCTCCTCTGGTTTTTATGGCGCGAAGCTCCAAGTTCAAAGAAAAATAAAATTTCGCTCCGGCAGCTGGCGGTCGGAAGGAGTGCATTTCATTTTGTATACGGATACCCTAAGCCGTCCCAGAAGTAGTAATGTTGAGACCATGATTTGTTTCGTTAATATTTGACCCTCCCTCGTACTGTTTGCTGCCGGGTTTGTTTAAGCTGAACTTAATGGGAATCAAAGGCTATTTCAAAATGGAATCATCATACCGAATATAATGCTTCTGGAATCAACTGGTGATTTGTAGTGATTTTTTTACCATTTCAACCCCTATTTTCCCCCCTCCACCTTGACCGATTTGGCCCAAATGCAATACCGACCGGGGTCTTATGACTACTGATTTTTGTGCCAAAGCGCGTTCCCCTAAATTAACTTCTACGAGAGTTATCGCGTTAACAAGAAAACGGCCATAAGCTCATAAATATATAAAAAGTATATATATATGAATTCTGGAGACCACTGAATTCGTGTTCTAGAGGTTCTGAAACATGACATGACCCATGTTTGCTACCATCACGACGAGACCAATAGTGCATTTTGACATAAATGAAATGCACTAAAAGCAAGAAGTCAAATTGAGTTAATTTCTTTTATTTCATATAATCACTAAAGATATTGTCTTCCCACACGTCCTTTTTTTATTTTTCCTAAACGGTTTTCAGTCTACAAGGAAACCATCTTCGGGGAAAGAAGAATTCTTGTCAAAAACCTCTAAAGGGGGTTTCCTTGTAGACCGAAAACCGGTTAGGAACAATAAAAAAAGGACGTGTGGGAAGACAATTTCTTTAGTGATTATATATCTACAAAAAATCCCACAAGATCTACGCCATAAAGATGGTTCTTTTATTTTCGTAGTTATACTTCAAGTGGTATTCAGGGTACATCGATCAAGTTGTATGGTTTATGAAAGAGGAATACTTCATGAAGCATCATAGATGTGAGAACATGAGAATCCGTATACACAATACAGAATAGTACGTGGAAGAATTCGGTTTGCAAGTAGTAAAGGTTGTGGTATTGGCGATTGCAGCTAAGGGATACGATGTCTGGCGGCGTTTCAGAGAAACATTGAGTCCGGTACTCCATGTGATTTGTTGTTGTCGTTTGACAACAAACTAGTACAACAAATGCTCCGCGCCAAACTTTTAGAACTAAGTACAACCAAAATACTTTGCAGTCTCCTTTAATACGTCGAATGCATTTCGGGCACAACTGTGACCCCTCATCAGCAACTGACACTATATACAAGAATAGGAGGGGCTTAGTATGAAATTATTCGCACATATTTGAAGCATTTTTATTACCCCCTCTCTTCAACCCTTTGCTGAAGTGAAACAAAAAGCTAAAATGCTTCGTTTGAACCAAGTTTAAACACTGAAATAATATTGCCATATGGGAGACAAGTACTTGCGCAAGAAATGTCCGACTCCCCGGTCCGACTTTTTCCGGACTTTTTCCCAGATTTGTTTCAAGACCTTTTTTTCTGGCAGCATTCTACCTTCTAGAGGTTTGGGGAACTGAACAGATGATACCTCGACCCCCGCCTATCCATCCTCGTCTTCTCTTCTCTTCTTAATTCTGCATTTATTAAATTACCTAATTAATTAAAATGTGGCCATTAATGTGCGTGGGGACATTAGATTTCTTAAAAGGGTCAAACAGTAAAAAAGTGCGTCGTGTGCCTCCAGCACAGAATATTGGGCAAAAAATGAAGGCCCAGACTGGCAAGGACGACTCTTGAGTCTTGGCTACTATGCAGGGTACAGGGGCACCTTCCCTGTCCGGTTTTGGTTCATGGCGCAAGCCAGCATCCCCAGCTCTGAAAGACTCACCTCCACGTCGTGCCTCTCGGGCGCGGGTGGCTGGCCACCAGTTACGGCTAACGAGCCGAGCTGAGTGATGGGACCGACTCAGCTGGGGAGTCAGGGCCAAAGATGGGGTACAGGCCAGGTAAGGGCCGGCAACGGCCTAGGTACTGGCCACATCTTAAGGAGATCCGCAGCAGGGTTCAGGGCTGTGTTTGCTGACATGATGGGCAAATCCTGCCCATCATGACTTCCGGAACCTCAACTTGATCAGTCGTTGAAAGAGTCTTCATTGTTCAGTAATTAAGTATATTGAACTTGACTCAATAAACTATACATGCAAAGAAGCTGATGTTCCAGTTCCGTCAAGTCGAATTTTATTATGTTATGCGGATTTGCGGAATGAGCACGAGGAGTTCGAACTCGTGACTCGAAGACTCAATCTCTCCTTCATGTCCTCCAAAATTCCTATGATAAATGGTACGAATACTGTGATTAAAAAAAATCTTCAACAATCTCAGTCTGCGGATCCGGTCGAGGATCCGCTGAGTAATGCGAGGAGCGAGGCTCCTTGGTTTCAATAGATTGTGAGTTCAACAATACATACCTATAGTTTCTTCAAACATTGTTTTAAACTCTCGATTTAAGTTTATTTTGACGATTAATGAAAAATAATGCTTCCCCGGCTCTTTTTCCTGTTTGTCACATTCAATTTAAGGCTTTGGAATGTACGCTCGTTGTAGCGCGTTATTTTAGCGCCTCTCGAAAACTCTTCCAGTGGACGACCGGCCTAAGGGAAACGGCTACAAATAAAGAACGCTTGCTGCGACGATAATGCACTCCGACGATATGACACTCCTCTATGATCAGGATTTGTGTTCGATATTATCCTAACTCCGATGTAAAAGTGCTTAAGAATCCCCTTCCCCCCCAGACGGAAATCTCTAAATCCGTCCCTGTTACCGTATGTACCTACATTATTCCACTAGCGTCTAAAGAAAACTCCCCGTGGGATTCTCGTAGTACACCAAAAAGCCGTTACTTGTGCTGTGAAATTTTTAGTTTAGGCGTTAAAAGGTTTATAGGTTAAGTTTAGGGAATAAAATAAGTTTATTTTCTTCAAAAGATTTCGGATTGGACTTCATAAAGATAAAAAATAAAAAAATATACGAGAACTCTAATCCTCGGTTTTTAAAAAAAGAAGCGGAACACTACACCTCCGTACGAGCTACGGCCTTCTGGTGAACTACGAGAATTAGTTAAAAATAAATAAATAAAATAAAATAAAATAAAACAACCACGGGGAGTTCTCTTTAGACGCTTGTCATTATTCCGACAGAAATTGTTTATTTTCAAGCCCGAAAAGTTACTCCCATTTTAACGTGAATATTAACGTGAATACGTTTTACGGGGGGTCAACCATGAGCTAGCGTTAAAAAATTAACGCAAGCGGTAACTAAGGACGCTTTATCACAAATAATGTTATAACGCCATAGATACCGCGTTTTGACGGTATTTTTACACTAGCTCATGGTTGACCCCCAGGAGTATAGGGTCCAATTCGGCAGAAGTGGTAAAATGGGTCTCACAGCGCATGCGCCGCCTAGTGTTGGTGGTGCTGGGTGGAGGGTATTAGGGTCTCAAAACTCAAGCTCATCTGCCACTTGCCAGCCAAAAAACGTATTCACGCTAAACTCCGTTTTTTTTTGTTTTTTGTTTTTATTATTACTATTTTTTTTATTTCCTGTCCTTTGTTTACAGGGCTAATGTAGACGCGGTATTTCTAAGCTGTGTTTCCGCGTGGTAGGGAGAAAGGAGAGATTTTTCCAGAATTTCTTCGTTTTTTCTTGGTTTTTTCATAGAAACATATGGTTTTTATACTTTTGACATCACGACAAACGAACATTCCTAAAAATCTTAAACATTTCGTGACAGGACAGAAAAGTCTCCGTGTGTACAGGGCTTTATGTTACGGACGTTGACCACGAAAAAACACTTTATAAAAAAACAAAACTTTTTCAACCATTCACTAAAAATAACATATGTGGGGAGTACCGGTTTCATTATCTCACGACACTAGCGCCGCTATAGTGATAGCTACAATCGCCAATATTGCAGTAAAGTGAGTACAATTTTGTTGTTTGTCTCGCTCGCACAGTAATATAATTCTGAATAACTATTCACAGTTAAGTATGAGTATCTAAAACTATACCTAACGACTTGATTGCATTATTTACAGGAGGAAAATTATATTTTTCAGGGTATCTCTCATTTTTTTGAAACCTGGCTTCAGTCACACCTATGCCTATTATTATGTCGAATTCCCCACCAGGAAATGAGTAAAGCTCGGTGCACACGATGCATTTTTTTGAAGCATGATGGCCTGCCTGTTCTAAAAAACATCCGGTCACTGATGGGGAACATATGTTTTTTTTCACCATGCAAGTAAACATGCTTCGAAAAATGCATCGTGTGCACCGAGCTTAAGACTTGAGATTGCCCAGAAAATATGACAGAAATATTGTGATTTAACATTAAGCTTGCGACAAGCCCACCCCTTTCTGATTAACCAGACAAATAGGCTTTCAAGAAAACATTCATAGCAAATTATAATATGCTTGTCAGTGTATTGCTATGTGCGATTCTTACCACCCCGATATGGTATTTCCTCTAGTCTAGGGGACGAGTCATGAATGAACCTCCCTGAACATTTCTGACAAAGAGGAAAGATGGGCATGAGCGTGGACCTCTAGAATAATCTTTAGAAATACATGTCTATTTTATTTAAGGCTACTAGATTTATAATCGGAAAAGTTCTTACAGGGTTTTCAAGAGAATTAAGAATGGACATTGCAACGATATCAAGAAGAACATGGTCGGCGTTAAAAAACAAAAGCTCTGAGAAAGGATTGAAAATGTGTCAGTAGCGGGGGGGGGGATTACGAATCACGGCATTCAATATTCAATATTTTACAAAATTATAGGTATTGTAAGCCGCCTTGCTATGAGGTTCCGGAGGAAGCAATTAATTCGTCTGGTGGTGAGGCTTACGTACATAACATGGTACTTTGGGTCCCGGAGGCGGACGTTGGTTTTTCAATTTAAGAGAGGCTTTCGAATTTTGAGAAACCCCCCGGCGCAATCTTAAGAATATTATGCATATAGCAGTTCAACCCCCAAAACGACTGGTAAACACCCAACGAATCTGCTCCACCACCGCCCCCCACGAAAAAATTAAATAAGTACAAATAATTGTTAAGGAATCCCTTCACCGTTCACAATCTTCGGTTACCCCTCTCCCTGCATCACAACAACGACTTCCCTACCAATTTTTACTTTCATTTTAAAAATGAAGGTAAAATCCGTACTACAAAAGTCTTGGAACTCGGTTAGCTCGGGCTTGGAGCTCTCGGATTAGTGGAGTTTTACAATTTGTCCTTAATTTCACATCCCATCGTCGCCCTTTGACTTTCCAAGAGATTATTGCAATAAATCACAACTATAGAACACGATTGCTACATTACTTTTTTGCCTAAATCTGAACGATCAACGAGTGAAATTTGGCGATTTTTTCAAATCTAACGCAAATTTTTCCCCCATCGCCAATAAGTTTTACGAATGCAGCCCCCCCCCCCAGTTCAATTCAAAATCCACCTTTGTTTTGCTCAGAACAATTTCTGACCGCAGTGAAAAACCAGATGAATTCAAATTCGTTGAACAGTGAAGGAATTTCAACATTTAAATCTTGCTAGTTGCTTGTACCATGGGCAATTAGAAAGACGAACCGATTAATGGGCTGAATTATCAGTGGATGAAGTTGATGGCTGAGAAGAATCACGTGATTTTAATGAGGAAAGGAGGGAACTCAGGTCACCAAAAGTGTAGCAAGATAGGCAAAAGAAAGAGGATTGCTCGCACAAGCAGATGAAGTGATAGCGTATGTGATGGTAACTTGGATAGTAATTAGCGCCCAATCATAGAGCTTGACGCAGAAGTGGGATGGATCGCATAATCAATTTTTGACGCACTATAAAGGAATACTATTCCAGCGTAATTTACAAACAGGCGTCCCCGAGGAAGCAATTAATTTTGAATTGATGGTCTGAAGGAGAAGGTGATAGAGGGGGTAGACTCCGTGGTTCACATCTGTGGACGTGGGTTGATGAGGGCTAATACTAGCACTAAAAATACTTTAAGTAGAGCTTAAAGTATAGGAATAACGTAATTAAAAAGCAGCGGTCTCCCTCCATGTTGAGTTGGAGGCATGAAGTGTTGGTCTTCGCAGTGAAGATCACGCACATCAGACGATCACGGCATGGGACGTTCCATCCAATCAAATGGATCCACTCATTCCTCTAAAACGTAATCCAAACGGTGCACCTAATGGTTAAAACAGAAAATATAATTTAATCTCGTCAATGAAATATATCGAGTAGTTTGAAAAACCGTTTCTTACCTCATAGGATCGGCAACAAGAAATAGAAAATACTGCGGGAAGTAAACACCCACAGATCTCACATTTATCGTGCTGAAAGTGTATTCTGTAAATAATAGGAATATACAATTAGTAAAAAAAATAATCCAGAATTATTGCTAAGAGATATCCTTGACCATCCTAGGTAGCATGAAGTGTGATAATTTCCAAACAACTCTATGAGGATTGAGAACATGTACGTTTGGTAACAATTAGGCATATTTCAAATCAAGCCCAGTGAGTGAAAGAAGATGACATAGAGTCTGTCAATTTGCCTGCAAAAAACAAGGAGGTGATTCGTAGGAATAAATCCGGCCTTCTTTTCTTCAGTCGGAATGTTATTATTATTTTTCAATACGCTTGACACGTGGATGGAGGGCCAAAAAGTATTAGAATCCGTAGATTCTCATTAGACTCGGAATACATCGACCCTTGGAAAACAACCAAACAATTTACTGAAGGATAAAAAGTAGCCAAAAAGATTGGGAAAAAGGAACTATCGGTATTTTCTCATCCATGTGGAAATTATTTTCAGTATAGGCAATAAGGCAGAACGTCCAAGCAAAAATATCCCCGAAATCCTAGTATTTGTGGCACTGGTAAAGTTAATTTTTTCCAAACTATTAAGAAAGGTTTTGTCCTGTTCTTTACGTGTGTGAGGCTAGCCCCCTTTTACACTCTTTCAAAGGGCAAAATACTAACCCGCATGACAGGAATCGCACTTGAGTCTAGGCACAGCCAAAAAGAAAGCTAACAAAATAAAAAAATCCGGAAAAGTAGTCTATAGCCAGCAAAAACAGAAGCTAACAAAATTGATTTTAAAAATTGCCACATTAGGACGCCATTACCCTTTACATTAGAGTCATAAAACCCATGTCTGACTCGTCAGCAGCAAACAGGTTCATAAAAAAGGTTAATTACATTGAAAAACCATTATTAGCACGCATTAAATACCACATCTGAAGAGCAAGAGCGTGTCACGAGCAGCCTGTACACTGTACACTACATTCATGCCATGCGGGTCAGTATAACGGGGCGATACCGCCCCCAAGTAACCACCACCATGTTAGGATAAGAACAATTCGGAATGGAATAACGAACAGGGGATAAGGTACAACGTGGAATAGGTAAAGAATTGGACAAACTCCCCCCCCCCCCTGAGAGAACGGCGAGCCGATAACTGAGGATATGCGGGGGGCAGGCATGCCACCCCTTGGACGAGTACGAAGGACAAATACGAATAAATTCAAAAAATTCACAGACGAATAACCCTTATACCAACGTCTGTGAATTTTTTGAATTTATTCGTATTTGCCCTTCGCACTCGTTCCGGGGGCGGCATGCTAGCTCCAGCGTACCCTCAGTAATCGGCTCGCCGTTCTCTTATATGCCACCCGCCCACTTTTCTCACCTATTTCACCTTGTTCCCTACCATTATACCTACGTCTGTGAATTTTTTGAATTTATTCGTATTTGTCCTTCGTACTCGTCTAAGGGGTGGCATGCCTGCCCCACGCATGTCCTCAGTTATCGGCTCGCCGTTCTCTCAGGGGGGGGGGGAGTTTGTCCAATTCTTTACCTATTCCACGTTGTACCTTATCCCCTGTTCGTTATTCCATTCCGAATTGTTCTTATCCTAACATGGTGGTGGTTACTTGGGGGCGGTATTGCCCCGTTATACTGACCCGCATGGCATGAATGTAGTGTACAGTGTACAGGTTGCTCGTGACACGCTCTTGCTCTTCAGATGTGGTATTTAATGCGTGCTAATAATGGTTTTTCAATGTAATTAACCTTTTTTATGAACCTGTTTGCTGCTGTCGAGTCAGACATGGGTTTTATGACTCTAATGTAAAGGGTAATGGCGTCCTAATGTGGCAATTTTTGAAATCAATTGTTTTAGCTTCTGTTTTTGCTGGCTATAGACTACTTTTCCGGATTTTTTGATTTTGTTAGCTTCCTTTTCGGCTGTGCCTAGATTCAAGTGCGATTCATGTCATGCGGGTTAGTATTTTGCCCCTTGAAAGAGTGTAAAAGGGGGTTAGCTTCACACACGTTGTTCTTTCTGTATCCTTATTATTAGTAATAGATCAACCTTCACAACGTCGCCATCACGTATAAAATGGATTACTTTTTTCCTAACTCCCCACGTCTCTACTTGTTTCTTTGGATAACGTATAGCACAAGTACTGGAATTTTCTGCATCTTTTCGCACTGATATTCTGCTTACTGGGCTTGGTAAGAAAATAAAAAGAAAGTTCTATTTGCCAGAGTACCAGGTATTCCTAATTCTAGGCAATATCACTAAGAACGCATTATACTTCCGTGCTACGTACTAGCCCTCCAGATTGCCCATACAGTACCATACGCAGATAAAGCTATGCTTCTCTTAGATCTGTTTCCTGAGTACTAAATATTAACTGCCATTGAAAGAAACGTTTGGCACCCAACTTCTCCCCCATAAGTTTACTTTATTTCGTTGTTACATTAGGAGGGATTTGAAGTTGATCGAGCTAGAAACTAACTGCGTTCATAAGGAATAAATACCCCCTGCAAGTTATTTTAAGTAAAGTTGAACATATGTAGGTACATACTTACTTGATAATTTTGTTTAAGTGAGCATGCAGCTCAACTCTACCGGAGCCGTGTCCGTTACGTCGGAAAATGTGAAAATTGAAAAAACCACGGGGAAAACTACCTCAGCACTCTAATCACAACGAAAATACGCTCGAAGAAAATGCAGAAAGCGATAAATCATTAATTTTTCCACACTCCAACACTTATTTCAGCTGATTTTAATAACAAAAAAATTTCGCTCCGGCAGCTGGCGGTCGGAAAGAGTGCATTTCATTTTGTATACGGATACCTAAGCCGTCCCAGAAGTAGTAATGTTGAGACCATGATTTGTTTCGTTTATGTTTGACCCTCCCTCGTACTGTTTGCTGCCGGGTTTGTTTAAGCTGAACTTAATGGGAATCAAAGGCTATTTCAAAATGGAATCATCATACCGAATATAATGCTTCTGGAATCAACTGGTGATTTGTTGTGATTTTTTTACCATTTCAACCCCTATTTTCCCCCCTCCACCTTGACCGATTTGGCCCAAATGCAATACCGACCGGGGCCTTATGACTACTGATTTTTGTGCCAAAGCGCATTCCGCTAAATTAATTTCTACGAGAGTTATCGTGCTAACAAGGCCTCACACTTACTTCCACCCTGGGGACATCGCCCCCTCCCCCTCGACTTTTTCAAAAAATTAAAATGGGAATCAAAGGCTAGTCTAACATGGAGTATACGTACCGAATATGATGCTTCTAGAATCAACTGGTGATTTTTAGTGATTTTTTTACCATTTCAACCCCTATTTTCCCCCCCTCCACCTTGACCGATTTGGCCCAAACGCAATACCGACCGGTGTCTTATGACTACTGATTTTTTAGATAAAGCGCGTTCTGCTAAATTAATTTCTACGAGAGTTATCGTGCTAACAAGACCACACACTTACTTCCACCCCGGGGGCACCACCCCCTCCCCCTTGACTTTTTCAAAAAATTAAAATGGGAATCAAAGGCTAGTCTAACATGGAGTATACGTACCGAATATGATGCTTCTAGAATCAACTGGTGATTTTTAGTGATTTTTTGACGACTTCAAGCCCGATTCCCCCCCCCCCTCCACCTTGACCGATTTGGCCCAAATGCAATACCGACCGGTGTCTTATGACTACTGATTTTTGTGCCAAAGCGCGTTCCGCTAAACTAATTTCTTCGAGAGTTATCGTGCTAACAAGAAAACGGCCATAATATTTTATATATATATATATAAATTCCGGAGACCACTGAATTCGTGTTCTAGAGGTTCTGAAACGTGAAAAAAACATGACATGACCCATGTTTGCCGCCATCACGACGAGACCAATAGTGCATTTTTCAGAACGAAATGCACTAGAAGCGGAATTTTTTTCAAAAAAAATGACCCCAATTTGGATAGGAAAAATTATTCTCTAATAATTTCGGGACATCCTAATCTACTGACGCACATAAAAATCACCAGGCACCCCTCAAAAATTGAAATTTTCCCATTTTTTATGACCCATAATGATTCAATTACATCATCGACAGGCTACCCCATCAACAGAAAGAGAAAAATCCCAGTATTTATGGTACCTCCCCCCGCACTTATGTAAAAAAAAAATGCCCGGCACCCCGCAGAAAAAAAGTATTTTTTGGTATTTTCCTTCACATGCAGAATCCACTACCCAATAGGCAGGAACGTACAGAGACATATGTCAGAAAATCCTTGTTCTAGAAAATACAAAAAACGAAATTAACGTAAACTTTAAACCAACAAGAGAGTTCAGCAACAGTAAAAATACCTTGAAATGGCTTTCTACTGCACTGGAAGCGTACTGGGAAGATAACCTGTGAATTTTAAATAAACAAATATTGTCATGTGAAGACCATAACAAATAATAGAATAAAAAAATACATAAAAACATACGTAATGACAAGAACCTATCGTTATTACAACTATTAACAATATTCTTGAAGAAATACTGCCAATGTATACCACAATAAAGAAAAGAGAACAAATATAATGTCAGTACCATTCGTTACCGATACTTCAAAACTAATGCGATGTCAATTTCGTAGGTTTGAAACAGTCGGGTATCATCAAAGACTGGTAGGCCCCGCGCACACTAGGAGAAAAAAGACGCCGACGCGCGCGTCAGCGTCCGACTTGTGCAATAAAAACACATAGAACTCTATGGGGCCTTTCACATTGGACGCGTACGCGAGAGTCGTCTCTTCCCCGACAAAAAAGACGCCGACTCGCGCGTTGGCGTCTTTTTTCTCCAAGTGTGCGCCGGCCCTTATACACGAGTTTACATAAAAAATGAAGTATGTTTAAGTAACAAGTAAAGCAAAAGTACGCAAATATTTTTTTCGAAGTAATTTATCTCACTAAAACTTTCATTACAATAAAAATAAAAGATTCTTCCGTCCTCTTTCCCACACCACGGTGTCGATGGAAGACGGTTAGCCTCAAAAACGTAATGAAAGATAAACAGGTAACGATCACTCGTCGCTATGGGAGCCGGACTACAAGTCGGGAAGAATCTGAATGGTACAAAGTGGACTAGGCCTATTGAAGATACCACTATAAAAAAAAACGCACCAAACAAGTATATGGATTCGTGGTGCCGGGCGTTTTGTTTGACACTTTCCGACTTGGGTGCGGGGTGAGGTACCATAAGTACTAGGATTTTCTGACTTAT
The DNA here is from genome assembly GCA_038030265.1 of Corythucha ciliata. Classification (NCBI taxonomy): domain Eukaryota; kingdom Metazoa; phylum Arthropoda; class Insecta; order Hemiptera; family Tingidae; genus Corythucha; species Corythucha ciliata. Next base: position 27,777,328 of record CM075943.1, read on the forward strand.
TTCTCAGTACGTTCCTGCCTATTGGGTAGTAGATTCTGCGTTTGTAGGAAAATACCAAAAAATAATCTTTTTTTTCGGGGTGCCGGGCGTTTTCTTTGACATTTTCCAACTTGGGTGCGGGGGGAGGTACAATAAGTACTAGGATTTTCTGACTTATTCCTCAGTACGTTCCTGCCTATTGGGTATTGGTTTCTGCGTGTGCATGAAAATACCGAAAAATCCTTTTGTTTTGCGGGTGCCGGGCGTTTTTTTTTACATAAGTGCGGGGGGAGGTACCATAAATACTGGGATTTTTCTCTTTCTGTTGATGGGGTAGCCTGTCGATGATGTAATTGAATCTTTATGGGTCATAAAAAATTGGAAAATTTCAATTTTTGAGGGGTGCCGGGTGATTTTTATGTGCGTCAGTAAATTAGGATGTCCCAATAATTTCTTACAAAAACAATTTTCATTCGTTAAATGAACGAGAAAAAGGAACACAAATAAATCAGTTTCAGAAAAAATAATTAATTCAATTTGTTTACATTTTTGTTGATAGTTAGTTAGGTTGGTACAGATCTCGGGGGGAGCCAATCAGACGTGCCGCAGAGGGGGTTAGACGAGTTTAATGGGGGGACATTTTTCATGTTATTTGTAAACAAACAATTTTAGAGTTCCCTCAAATGCTTCACAAGTAAGTATTTACGTCATTTCCCCTCGCACCATCCATCCTCTTCTGAAGAACTTTGAACCTTTTTTAAAAATCTTAAAACGCACCAATCGGGTTGCAACTTCCGTTGTTATCCTTCAGTTCACGGGTCAAATCACCGGTATGCTTTTCTACACAATCTGAGATTCATGCAAGTTACCCATTGAAAATTGAAGGATACCCAGAAGGTCGTTTCACTTGGTCGCCACAAGATCGCGGGTGTATTTATGAAAGATGTCAATAGCTCTATGAATTTGCCAATTTTCTCGATTTTAGCCGCAAAGTTGCCTTCAGAAGACACGAAGGCGAGTATTCAAGTTGGAATTACCATAATTTTGCCCACGAATTGGTGACTTTGCTCAAGTTTAGCCGCGAACTGGCACTTTTTCTCAATTTTAGCAGCGCATTAGCGCTTCTAGCCCGTGAATTCGCGAATTGTCTCATTTTTAGCCACGAATTGGCGGTTTCCGCAATTTTAGCCACAGATTAGCCATTTTTTCCATTTTTAGGTCCGAATTAGCATTTCTTCTTGGAGAGTTTTTATAGAGAGAGAGTTCAACATTTAGAGTTTTTCTTAATTTTGACCGCGCTAATTATTGATTTTTTCAATTTTAGTCGCGTTTTTTTTTTTAAATTTTAGCCCCGCATTAGCAATGTTCTTTACTTTTTGCTATGGATTAGCGCTGTTTTTTATTTTGAGCCTTGAAGCTCCCAGAAGCTACGGATTTCGGTTTTCTCAATTTTAGATGTTAAATAGCGGTTTCTGATACTTTTGCAGTGAAATTAGCATGTATTCTCTTTTTTATATCTGAATTGTGCGATACATGCTGATTTTTATATGGAATTTCAGTTATGAATTTGCCGTTTTTTCCTAATTTTAACCCTAATTGGCGTTGCTTTTGTCATGTAAATTAGTGGCGTGTTTTCTCAAATTTAGTCGCGGGCTGAGCCCAAAAACTACACTTTTGCGTTTATTTACACATTGTAGCCGTAGAATGGCCTCCATTCATCGCGCTTAAGTATATCAGTAATTTTTTTCACAATTTGGTCTGGAAGCTGGATCGTGAGACCATGAATCAGCGCTTTCTCGCAGTTATACCCGCGAATATTAGCGCTTTTTTCAACATTTTTGCCGCGTCAGTAAGTTGCACATTGACGATAGCGGTTAGTGTGCTCAAGGTCCTAACGAAACAGGGGATGGTGTATTTTCTCCATTTTAGCCGCGAATTTTCTAAAATTTGAGTCACCAGAAGCGCTCTCGGGGGCCCAATTGAATATTCAGCCCACAGTCTTCGCTGATATCACTTATTGCAACGTTAGGAGAGACTGAAATTCATAGAAAGGAGCCAAATCGCTGTTCAACCGTCTTTCACATGACCTATAATACATGATGTACCTATATTATTGTAAGTATGCGTTCTATATTCATGGATGTAGGCTACATCCATGAACATAGAACCTAAAAATTCCATTTTTTTTCCCTATTCAACCTTTTCGGGGGCTGATAGTGGGCCCGGGCGGTCCGTCCCCCTCACCTCTACCAAGGTATACGCTACAGTTTGGCTGGGCGATTCTTGTCTGAATTGACACATTTTTGGGCGTAATTGAACGTTTATAGGGCCGAATGGTCAGTTTAATTGACAAAATTACCAGTTTTTAACCAAATAACGGATTCTGTGACAATAAATCGGCTGGTGGGCATGGCCCATGTGGTTTCTGGGCATGAAATGTCAACTTTTTCAGCTAAATAATTAGTTTTAGGGGCTGAGTTGGCCAGATTTGACCATTTCCGTTATTAGATAGAGTCTATACTAGTGATTAAATCATGCATAAGTCTGTAGCCGTAGGAGCCTACATCGTCTGCTTCCCTCGTTGAGGTTCGTCAAAAACGGACCGGTTTTAACTTCTCTCGTTGAGGTTCGTCAAAAACGGACCGGTTTTAACTTCTCTCGTTGAGGTTCGTCAAAAACGGACCGGTTTTAACTTCTCTCGTTGAGGTTCGTCAAAAACGGACCGGTTTTGACGAACCTCAACGAGGGAAGACAGACGATGTAGGCTCCTACGGCTACAGACTTATGCATGATTTAACCACTAACCCTCGTAGTTTAAGCGACTCTACTAACAACTTAAATCTATACTAGTGCCTGTGCCACGTAATGATTTCAAAGCGTCGGTAATAGAGCCAACATTGCGGTTTCTGGGCTGAAATAGGTTCAAGATTTATAGCAACTCCAATCAAGTTAAAGGGGCTAAATTTCCAGTGTTATTCTTGAACAGCCAGCCAATACTAGGGAGAAATTAAAGTAATAGTTAAGGGGGGTGATCCCGACGAAAATTGTTATTCCTGACGCAAAAAGTCAGTCCCGGAATAAAAGTCAGTTCTGCCGAGTCCCTTTTCTGCAACTCGATTTTGACGATTTCGAAAACAGATATTCATTTTTAATCCATTACCTATTTATGAAAATCTTAAGATGATCTGAGAGGGGCGCCACGCCCAGGGGGCGCGGGGGAGGTTTGGACACCCACCCCTCCCGGGCCAGTCCGCACTGCATACGAATCGTTTAAGCGGCTACACCTCCGACGCCGCCGTTTTTGGCCAGCCCGTTCATGGTAGAATGGCTCCTGGCGACGACCTTGACACACTCAATGACTCAAAAGTATAGCACTGAGGTCATTATATTGAACCTTGGTCGCCCGGTCGAGATGCACTTCAGCTAACTACAAGGAATCCGAATTGAGGGCAGAAACTAATGTTTATTCACAAAAACTGCTGGGCACCTGATTTGTTCTATTCTCCTAAGGAATGGACATTTTCAGATGGGGCCCCCCTATACTGTAACTCTTAACGCGTGCGTTAGCGAAATAAACAAGGTGAATAATTGAAAGTAATCAGCTGAGAAATTTTGCTAACGCGCGCGTTACGAGTTACAGAATAGGGGGGCAGCTCCTGTTCACATGCGTGAAATTTGAAAATCCCCATTTTTCCATGAATAAGCTTATTGGAGGCCCGAGCGGGATTCGAACCCAGACACTCGATCTGGGCGGTTTCCCTGAAACCCGAATCTGGGAGGCCCCGGCTACTCACCTCCAGGACTGAAGAGAACCGTGAAGGCAAAACAGGGCCTGAGCAGGACTGAAGAGAACCGTGAAGGCAAAACAGGGCCTGAGGAAGTTAAGTTGGGGCTGGACACCGCGCCGCTGCCTAGTACAAAGATCAACGCGGTTCCCTCAGTTTTGCCAAGTTGAGCCGGAGATCGTAGTGCAGTGGCAATTTTCATAGTTGTCTGGTGGGTCCGAACCCCCAGCGTCATTCGCGTTCATCACGAAAAGAAAAAGCCAAAATTTAATCTTTCTGAATGGGGTGGCCGTCAACATAGGTTTTTCCTCCAGTAACTTGTAGAGTCCATCATCTCGTTACTCGTTTGACTCCCCAAGCCTTGGAGGAAGTTGGCGGTATGGGACGGCAAAAACAAACTAGCCCCGGAGCGGCAAAAAGCAAGATCCGGCCCTGTCCATACCGAAAACCTGCATACTGACGAGGGTTGATCAACTTCCCCTCTTCTAGGAAATCAAGAAGTCTCTCAGACGCCAATCGTTCAAAAACATTGGAAATAAAGGACGACAAAATTGAAATAATAGGCCGGAAACTGGGACAACTTTTGATGATTTCAGAGGCTTCTCGGGAAAGTTCCTTCACTGAAGGACTGGTTAACAAAATGCAGGCGAGTGGTGCTCCGATAAAGTCGACAACATCCTTTAAGAGGAAGGTAGGAATTTCATCAAGACCCGACGATCTCTTTCGACAAACTCTTCCAAGCGTCTTCTCCAATTCCTCTGTCCATACAGGTTTCAACTTGAAAACCGATCAGGAAGCTGAGGCTCAGGCTCATTAAATGTGGATTCCACTGAAGGGTATGAACCAAAATGAGAGGCCTTCAAATCACAAATGGATTTTATGAAATAATCATTGAAAAATTGAAAATATCAGCCAAGTCTATACGGGTGAGTAAGAGGATTCAACACGGGTCTCATTCGAAGTCACAGTATACGAGCTCCGACACAGGGGCGTAGCGTGACATTTTGATGCCCGGAGCGGTGGTCATTGTAGATGCCCCCCTCCCCGTACCATAAAAAAAAAACGCGAGTATCTGGCTAGTCGCCGCAATCGGAAATCATCCAGGGCTCAGGGTAAGGGAAAATGTCAGAGGTCTCGGGAAAATTTTCACCCAAAAATCGTATTCGATTTATCAGGTAAGGACCAGGCCCTATTTTAACTGCGTTTTCTTTCACGATGTCCCAAGAGGCTCTAATTTTGTTCTCTGACCGGTTTAACACCTTATGTAGAATTCTGATTTCGCATTGCTAATTAATTTAATCAAATTCTTCTTTGCCTTTTTAAACTCGATCCAGTGATCCACGAAATTCGCACGCTTGGCTCTTTGGCGTGACTTCAGAAGCGCCTGCTTCAATTCAAATAGTTTCCTAATTATCCAGCCCTTTCGTGCCCCGGTATCTACAGGGTGATTCAGGAGGAAATGCATATACTGAAGTATGTTGTAGTACTAAGTATTTGTGACCAAAATGACCCTATGAACATAAGGTCGCAGATGCTTTCCTTCTGAGATATGCGTACAATTGTGTTTTTTCATCGACTGCCTACTTTTTCTCCAAAAACTCGATTTTATGGCCCAACCGCTGGGCTTAGAAAAAACTGTTGACGGTTTTGAAAAGACCACAAAATTTCACTTCAGAAAACAGTGTTTTGAACTGCTGTAAACGAACTCAGTGTTTTTTATGATTTTCCACAAATGGCGAAAGTGACTTCTTTTAAATTCCTCCTATAATTCAGCGACGATTTCTGCCGAATTTATAATGCCTCTGATATTGTCCCATTATCAGAAAAACATGTCCGTTCTGTGGGCTTTCCAATGACATCCTCAAAATTGATGGTGGTCCATTTTTGAGAGAGATATCACAGATAATATCCGAAAAAACAAGGTACAAACGTGCAAAATCAGTAAGTTTGTCCCAGTAAAAATGAGCGTATTTGTGTGCGTTAAACGTGTTATTGTGCCTCATGAAAGGCAATTATTGCTTGGAATACAGTCCAAAAATATCACTTTAACGCAATAAATGACAAATCATCCCCCCCTCCCACCGGGGGCTTAAACATGGTGGGGCGTGGGATTTGTCATTTATTGCGTTAAAATTAACATTTTTGGACTGAATTCCAAGCAATAATTGCCTTTCATGAGGCACAATAACACGTTTGAGGCACACAAATACGCTTATTTTTACTGGGACAAACTTACTGATTTTGCACGTTTGTACCTTGTTTTTTCGGATATTATCTGTGATATCTCTCTCAAAAATGGACCACCATCAATTTTGAGGAGGTCATTGGAAAGCCCACAGAACGGACATGTTTTTCTGATAATGGGACAAAATCAGAGGCATTATAAATTCGGCAGAAATCGTCGCTGAATTATAGGAGGAATTTAAAAGAAGTCACTTTCGCCATTTGTGGAAAATCATAAAAAAAAACTGAGTTTGTTTACAGCAGTTCAAAACACTGTTTTCTGAAGTGAAATTTTGTGATCTTTTCAAAACCGTCAACAGTTCTTCTAAAATTAATCTCTAATTCTTCATAAAATTAAAATTTATCAAAATTGACATTCATAGCAACCAAAAGAATTATTGTCACTCCGCGAATTTAAGTAGACTAGTTTAAAAACTTCAGACCATCGGCCAGAACGCCACCCCTCCCTCTCGAGAACTTCAGCCCAGCATAGTGAAGAAATATAAGAAATTCACAAAATATGTATAATTATACAGGGTGGATACGTGTAAAGTCTAAAGAAAAAATTTTGTTCCGACAGCAGCCTGTCGGGAAAAGTGCATTTCATTCATGCGACAATCGAGTCGAACCTCATAAGTTAGAACGATATCAATCAATTATGAATGACATTTAGGCCGTGGTATAGAAAGTCAAAATCATAAAATCGTGTTTCTTTTTACTGCAGGCCCCATTTTGGCACCAACTGAGGGGGAACAAAATTATGAAAATGAAAAATGAAATAGAGTCGGTTTGGTTGCCTATACGATATGGGAAGGCGGACTCTTGTTAGAGGAGTTATTTGCAATTAAAATATTTATCCCGGCCTAAATTTCATTCATAATTGATTGATATCGTTCTAACTTATGAGGTTCGACTCGATTGTCGCATGAATGAAATGCACTATTCCCGACAGGCTGCTGTCGGAACAAAACTTTTTTCAGATTACGTTAATTTTCAGATCAGTTAAATTAGGTTAAATGGTATGTCACTATTTCACCATTGCGGAATGCGGAGTGCCTGGGTTCGAATCCGAAACAATTTTTTTTAAATTTTTTTTGTTCCTCCCTTTTTGGCCCACCTCAGGATTTTTTACTCAAGATTTATTAGGCTGTAGGCAAATCAAATAAAAGAGACGGCTCAAAATTCAGTGTCAATGAAATTTTTTGGTAATTGGGTGGTCCAGTAAGGCATAGCGTTAATTTAATAGCTCCCCTCCGCCGAGAACTCCCCTGCCATATCAACGGATTTGGTTCACAAGGGTCTCATACGAAAGCGCGTTCATTTCTCATTACTTGTGTCAATTTTGGGGGCAATCGCAGCAACAGCCGTGCGGTAGCGAATTTTCAACTAATTCAAACCCCTCTTTCACACCGTTCCCGTGGACCGATTCATCTGGATCACGAACTCGTCCGAGATATTCACGCTATTGATTTTTAGACCAAATTTGGTTGCCCTAAGTCAAAAATTGCGACCGTGATCGTGCTAACAAGCGAGGGATATATATATATATATATAGCAAATCGAACCGACCTCGGATTCGTGTTCTAGGGGTTCTGAAACGTGAAAAAAAGTATCACAACCCATATGTGCGACCATCAGGGCGAGACCAATAGTGCATTTTTTGAATGAAATGCACTAAAATTGGTAAAAGTAGACCTCATTTGCGATCGAAAACACCCCGTAAGCCATGGTCCGAAAATCAAAACCCTTCGAGATATGATTTTTTAAACATATTTTTTAGGATAACATCATTTTCCTTGACTAAATGCGAGTCAAGGATAACTCGTTTGCCAGCTGGCTTTATGCAACTTTTGACGCTGGATTCGGGAAGAGCACACTCGTAATTTCTGTCAGGCCTAGTTATTTCCGTCAAAAATAACTATTTTCTGTGTCCTCGGCAGCTCTTCCAAATTATGCGAAACGGTGATTATTAATTTTTCAACAAAAGACAACCCTCACTTGCCCATATTAAAACTGCAGCTATCGACTTCCCAAAGATCGGAAAAACTTGTTCAACGTGTCTCTTTCAAAATTACTCGTGAGCGTTTGTTTCATTATTTAATTGGAGATTTTTCGGCAGAAATTACAATTTTTTAGAAAAAATAGTGATTTTCCTATTCAAAAACGATTGCTTTTGCCTGCAAAATTCAAACAATCCTTGTGAACTTCAACAAGTTCAGCGTCGTGAAAACCTCACCTTAAGTGGTGGTGGTCCATTGAATGTTACCAACTGTGAACGCCTACCAGAGAGTATCAAAAAATGTCGCTCCGGCCACTGGCTGTCGAATTAAGTGCATTTCACTACTACGAAGTTCGACGTTTTCAGTTATTTTGCGATTATTCGACAAAATTACAACTTACAATTAGTGTGACTATCTACTTTTATTTAAAAATTTCTGCCAAATAATCGCAACCTGCAGGAGCACAACTTGCAGGAGCTACCGGGGACACAGAAAATAGTTATTTTTTGACGAAAATAGAGAGGCCTGACAGGAAAGAGTGTGCTCCTCCCGAATCCGTAGTCAAAAGTTGCAGAAAGTCAGCTGCGAGTTACTCGCATTTAGTCAAGGAAAATGATGTTATCCTACAAAGATGTTTAAAAAATCATATCTGTCTGTCTGTAACAATTAGTAAGATATATGGACTCGGAACAAGTGATTTCGAAAACAAACTTTTTGTGCAACACATTTTAGGGCAAAATTTTGTGACCATCGTCTCTGATCTAAATTCCATCGAAAATAAAGTTCTAGAGAATTTAATTTCCTTTAGTACAAGCCATGTGCCACCAAAAGGGGAGAAATAACTCTCCAGAAGAAAAATGTGTGGAAATAGTATACTACGATACGCCTCAGTATCCTACGCTATTTTCGCTACGATCGTAGGAGTGTTTCAAAATTATTTAATCAATTTTGTTTTCAATCAAAGTGAAAAAAAAAAACAAAACAAAGGAAACGCGTTTGACAACGGGTATTCACTATCTCAGTACTGTCGTAGTGTAGTCAACCCACATGATCAGGTGAAAATCCTCCTTTTTTTAATTCCATCGATCGGTTCCACTCCCCCTTCATCCGTCTTCACTCTTTACCGCACAGCGTGCGTTAAACACCCTTCTTTACGCACGCTGAACATCTACGTTGAACCCTTTTTTACGAACGATCGTAGGAAAAATAAATTACCTACCTACCGTAGAAAGACCACCATTTAATTTAAAATTCGTGATAGCGTCCGAAACATTTATCCCTTTCATATTTTTAGATTTTCATATTTATTATTCATATTTTAAAATTGGGGGGAAATCACCATGCCATAATTATAAAATTTATCCCCGTCGTGGCATTACCGTTAGAATATTTCGGCATCAAACTGTTCAGCCGAATAAAGAGCATTTTCTTGGTTCAAAAGAGTGAAAATTATATCTCTGCACTGCTCTGATGGCTGAGGAAAAGCTGAAATCATTGGCCATTGTTCCAATAGAAGGAGACGTTTTAAATACAAATTTTCTGACGGACTTGAAGAGTTTGCGGAGATAAAAGCAAGAAATACGATTTTCTAAAATTATTTTCGCGTCATTTTGCGAATGTGGGAGCCAAAATTGGCGTTTTTATTGGTGAATCCGAAAAAAGTTAGCCAGAAAACTTTAGGCTACCCCTCCCCTCCTTCAACAAGAAGATTTTTTATCAAGAAATAGCGCATTGACCCCAAAAATGGCTTGTTGAGCGTCTCAGTCTAAAACCTTGTTCCTTCTCCAATTTTCATTCAAAAGAAATTTTTGCTTCCCCCAAAAGCAGTGTATTTTTGGAGTCTATTTTGGGTCAGTATCGTGGCTCAACTCACAAATAGTTTCGTCCCCGATGTTTGTATAAATAGAAGGACTTTGTCGTGTCATTTCTTCGCTCCTACACGTCTGATTCCACGCTTAGGTAATTAGGTATTTCTAGCAGTCTATTAAATCAAACATTTCTTTTTTCCTGAACTCGCCTCTCCGTGTTCAACAGGTTTCTCGGTTCAGGCAAAACTTTTTTGGAGGAATTAGTGGGCAGAAATGAATATACGGACAGTTTTTCTACCATTAATTTCACGAGATAGTCACAAACATTTGCCCGTTTGTTCCTCCTCTCTTCTGTTACTAAATTTATTTCATAAACATTTTATTTTCTGGCCTTAAACATGTCTAAACCGAAGGAGGTGCTGCCGCAATGAGCTGGTGGTGGATTCATGAAACATTATGGCCAACTGCCACCGCGCGCCCCGCCGGTTCATTTTTTTGATCGCATTTATAAGAGTAATAGCCTTTTTCTTTCAAAACACCATACGAGTGTAGTGCCCCGCCCTCTCCATAAACATAATTATGTTTCAATTCAGAGAGGACGGGGGGGGGGAGGAAACCTTACACTCCACTTAATTACATTGAAAAGAAAACGCTATAAGAGCCAGAAACTGTTCAAGGCGTGCGATGGTAAGAAGTCTGTCAAATTCACGTTACCGTCCCAGTGGTGGAGGGGGGCGTCATTACGCAAATGTTTCTTGGAAAACTTGCTATGCGTCAAAGACACCGTGAAATTTAGCCAAATCACCTCCTTTCACCCTTTTTTTTTTAGGGTACAAACCGTTCAAACGCTACTACCTTTCTCTCAGTATTAAACACCTGTAGTACGCTAAATTGAATTTAGCATTAACCACTGGAAATGAGGGTTTCACTGGCTTTTCACCCCCCCCTCCCTCATCACCCAGAAAATTGAAACAATGACTTTTTTGCCGCGCTCAGTCGGACACCCCCAGGGCGGCAAAATTTGCGCGGGATAAAAGTAGATTAAATTTAACGGATTTTGGCACTTTCTAAAGACCAATTTCGCAAATTTGACGTTTCAAAAAATCAATTGCCCGAAAATGAAATGCCCGACGAAGGAAGAACTAAACATGAGCGGGTTTTCTAAATTTTGGCCTGAAGTTGTATCAAAAACCACGAAATCACACAATTTTTCACTCAATTAGCGCTTTTTCGCCATTTCAGCCAAGAATATTAAGCCCGCCACTCACGTGCAGTTTGAACTGAACAGTTCAAACTGTCAGTTAAAACTGCACGTGAGTGGCGGGCTTTATGTTAACTGAAGAATAGAACTGTATACCAGTCTAGTCTAGTGTAGTAGAGTGTAGTCTAAGCTGCATGTGAGTGGGCATTTCGTCTGGTGAACTGCACAGTTAAACTGTACAGTTCTCAGTTCAATTGCTAATACTATCCGAAGATTGTTTCCGCCGTTTCAACCATTCCTTGCACCACTGCCTGCGTCTTTAGGTTGGTTACTTTCCTGATGAATAACTGCACAAATTAAACCGAGAACGGCAATGCGGTCCTGCTCGTTCGAATCCATTATGTTAACTGAAGACTTGAACTGCACGTGTGTGGGAGACTGAACTGAACAGTCCAAACTGACAGACTAAACTGTGAAGTTTGAACTGACAGTTCAACTGAGAACTGTACAGTTTAACTGTGCAGTTCACCTTAACTGAGACGAAATGCCCACTCACGTGCAGTTTAGACTGACAGTTTGAACTGAACAATTCAAACTGCGGGCTTTAGAGTTTTTGTTTAACTTTTGGCCGCGTGTTGCCCCAGAAACAAAAAAATTGCGCGCCTTTAATTTTAGCCGCCTTAGGACGTGAAGAAACTTGGAATTAATTTTTTTCTCAATTTCAGACGTAGACTGGCCCGTACACTTGCTTAGAGAAAAGAACTACGTACAACGCTCAGACCTCGATATAGGCTACTCTGGAGTCTGGAATCAAAACCAACGACGAGGCAAAACGTGTCATTTTTCAGTCATGATGAACCTTATATGGAGGCGTTTTTGGCTGGGGCTGGTAAAAATGGACCTTGAAAATCACCCACTTAAGCCCCAAAATGGCCAACATTGAAAATTTTATGCAACCGCGGCCAACCGATCTGGAGTTTTCGACTCGGGGAATGCGACAATCGAAACGAGCCGCTCAGACAAACCGTTGTGTGTGTCTGGGGGGGGGGGGGATTCCATCAATTGTTAAGGTGGAGACAGAGTCAGTTTTGTCAACGCAGGGCACGGATGGCCATTTTATAACAATTTTTAGTGTGATTTGCCAGTCTGGCTTTTCCTCGGGGGCCACTTTGGCTATTTTAGAGCATTTCATTCTGAAAATGCACTATTGGTCTCGTCGTGATGGTGGCAAACATGGGTCATGTCATGTTTTTTTCACGTTTCAGAACCTCTAGAACACGAATTCAGTGGTCTCCAGGATTCATATATATATATGTATATAATGGCCGTTTTCTTGTTAGGACGATAACTCTCGAAGAAATCAATTTAGCGGAACGCGCTTTGGCACAAAAATCAGTAGTCATAAGACCCTGGTCGGTATTGCATTTGGGCCAAATCGGTCGAGGTGGAGGGGGGGGAATAGGGGTTGAAATGGTCAAAAAATCACTATAAATCACCAGTCGATTCTAGAAGCATCATATTCGGTACGTATACTCCATGTTAGAGTAGCCTTTGATTCCCATTTTAATTTTTCGAAAAAGTCAAGGTGGTGGGGGTGGTCCTTCTGGTGTGGAAGTGTAAAAATAGCGTTGAACTTCACTAGTTCATCTTGGCGCTCTAAAATTCGACTAAATAATTTAATGTAACGAAAGCCCTGGGTTCCATTGAGATTTATCGAAAACTTTGATGGGGGAGGGTAAAATGGGGGATGAAATTTCAAAAAATCACTTAAATTCACCCGTTTAGGTATTATAAAATACGGCACAAAAATTTAATATAACAAAGCCCTTGGAAAACTACCGAAACTTTTCGACATTCTTGAAGAGAGGGTGGTGAAAATAGAGGAAGAAGTTCGGCTTAATGAAACAAATTATGGTATCAAAATTATTACTTCTGGGACGGCTTAGGGTATCCGTATACGGAATGAAATACTCTTTCCGACTGTCAGCTGCCGGAGCGAAATTTTTTTTATTTTAGGGCTCGAATTGTCCATGTGACTAATTTCAGGGCATGAATCGCCAGATGAGTCGAATTTTGAGTGTGAACGGTCAGTTTGCCAATTTTTAGGGCGTGAACAGTCCGTCAAGCGATTTCTAAATGGCTTGAATGGCGATGGGGAAATGGTCAGTTTGCCATTTTTAGGGCGTGAATGAGGAAGTTTCACATGTTCCAAAAAATTTTTTGTCGATGAGGCATATCAATCCTTCCGCGTTTAAAACCCCTCAGAAATATTTTTTATATATTAACAAAAGTTGGCATAATTGAAATCCCGCCAAAACGAACATTTTCCGCAACGTAATATCCCTTGAATTCTCTGCCCTTTTCATACCTCTAAATAGCTCTTCTGTTTTTCCTCCATTTTTTATTATTGGAGAGCTCTAGTAGAAAATAAGGCAAAGAAACACAACAAGTCGCTCTCCAACAGCTAAGTTACAGGCGATTTTTTTTTTCGGAAGAAAGAAGTGGTAAAGTCAGTTAACTTTCTAAACACATGTTCTTTGAACCATCTGGAAATTTGGGCCCTCTGGGTCCATTAGAAACTTGTCGAGTTATAGCTGGCGTGTTTGTAATGACCTAAAATTTAAAAAAAAGCGTATTTATTAAATTTTGGGTTATTTTACGAACGGATCACGATTTATGCTCTATTTTGGCATAAATAAACCTTAAAAAATGGATTTATGAATAAGTTCTGACCCATTGAAACTTCCTCATTGCCTGTTAGTTTATTTTTCGGCGTTAAATTGTCAGTTTAGCCATTTCAGGCCACGAATGCCCAGTTTAGCAATTGTAGGAGTGTGAATTGTCAGTTTTAGGACGTGAATTGCCAGTTTTGCCATTTCCAGGGCACGAATAGTCCTTCAAACGTCAAGTCATTTCTTGGGCACGAATGGTCACTTTGCCATTTTCAGGGCGTCAATTACCGTTTAGGCTATCTGAACAGCCAGTTTGGATATTTTTAGGACGCAAATTGTCAGTTAAACCATTTTCAAGGCGTGAATCCCTATCATTTTGCCATTTCTGGGAATTACAATTTTTCAATTTTTCAGAGCCTTCATTGCCAGTTTGACTGTTTTTAGGGTGGAAATCGACAAAAGCACAAATTATGTTCTAAAAGTCTGATTGGTTGACCAAAACGAAGATTATTCGTCACGTAATCTTTTTCCGAAAATTTACGGCATGTCATGTGAGTCTTCAGCCAAAGAATTATTTTTTTTCTTTTCGAATCTGTTCTTTTGATCAAACGGCAAAAACTGTCTGTCCCCATGTCCACGTGTAGACATAACTTTGAATCAAAATACGTTGCGTGTAGAGCGTCGACTGGGTGGAAAGGGACGGGTGACAAGTTGAGAGGTATTATCCTCCACTTAGCAAGGACCCTGCGAATCCTGACTAGGAAAAAAACGGTATTTTCGTTTTATGATGTAGGTAGTTCTCCCCCCCCCCCTCCTCAGCAACCAAGGAATAGCGCAGAGCATTAATACGGCTAAACCGCTGAAATCAGGCGCTGTCAATAGCCTTGAGAAAACGTTAAAAATAATAAACGAGTGAAAGTAAAATTGGTGACAAGAGTGCCCACTCCAATGTGGCGAGTGGGAGTGGGGGTGACTTAAATTGAATAATTTAAAAGGAGACGAATATTTATGTATGTACAAGGGGGGAAAAAGTAAAGAAAGTGGTTGGGCTACTAACCGGTAGTTGTTTTTATTAGTTCTGTGTTGTCTGTGGACTGGGGTAGCACTCGCCTCCTGAACGGCACGTCCTCACATAGTCACACTTATTTTCTTTCATCATTCGTATGCCGGCACTCGTAGTGGTCAGATGTGTACGTTGGACTTGGAGTGTTTGTCGTCACCGTGAATTCGTACTCGCGTAGACAACGCGATTGTCTTTTTATTTACAAACACTTCTATTTAATTATTTATTTATTTTAATTAGTCCGCGACTTTGTGATCATTCTCTTTAGTTTTAAAATGTTTCGTGTCGAACTTCTTTTCGTCACTTTCATTCTGGTGAGTAACAAATTCATATTTTACATTGATCCCACTAAATAGAACATTTTTTCTGAACATCGAACAGTTGCTCTATTAATTATAATAATCAAGCCCAGTAGCATTATGGATTTGGGTAATTTCGTCTTGAGTTCAGTTTGTGCAGTCAACGCAAATTCGTAGGTTGACTTGAAAATGTTTATAAACAAACATTTCATGCTTCTTTACCGTTTTTTGAATTCGATTGCCATTACAATGAGTTTACGAGGCTGCGAAGACGACGTGAATCACACAGTGACACAGCCCCCCATTAAAATGTTTTATGTTTTTTCATCGTCGTCTATCAGAAGTTATCCCACATTCTCCCGGTGAATTTTTCTAGCCCAAATAGTTAATGCACTTCTAGAAAGGGAAAGCCTCCCCCACAGCCCCTTTCCAAAGTGGTCTGAAGGGTAAACAAACGAATATTACGGCGTTCCACCTTCCAACCATATTTATAGTCAATAATTGTTTCGTAATGCACAGCTAACGTCCGCAATTGCATTATCGAAGGAGGAAAAAACTGTCAACACTAAATAATGCATCGATTTGGATTTAGTTGATTTGACTTGACCTCGGGCGCGGATCCTGAGGGACGCAGGAACACGATAGTATTAAGGCTTTTGAAGAAAACTTGGGGGTCAACTCACCCTAGGCCCCTAACCATGGCAATTTATGCTTAATTAGTTCATCCGCCTCCCCACTAAGAAATTTAAGAAATTCTAAAATACCTTGAAATTTCACTCATCTATCAAATGTTGCCAAATTTATCCTCTTCAGGGTGCGTTTATCAATGCACTTATTAGGTCCGTTCCATTGTTTCGCGAGTGCTACACTTTTGAAGAAAATCATCTGGTTTCATTCAATTTTTCAGAATGAGTCAATGAAATCACATGGTTTTCTACACTAGTGTAGCTCTAGCAAAACAATGGAACGGACCTATTCTACAGACAAAGCTTGGATAAGTATGGTTGCTATTGGTTAATATTTTATTTTTAGGGCTTTGGCTTATTGCTTCTTCTACTTCTTCTTCTTTGCTTCCTGGGCTTTCGCCTTCTTGTGTTGAAGGTTGCTATGGGCCTTTACTGTTTGTAAACAGTAATGAAAAGTTATTCGAGAGATAGCTAGTAGCTACTCCATGAGATATCCAGTGATTGATAAACCCAACGACATATAAAAGAACTGGATTGCTCATCACTGCTGATAAAGAATAGCAATCAGTTAAGTTCCCAAGTGGATGAGAGGGGTGGAGTTTCAAAGTAAGTACCGTGTTGCCATAACTACACAAGGAGAGGGACTGGGTGATTGTTTATCAGGGGACGACTGCCCCCTCCACGCCCCTCCAGTCGGCTGTGAGCAATCCAGGTTTATATACCGTTGGATAAACCTATCCTCAGGGATCCATTTGTATTAGATATAGAAGAACGGCTAAGCGCCGGGTCGACATTGTCCGTTTAAGCGTTGCTAACGGTTTAAACGTTTTGTGTAAAAAAATACCAAATTCTGATTTGGTTTAAGCTCATAAGCCCAGCTTAGAGTTAAACGGAACTTTAAACCCGTGTGGTTGACCCCGGCCATCGAGTTGAGTTGAAAATGGATAGCCTTTTACTGTTTTTACTTTTTAGTGCATTTCATTCTGAAAATGCACTATTGGTCTCATCGTGATGGTGGCAAACATCACGTTTCAGAACCTCTAGAACACGAATTCAGTGGTCTCCGGAATTCGTGTATATATATATATAGGTTTATATATGTCGCATCCATGTCGAGTAATTGTCCACTTCACGAAATGGATGTCCATTTCACGAAGTGGCTCCACTTGCCGTAACTTGAAAAAATTACGACATCTGGACAAAAAAAATATCCATTTCTTGAAAAGGAATTCGTGTTTGTCCAATTGCTGAAATCAAGCTTCCCTACTGCAAGTGGATGCACAATATTATCCTTTTCGTGAAATGGATAAGTGAGGCACCTCTGATGCTGAAACAAGTTTTGTTTTATTTAAAAAGGTTATTTTATTGAGTACTCAAAAACCCGCTAAAAAATGACTTTGTGCATCCACTTGTAGTAAGGAAGCTTAATTTCAGCAACTGGACAAACGCGATTTCCTTTTCAAGAAATGGATATTTTTTTTGTCCAGATGTCGTAATTTTTTTAAATTACGGCAAGTGGAGCCACTTCGTGAAATGGACATTCATTTCATGAAGTGGACAATTTCGCCAAGTGGATGCGACATATACATATAAGCTTATGGCCGTTTTCTTGTTAGCACGATAACTCTCGAAGAAATTAATTTAGCGGAACGCGCATTGGCACAAAAATCAGTAGTCATAAGACCCCGGTCGGTATTGCATTTGGGCCAAATCGGTCGAGGTGGAGGGGGGAAAAATAGGGGTTGAAATGGTCAAAAAATTGGCACCTCTGCTGGAAAACTATTGCTTTAGCATTCTATTCTCACTATTCTAGAGTTCCATGTTTAAAACCTACAATTTACCCTCCCCCCTCCATAAAACGATACACGATACATTGTGTGCTAAACTCGACACTTTGGTTCCCTACTCCGGGCTCCGTAGCTTGCCATTTAGTTCTTAAAATTGACCCGCTTCCGCACCAGAGACGACCTGTTTTTCCTGTGTAAATATACATAATGTGTATTGCCAAGTTATTCCATAATATGAATCCCTTGTTAGACCAAAAATGTCTATTTCAGCTCAATAGACAGCTACTCAACCATTCATTTCCGTATATAAGGGCACGCACAACATTTAACTCTGTGTGTTACCGGATAGAGTGGGGAGGGTGAAATCCTCTAACTACGCCCATGGCCTTAACATAGCTCCACCTAAAGGCTACATTGATGGCTCCTCCCCTTCGCTCCATAATTGCCTCTCGATCCGGAGTCAAATTCCCCCCCCCCCTTTCGAAGCAAAAGGAGCAGGTTCAACCCACTGATCCACTCAAAACATCACAGTCAACTGGGGCCAACCATCCCCATTAGCTCCGCAGCTATAAGGACGAACCCGGCCTGGGTATCGTTCATGAAAAAAGGGACACTCTGTAGAGAGAAAGTGATGCCACCCCGCCACCACATACCATCCTTCCAAGAAAACGCTCTGGCGCCGTGCCTGATTAGCTCTCGTAATAAATTGAGTTGATAAATTCTGCTCGATTTATTAGTAATCCTTGAATAAATGATTTACCTGACGACAGATTTAAATTGTTCTCTAAATTAAGAAACTTTACTCGCAATCGCCGCGATTATTTATGGCATTAAATTAAGACTGGGCTCGCGGAAAATGTTTTATAAATAACTAACATGATTGTATGTGGTGGTAGGGCGTTGTTAAAAAGGTGTACTTTTAAACGAGTTGACGTCACAGAATCTGCGTCATTGTACTAATTGCAGGCTGAGGAAAAGGAGTTGGATTAGTTCTTATAGTAATCCGCCAACATAATAATCAGGTTTGAGAGTTTTTTTCAAGTGCGACTGATAGGGTGGGTGGGTAGGTATTGTGCTAGCTGCTCTGGTGATGACTTTTTATCTTTCAATCAGACGTTTAATTGTGGGTGATTTCTGAATTGTAATTAAATGCCCCAAGGTATAGTGAATCCTGGCCTTCGTGGCAATTATGGAAAGAAAGCTTTTTTTTGGGGGGGGGGGAGCCTTTAGAACGCGCGCGTAGGGCGATATAGTTTTAATTACGGAAAAGGAATTCTTCCAAAAACGCACAAAAAAAACTTTCTTCCTTTTTTATCTCTTGAATAAGTTCTTAAGACAAGTTTTACGAGACCAAACCAAGCCATCATCCATGAGACGTTGGTCCTCCCGTTGTGTTTTCATTATTTAATTGTCAATACGTCGCGCTAAACACGACCGGAAATAAGTTGATTTCAGTGAGCCCCCCCACCCCTTGCATACGTGAGTCAGAACCCCAAGGCCCACCCTTGTAGAATCTCGTCAGCGCCGCCGCCGCCCTCCTAGTCCGGTAATTCAAGTACACCGGCCTTTTAACAGTTCGAAATCCAACCCCCCCTTCCGTCACTGACGGCGGACGGGGGAGACTAGACTGGAAATCCAGTCGATGGGGAAGCCCCTTCTCCTGGGGATCAAAGTCTTTTTTCTTTTTTAAAAACCAATTAATATCTTAAGAGGTGAGTATGACGCTCGATGAATTATTTATGCGATCCAATGATCTCGGGCTTTCCAAATTAGTTCACTTGTTCGTATAGCGGGTCTAAGAGGAGTGTAACGCGAAATCCCCTCGCGATTTACATACGAACGATTCTGTCTCACATCCGTATCGTCGGGAAAAAAGATCGTGAAAAACCACACCATTCACTATGTCCTTCCTCTATGTCTGCAATTTGGTTAATTTATTCATAAGTAGGTAAATATTTACTATTCCCAGAATAATCCACCGTTCCCTGTTTATTTCAATCAAGTCGTCGCTCACAGAAATAACGCAGTCACGCTGATTGCGAGGTGATTTGAACGCGAAGCTAAGAGCGTAGAAGGAAGCTCCCTCCGCCTCTCTTTGGTGTCAAGCGTTCAATAAACACAGTTTTAACTCACTAATCCCAACAAATTGCTCGAAGCGCGACGGTATACTCGGCGAGCGTTAAACTCGGTGGGCCAAAACCACGTTCATTTGTCCCCCTCAAGTTCAATAAGCTTCGAAAGGAAAATTCGTTTAGTTACGGGTGTCGTCTTACAATTTCCTTTTATGTTGCGATTGAATCGCTCCCGTCGAGAAAAGTTGTTTTGTTTGGAGGTCTATCATTAATTTTGCACGGATCGGGGCACGTCACGAGTTACAGACAAAGAAAAGAAATATATACTGTGACTTTTTTTTTTTTTTTTTTTTTTTTTTTTTAAGCTGCAACGGCCGTACAGAGGAAATCGCAATCACAACGCCTTCCGATTTAGCCGGTCCAGCTATCCCCCCCCCCTCATACATTAAAATACATCCCTTAAAGTGGATCCTCCACCGCTAGGAGCTATAAAAGGTATGCTAGGAAAGGAAACTTCAAATTCACTGTATGACGCAGCACCACCGGAAACTCCCCACTTTGAATCGTCGCAAATTGAGCACTTAATGTGCGTTCATTGTAACCACCTACCTTGAACTTCATCCGCGATGACCTTCCTGAAATTGATCAAATACTTATATGTTCGTAGGCGGACGGGGGAGACTAGACTGGAAATCCAGTCGATGGGGAAGCCCCTTCTCCTGGGGATCAAAGTCTTTTTTCTTTTTTAAAAACCAATTAATATCTTAAGAGGTGAGTATGACGCTCGATGAATTATTTATGCGATCCAATGATCTCGGGCTTTCCAAATTAGTTCACTTGTTCGTATAGCGGGTCTAAGAGGAGTGTAACGCGAAATCCCCTCGCGATTTACATACGAACGATTCTGTCTCACATCCGTATCGTCGGGAAAAAAGATCGTGAAAAACCACACCATTCACTATGTCCTTCCTCTATGTCTGCAATTTGGTTAATTTATTCATAAGTAGGTAAATATTTACTATTCCCAGAATAATCCACCGTTCCCTGTTTATTTCAATCAAGTCGTCGCTCACAGAAATAACGCAGTCACGCTGATTGCGAGGTGATTTGAACGCGAAGCTAAGAGCGTAGAAGGAAGCTCCCTCCGCCTCTCTTTGGTGTCAAGCGTTCAATAAACACAGTTTTAACTCACTAATCCCAACAAATTGC
The DNA here is from genome assembly GCA_038030265.1 of Corythucha ciliata. Classification (NCBI taxonomy): domain Eukaryota; kingdom Metazoa; phylum Arthropoda; class Insecta; order Hemiptera; family Tingidae; genus Corythucha; species Corythucha ciliata. Next base: position 27,798,112 of record CM075943.1, read on the forward strand.
TCGAAGCGCGACGGTATACTCGGCGAGCGTTAAACTCGGTGGGCCAAAACCACGTTCATTTGTCCCCCTCAAGTTCAATAAGCTTCGAAAGGAAAATTCGTTTAGTTACGGGTGTCGTCTTACAATTTCCTTTTATGTTGCGATTGAATCGCTCCCGTCGAGAAAAGTTGTTTTGTTTGGAGGTCTATCATTAATTTTGCACGGATCGGGGCACGTCACGAGTTACAGACAAAGAAAAGAAATATATACTGTGACTTTTTTTTTTTTTTTTTTTTTTAAGCTGCAACGGCCGTACAGAGGAAATTGAACTTTTATTTTTGTTCGATTGAATAACGTCAACCAACAAGAATAATAGATAATTTCACGAAATCTCGTGCTTATAGGTGTAGCGTCCTATAGCACAGCAATTTGAATTTATTTGGTCTTGTCAGCCTTTCTAGCCACCTCGGGAACGTTCCCTGACGAGATTTAGCACTCAGCGTGTCGAGGGAACCCAAAACCCATGAATTACGACCTTATTTATGCGATACTTTTATGGCTTCCAAAAAAGATTTTTAAATTGCTAGTAATAGAGGCATTACGAGGACTGCGAGTCTATCGGACCCTCATGAACGTGCAAGCCGGGGGGGGGGGGAGACCGATGCACCTTCGCAATCACAACGCCTTCCGATTTAGCCGGTCCAGCTATCCCCCCCCCCTCATACATTAAAATACATCCCTTAAAGTGGATCCTCCACCGCTAGGAGCTATAAAAGGTATGCTAGGAAAGGAAACTTCAAATTCACTGTATGACGCAGCACCACCGGAAACTCCCCACTTTGAATCGTCGCAAATTGAGCACTTAATGTGCGTTCATTGTAACCACCTACCTTGAACTTCATCCGCGATGACCTTCCTGAAATTGATCAAATACTTATATGTTCGTAGAGAGCGGAATGCTCTTATTTCAATCAGAATTGGGCTGAGTGCGAGCTCTAAATATTTGTCGATTACAATAATTATTGTACGCATAGAAACTCCTATAGATCAAACATTTATTAGACATTCCAAGGTTGTAATTCAACATTACAACCAACCATTTCTTGTAATTGCATAACCGAGCAATTAACAGTGAAAATATACGTAGTTATTGGTATATTCTTCGCAGGTTGGAAGGTCACAGTTTAAGAATGATGGGTGGTGGGATTGATGGGGGGGGGGGGGTTCGTACTTGTTTGTTTTTTTAAAAGTGAGAAAGTGACTTCCGCACTAATAGTTTATAAAGTAATAATTTATTTACTATTCTTTCAAGGACAATAGGGTGCCAGAGAGCAGCAGCAAACTGGCGAGGAAATTAGTAATATGACGGGCATGGGCGTAGCTATACATATATAATCCAGCCGAGATAACGGAGAGCCCTGAAATCTTTATGAGGGCTGCCCCATTTGCCACCACGGTCTCTCCAGCAAAAGGGAATGATATGGCTTCTTAGGTATAGGATTGGTTATCCCTTTTAAAAGACCCAAATTGGGCGAAGGTGACTAGGTGAGCTGCTGGAGAGGAGAGGGGTTTAATGACCAGGGCTCTTCGTTTCTCGGCTGGAGTATATAGCTCAACTTTTAATGGATTACAAAATTCCGACCAATTCGACAGACGATTGTAGAGAACCTTGGTAAACAGCTTGGCCACACAATTAATCAACGATATTCCGCTGAAATTCTCTGGCCTCCCAGGATCGCCTTTCTTGAAAATAAAAAAAAGTTCGGCTCTAGCCCATGATTCTGGGAAAGTTTCTTCAGCCAGGATTTTGTTGAATTAGTTCTAACCCTTTGATTGGCAAGTTTTTTAGGAACTCATCCTTAATACAATCGGGACCCGGTGCTTTTCCGCGCTTAAGTCTATTTATGGCATTTCAAATTTCATTAAAACTGAAGGAACCATCGGGTGTGAAACGTCATGGACACTAAATTTTTTGCTAGCCTTTGGAGGATAACATGTCCTCAAAAATTCCCTACAGGCGTCCAAATCAAAACCAATCTCCCTCTTGGAATACTGATTCCTCGCCTTTCGAACAGCATCCCAAAACGTATTTGGGTTACAATCATAATTTATTTTATCATTTAGATTTTTAAAATACAGTAATTTTTCACTTTTCACTATTTTTTGGTAATGTTTTTTAGCTTCCATTTCAAGTTTATTTTAAAGCTGAATTACCTCAAATCGGCTAACAATAATTAGATTCATTTTTTTTTATTCAAACAATCAATTCATAGAAACGGTTATTTTACTTTATATGACACATAATTACTTTAGGTCAATTTTACAGTATTTGTTGGCAAATTTAAAATATAATTCTGCCTGAGCATTATCTACTTTATCCCTCCACCTTTCCCAGATTCCCAGAGTAACAAACGTACCATACTCTATACACTGCGGTTGGAGCTCAACTGTGGTTGGAGCTTTACTGTGGTTTGGAGCTTTGCTTTGTTGGGACTTTTCTGTGGTTCAAGGTTAGAGCTTTTTGTAGTGGGACATTTTCTATGGTTCGACCTTTGCTGTCGTTGGACCCTGTCTGAAGTTGGTCCCATTACTGTGGTTGGAGCTTTGCTGTGGTTGGGACTTTTGCTGTTGCATGGTCTATCCTAGGGCCAGTTACCTTTTTGGGTCGTGGGCCATAAACATGGCGGTGAGAACTCAGGCGGGTCACTTACCCCCCCCCCCCACCAATTTTAATTATATGGAAATGGAAAACGCTATTATATGAATAAATCGTATGCTTTCAATAAATTAATATAACAAAATTGAACGAAATTAAGGCGTGATTCCTATGAAGCGTCAGCGGCTATGATGTGAGTGCTCGAGAAAAGATTGCGCGCTCTCACTCCAATATCCGCTGACGCTTCATAGAAGTCACACCTCAAAAATTGAAACGTGCAATCGTGTAGACGTATATAGGAGTCCGTGTCGCCAGACTTCCGTTTTCTTGGAGCGCGTCATGTCTTTTTTTTTCGGCTGCTTATTTTTTTTGGAACCACAGTTTCGGTGGCTAGCCATCTTCAGCGTGAGAAATTATATCGCTTATAATGGAGAGCAGCATAAATCAAAGGTGTCAACAGTTGAAATTAACAGTCAATCACCTGATATCGTACAATTCTGTGGAATTGACAAATGGAATCATAGCGCGCATTGGAGAATTCTTGGTTTGTGAGTAGCGGTGCGTGCCGCAGTCCTCTATTTTTAACCCTCGCGCCTCGTTTGGAATCATTTGGACCATGTTTTTTTTGGCGTTGTCAGCAATCAGAACACAAATTCTTGGTACATAGTAGATATGAACCCACGAGGGTTGGGATTGGGTGGAGAGGGAAGGACTAAAATCCTCGTCACCTACCTGAAGAATAAAGTACAAAGTTGAAGTGAAACTAGAAGAATTCCAACCCTGGGTCATAGCACGAGGTTTAGGAATTAGGACCCAACTTCAAGCATTGTTTGTAAGAGTTTTCCAAATACTATAGGCGGTAAATCCATGTCCTATACAATAGACGTTTTAAAAAGAACCACCTGACTCTACTTAACGGAGATAATCCCTAGAGTCAAACAATAAAACTAAAGAATTATTGCTGGGGTAACTAGAGGTCAACGTTTTTTAACCATGGGGCTTTTGATATAACGCCCCACTAGACCCCTTGAAGGGGGTTTAAAAAAAATTTAAAGTCGTTTATTGGAAATCCCCTAATTTATAAGATTTTTGCTAAGCAGGGTGTTATATTATACTCTTCTTTTTTAATCTACTTGGCCCGAAGTACTTGGAGCAATAAATCCTGTCATTACCCTCGGGATCGGTGAAGGGGAATGAAGGAACATCTCATAAAATGAGGAGAGTGTTTTAAATGGGCTGATCATTATTTGCTCCCGTTTAAATTTATTTCTTAATTATTCCGTTGCGCAAGAACTTTGCAATCATTTCCGACGCCAAATATTTTACTCGATAGGGAATTGACCCCTGAAGAGCACTCCAACTGAAAAACGATAGTCAAATTAACTGTGGTGAAGGGACATGACGGTCAGGGGTGAGTGTGGGGGTTACCAAAAATAGAACCTGCTAATTTCTTATTAGCTTTCACAATTCTTCCCGAAAAACTATACATTTTCTCGTTTGGACGAAAAAAAAAGAAAAGTGAAATAGCTTCGCTGTTGATTGGTAAATAAAAGAGGGAGAGATTATGTCCTGATGCGTTTAAACAGAGAGCTTCTCTTTCTCGCTCCCTCTGAATTTGGAGACTTCCAAGAAATGCCACAAACAATGGGCACGTTTCAACTGAAATGGTTACGGGCGGGATTAAAAAATGTGAAAAAGACTAAAAGAAAGTAAAATAAATGGTACCTAGTTTCAGGAGCTAATTAATTTTCTAGGAAATATGTACGAAAATTTTGACTCTTTAACAGTCGTTCTCCTTATGTGTGTGCTGGATTGAGGAGGAGGGAGGTTAAATTCTTATTGTTAGTGGACAAAGTTTGTAATGAATTTACAAAAAATAACAAAAAAAGACAATGGGGAACTTGCACATTTTTCAATCCTGGTGTTTCTTGAAGAGGGCTCTTCAATAAGTCAATCTAACCACATTAAACATTGAAATCAATCAAGGGATATTTTTAGGTGAATTTTAAAACATTTTAGTGGGGGTTTGATTACGTCAAAGGGCAGTTAATGAAATGGATGGTGTTGGGAAGAGGGGGGAAGCGACGCGTTTTCTGGGATTTGATTTTTCTTGTTATTTGTAAACAAAACATTTTAGAGTTTCCTCAAATGCTTCAAAACTGCACTTTGACGTCATTTTTCCTTGCACCATCCCTCCCCTCCTGAAGAACTTTGAAATTTATTTAAAAATCACCAGACGCACCAATCGGGCTGCAACTACCGTTGATATCTTTGTCCGCATGTGCCAATTCACTGGTATACTTTTCCCCCCCAAATCGGGCATTCATGCAAGTTCCCCCATTTTATTTATTTATACGACCCATAGAGGAATGAATACACTGGACGCTTCCACCCTCCATCAGTCCATACATGAGGGAGCAAAAAATGACCTCTATTGGGCGTGGCCTGAAAATAAAAATATCCAATCATATGAAATTCAGCCCGATTCCCGGTTTTAAAAAAAGAGTAAAAAAATCAAATTTGAAGCCTTCAGACCAATAGCATTCAGGAGATGTATAAATAGGGCCCGCCCAAGGTGATTAGAATAATGTGGGCTCACTTATGACGTCCCTCGAATGTTCTAACTATTTTAAAAAATAAATCAGAACACCAACTCCATTCTTCATTTGTTAATTTTGGTTAAACAGTCGGAATATTCCAGTGACGTCATAAGTGAGCCCACCTTATCCTAGTCACCTTGGGTTGGGCCCCGCCCACTGAGGGAGATTTTTGGCTCACCTAAAATTTCACTTGGGCCCAACGATATATAAAAGAACTGGATTGCTCATCACTGCTGATAAATAATAGCCATCAAATAAGCTCCAATAGTGGATGAGAGGGGTGGAGTTTCAAAGTAAATACCGGAAGAGAGTTGGGTTGCCATGACTATACAAGGAGAGGGACATGGTGATTGTTTATAAGGGGACGACCTGCCCCCTCCACGACCCTCCATTCCACCGTGAACAATCCATCAGGTTTATACAGGGTGTTTCTGAAATGGATGTCAATATTTGGGCTGGTGATTCTGCGTCACAAATGCGTCAAAAAAAGTCATATTGACCCTAGTCCGATTCCTAATAGTTTCCGAGATATTCACGAATTTAGTAGTTTTCAAAATGACCTTGTTTTCTTGAAGAAAATCATCCGTACCTTAGCAACCAGATGAGCCACGTCAAATCTGATGACACCGTTGGAAAGGCCAGACTTTTTTCGACGCCGTTCAGTGTTATTTGCTTCAATGTCGCCCACTCCTGCTGATAAAATCAGACTCAAACTTGAAATTGCTTTTAATGTTACCAATGCTGACTAGTTTTGAAGTCGATTTTCTCAGCAACAAGTGGTTTCCAAGATGACCTTTTTTCAGAAAAGTTGGCGCATGGTGTCAGCATAATTATGGTATTTTGACATCACCTTCCATCTAGGATATTTTTTCGATTATTCCAAAATGATTGCTGAAAAATCCGTTTTAGTGCTCAAAACTCAAACAGTCTTTCTTCACGAATGACTCGAGAAAAAACGTGATGAATGTTTGCCATCCATTCTTCACTAATTTGTGAAGAAGCTCTGAAGAATCCATTCTTCACTGAATTGTGAAGTGCGTCACAATTAGATTGTGACGCAGAATCACCAACCCAAATATTGACATCCATTTCAGAATCACCCTGTATATCAATGACAACCACAGGTGGACTAAAGTACGCGACACGAAATAAGGCGGGTGTGGCTCATCGACTAAAAAACCAACGGTGCACATTATAGTCCCAAAGATGCGATGAAAAGCTCAAGTCTACACCCATAGCTGGCAACGTTGCGCTCCCATCGTTGTCACTTTGGAGAGCTGTGAGCCGGTGTGCGTTCGTAAAACCCCACCCCACATCACCACCCACAACGCACGGAGTGGCAACAGGGCATGGGAGGGCCGATGAGTCACACCCGCCTTATTTCGTGTCGCGTACTTTAGTCAACTTCCCCTATCCGTAAGTGGACTGGATAGTTAGTTCACCATGGAATTTGATCCCCTCCCTACCAACACCTTCACTAGCCCCTTCAGAGCACCCTTCCCTCATATTTCTTGTCTGAGTGGATCTCTAGTATTGCTGCTGTGGAGAAAACTTTTTCCATTTTTTATATTTTTAGCTAATTTTTGCCGGTATGTTCCATTCCAATCTGTTTCAGGCGTCCTCCGTTCAGTCGTACCCCGAGCCGCCGATGAAGCGACCAGACAACAACCGACGCGTCATCGTCACGTCACACAGGTTGAATCTCAAGTTTCCTAACAATCATAAATCACCACCTCTTTCAAGTCAAGTAGTTAGGTTAGACGTTTTAATTTTATTTTAGTTTACAGTGTAACTAACAAACATTGTTACGACTAACCCAAGGGCAGTATCATCCCCACGGTGATGATTCGGGGCAGTTGCGGATCTAAGGGAGGGGCCATGGTCCCATCCTTGGAGTCGAGGTCACTCGCGAAAAAAAATCATCAAAACCTCCTTCAAAATCCCATCGAGTAAGGGTGATCCCCTCTAAATTTTAGGGTAATTTTCTCAGAGGTACTGGTCTGCGACAGACGTGATTTATGAGTCCCCTAAACCATGTTCAACCGAAAGATATACAGACGGTTCCAGCCTGACACGCAGCACTGTAGCCGCTAGTGCAGTGACCCTTAAACGGTCCAGAAATGAATGTTTCGCGTATTGGTCGCTGCTATCAACCAATTTTCTTGACTCCAGGACCGCTAGTACGAGCGCTCAGTTACGGGGAGGAAAAAATTACCATAATTATTGTCCAGGTCAAAATTGAATAGCGTTTCCCATTTTCCATCTCTGCCCACTGAGCTGAGTTCACTTCATTCGGCGGGACCCATATTTTTGCCAGACAGTTAGTTCCCGTCATCACATAGGTAGTTTTTGTTTTTTTTTTCGAATTTTCCGGCCTTCGTGTTGTCTTAATTTTTCAGTTCCAAGTTTCAATGATAGGAGATTGAGAGTTATAACTTTTCCACATCTAGCAACTGTGTGTATTGACAGATGCAGGGGCCGGATGGGGTCATAATATGGCCCCCTCTTTAAGCCGACTCTGGACCCGCGCCTGATTCATGGGGCGCTGAATGCTCCAGTTTTTGGGGAGTTCGCTCCGCGTTGGCCGTTGGGTTTTATACGGAAATAGCTTTTCTTTCCTCGCCCTCGTTATTTTTTTTAAGTCGAACTAGAATGAGGAAGTAACATAATAAGTAAAAATCGCTGGAAACATTTTTTTTCTAGAGAAAATGACTAAATATGACCAGGAATTGATTATTAGTGCGTAAATGATTGATTTCGATGTAATCGAGCGAAATAATAACACTTGCCAATTGTACAGGCGATGACCCCTTGAGCTCATTCTGCGTGCGAGGAAGGACTCTCTGCGCTCTATTCATTGTGTTGGGCTGTACAGGCATCATGGAATTATTATTTCTCGGCAGAAATATAGTGTAGGATAAATTTCAATGTCTAGAGCCCAATTTTCGACTTCTGACGTTAAAAAAGCGGACTTTTTGGGTTTATTATAACGCCCACCCCTTCTTTGCTATTCCAACCGGGGCGAGTGATTGTCTGACTGGGTAGGGAAACATAGATGAGAGGCTTTTGTGGGGCCGTCACGAGCTTGTAAGGCCCAGGGCGCGTCGCTCTTAGTGGTGTTTTCAACCCCTCCCCCTTACCATAAACCTCTCTTCCTCACATTTCCTAGTCGTGTCGGCCCTTAGGGCCGCTGAGCGTGCGTGAGAAATGGGGTAACCTTCTGTGATGCGATCTTGTGGTCTGCCCTTAACCTTCCCTGTTTTTATTTTGTTTATTTATTGAGACGAGTTCAAGGCTTAGGCAGCGTTCATACTCGTTTCTTCTGACACATTTCCAGTTGTTTCTATCTGTTAATTTGCGTCTGCGATGTCGAAACGACATCATATTGCTCTAGTATGTTCGCCACCTTAAATTATGAAAAAAATCAACAACGTGTCTAAAATTGAGATATAGAACGCTCACTCGTGGTTGAAACTGAAAAAAAGCGCTATGATCTTAGGTTTCTCAAGGCAATTTTGAGGCCAATATTGAGAAAAACCCGCTGATGACACTGCAGTGTGAAGGGCGAATGCATACAATGATGGGAGGGGGAAAGCTCTGGAAGGGTCAAAACGGTACATACAACTCATAAAAGCCACGATTCGGGCGATAGGGCCTTATGTAAGCTCTCGAAAGCGCCCACAGAAGTCTCACACTATAGTGTCTTCATAGGCTCTTGGCAACTGTCTAGCCGGATCCAGCTTGGTTGATTGGATGGAGGGTGAGGGACTGGATCAACTACAAACTATAAATTTAACGCCAAAATCTATATGTTTGGCTCTATAAAAGTGTCACCCGAGGTGCATAAACTATGGCAACGATATCTTTGCCGTGAAAAAAATGACTATTCAGCTAAGGTACCGCAAAACGTAGGCCTTAAGTAGGTTGGGTGGAGAAATAGAAAATTCCGCTCAACTTCCTGCCCCCTCCCTATCTATCTCCGCCACCACAAGTTATTTGGCGGAAAGGCAAGTGGTGGAGGTGTCATTTCATGTTTTTAACGTGAATACGTTTTATGGGAGTATAGGGACCAATTCGGCCGAAGTGGCAAAATGGGCCTCACAGCGCGTGCGCCGCCTATTATGAGTGATACCGGGTGGAGGGAATTGTGGTGGTAGAGGGGTATCTCACCAAGACACCAACTCAACTGACAGCCAAAACTTTTTTGAATCTTTCTACTTGTTGACGGCTGGGAAAGCGAGAATGACCAAAATAGGCAATGCTGATGAGTAGTTCTTTTTAAGGAATTAAGTATTTTGGCTTTTCCAAGGCAACGTCTGGAAAAGGTACTGTCATGAGTGTGGTTCAAGTAAAGGTAACAGAACGAGTAAGCTCAGTAAAGGGCCAGATTGGCTGGGGGTTGAAATAGTTGCTAACGGAATTTTTTCATGAAAAACACGGAATAAAAAATATTTTTTGAATGAAACGAACTAAAACGTATTCACGTTAAACTCCGGGTCCGTGGACCTGACGATCTTTTTTTGTTGTTTACGTGTTTCTTTTAGTCATCAATAATCTTAGTGTTTCGCGTTTCAGGACGCCACAAGGGACCTGGTCCTTGGAGCCGTCACCTAGTCAAGACGGTGAGTTTGTCACAATTTTTAATTATATGCGCCCCATTCCCCCTCACTGAATTAAATCCTCGAAATCGCTGCGTGTAAGAAAAGCGCAATTTGACTGGTTGTCTGGAGCGCAGGACTGTAAATTCACGGATGTCAGACCCAAAAAATTGAGGTTCTATTAAGATGCGTCGGTGAAGAGGGAAATAGCCTTGGTTACTCTTGTCTCCAACACGATTGTGTAACAAAAGAAATTGCCTGTTCTCTCATCTTCTTCCTTCTCTAGTTTTTCTTTTTATTTATTTTAATTTAATTTTTTTTCTTGAGTGTTTTTACTTGTAGCGATGAATTATAAATCATGACTAACGATCGCCGATTTGTCAAAACATTCTATTTTTAATTTTTTTCATTTGTGTGAGTCCCTGTACCCCCTCCCCCCACCACCACGATCCGCCATACCATCTTACATTCAGTCATAGCACGATTCTTACATAGTATATTCCCCTCCGGGGTTTTCTTTATTCACAGATAGAACAAATTCGGAAGAGATTGTATTCCCGGATGAAGTCATCGAGGAGGAAAAGGAAAGGAAATTTGTCCCGAAAATTGGCAAGCGAAGCTACCCCGAATGCGCCAAGGGTGACACATTTTGCGAAACCGTCGACGACTACCCAGTGTAAGTACCCCCCCCCCCCAACACCCTCCCAGCAAACCTGTGGACTTCGATCAGCTGAACATATGCCTTTTTTTGCAGTTCGCACCTGAGAACAATTCTACAGGACACGGGACCACAGTTTCGTAACCTTTTCGGAAATGATTCCGTCGAACCAAAGCCAACGCTGACGCACCGAATAGAAGGAATCGACGAACATCCACTGTGTGGCGCTGAGGTTTGTTTCATGGGAGTTTAAAAACGTTGATGAAATTTCACTCAGCATCATTTTTATTTCTTCAGGAGACTATTGTGTACCCGAAGACTGCCATGAACAAGGACAATCACTGGCTTTTCATCATAAATCAAGGGGAATACACTCAGGGAGTGAGAATCGAGAAATGCGTGTAAGTAGTTTTTGATGTTGAGTCACTCCCTATTCACAATCATGAATGCAATTTAATTGATCGCATTCCTCCCACCCACAGGAACGCCAACTCTCCCTGTCAATTTCACGCATCATTTCCCAGCGGATACAAGACGACGTGCAAACAGAAATACATCTATCGACGACTACTCGCTGTCAGCGGTACAGGCAAACCAATCACCGACACTTTTCAACTGCCTTCTTGCTGTATGTGCATGATCAGCGGTATCGACATTGCGGCCAAATTTGGTGACGGCACGCTCGGCATCGCCAGGCAGCAACAACAACAGTCACAAAAAGGATCGAAGCCCACGTCGAAAAATTAGCGGCCGTCCGTCCACCATCACCGCAGCTTACATTAGTGAGAGTCTCAACGGAGCTTTAATTTATTTTTTCGTCAAAAAGTCCGGTCTTTCAGTTTGTAAGTTTAATTTGTTTTTAAAAGTAATTTTAAGGATTGTAAATATAACGATTTCACTTTTCCATCAATTTTTTTACATGTAAATTTTCAAAATCAACTCGCGTGCAATACATTTTGATTTCGAAAGTTTTTAGTAAGTCGCTTCCCTTTTGATCTCCAGTCCCATTCATTTTCCATAGTTTCTCTGGGCAAGGGCTTAGTTATGGCGAGTGAAATACTCGGCTAGTGGGGGGGGGGGTGGAGTTGGTACACTTCCCTAAACGTCCTCCAAGAAGAATTCAACGAAGGAAGCCGTTATGATTAAACGGATCTCCAATGAGAGTCGGCGTTTCGTTAGGTCTCGAGGAATCAGCGTGAAAATGAGAAGGCGGACGTAAGCTCGTCTTTAAGATTTTCGAGGAAATTTATGAAAATTTAAGCCGAAGGAGAATCCTCTTGTTATTGGAAATTTGCAAGTTACAACGCCGACTACTTTTGAACACTAAGTACGGGCATTTTTTCGTTCATTTCACACGTTTCTCCCGTCGTTCAAAAACCGCTTTGATTTTTTAGATTTTTAGCATCTATAATAAGAAACATCGCCCGCAAAGTTGTCCGAACGCCGTTTGTTCCCGAATCAGCCAGCCTGGTGGCTGGAATCGAACGCACGGCTTTCCTTGAATGACTATCGGCAATTCCTGTGACTTTTTCTACGAGAAACGAGCATTTCTGAGCACACGGACGGCGACCCTATCAAAATTTTGGGCATTTTGTTATCTGCTCAACAGGTAGTGCACAACTTACGTCCATTCACTACCCCTCCCATCTCATGACGTCCTACTTGTGTCTTGTAGATTTGAGCCATTTAGTGTGACAGAAGCCAACGCTGCGTTTGGAAGACAGCTGAAATCTTTGTGAATAGTATTTAGGCGGAAACCCACCACCCCGACAGCCCTGTTTTTCCTCGTCCCGTCATCGGCTGCTGTGACCGAGAGAGAGAGGGTGAAAGAACTTGAGCCCAAATTCGCATCTTCCAATGTGTCATTGAAGGTTCGTTGTCAAGGCGTGGATTTACGTGGGCGAGATGTAATTCTAGCCTCCGGCGACCGCTCGCCCCACGCTTGACCCAATCCGTTCACCTCTTGCATTTCGGGCACTGTGTACGATTTAACGTTGTTTTCGTTTAAAACATTATTACCTGAGTGACTCATTTTTTAACGTGACCACTTTTTGTGACTTTTATGACCACCAGAAGTCAACGGCATGCTCCAGTGACGTGGAGAAGCGAAAAATTCTTGCAACTTACTTCTATCTGCCGCTCGCGGTAAGAGCTCTGCTTTGTCGCCGACGGTACGCCCCATTGTCAGAGCCCAGAGGGCCGTAAAATCCCAGTTTTCTTACATTTATTATGGTGAAAACACAATGTTACTGTTTATGCATAGGCACCAGTCAATGCCCCCGGGATGTGACAATCAAATACATATTTATGACTTGTCTATAGGTACCTACTTGACTTTCTAAATCCGGATAAATTTCAGCCGCCGATTCCAGAGTCTACTTTAATAACGCACATTACTCGGGCCAGGCTTATGGCGAGTTTTGACGTAAAAGTTGACCCGAAAGTGGCAGTTCTAAAACAGACATGCGTATACCCAAGAAGACAATTAACGTTAGGCTACCGTTAATTTTTGGTATTTATGTGTACATAATAATACGTATTTTTGCATTTTCAGCTTTTTTTACGTTGAATTGTTAACGCCCTCATTGTTCTCCTTCCGTGGCGGATCAAGGATTTTATCTTGAGAGGGATTCCACCATCAATCTGATGAACTCATTCTTATTTTGAAACAATGTTACAGTCATTTTGCCTATCACGGGTTTCCACGCGACCCCCTTCCATCCTCCCTTGACTTTTTGTGATGAACTTTGACGCGGTGTGGCATAATGGAGGGTCGTTCGGACCACCCGAAGATGAGGGTTGAAGATGCAAGAAATTAAACGGTCGCCACCTGTTGTTTGCTTTGGGTAACAGGCCACAATACATTCTCAATATAATAAAACTGATTTACAATTTGTGTCGGTAAAAAATAATAATTGTCTTCTTCGACGGTTTCCGGTTGTTCCGGTGCGTAGCGCTCGCGACTGGCGGTCTGTTAGCGTCCCTTGGTGCTGTCCTTAGGTATCAGAGTTGACCGATTGCGTTTATCGGTCCTTGATCGGCTCGGTCCAGTCCGGTGTCGTCTTCTTCGCCAGGTTCGGCAATGACAGGGAAAGGTTCGGACAGGATCGGTCTCACTCGATGAATTCTGGGGCAGACACAAGTGTCGCTAAGCCCCGCAATATCTATCAAGCTCCATCGAGGTTGAGGGAATAATGAGAAGAAATTTGACCAGAGTCGTCTCAACGGTATGGCACGAATGCCTGTCGTCGGTCAGGTCCACAATAGGGTTTCCCTTCACTCGGGCAATTGTATATGTACACCCGGAGAGCAAAAAAAAATGACGATGTACACCCCTTCGTATTTGATGATGTACACCCGGCCGAACTCGCCATGATGTACACCCGAATGAACTTGTACACCCAAGCAGCTTCATTATTCAAGAAATAGTTAATTTATAGTTTCATTGTATTTACAACCGTCAGTATTCATTCAAAAGGAAGGGCATTACATCAAACTTTCAATTATTTGGGAGACAATTTGTAGGCAATAAGTTTTACGAATTGGTAATTTGAAATGTCGCCGTTTTCATTTTTTTGTATCAGCTTCTGGATGGTTTTGGAGGCCCACATTGTTGGTGGATAGACAGCATCATCTTTTATATAATAGTCATGTAAATATTCTCCGTACAGTATAGCTGCAGGATTTTGCGGCATCTGAATAATCTAGTCACAAAATACGTCACAAACTTCGTGCGGATTTAAAAATGGAAAGGCAAACGATTCGTGAAGCCATACACCAACATCACTGCTTTTTTCCTTGTACTGTACGGTCATGCCAACTTGTTGAATTTTACGGTACCATGACTGAGTGAGATGGAATTTACATCCAGTTAAGGTGATGCTTGGCCAGACGTTAAAAATTGCCTTCTGTAGGGACAGTTCAAAATCTACAACACATTCAGTTCAAACGATCAGTTGTGAGCCGAGGTGTTTTAGTTGTTTTATCAGGTGTACATTCTTAGTACTTTCACCTCTCGCGACGCTCGGGTGTACACGCGCCGTTGACCCCCTTCAACAAGTATCCGCGGAGTCTTCTCAACGGCGAGTCGAGCTTGGAAGTTTCCCGCAAGGTTATCCTGCCGGTCCGATTTGGTGTATGCATCAGGTCACTGACGACTTGAATCAGGGGCTTAGCCACAATAGGGTGTCCGCTTCAACAAGCTTCCAGAGTCGTCTCACCGGAGTAGAGCTTGGAAGGTTCCCGGAAGGTTTCCCGCACCACTGGTCGAGAGAGAAAAAAAAACGGCGGGCAAGAGGCCTCGGTCAGGGTCGGCCTTATACCAATCAGTTAGGATCGAATCACTGAGGGGCCGGAAAGGTTCCCAATAGGCTTTGCCCGTCGGTGCCTTGGTAGGATGTGACGTCACGAGCGGTCAAGAGTCGTCTCGATTGACCGCTGGACGTTTTCCCGAACGGCGTGGTTTTTGGCGAGCGATCGTCGTGGGTCCTGGAGTTCCCAGTCTTCGAAGCCGCTGGAGTGTCGCACTGTATCCCAGTCGAGTCGTTCGTTCGCAGGCTGAAGAGCTGGTCCAGGTTGAAGGGGTCTTTCCCTTTTGACTTCTTGACACGAAATGTTTTCTCGGGTCCTGCTGCGCTGCTTATGTAGTTGGTGATGGTTTCCACCCACTCCCACCCGCTCGGGTGGCTCAGTGGGTTGACCGGTGGGTGGTGGGCGGTTCCCTTTCCGACTTTTCCCCCACTCGGAGGCATCTCGGGACGACTTCTTTTTTTAGTGCATTTCATTCTGAAAATGCACTATTGGTCTCGTCGTGATGGTGGCAAACATCGGTCATGTCATGTTTTTTCATGTTTCAGAACCTCTAGAACACGAATTCAGTGGTCTCTGGAATTCATATATACAGGGTGATTCAGGAGGAATGTGACAAACTTTCACAGGTGATAGTGCGTACCTGGACGCACAAAAATAGCCGAAAATGCTTTGGTTACGAGATATGAGCATTTTCCTGTTTTTTCCCAGTTTCATTACTTTTTACAATAATTGTCGTGTTCACGGCTCACCGACGGAGGTTGGACAAAAAATGACGGTTGATTCGGAAAGAGGATAATATCCTGTTCCTGAAACCACCATGAAAATCAAAAAATGTCGCTCGCGCGTGGCTATTTCAGCCATGTGAAAAGTGAAAAAAGTATTTTTTTGAAATTACCAATACATTTCACATCGGTATCAATCAGCTGCTAGTGCACGCATTGATGGGCAAAGTTGTGGAAAACTACCCAGTTCTGTGTACTTTCGAACGGTGTTCTGGTACCTGGTAGTTGAAGTTTGCAACCCTCTGACTTCAGCAATCAAGTTCGAATGCAAAAAAATGTTACTTGCTGTGTTAAAAGAAGCCGAATAGGCCATTGTAAACGTCCTTTCCTTAGGGTATTGTGTTTCTCCGAGCAGGCTGCCCTCAATGCTTGAAGTAAGGATTCAATTCACAACGAGGCTCACCATGTGAGCTGAGGTGGTGGATGAACAGCGTTAGGGTGTACACTGGACTTGAACATTTCACCTTATCGCCGGTACCCTTTGTACGATCAATTTTCACAACGAGGCTCACTATGCGTGAGATCGTGGATGAACTGCTGCGTTAGGACTTGAACTAGGGCATTCCTACTCATCAGTCACCACTCATCAGGTTTAGATTAGCTCAGTAGATTGCGATCTTTGTACATCGTTTTTTCTCTCCGAATTAGTTGAGATCAACGATTGAAGAAGAACCTTAACTTAAAATACATTTAATTTAATTGAGCGTTCAAAATCCCCCCCCCCCCCGTTTCTTGCTCACTTTGTGTTGCTCTAAACCGCAAATTTTTGGTGGCCAAACGAATTTAGATTATTACGGCGAGAGGCTGTGAAACGTCACAGCCCAATAAATGGTCCTCCTTGCATGATCATTTTCGGGAGAATGCCTCATTACTACACGTGAAATGTGTTCAGGGGTTCATAGAGCTGAAAAAATTCATTTTTTTGGCTCTCTTTCTTGAGAAATCCAAGCTCTGGCACTATAAAAATTAAAATGTATTGCATTTGAAGAATAAACAACAAACAAACAAATTAATAAAATGGACGAAGAGGTGTGCGAATTTAGGGCGTCTGTTGGATTTTTATGGGGTCTGGGCTGGGATCGTCGGAGACCGAAATCACCGTCTTGCTGGAAAATAATTTGTTCCCTCAGCTCTGGGTCCATTCCGTCAAGAAGACGTGGCAATTCGACTTGCAGGAAATGCAGGTAGCCTTGCCCCGTTCCTTCAAAGAAATGTGGGCCTATTAATCGGTCTCTCCGACCCATAAAAAACCAGCAGACGCACTAAATTCGCCCACCTCTTCGTCAATTTTATTAATTTGTTTGTTTGTTGTTTATTCTTCAAATGCAATACATTTAATTTTTATAGTGCCAGAGCTTGGATTTCTCAACAAAGAGCACCCGTCGAATTTCGTTAGCGGTGCATACGTCACAAACAAGTGTGTGGAGAACTCTCAAGAAGAATGGGCTTTCACCATACCATGTCCAAAAAGTCCACAATTTGTTACCAGGAGACGAAATCCGTAGGTTGGAGTTTTGCCAATGGGTAAATACAAACCGCAACAAAATCCCATTCATTCTTTTTACCGATGAGGCCACATTCACGAGAGATGGGATAAACAATTCTCACAATAGACATATCTGGTCAGAAGAGAACCCCCGAGCAAAGTTAGTGTCGGCTTTCCAACATAAATTTTCGATCAACGTGTGGTGCGGTATGCTCAACAATATGTTAATCGGACCATTCATATTAGAAGACCGTCTTTCCGGACCGACTTTTTTAAACTTCCTTCGGAATCACCTCCCAGCTCTGCTGGAGGACGTTCCTTTTCAATACAGAAATCGTATGATATTTCAACTCGACGGTGCCCCTGCACATTTTTCTCGTGAAGTCCGAGCATTTCTCGACGAAAAATTCCCTCTGAAATGGATTGGGCGAGGAGGACCAATTAACTGGCCTGCGAGGTCTCCCGACCTAACGCCACTTGATTATTGTCTCTGGGGGTGGATGAAGACATTGGTGTACGAAAAGAAGCCCAGCACACGCGAGGAGCTGATCAATAAAGTCATGGCCTGTGCTGAATCAATCCGACAACGACATGCCAAAATTCGTCGAGCCACCAGAGCTCTGCAGAAAAGAGCGACAAAGTGTGTCCACGAAGGGGGAGGAATTTTTGAACACATAATTAAATGATGTTTTAGTGCATTTCATTCTGAAAATGCACTATTGGTCTCGTCGTGATGGTGGCAAACATGGGTCATGTCATGTTTTTTTCACGTTTCAGAACCTCTAGAACACGAATTCAGTGGTTTCCGGAATTCATATATATACAGGGTGATTCAGGAGGAATGTGACAAACTTTCACAGGTGATAGTGCGTACCTGGACGCACAAAAATAGCCGAAAATGCTTTGGTTACGAGATATGAGCATTTTCCTGTTTTTTCCCAGTTTCATTACTTTTTACAATAATTGTCGTGTTCACGGCTCACCGACGGAGGTTGGACAAAAAATGACGGTTGATTCGGAAAGAGGATAATATCCTGTTCCTGAAACCACCATGAAAATCAAAAATGTCGCTCGCGCGTGGCTATTTCAGCCATGTGAAAAGTGAAAAAAGTATTTTTTTGAAATTACCAATACATTTCACATCGGTATCAATCAGCTGCTAGTGCACGCATTGATGGGCAAAGTTGTGGAAAACTACCCAGTTCTGTGTACTTTCGAACGGTGTTCTGGTACCTGGTAGTTGAAGTTTGCAACCCTCTGACTTCAGCAATCAAGTTCGAATGCAAAAAAATGTTACTTGCTGTGTTAAAAGAAGCCGAATAGGCCATTGTAAACGTCCTTTCCTTAGGGTATTGTGTTTCTCCGAGCAGGCTGCCCTCAATGCTTGAAGTAAGGATTCAATTCACAACGAGGCTCACCATGTGAGCTGAGGTGGTGGATGAACAGCGTTAGGGTGTACACTGGACTTGAACATTTCACCTTATCGCCGGTACCCTTTGTACGATCAATTTTCACAACGAGGCTCACTATGCGTGAGATCGTGGATGAACTGCTGCGTTAGGACTTGAACTAGGGCATTCCTACTCATCAGTCACCACTCATCAGGTTTAGATTAGCTCAGTAGATTGCGATCTTTGTACATCGTTTTTTCTCTCCGAATTAGTTGAGATCAACGATTGAAGAAGAACCTTAACTTAAAATACATTTAATTTAATTGAGCGTTCAAAATCCCCCCCCCCCCGTTTCTTGCTCACTTTGTGTTGCTCTAAACCGCAAATTTTTGGTGGCCAAACGAATTTAGATTATTACGGCGAGAGGCTGTGAAACGTCACAGCCCAATAAATGGTCCTCCTTGCATGATCATTTTCGGGAGAATGCCTCATTACTACACGTGAAATGTGTTCAGGGGTTCATAGAGCTGAAAAAGTATTCGTTGTTACTGTTGTTACGTTTCCGAACGTATGATAGTTTGCTAAAGCGAATTTTAGTCAACTTATTTTGTCAGGGTACTATTAAAAATGCCTCGACATTTTACTAACGAAGAGTACGCCGACATAATGTTTTCTACGGAATGTGTAGAGGAAATGACCGAGCCGCCCAGCGAGCATATCATCTTGAATTCCCAAACCGAAGATTGCCGGCCAGAAATACCTTTTCGCGGGTTTTTAGAACGCTTCGTGAAACTGGAGCGTTCCCAAGACGATCGACGAATTCGGAAAGGGAAGAGAATATCGACGTTGAGGACATTTTAATGGAAGTTGAACGTGACCCAACAACGAGCACCCGTCGAATTTCGTTAGCGGTGCATACGTCACAAACAAGTGTGTGGAGAACTCTCAAGAAGAATGGGCTTTCACCATACCATGTCCAAAAAGTCCACAATTTGTTACCAGGAGACGAAATCCGTAGGTTGGAGTTTTGCCAATGGGTAAATACAAACCGCAACAAAATCCCATTCATTCTTTTTACCGATGAGGCCACATTCACGAGAGATGGGATAAACAATTCTCACAATAGACATATCTGGTCAGAAGAGAACCCCCGAGCAAAGTTAGTGTCGGCTTTCCAACATAAATTTTCGATCAACGTGTGGTGCGGTATGCTCAACAATATGTTAATCGGACCATTCATATTAGAAGACCGTCTTTCCGGACCGACTTTTTTAAACTTCCTTCGGAATCACCTCCCAGCTCTGCTGGAGGACGTTCCTTTTCAATACAGAAATCGTATGATATTTCAACTCGACGGTGCCCCTGCACATTTTTCTCGTGAAGTCCGAGCATTTCTCGACGAAAAATTCCCTCTGAAATGGATTGGGCGAGGAGGACCAATTAACTGGCCAGCGAGGTCTCCCGACCTAACGCCACTTGATTATTGTCTCTGGGGGTGGATGAAGACATTGGTGTACGAAAAGAAGCCCAGCACACGCGAGGAGCTGATCAATAAAGTCATGGCCTGTGCTGAATCAATCCGACAACGACATGCCAAAATTCGTCGAGCCACCAGAGCTCTGCAGAAAAGAGCGACAAAGTGTGTCCACGAAGGGGGAGGAATTTTTGAACACATAATTAAATGATGTTTTAGTGCATTTCATTCTGAAAATGCACTATTGGTCTCGTCGTGATGGTGGCAAACATGGGTCATGTCATGTTTTTTTCACGTTTCAGAACCTCTAGAACACGAATTCAGTGGTTTCCGGAATTCATATATATACAGGGTGATTCAGGAGGAAATGCATATACTGAAGTATGTTGTAGTACTAAGTATTTGCCACCAAAATGACCCTATGAACATAGGGTCGCAAATGCTTTCCTTCTGAGATATGCGTACAATTGTGTTTTTTCATCGGCTGCCTACTTTTTCTCCAAAAACTCGATTTGACGGCCCAACCGCTGGGCTTAGAAAAAAACTGTTGACTGTTTTGAAAATACCACAAAATTGCACTTCAGAAAACAGTGTTTTGAACTGCTGTAAACGAACTCAGTGTTTTTTATGATTTTCCACAAATGGCGAAAGTGACTTCTTTTAAATTTCTCCTATAATTCAGCGACGATTTCTGCCGAATTTATAATGCTTCCGATATGGTCCCATTATCAGAAAAACATGTCCTTTCTGTGGGCTTTCCAATGACCTCCTCAAAATTGATGGTGGTCCATTTTTTAAAGAGATATCACAGTTAATATCCGAAAAAACAAGGTACAAACGTGCAAAATCAGCAAGTTTGTCCCAGTAAAAATAAGCGTATTTGTGTGCCTTAAACGTGTTATTGTGCCTCATGAAGGCAATTATTGCTTGGAATTCAGTCCAAAAATATCACTTTAACGCAATAAATGACAAATCATCCCCCCCTCCCACCGGGGGCTTAAACATGGTGGGGCGTGGGATTTGTCATTTATTGCGTTAAAATTAACATTTTTGGACTGAATTCCAAGCAATAGTTGCCTTTCATGAGGCACAATAACACGTTTGAGGCACACAAATACGCTTATTTTTACTGGGACAAACTTACTGATTTTGCACGTTTGTACCTTGTTTTTTCGAATATTAACTGTGATATCTCTTTAAAAAATGGACCACCATCAATTTTGAGGAGGTCATTGGAAAGCCCACAGAACGGACATGTTTTTCTGATAATGGGACCATATCGGAGGCATTATAAATTCGGCAGGAATCGTCGCTGAATTATAGGAGAAATTTAAAAGAAGTCACTTTCGCCATTTGTGGAAAATCATAAAAAACACTGAGTTCGTTTACAGCAGTTCAAAACACTGTTTTCTGAAGTGAAATTTTGTGGTCTTTTCAAAACCGTCAACAGTTTTTTTCTAAGCCCAGCGGTTGGGCCGTCAAATCGAGTTTTTGGAGAAAAAGTAGGCAGTCGATGAAAAAACACAATTGTACGCATATCTCAGAAGGAAAGCATTTGCGACCCTATGTTCATAGGGTCATTTTGGTGGCAAATACTTAGTACTACAACACACTTCAGTATATGCATTTCCTCCTGAATCACCCTGTATTTATATATATATTTATGGCCGTTTTCTTGTTAGCACGATAACTCTCGTAGAAATTAATTTAGCGGAACGCGCTTTGGCACAAAAAACAGTAGTCATAAGGCCCCGGTCGGTATTGCATTTGGGCCAAATCGGTCAAGGTGGAGGGGGGGAAAATCGGGCTTGAAGTCGTCAAAAAATCACTAAAAATCACCAGTTGATTCTAGAAGCATCATATTCGGTACGTATACTCCATTTTAGACTAGCCTTTGATTCCCATTTTAATTTTTTGAAAAAGTCAAGGGGGAGGGGGTGGTGCCCCCGTGGTGGAAGTAAGTGTGTGGTCTTGTTAGCACGATAACTCTCGTAGAAATTAATTTAGCAGAACGCGCTTTATCTAAAAAATCAGTAGTCATAAGATCCCGGTCGGTATTGCATTTGGGCCAAATCGGTCAAGGTGGAGGGGGGAAAATAGGGGTTGAAATGGTAAAAAAATCACTACAAGTCACCAGTTGATTCTAGAAGCATCATATTCAGTACGTATACTCCATGTTAAAGTAGCCTTTGATTCCAATTTTAATTTTTTGAAAAAGTCGAGGCGGAGGGGGCGATGTCCCCGGGGTGGAAGTAAATGTGAGGCCTTGTTAGCACGATAACTCTCGTAGAAATTAATTTAGCGGAACGCGCTTTGGCACAAAAATCAGTAGTCATAAGGCCCCGGTCGGTATTGCATTTGGGCCAAATCGGTCAAGGTGGAGGGGGGAAAATAGGGGTTGAAATGGTAAAAAAATCACAACAAATCACCAGTTGATTCCAGAAGCATTATATTTGGTATGATGATTCCATTTTGAAATAGTCTTTGATTCCCATTAAGTTCAGCTTAAACAAACCCGGCAGCAAACAGTACGAGGGAGGGTCAAACATAAATGAAACAAATCATGGTCTCAACATTACTACTTCTGGGACGGCTTAGGGTATCCGTATACAAAATGAAATGCACTCTTTCCGACCGCCAGCTGCCGGAGCGAAATTTTTTTATTTATTCACAAAAGTTGGCATACTTGAAATCCCGCCAAAACGAGCATTTTCCGCAAAGTAATAGGTCTATTCGTTTGTCGTCCCGGACTACTCCGAGCAGCACGAAATTTTGCAACCTCGCGGGTTATCATAATGGGAAATAACGCGAAAAAATAATGAAAGGTTAGTACTTTCAGTGCTAATAGTGCAGCTCCGGGCGACAAACGAAATAGACCTATTATCCCTTGTATTCTCTGTCCTTTTCATGCCTCTAAATAGCTCATCTGTTTATCCTCCATTATTTTATTATTGGAGAGCTTCAGTAGAAAATAAGGCAAAGAAACACAACTTACCAATTTCCGACAGCTACGTTACAGGCGAATTTTTTTTCGAAGGCGCATATGACACCAACATGCTAGCTGACGTGTTTGAAATGACCTAAAACTTCAAAAATCGCGTATTTATTAACTGTTGGATTATTTTACGAACGGATCACGATTTATGCTCTATTTTAGCATAAATAAACCTTGAAAAATAGATTTACGAATAAGTTCTGACCCGTGAAACTTCCTCATTGCAAGTTTCGTTGTTTTTGTTGTTGTTGTTGTTGTTGTTGTTTTTTTTTTTAACCGATCACAGACCCCAGGCTATAGCCTCCCACGACAGCGCAAAATTGCATATTTTGGAGGCAAATATCAGTGAAATTTGTAGCTTCTGTTCTGCCTGAAATTGACGATATAATGCAAATTTCACGTCTTAATTCCGCGAATTTGAACGTTTGGAGGTTTTTGTTGTTGTTTTGTTTTTTTATTGACTGCGGAACCTGATTGTTGAGATATACAATCCACGAAATTGGAGTTCCTGGTTTTTTAAGCAGCTGGATTTTTGCTTTCCTGGCTATAGTTCAGCAAGTTTCACGGTTTAATTATTCCGAAATCGCAGAAGCGTGACCGTGAGGCACTTTCTTGTTTAGTGAGCTCATATTGGGCTGGCTATCTCCGTCTGCGCCACTAGCCTCTCGAATAGCAGTGTATATCAACATTAAGCAATAATCATTGAGTTTGAAAGTCCGGGTCCTACATTTTAGCCGAGCGACATTACAAGTTTTCTGGCAGTATATCTGCGAACATTGCAAGTTTCGTGATGCAAGTTACGGGTTCGTATAAACTGCGAGTTTCGAGGCTAAATATCCATGGAATTGGAAGTTTGCAGTTGTTTTTTGTTGGCTAGCAGGCGCCGACTGCGCCAATACCCTGGCGAATAGTAGTGTAATTGCAACATTCAGAGATGAGTATTTCTGAGCTTGCAATTTTGGGTGCCGACCCCATTCCAGCCACCATCAGGAGCGCCCTAAGCTTGATGAAGCCCTAGCCCCCACCCGCCTTGAAACGATACCTTTGAATCCCAGAATGGTGCAGAAGTAAGAGTCGAAAATTGATGCTGCGTTGTTGGCGAGGGAAAATTGGAGGAGGGTCGAGGAAACATCTGTGCAGCTCTGGTCAACAGTCCTTTGGTAAAAGATATAAAACTGTTAGATTTTGACAAGCTATTGACTTGTTTCGGTTCCAAATGATGAGAAAAATAAGATGGTCTGTGAGGTTCTGGGTCAAATGACCTATAACGCTTTTGTTCGCTCTGCATGACACTACCCTGCCCTTTTGTTGACTTTCCAATTTCCTGAGCCCTCCCCCCCCCCATTATCAGACTACAAATACTTCCAACTAATTCCTTTCATCTTTGTTGTTTCATCGTGCCTTTTTTGTTATAAAATCGTACTGTAAAGAAGTTATTGCATACAAGGAGGGTGGAGGGGGTGGGGGTGGAATTTTGAAGGATAAGAAAAGAACGCCCAGCGAAAATTACTTTGCTCCTTGAAATTCCATTTTCTCTCTCTAAATTGCTTCTCGAACCCCCACCAGCCAGTCGCGCGGCCCTGTAACAACCCACTTCCCCTCCCTCCTTTTCACGGTACTAATCGAAAAGTTACTTTGAAGGAAATCGTAAAAGCGGTGTTTCTGATCATGTGGTGGTGTTGGTGTTGTTCGATGGAGGGCGGGTTGAGTGAGCAGGAGGCGACACTTCGATAGTACGCTGGGAGCTAAATTGAACAAGTATAAACTCAATGTTCTGGGCCGTTTAAGTTTACCTCACGTTTTAAAAGTTGAGTGGCGTGCGATACAGGCCGTCCCGTGTCTCGTTTCATTGTAGCTCAATCGCCATAGGGAGGGTGACGCTAATGCCATCATATCACCTGTAATCGACGTCTCTGAAAAAAATAGGACTTGGAAGGGGGGGGGGAGTCAATTAAATTTGGGCTCAATGCGTCAACCCCTACGATAACGAATCCCACTAAGTCCCGTTCAAGTTTAGAGTTCTTCTCCTAGCACGTGTTACTTCATAGTGGTGGTGAGATGGAAAAAGGCTTGGGGGGAATCGGGAGTGATTTATAGCGAAAAGAGCTTTGTAGACATGAAGGGCTCGTTTCCGTGACAAGATGTATTACTTCTTTCGTGAGTACGCTTTTAACGGGTGGCCATATCGAAAGAAAAACACACAAAAATTAGTGAAAACTGAGTTCCAAACCGCCAGCCCTAATAACGGTACAAGGCCCTTGGTTGAACTTAGCTGTTTATCTAATGGGCGTGTTTGTATGCCAGGACAACGATTTCCATGAACATAACCAACGAAGCTTGAGATATCCAAAGTTCAAAGTTGTGCTTAGCTTATAGCGTTGATTTCATCTTTTAATCGACCAGTAATTTATACAGTGACTCGGGGTGAGAAGACGGTTGTGAGGGGGATGCTTCAACGGGTATATTAGCGAGACGCTTTTAACTTATCTCATTAGTTAGTCGAGAAGTTTTCACGCCTATAGAAAACAATAATGGAAGTTCTGAATTGATTTAATTAATGATGACTCTTAATAGAAAATTTCTACCGTCTGTCTCTTCTTTTCTTATTCTGTCCAAAACGAATTTATTTTGAAACCCCCCACAAAAAAAGGGAGAGAGCTAATTCGTTCCAAAGATTTATTTGCGGAACTTTGGTATATTACACAGTTCTTAAAAGCATGCGCTACTGGCTCTGTTAAACTCGAGGGAAAACGCACAGCCCTCGCCACCCCCCCCCCCACTCCAAAACGGACTTCGCGAAAAGGCAGGAACTTCAGTATCTCACGCGTCTGTGTTGAGGGTTGTTGGGGGTTGAGTTTACTCGCTCGCCCTACTGAGTTGTTTAAAAACATCGTGATACTGAGAACGAAAATAAAATTGCTTTGACTCAACCGAAGGTATTTTCGCTACAAAGGATAATTTTAGATTAATTTTAAGGGCAAATTTGTTGAAATTCGATCTAATATAAGAGACGGGGCACGAGCACAACGATACGAAACTCGCGCGTCTTAAATTCTCTAGACAAAGCTCTCTGAACAACTTAATTACCCAAAATAAGTTATTGCGGTAAACACTTCGGACGGATTCGATGGAATTTTCAAACATATCGCACGGCTCGATGATGGAATGCTGTGGGCATACCCTTCGAAAGCATTCCAAGCACATTTTCCCCATAAAATCCCATTACAAACAAAGAAAAACATTGCGGAACGGAGCTTCCTCAATATAAATGTTTGATGTTTATGTCTAGTCAGACGAAATAAAAACATCATTCACTCAAATAAGTAGTCGAGCGAAAGAATATGAAAATTTCGTGTTAGAATCATAAAAAAGTTCGTAAATTTATGCAAAAAAAAAAAAAAAAATGAAATGAAGCTCGGAGGTATGTTAAATTCTTCCCTCAGACATATATTTAAAAATTACAAAAGGCTCGCCGAAAATGAAATTTAAACGGTACCTACACTGAAAAGACTGCCCTTGATGTGTTTTTTACAATGTAGCAACTTTTCCATGACAAAGAAAATTACCCCCCCCCCCTCTTACCACTCCCACCGCACTTTGTTTTTATTGCGCGAAGTTGAATCACTCGCACTGTATTATAGGGCCCAGGGCGCAGTATTGCCAATCCGGGTAATATTACCCGATTGGTGGGTAATATTACCCACCAAGGACCCGGAAGTCAATCGGGTAAGTCATCGGGTCGTAGCAAAAATCGGGTAATCGGGGGCCCCTCATATTTTCATTTTTTCCCTCCGCTATTGCCGCACTATAGTGGTCAGGAAAAATCATGAACCGCATAGAATGTCTAACTATCCTGTTATATTCCGTTAGCTGCTTCTAGATTCCATGAATCATGATAATATACTCAAGGATATGCATTGTGCATAGGTATATGTATGTGTCGTAGGCAAATAGCATCAACCCAGGCAAATGCTTTTTGCCAAGTCAAATAGCTTTCTGAGGTCAAAATCGATAGCCGTAACTATCCGTCCAAGGCCTAGCCAAATTCTATTCACCCATTCTAATAGCTTCAGCCTAAACTTTTGTCAGGCAAACTAACAGGAACCTTGTAAATCACGTCAAGGCGCAACTTGTGTTAAATTGATAGAAAATGAGTAACTCGGCCTTTCACTCCACTGTTTCGAGAAACAATGGCCCTGGGTGGGGTTTAGCTATGCTCATTCCTCCCTCTGCGCCTCCCAAGGGCGTCACCGTGGCGCACTTGGCAGCGCATTGGACTAGCTTTCCAGAGGTTGTGGGTTCAAATCCCGCCGGGGAGCCCATTTTTTCTCGAAGCTCGAATTGTGATAGGCTTTGCCTTTCCAAGTCGCCCGCATAAGATCATATTAATTAATCTATCACTTTAAATAATTGAACAATTATTTACATGGCCCTCCGGGCCGGATAGCCAAGTAGTTCATTGATTAAAATCAGGGAAGGTCTCACGTAGGACTTGGGGTATAAGGAGCAGTCTAGAGTGTTTGGTGATTTTGTTAGTTTAGCGTTTAGCTCAATTTTCTGAACACCAAACAGGGACCTGATTCTAGAAAGTTTTGCGCTATTGACTAATTTGAATGATTAAGCTGGATGCATTGAAAATTTTGGCCAATGACTGTTTTCTGCTGTGATAAGTTCAATAATCCGTTGGCATTCCTTTTCACCACTGAAATGACTAAATGAAGGCTCAAGGCTGCCCATCCCCCTCAAGGTGAAAGGCGTATAACCCCCTCCCCACTTCGAATCAGCCCCCTTCACCACAGCCCACGGCTCCATGCCGTGAAAATAAAGAAATTTTAATTGAAGGACCATGCAATATTTTTTTTACATACGCCATCATGGGGATTGTTCCTCTCCTCTAAAACAGAACGTTCGATATAAGTCTATTCAGGATTTTCAGGGATAGTTTTTCAAACCTACGGCTGAAAGAGGCCGTCTCCTCCCCTAACCACAGCCCGGCCCGTCAATTAGTTTTCTCATTCAATCAGAGACTCACCCCGCAGAAATTTTGAAGTATCCCTTCATTCTCGTGTTTCTCACGAGAAAATTGAGGAAAAATATTCGAGTTTATGCATTTTGTGTTATTCCCATTTATTGGTCGAATACTAGAGATTTTTCATTTTTTAGTTTAAAATAATATTATTATGTTTAAAAATCAACTACGAAGATATGAAGAGTGGTGTTTAACTCTTCATATTTGTTGCAAAAGTGAGCAATTTGGGCAAGATGGGTGTTCATAGAATAAACCTAAACCTAAACCTAAAACTATTTATTTTTAGCTATTTAATATTTTTTTAACAGGCCGGCTTCTCGAAATCCTTCGCCCGGTCCGTGAAATCTTGACCCGGCCTGACGGGCCGGGACACGTGCTGAAGCCTGGTCACTGCCGGTCTCTAGTTTTCTGCCAGTATACTCACGTATTTTGCTGATAAAAGTAGCAAAACTCCAAACCACTGCAAAGTACCCACCCACGGCTATGCTAACTACAGCAAAGCTCCAAGCCATTGTAAAACTCCAATCACAATGAAGGCCCAACCACATTGAAGCTCTAAACCACAGCAATGCTCCAAACCACAGCAAAGTACCAACCACAAAAGCTACTACCACAATAAAGCTCTGACCACAGTAGAGATCCAACCACAGCAAAGCTCCGACTAAAGCAAAGCTCCAATCCCCCGTATAGCTCCAAACACATCCAAGTTCCTAGCATAAAAAGCTCAACTAATGAAATATCCAGCAGTAGTTAGGCTTTAACCACTAAAAAGACACCGCAACTACCGTAAAGGGGCTTCGGGGTAAAAGGGTACTTCCGAAATCCGGGCCCCATCCCGAGGCTTGGGCTGCCCATCCTTCTTCAAGCCTTCTTGGTTCATGGCAATCCTCGAAACTAACTATTCTCAGAAACTGGCTTACGGTGGACGGCGGGCGGACACATGTTGATTTTTTAAGAAAATATAAATTCAAAATGCTAAACAAACGAAAATTATGGCTAAACAAACGTAAACAAATGATAATGAGACGGAATATGCCGCGAAACAAACGATTCCGCCCATGTGTCGGGTTGCGTGAACTTAGCCCGACACATGCTGTTTTTAAAAAAAAATCATATTCCGAAAAAAATCATATTCCGAATGCTAAACAAACGAAAATTTTGGCAAAACAAACGTAAACAAACGGTAAACAAACGATTGATTCATTTTTCGTTAAATTTTCTGACATGTGTTGTGCCAGGTTCACATGCGTTCTGAAACGCTACGAACCTGCTCTCTCCTGCTCATTACCACCACAAGAGGAAGTTCTAGAACAGTGGTGCCTACTTACCCCTAGTGACAACATGCCCCGCGCTCCCCTAATCAATTACTTCATGGAAAGTATAATTCATCAGTCATCACATTTACCAGTAAATGTGAAAATAACTATCCCCTCCTCTTGGTTGGCGAAGTTCTTCAATTTTATGTAGCCGTGAATTTGATGGCCTATACTTACCTTACTTCTTAATTTAAATTAAAGCCCTGTTCACACGATGCAATTTTTGAAGCTATATTGCATGTTGGGGTTTTAAAAACGTATATTCCTTGCAGGGGTGGGCAAGATACTTGAGTATTTGAAATACTTTGTATTTTAAATACAAAATACGTATTTTGTAATTGTATTTAAATACTTTTGGAAAAGTATTTGTATTTCTGTATTTAAAATACATTTTTGAAAGTATTTTGGGCTTTGTATTTGAAATACATTTTCAAAAGTATTTTGTATTTCACACTCAACGAAAATACAAATACAAGTACAAATACTTATTTCAACGTTCTTTAGTTTCCACTTCTTCGCCACCATTCGCCAGTATAACCTAACTTAGTGACACCACATTTGGCACAAAAACCCGTTGTAATAACAGCCTTCGATTGACGTTTTCATTTTTCGAAAAAGTGGAGAGGGAAGGGTAGTCATGGTAGGAGGTGGAAGTTCCGAATTCCTTGTTAGCACAACTGCCGCAAAAATGATGCTAGCGGATGGAAACTTGGCACAAAAATGGATCATACCCTAGCCTACAAGTACACAAAGCTGTACAAGTAAACAAAACTCGCGGCTATTCTGAGAGTGCTATTCTGCTAGCTCAAATACAACAGAAATATGCGCCTCCTTGAGGGAAATTCACGGCTAAAATAGAGAAAATACACCGCCCCCACTCACAAGTTTCGTTGAGGTCCTTAAGCGCGCTAAATGTACTGATCCGCAATTTGCAACGCGCTAATATTCCTGGCTATAACTGCGAAAAAGCGCTGGTTCGTGGTCTCAAGATGCAACTTCCAAGCCGAAATTGAGAAAAAATCGTCGATTCGACGGCCATTCCACGGCTAAAATGTAGACATCAATGCAAAAATGTTGTTTCTGGGCCAAGCCCGTGGCTACGATTGAGAATGAGAATAAACGCTACTAATTCAATGCTATACAAGTAAACGAAAATCGTGGCAATTATTGCTGGTAAAAACAACGCTAATTCGAGTTTAAACTGGACCAAAATAGCGAATTTACAATTCAAATGGCGAAAAATCGTCTATTAATAAAAAAAAGAGAATAGACAATGTGCTAATTCGCTGCAAAATTATCAGAAAACGCGATTTCACAGCTGAAATGAAGAAAAATCAATAATTCGCGGCTGAAATTGAGAAAACGAAAATCTGTATAGCTTCTGAAAGAATCGAGGCTCAAACTGAGACACAGTGCTAATCCGTAGAAAAAAATTGCTCACGCGGGGCTAAAACCTAAAAAAAAAAAAAAAAAAAAACGCGGCTAGAATTTAAAAAAAAATTAATTAGCGCGGCCAACATTAAGAAAAACACAAAATTTCAACTCAAACTGAGAAAAAAGTGCTAATTCGCTGCTAAAAAAAATGAAAAAAAGGCTAAACTGCAGCTGAAAATGAGGAAAACACCAAATCGTGGCTTAAATGGAGGAAAATTGCCAATACAAACGAAATAATCCCTACTGCGCTGCTAAAATTGATTAAAAGCGCTAACCCGTGGCCAAAATTGGTTAAAGTTGTAGCGTGCCAACAGCTAACAAACCTCAATTTTTATTTTGAAAAATAACAAATATTATGTTAAAAAAACAACATAAGTCAGTTTGATCGCGAGTTCGTATTTTCCCAATTTTTCATTGTCGTTATAAAAAAGATCTCTAAATTTTTCGTTGGCCGTTACTTTGTATACCGAAGAGAGCGCGACCCGCAAAGTCACTAAACCTTGAAAAATTGACAAAACGCAAATGCGTAGCTTCTGTTCGAGGCTAAAACTAAACAATAAACGCTAATCCATAGCAACAATTTACGGAAAAACGCCAACGTGGGACTGAAGTGTAAAAAAAAAAAGAGCTAATTTTGAAAAATTCACTATAATTAGCCTGTCATAAATAAATAAAAACTCTCGCTTTCAGCTCAAATTGGAAAAAAGTGTTATTCCCGGTTAAAATTTGAGGAAATCACGAATTCGTGGCTGAAAAATTAAGGTGATTCGCGAATTCACAGATTATAAAAACGCTTCAAAGCAGCTAAAATTGAAAAAAACGCGAATTTACGGCTAAAATTGAGGAAAATAATCGCGGATAAAGTGTGTTGGAATTTCTAATTTTCTGGTTTGGAATTTCTGTGTTTTTCTGACAACAACTTTGTGGCTAAAATTGAGGTAAACGGCAAATTCATGGTTATAAGTAAAAGAAAAAACACTGATTCACGGCTAGAACTGAGATGAAGCCCTATTCTACATATAATTAAAATTGAAAAAAATTACTAATGCGGTGCCAAAATGTAAAAGAACCCGCCAATTTGCGGTTAATATAGAGAAAATCAGTAATTATTCTGGGTGGAATAAAGAGATTTTTCAGCCTAAATTGAAACAAAAAGGGCTAATTCACTGTCAAAAATGGAAGAATTGCCGATTTGCAGTAAAAATATCGGAAAACGCCAATTCGTGGCTAAAATGAACAAAATTCGCTAATGCACGGGCTAGAAATAGCCACTGCACTGCTAAAATTACGAAAAAGCGCTAATTCACGGCTAAAATTGAGACCAATTTCAATTTGCGTGAAAAATTGGAAATACGTTAATTCCCGGCTTCCTCGGGAGACTTTGAGGGTAAAATTGAGAAAAAGCGCTAATTTATGGCTACGAGTGAAAAACTCGCAAATTCGCGGCTAAAACTGAGACGAAATCGCTATTCCGCAGTGTATGGTTACGGTGAACAAGAAATGCTAATTTGTGGTAAACATTTCGAGAATTTTACAGCTAATATTGAGTAATTTTCAGCTCATACTGAGTAAACCGATAGAAAAAATCGCTAATTTGCAGCTAAAATTGTGGAAAACGCCAACTCGAGGAAAGTTAAAGAAACATCGCTGATTCACAGGATACCAAATCTACTTTGCTGCTAAAGTTGGGGAAAAGCGCATATTTATGTCTTTATGGGATCTTTATGTCTTGGGAGGGGGGGATTACCCCGCTAATCAGTTGCTAATTTGCGGCGAAAAGCGCTAATTTGCTGTTAAAGTTGACAAAAAGCACTCATTCGTTGCGAAAATGGAGAAATTCGCAGTTTAAACTTGGCATAAGCGCTGTTTAGCGGATAGACTTTGGAAATAGCGGTAATTTGCCTACAATATATGGAAAAGGCCATGGCTAAAATTAGGAATAGGCCTTAGAGGTTACCAATAGAGGTTTTATGCATAGTTAGAGACTTTTAGGGGCCTCTTGAAGATTTCCGCCCCGGGCCCCGATATAGGTCCACCAGTAACCTCACCTCCTTTTCAGCTCAAGATCCACCAGTGCTCGCCGGTTCGGTACTAAATACTTCGTGACAACTTGCCTACTTTTCTTTGCGCATCGCGGCGCAGCGCCATTTCGCGCTGCTACATTTTGTCAACTTGTATATTGAAGGACCTGATATTTTTGAATTATTTATTTTTCGTGTTTTTCGCACTATCTGCCGTCGAAATCGAATTTTTGAAAAGTAGGTATTTTAAATTGTATTTGTATTTTATTCAAAATACAATTCAAAAAGTATTTGTATTTCAGTATTTAAAATACATTTTTGAAAGTATTTTGGGTTTTGTATTTAAAATACATTGTCAAAGTATTTTGCCCATCCCTGATTCCTTGGTAGTGACCGATGTTTTTGAAAAACCAGCACGCAATGTGGCTTCAAACATTGCATCGTGTGAACAGGGTTTAAATTGCAAAATGTATCCAGAAAACGTGAATCATCAAGTTTTGCCACAAACTTGACCAATGAACAGCAAATAATACGCTATTTCTCAATTTCAGCCGTGAATTTGCCTCCAAAAACCATCATTTTTGATTTTCTCAATTTCACGCGTGAACGCGCAGGTACATCAAGGCGTAGGCGATTTTTGCTAAGTCGTTGGTCTGTTTTGCTGTTGACTCTGTTGATGAAAAGTTGACGAGTGTTCAGTTGATCGTCTGAAAGGAGTCTTATCTGCGTACACTGTACCTGTGGCCTGTGATGTGGTGTTGATTTGTGTTGATCGTGTTAAAGAGGCCGAAGATGCCTCGTCGAAAGAAGTTTGACGAATATCCGCGAAATTGCAACGTATTTTAGGCCGTGTCTTATCGGGAAAGGGCACGGCAGGTTACGATCGAGTTGGCATTGCATTCTTATCTATTTCTGGTTGCCCCGTTCACATAAGTTCTACATTGGAATCTTGCTGCAAATCGGTTTTTTTTTTCAATAACTCAGTATTGATGGCATTGTAGGCATCAAAATTACGTAAAATGGAACTTAAGTGACTACGCTGGGGCATTATCGAAGGAAGGATCGCCGCTATCTACAAAAAAAGGAAAATAAATCGGTGCCGGTCCTTGCTCGTGAATATCCAATCGCTCAACATTTGACATCTTGTCATCAATAAAATCGGGCAACTTATTTCAATCATAGTGTCCTTTCTAGTACAAAGATTCATAGTGGCAATTCGACAGACGCCCGTCATTTCCCGGCGATGTCGAGCTTGGATAATGTAAATTACCTCGTTGACGTGGTGAGTGCATTCACACAAGAGGAGAGTTTCGCGATTTGAAATTACTTGAACAGCAACACGTCGACAGAAGTGGCTTAGTTAGTACTTCGGGAGTTCGGAATGCCGGATACAAGGGCTTTGTGATGACAAGAGTGAGTTTTCCGTTGTTATTCAAGAAAAAAGGCCAGTTCACAATTCATTATCGTATCGGTACGGGAACGTAAATGCGAATGGGTGACTATAGTCGGACCAGAGCAATCGTTTAATTTCAAACCCTTTCACGTTGCCATCCCGTCAATTTTGAAGTGGCTTAACTTTTAACTAGCGCGTCAGGCTCGTTTCACATATACGAGGTTTCACGCGGCGCGGTTTTGGCTGCCGCGTAGTGACCACGTCACCTTTACACACGTGCGCGGTACATATTGCTTGGTTCAATGAGAAAGCGGCATTCACGCGGGAGCCTCGTGAAACCGCGTTAGTGTGAAAAGAGCGTTGGGAAATCCTTAACGTAGAATGTTCACGTGCTCCTTTTACAGCGCTGAAGAAGATTACCCAACCCTGATGCTTGGAAAAGAATCTGGAGAAGGATACACGGTCCTTTCCAGCCCTCGAGTAGCACCCAACAAACGTGTAGTTCACCGGCATTTCGTTTTTTTGGATCGGTCGAATAAACGCCATTTGTGTATTATAGAATAAAAAGAACGCGTTTTGATGATTCTCTAGTCAAAATTCATTTTTCAAGTGACATAGGAACAAGACTTCTTGGCCGAGTGATGTGGGGAATACACATTCTGTTCTGCCTCAGTGACTGAAAACCGGAAGAAACTATCACCGTCTGTGGATCAATTGCTTACAATAGACCTAAATTTCAGCTCATAAAACATAAAACAACTTTTGAAACGTTAAAATTAAGTAAATATACGTATGTAAGATAGGACTCTTTTCTTCTATCTCAACAAATCCAATCCGTCAGATGCAGTTTAATACTGTAATTAGGAAATTTAAAAATACAAAAATTACAAAAAATTAAATTAAAATAGCATTTTAAGCTTCAACTGAGAGGGGTACAATGACTCACCTGAATCTATAACGAAAGTCTCTATTCCGAAGGATAAAAAATAAAAATTATTTCTCTCGTAAATTCAGTGTTCAAACTTCGACTGAACTCTTCTTACAAATTTTATCTTAGTTTATACATTTATTTCAGATGAGGTTCAAGGTACGAACGAATCTTACATATAAATAAATCACTCAATACTGTAATAAATTTGGGGTAAACAGGAAAGGTAATATAACCCAACTCTTATCTCGTGTCCTTTCCCGATTGGCGATTGTAGCTAAGGGATACGTTATCTGGTGGCGTTTCAGAGAAACATTGAGTCCGGTACTCCATGGGATTTGTTGTTGTCGTTTGGCAACAAACCAAAAAAGGTTTTCTACATTGAGGAAGTTCCATATATCAAAAATGTTGGTCAGTGACACTTTTTTACCGTGAACTACGGCTCAAACATCCGACGATGACGAGGAGGCCTCGATATTGTACCTTTGGCATCGCCGAATCAAGAAAACAAGACGGTTATGCGGGTACATGGTACACCCGTACGGAAACTTTCACTACCGGCTAGTTGTTGGGGCAAGAAAACTCGAAAAACCCGTTTCAAAAACGTTTTCGACCATGCTGAACCCGTGCCGTTGTCTGAGCACTAAAAGAAAACGGCGAGCTGGCGAGTACCAATAAAGAAATGATAAGGCTTTCGTGGGATGTCTCTCAATGGTGAATCCAGAGAAAACTGCTGTGTCTTCGATTGCTCTTCGCGTCGTAATCGGCACACAACATTATCATGCCATTGTTTCCCAAAAATGGAGGGTTCGACGGTGTCAGTTATCAATTAGCCCAGTGTTGGGAGAACGTCGACCGCTGAAAGGTTTGGGACTTGGGAGCTTGCTTGACGTTTGAGTATAAATGTATCAGAAACCATGTTCGTCTGTCATCGTCACATTAGGCCAACTGACTAATTTTTTCCCGAAATGTTACGGATGTTGACCATGAAAAAACACTTTAAAAAAACACAAAACTTGTTATCATTTAACATATGTGGGGAGTACCGGTTTCATTATCACACGACACTAGCGCCGCTAGTGATAGCTTGATAGCTACAATCGCCAATAAGTTCCTCTGACAATGTTAAATTGATTATAATGCAGCGTCGAAGTATCGGGAGCGGACACGAATGCCTAACCTTCACTGATAAGAGTGAAAATTCTAATTTGGTGGGCAGCTTGCTGCGTCTTCTTATAGAGAATTTTAAGAAAAAGTCATTTTTCTTATTATGAAGTTCCCTCCTGTGACCTTATTTAATTATTTTGAAGTGAAATGGACCCCAAAAAGCTAAGCTCATACGCTGAAAGCCTTGTCGACGCTCTCCGAGAGCGTTACCATGCCAAAATAACTGCACCTGGTGTCGACCCACTTGTAA
The DNA here is from genome assembly GCA_038030265.1 of Corythucha ciliata. NCBI lineage: Eukaryota > Metazoa > Arthropoda > Insecta > Hemiptera > Tingidae > Corythucha > Corythucha ciliata. The sequence goes on from CM075943.1 coordinate 27,834,580, forward strand.
GATTGTAAGCTTCTTATTTATTGAATTATTGTTGATGGAATTTGTTTTTTCCCTATTTGTTCGTATTCAGGGGCCTTGGATCTGTCTTCCACTGGAAGCGTTTTCGAGCGACGCTACAAAGAGCGTTCATCCCAAAGGCTCAAATTGGATGTGACATCGTCCACTGCAGGCTTAGCTGCAGTCAATTCAATTTAAGGCTTTGAGATGTACGCTCGTTGTAGCGCCGCTCGAAAACGCTTCCAGTGGGCGACCGGCCTTATTCAAAAACCTTATAATGGAAGCTTAAGGCTTAAAATTAAGGCAGAGTTATTTGATAGATATGTATTGGGGTCTGTGCTTGAAAGGCCTCTACGCTTAAGATGGCTAATTCGATAAAGGAAACTTTCAAATTATTTCCCCTGAATAGGGCTTAACGTTCCTTTACAAGTTTGATCGGAGATCGTGGGGTAATTGCAATTTTCAAATTTTTGTTCAAAGAATTGATGATTACTCCTCGGATGCACGTCACTTTCCTCCTTTAACATTGACTTCGTCAATTATTTGGTCTTCGGTGTGAGTGCTTATACGATGGAGCAATTCAAGAGCTACAAAACCTTGGAGTCCCACACCAATTTCAAATCGGGGTTCGTAAAATCCATCGGACCCGTCATAATGAACAATCTCATTGTTGTCACCGGTAAGGTAAATAAGCATGATGTGATTTCTGCAATTTGACACTTTTCGACGTCTATAGGGTTTAATTGGTTTACCCCCTTGGTGAAAGGAGGTACATAAACTTCAGCCATGTGACGGTTGACCTGATCATGTATGTGAAAACCACGATCGCCCAGCAGTAAGTCTCCCGGAATTAGTTGATCAAGGATGCTGCAATTTTCAGCGATAATTTTTTCACTGGAATGGCCTTCGTATGCTTCGGACATAATCATAACGGATCCTTGAGTAACGATTCGTACAAGGAATTCAGCAGTCATTGCATGCTTATTATTAGAAATATGTTGGAAGGAGGCTACCTTGTTAGAGGGATTTGGACAAACAACTTCGAAGCAATAAATAAATAAAATCGTGAGATATTTTTAATAAGTAGTTACGCAGAGAGTTAACCCGAGAGCGATTTGCTAGGAATTCTCGAAAATAATGAAGATATCTACGACTCTAAAGACCTAAAAACCACTAGGATGTAGCGTTATACAGTTACACGATTTCTGAAAATTTAAGCACTCAGCGACACTTTTTTAAAGCGATTTATTAACTCCGGCGAATGCCCACCGATCTCCAAATATGAGGAAAACCTAAAATTTACGGGAAATAATAGAAAAACAGCAATACCGGCTATGCATTTCCATTACGATACCAGTCAGTGGCCCACCAAGTTAGAATTTGGAGGTAATATAACCCAACTCTTATCTCGTGTCCGTTCCCGATGAATTATTTTTCAATCTCAATTTTAATCTTCTAAAGAAAAAAATCAATCTCAATAATTAATAAAACAACGCGTAACGACCAAATTATATAGATTCGCCCTTGAAATACAAGGAACCAACTTTTTTTTTTTTTAATTAGAGCAAATATCGTCACCTGACGACAGAGCCTTTCCTTCGTTAGCGCTGAGAAGGATCAGGTGGAGTATACGAAAAACGTTCATTTGGCAATTGACGAGGAGGTGGAGGCTACGGGTATTGTCATTCATTTTCCCCTATGAGCCGAATTGGATAGAGTGAAACAAAGTGGAACAATTTGTCGCACGTATGATTTATAGCCGATAAAAACCCTCCCCTGCTGTTGGCACTACCCTAAGGGCGTTACCGGCCGCTATTTAGGGGTGATGACCTTATAGGAAACCGGAGAGAAGGGTGATTCGACGGTGAATTATTCATATATGAGTATATCTTGCTTGGGTGAGGCTTAGAAGACAAAAATGAATAAAATAATTCCTATACAACATTCCAGCATTTTGAAGACGGAATCACTCCCCTTTCGAATAGAATACTGTAGACTCGACCCTTATAAGTGGGATATTGGCGTTCTCGCCTCCTTCGCCCCCCCCCCCATCCATTTCATTCCACTGAAGGGCACTCGATAATCTATTGCCTCAATCTTGTATACCCAGCTGTGCTATCGGCAGTCTTATTTTTATTTATTTTTTCATTCAAAAAAGGTCAAAATCAAACGCGCTTCGCGTAGGAAATGTCACTTCTGAAGGCGATCTAATAAGGCCGACCACGAAACCGAAGGAGGAGGCGCGTATCGCTTTCAATTTATTAATAAGTCAAAAGGTCAACTAAACACCGTAAGTGTCGTAAATCGGGATTATTATAAGCTACTAGAAACCTGATGTTTGTTCAATTTTAATTAAATTCCTCAATGGTTGCGTTGCAAAACTCGGGGCTCGTGTTTAAGCACTGAAGTGTAGAATTAAGCGCTTACTGGGGTTTTGCAACGGTGCTTTGTATCGCGATGGGACGTGTTTAAGCACTTACTCAGCGCTGAGTTAGATTGACAGTTTTGCAACGGAAAAATATTAAGTACTCATTAAGCGCTGAACAAGTCTGGAGTTTTGCAACGCGGCCAATATTAGCCACCAATATTGGAAACGATGTGAGACAAAAAATGGTCTTAACTGGAGACTCCGCTTCAGACACCCCTCCGATCCATGAGAGTAATTTAGCGAGTTTTGACTATTCAGAAAACTAATTTCACGGGTTCAGCTCATTAAAAATAAAATTTCGCAGATTTGGGTCTTTCAATAATTGATTTCACGCTTTTGACTCTCACTGAAATAAAATATTTCGACTTTCGGTTCATTTATAAACAAAATTCGTGGGCTTGGCTTGTTCTAAAACTACATTTTGATATTTTCTCAGTGAAATTAGCGAGTTTTCACCTTCTTTGGGGCGAAAAATTAACTGATCTACTGATCGCCTCAGAAACCGGTGAAAACGTTAGTTTTACCACACATCACATACATGCATTTAATTAGGGCTGGAAAGGGTGAGTAGGCTCAAGTTCGCATAAAAACGAAATTCGTTTAAATGTGCTTTCATTGGGCTAGAAGAGTACGATTTCAAGCGCATCACACTATTATCGACCGTGAAAGAAGCCCTGTTGGGGGGGGGGGGGTGTTTCTTTATTTATAAAAAAAAAGCTTTCGCCCCGAGAGTCATCATTCTACTGGGCGGGTAGAAGAAAATGATAAACATAACCCCTCCCCCCTTAACAGGCAGGCGCCTTAAAACAGAATAAACTGAATAAGTCCTTGAATGTTTTAGAACTGCGGTACTAATTTCTTAGCTTTATCAGTTTTGGACGTTGTAAAAGCTGGAATGCCGCACCCCCCATCTGCAGAGAACTATCTCGTTGAAATAAAAATGAGTTATTTCCTTTCTAACAAGAATTTCGACGGATCAAATTACTCTGGTAAAGTTGAAAAAGACGGAGTGGAACAGGCCACGCCTCATAAAGAGAGTACGAACGGTTTCATCGAAATTGGTCGGAGAAGCCCAAATTCCAAGTGCATCAAACGGTCCAAAAACCCCGATTTTTTTTGCGGCGATGGGTGAGGATAGTAATTTGGCCAAAACTCGAAAGTATCAATCCCAGCGCTTGGCTTTGGTCTCATTCGATTCAGCACTGAAAACTTCATAAGGAACGCTGACCAACCCGGCAAGTTTCTTCAAATTAAAAATTGTCGTGATTTTACCCGAAAAACCTGTGTTTTTGAGTACAAATTGCATCATAACTCGGACAATATTGGTAATAGCGATCTGGCTGTGGTCTCATTCGACTCAGCGTTAACAAATACGTCGGGAACCACCTTAAATTCAAGTCAATTCTAAAAACTCAAAATTTAAGGAATTTTTCAAACTTTCCTCTACACCACAATCATGGTTTCCCCTCAATCATGGTTTAATAAGGGATTTTTGAGCCAAGTTTCAGAGATGGACCGAGTTTTGTTCCGTAGGAATCATTCTTTGACTGTACTAGTTTTCCGAGTCACCGAAGTGGGAAAATAAGTATAAGGAATAAAAAGAAGATCCTGGGGAAAAAGTTGTGGCAAAGTTTGTCAGCTATTCATTCGAAAAGAGGGTTGTTAGCGCTACGATTTGCGGCGCGCCCGATATAATTAGGAAAAATCGAAACAAGTGACATTCTCGGTGGCCTCCAGCAGCCCGCTCACATCGGTCGTCTGGGGACTTATAGTATATTTACCTCCCAACTACCCCAAACACAGAGGAAAAATATAAATTCACTAAACTGATCACGTCGTCTATATTCCCTTATTGATTGAACTATTATGAATTTTTCAGTTTTTTTTATTCAAACGAATGAAAGACAGAGCAAACGGAGTGGTGTGGGGTAGGCAAGGCAGGGCAGGTCATCCACCACGGCCAAGACGACAAGGATAAATAAAGAAGCAGCTCCGACGGGGCGACGCAGCAATAATGTTTTTTTCTGTTCACCTTCGAGGAAAGGTGAAAAACACAAGAAACGGTAGACCAGTCGGTAGAATTCACCGACTGCTCAAATAAGCCATAAGTAATGTGAATCGAAGAGAAAACTTCCAATGGAACGACCGGAAATGGTTAGCGAAGAGAGATAAGAAAATACACTGGAACCAGAATCGAAACATTGTGTTTCTTGACGAGACTCAATTATGACCAAGAATCGCATAGTGTACCAAAGTATTGGCAGAGTGAGGAGGAACTCAGCAGCAAATCGGCAAATGTATTCGACTCATAATAAGCTTCCACGACACCCCGGAGAGAGGGTCTAAGAAACGGCTGAGACCCGGATGGTTTCTGAGAATTTGAGAAGACTCATCAATTCGCACGATCAATTCGATTCAGAGTACACTTTCAAAGCCTCGGAGAATCACGGGAACACGAATGTGACTGCGCTTAGCGAACAATAAAAATTCTTTTAAAATAAATTACTTCAAAACAGGTTACCACTGAAACCTATAACGACTTTACGGCTTCACTGATAATTTTTTCTCTATTTGTATTTCGCGGCAAGTCACAAGTGGGAGAAAGGGGAAGCTGAAAAATCGTATTTCATGAGGAATGCGAGACCCATCAGTGTTTGGTTCAACTATAGGTAAGGCACTATAAAACACGAGTACTGCAACCCGCCAATCGGCGCCATACTTGGTCCCTCATATGATTTTAATTGTCACCTGATCACATTGACAAGTAGGATATTTTTATTTATTTCGACCGCATTCTGCGTTTGTTTGCTGTTACGATGACAATTTTTTCATTAATGATATTGTGTTTACCCTAACGAGACGGAGGGACCAAATATGGCGCTGAAATCCTTGTTGCAGTACCTGTGTTTTAAAGGTTCCTCACTATAAGTGGTATCGACTGGCAGCCATCTTAACACTTTTTTATTTATCAAATAAGCACTGAGTACTCTGTTTATGTTAACAGCTTTTAGTGGATTTCATTTTTTTTTTAATTCCTGCCTATTTTCGGGTCCGTGACGTTATAGACTTTCTAAAGCAGGATTCACATGGAGCGGATCGAGTGCGGAAAGCGGAAAGACGGAGGGCAGAAAAGCCTGTGGAGGGGTTGACGGAGTTCACATGAAGTGGTCTCCGTGGTGGACGGAATCATAATCTTCCTACTGAAAGCCTCTCTGGTCTGAAACCTCTCACATCTTGTTGATTATTACTCATTATTATTTTAAGCTTCAACAGTCCAACGACACATGAAATAAAATTGGAACCTCTACTAGTGGTTATCAACTATCAACATTTCTGCCCCCTGCGCTTGCGCGGAGCTCGACGGAACGCGGAGGTGGTATAAATATTTCTTCCGCCGACCGCTGTCCGTCCCTTCCGACAACAAGGCAGCCACCCTGTCCCAATAGCCAATCAGATTGCGTTCCGTCCTTCCGCTGTCCTCGCGCGTTCCGCTCCATGTGAATCCAGCTTAACTGGGTTCGGTACGCGGACTTTTGCGTCATTTAGAAGTGTTCGTCCAAAAAGTACAAACATGCAAACGTGTGTGTCATTCGGACGTCTTTCAATGTCCCAAAACTAAAGAACTGAGCGTGAAACGCTGAGCTTCGTGCCTTTTTCGGAGTAATCGGAAACACGGGAAGTGGAGCATCACATCAAAAAACATTACAGTGTGCAAAAAACACTTGTTAAAAACTAAGTCCTTGAATGTTTTCTCCAATGGTGCCATCAAGCTTCTCTGAGTAGAAATAAATGTCGAATTATGAGGACACTTGATACGCTGAGCAGTTAACGATGATACAAAGCAGCGAAAGCCACTGAGATCGACGTTTTTACACTCAGTTCTATATATAGTTTTCGGACATAAGTGTGAAGTAATAGCGAAGGAAGTCCGAAAAGTCACACTCGTGACCTTTTTGCACTCGGACGAAAACATGTGAACGGCACAAATTGACGTACCGAACCCAGTTAGAAAGCCTGCTGCGTCTCCGACTCGAAATCAAACAGGAACTTTAATAAAATGAAATGCACTAAAAACTATCGACAGAAACCGAGCGCTCAGTGCTTATTAGATAAATAAAAATGTGTTAAGATGGCCGCCAGTCGATACCACCTATAGTACAATAGTATTTTTTATTCAAAATACATTTTTTTTTTAGTTTTTACTTCCATGTTCGCTACGGGAATGGAAGTGTGGTGTTTTTCTATTGTATTTCAAATAATTTTGAGTTGAATTTTACACACCGGCAGGGTTTTTAAGGTATTGCTGGTGAGGTGTCATGTACGCGTGGCCAGCTCAATACAGCAATGGTGATTGATTGAAGGTCTAAAGCCTCCCTCCCCTCACCGGTCATTCTTGCTTTTGATGTTCAACGCTGTACATGGACAAACGACCAGTGTCAACACCCACGGTGTTGAGCGGGTGAATAATTGTAAGAATTTAGGAGTCCAAATTGTAAGTTCCCTCTCCCTGACTGGATTGTTTTTGCTATAAGTTGATCGTTTTTGGCACTGATAAGCCATTGGTTGGCAAAATTCAGGAATTTTTAAAGCATTTTTGAGGCTAAAAACGTATATATATATATTCGTTCGAGGACAATGATTTAGTCTCACAGCAGTGCTAAAAAGAACGAGAAGGTAGTTTTTAACCGAAAACCCATTACATATCTTGAGTTGGCAGGGGGCGATGGATAATAAACTGCGAACGCGTAGCAAAAATAATCAAGCAATTTATTAAGTTTGTGAGACGCAGAGGGCAAGACTCCTTTGAATTTAGGGGATCTGAAGCGCAGCTCTTTATACAAAGTGTCGACCACTATATCCATCAGGATCTCCGTAAACGTTATTTCAAGTCAATTATTTTCCGCGCCCGCGCTCCCTTTTTTCTCCTGCTTATTGCGAGGAGTAACCCAAGAATTCTAAATTTAGACCGGAAAGCAAACTTTTTTGTTGTTTTTTTTTGTTTTTTGTTTTTCACGAAACTTACGTTTGAACATTTTTTACGACCCACCCATAAACACAAATACTGGCTAAATTACACAAAGTTGTAGAACAGTAGTGGGTAATTAAGCTATCAGTCAAGTTTTAAACCCTTAGAACCTCCCCGCCCATACTATGCCATCCATCCAACGTTGTTTACGCTTCGAGTGCTCGCTCTCTGCATGTGCTTCGCCGCAAGCGGGTGCATTAAAAATCGCGCTTCATTTTCAATAACAAACTGAGCACGGGCCCCAACGCACGACGCTGTTTTTTTTTTACGGTTTAAAACACGCTTTTTAAGCTTTCATTCCTCGAGCTCTTTTCTGATAAATGTTTATGAGGACCACCAGACAACAGGGCACAATCTGTGCAGACATTTTGATGCACGTTGGGACCCTTTCTTATTTCCATGCTCCAACTCGTGATAACAACAAGTGACTAGGACTTGAATATGAATCGTTTGCAAAATAGCAATTTTTTTTAAAGGAGGCCAACGCTATTGCTATTTGCTGTGGCTCGAATGGGGAGGGGGGGGGGAGAGAAGGTGCACCGGATCCTATTGCTCGAAATTGAATGTGAGTTAACTCGATTGTCACCGACAGTTACGCCCGAGAATTCAATTTCATTTTTTTTTTACCATCGCAATAACCGCACATCACCAGAAAAACTGTAATCTTTGAGTTGACAAGGGAGAAAAGGTTTATTTGGTCGAGTTGTATATGCGGAGGGTTGGTTGGGTGATGAGGAGGTGATGTGGGTGTGGAAGTCACAACTTATGAAAAGAAATATCGGTGGGGAAGAGAGCGAATTCAATCGTTTTTATTGGCTAATACTTAACTCTCTGACTTATTCTTCTTCATTGCACTCGGTGAAGTACTGATTTGTACACTCCGACAAAGGCTTCGGAAAAGCTTTAAAAACACCGCTTTGAAAAGAAGTTTTCTTCAAAAGCTTTTCTTTGGAATTTCCACTTCTTGTTTCTCTTTTGTTGTTACTCTTAAATTTTGTATGAATCCTGCCGAGTTGCCCGAAAATAATAATCGCAAGGGTCCCTTGGTGTTTTTGAACTATAGGGGGGTTCTAGGCCCAGTTAGAGAGTTTCTGGGTAGTGGGGAGGGTGTGGGGGGCATAATGAGCCATCAAATAGCCATAGAACAGAGAAAAAGTTAAATTTTGGAGCTTAACAGCAAATTATAAAGTTAACGGCGTGTGAATTGGCAATTTATAGAACAGAAATCGCCATTCTGTGGTAATGAGCGGGTGAATGTAATATTGACGGTGAAATCAAGGTTGTTGATTTGTTACCACTGTGAGTCTCTAAACTACGACCTGCAATCCACGCGGGCAAAAAACATTTCACCCCTCACCCTCCAAAATCACCCAACCGTGCGCGTGCTTTACCGCAAATCCTGGAAATCCCTCCGCTTCCTTTTAATCACGCTCCAAGGAACTCGACTGTAAACGATTAGAATGTCCATTTCCCTGGAGACAAACTTCTTCTCTTTTCTTTTTTTAATTCCTCGAATTAAATCGGGGAATAGTTTAAAAGAGGAGGAAGGGCCGTCCTTTTCATTATTTTTCCCTGATTTCTTGATGATAATTAATCAAATTAAGATTTTCAAATTAAATGACTATCAGTCTGAATCTCTCCTTAATAGAGCAAGACCACAGACGCCAATAAATCTGTTGTCGCTTGACTTTATATTCTCAGCGTTGTATCGTTATTTCTGCCGCGCTTGGGTTTAAACATAACAGAGGATTAAACGGGAAAGAGTGGTTTTGAGGGGGAGCGTGTGTCGTGGTGGGGAGGGGTGACAATGAAACTTTCCCTTCAGTCGTGTAATCACACACTTGAACTTTAGCCGCACAAAACCCCTTGGCTCGGCTCCAGTTCTTCAAAGCTTCCGCGGCGGTTTTAAAGCTTACCAATTAGGGGACTTATTCTTGCAAACATGTTTCCTACTGCGCAGAAACGCGCATTTCAATAATAATAATAATAATAATATTCTACAAGTGAAAACCATCTAGAATTTTAAAAATGCAGAGCTCAGAAGAGATTGCTGAAGCAAAAAGCCAGGAGTCATGGGAGGAATATGTGAGCACCATCAACTCGAATACACCAAGTGGTGAGGTTCGGGCCAAGATTAGAACTTTTAAGAGCAAGTAGAATAATTCGGCACCGGTTTATATAATAAAAAACGATGGGAACGAAGTAGCAGCAGACCCTGAAGAAACCAACTTATTTGCGGAACATTATACGCATCGGTATCATCAACGCAAAGTTACTAAATTAAAAGGAACTTGGAGAGCAATGTGTTCGTGATGTTTCTTTTGGTTCAGGCACCGAAGAGGAATATAACGTACCGTACACAACTTATTTATTTACTTATATTCAGCTCAACAAGCACAAACGCCAAAACAGAGCAGTCAATAATATATGAGCGTGAGTTATTAAATAATGTGATTAACAGTCTATAGCCAATTTCCTTTTAAATGAATGAAAAGAATCACTGAAAAAACGCAATGCGAGGATATACCGAGTTCGCTACAGAAGCTAAGCGATCCAGCGTGTGGTGCCCCACGTAAAAAAACTTGACCATCACGTCTCAAATCACGCTGAGGAACTTTAGGGACAGGCGAGAAAGGTTTTCGGGGCAGAAGATGTGAGAATTAAGGATCTTCCAAGCAAAGAGGAGGCTCGCAGAGAGTCGTCTATCCGCCAATGAGTGGAGCCCAGTAAAAAGAAGCCTTTCATTGTAGGATAATGCTCCAGACGCCCCCAAATTTGTACGCCAGGTACCTAGTAGCTGTACGGTGGATCGACTCAACAAGTTCAACCTTCGACTTCAGAATTCGATCCCAGATAACAGAAGCATACTCCAAGTGACAACGGATCAGCGATTGATATAAAAGTTTAACAACAAAGGGGCTAACAAAGTTCGCTGAAAAACGCTTCAGAGAGGCCCAAAGCTCTTAGAGCCATCTAATGCTGGTAATGTGATCATGGAAATTCCCCTTATTATTAATAGTCCAGTCAAATCGTATAAAAAAAATACCATACTTGGACAAAAATCTCGTCTTTGATTTTTTCACTTTATTCTATGTTTTTTGGGGTGAGGAACACGAATCTGAAGAGATCCAACACAATTTCCTTGTGCGTTTTGAGAAAATCGCGAAAAACTGATAATTTTTGGCACTTTTTTTAGTTTTTCGCTTGCAACTACTCAATGACGCCTTCTACGGAAAATTGTACCCTGTTCTTTTTCGAAGAGCATCAAGTTCTGCGCCGAATCACTTTTTCTTTTGTCACAATTGACCCAGCCGTTTCGCCGGTATTGATTTTTTTTAAATGGTCATTTTTAGTCGCTTTTGGCAAAAGTGTGTGAAAAAATAAAAGTAGTTCAACTCTCAGTCGAGTGATGTAATCTCTGACGCTACCTATAAGACTGGTGGTATGGTGAGTTTTAACATTTGTGGACAAAGTTAGTGGGCCTAGCCACTTTTTTTTAAAACAAAACCTATTTTCCTATTTTCATCGCCCTGAATAGAATATTTTCCGGGTCTTGAAAAATTTGGCAAATATGGTTTCTGACTGTAAATTTTACCAGCTTTCACTGAAAAATAGTGCAATTTTCATCGAAGGCTTCGTTCGATAGTTATAGGCAAAAACGTTCGGCTGAAGAAAGGAGTTATTGGCAAATTACTCATTTTGCGAATTTCCCACTGCGTTTTATTGCAACTTATCGGGTCTTTATAAAAACGCCATAGATGACTCCTTATAGGAAATTTAACGAGCTTTCAGATGAGTTTCTTTAAAAGTTTAATCAGATGGATAGTTTTTGAGTTAAAGGCCGAAATGTGACAAAAAAGTTGTTTTGCAGCAAATTTCAAATTGTTTGACGTTATGGCCCAGTCTTATATTAATCTTCAAATGAAATTTCATATAATAGGTCTGATAGAAAATTCAATCAGTTTTCAGATCGTTTTTCATAGGAAAAAATTGGACTACGTGTTCTCGAGCTATTGGCAAAAGTGTGCAGAAAAACGTGGTTTTAGGGCCGCCTTTTTTCGCGTTTTTTGTCGCCGTTTTTAAGTTGCAGCTGCCTTAGTCATTTTTATTAATTTTACCAAAAGTGGCTAAAAATGACCGTTTCAAAAAATTGATATCGGTGAAACGGCTGTGTCAATTGTGACAAAAGAATGAACGATTCGACGCAGAATTCAATGCTTTTCAAAAAGTGAGAGGTTAATATTTTCCGTAGAATGCGTCATTAAGGAGTTATAAGCAAAAAACTGCAAAAATGAGCAGTTTTTCACGATTTTATCCAAACGCACAGGGAAATTTTGTTGGATCTCTTCAGATTCGTGTTCCTCGCCTCAAAAAACATAGAATAAAGTGAAAAAATCGAAGACGAGATTTTTGTCCACGTGGAACTACCGTTTGACTGGACTATAAAGGTAACGCCTAAATCGTTTATTTTCCTTACTTCCTCGAGAGGAAGGCCGTCCAGACACAATCCTTAGACTTTATGCCCGCATTAAACTTGATGCATTTGCACTTCGATAGATTCACGGTTGAATCGTTAAGCTTTTACCAGGATACGAAGAAGCAGGAATCATCAAGATTCTGCTGGCTGAAGCAACATACCGTCTTCCACAGGGAAAACTGCTGAAAACAAATTCAAGTCGTCTGCTAATAATGAGCTGGAGGAGGAACGAAAAACTTTGACCACATCATTAAAAAAACAACAAAAATAGGTTAGGTCCAAGATGAAAGCCCTGTGGGAGTCCAGAAACAATCTGAATCTAGTAAGAAATAGAACCATTGTAGGCCACCCTAAACGTCTTACCAATCAAAAAAGAATAAATCCAAGAGGGAAGTGGATCGGCAACCCCATACACCTCAAGTTTCCTGATGAGAATCTCGTGATTAACCCGATCGAAAGCCTTGGACATATCAGCGTAAATGGCACGGTCCCTATGTCCTGACTCCAAGCTACCATGAATAAAATCACTGTACAGGAGTAAATTTGTGGAAGTGGACCGTGCCTTAACGAAACCATGCTGTTCCAGGATGATGACATGCTTAAATTTCTCACTTAAGAAGTCAGCTACATATCATTTTTCAGATCTTTTTTTTGTATGTGGGAACCAAGAACAACGTCTTCCATTGAGAGGGGAAAATGCCCTCCCTGAGAGTCCTGTTGAAAAGAATCCATAAGGAAAGACAAAGAGAATCGGAACAATTCTTAAGAAACGGCTCAGGCAGTCCATCAGGGCCCGCAAAGAGACTGTTCTTGAGGCGGCAAAGCCTGTATTGAATCTCCTCAACCGAAACTGACGATAACGCTACATCCAAAAGATCCCCTGGCAACCCAGAAACAGCAAGTGAGAACTCCCGAGATGGAAACTCAGAAAAGTTTGTAAAGGTTTGGTTTGTAGATAATTTTATAAATATTTAATTCGGATAACTTTCTGTAAATGAAAGAAATTAGATAAACAATTTTTTAAAAAATAATCTGAATTAACTTCCTTTGGGTTTTTATTCAAGTCCACTATTACGGATATAAATGAAATCCGTTAGGAGGGAACAATAGTGTTTTGAGAAGTCTGAAGACGTTTGTGAAATCGACTGGGACGGACGTGATGTTTTCCGCGCTGCAGAGATAAACGAGATGGAGATGTCGGTCTGCGCGTTACATAGATAAATGAGGACGGTGATGATCTCCGCGTTGCAGAAGTAAACGAGAGTGGTGATGACGATCTCCGCGTTGCAGAAGGAAACGAGGGCGGTGGTGACGATCTCCGCGTTATAGGGCGAAACGAGGGCGGTGGTGACGATCTCCGCGTTGTAGTATGGAACTAGAAGCTATTCGCCGTTATAATCATGACGACGAGATTGGAGGTGATGGTCTCCAAGAAAAATATCGACAATTTAAAAGTAGCCAGAGATGACGGACTCCGAGCTCCCTATCTGTCACCAGAATCCCTTTTTTTTAAAAATGCTTCTTCTCCCTTTTCTTTTTTCCAGATGATTCTCATTATTTTCCTCTTCTTCTTTCAACTTCAACTTTGAAGCCACTGATTTATTACAAGTTATCACTGAATACAAAAGCAAATTCGAGCGCGATTTCAGAATCAGAAGCAAGGGTTTTATCGCCATTCATCATCAATTGGGGCAGGTCACCACTTTTTCGTTTGCTATTTACGAAGGCCCAAAAAAATTTAATATCTTCACAAGTTTTGACTTCAGTAAAACGAACGTAGCTCTCATGATCCTCAACCTGACATCATCTCTCAGATTGGCAAACTTCGTATAATTCCCATTCGCTCTCGTCTTCTTGAACCTTCCGTAAGCATTATTCATCCTCCTAATAAGAGAGATCAACTCCCTATCGTACCTGGAAGGGAACTTGGAACGAGTGGAAGAAGCTTCAGAAACAAAATATAAGTTAGCTGTATCAATTACGTTGTAAAACAAACTCAAAGCTTCCTCGATAAAGCCTTGAGATAAAATATTCCAATCAACATTTAGGAAGAACTCATTCAAAGAAGTTTAGTCGGCTCTACGAAAATTTAGACTAATTGAGCTTCGGGGCGGTTTGCACTTCAACAGCATGGGAATAAAAATTTCAACCGGGGGGGGGGGGTGCAGCTTATCTGGATCAACCAAAGAGAAATTACTTTTACGGGCCAGAATGTCCTCATGCATCGAAAACACGTAGTTTTGTTATGAAGCACCCGGCACGTCCCGCACCATTAAGTCAGTTCGCAAAAAATCCACCAGTTGCACTGAGGTGTATCTATGCGGGGCCAATACTTTTTGACATGAAAAGTGCATTTGACAAAGTTTTCCGAACGTGTGTTATAAAACAGATGGGACAGTGGAATTTAAATGGCAGGCTTTCTAGAGTCATTCAGAGCTTTCTGCAATCCCGCAGCTTTGTTGTGAGAGTGGGCAAATATTGTTCATCCAAATATACGCAGGAGAATGGCATACCCTAAGGACCGGTAATAAGTGTAACGATCTTTCTAATGGCTATAAATCGGCTCACCGAAAATATGCCGTGACAAGTGCGTCCATGTATGCAGATGACTTATCAGTCTTTGTCAGGCACCCACATGAATCAGCTAACAGTGATGTTTGTTACCAAAATCCATGTATACATTTATTATTTTCTTTTTATTGCTTTATTACTTTCCTTTATTATTATTTTAATTTTGTTTCGGCAAAGGGCTCGTTCCCGCCTTTTTTTGGTTCATCCGCTGTCGCGTGTGGAAAAATAGTTTTGCTTTTTCGTCTCCGTGATTTGGAAGATCCATCCCGAGAGATTCGTCGTGACCGTTGTGCCCTAAAGGTGAACATCCTTCCCTTTATTCTATTCCTTTTCTTTTAATCCCCCTTTATTTTATTTTTGAAAATTATTATTTTGCTCATTTGCATAATTCACGTACGTGGCCTATACACGGGCAGATAGGTAATTTTGACAGATTTGATCGGCCGATATTTTCGGCAGATATCGTTAACGATCTAGAGCAAACGAAGAAATCGGTCGTCGCCCCCCAACGTACAAGAGTTATGTTTGACCGATATCTGTTACTCGATCAAATCTGCTCGCTAGTAAAAGCACATCTGGCAGTTTTAATTTATAGGTTGGGTTCGAAAGATGTTTAAGATCGGTGACAGAATGACAAATATGAAGTTATAGTCCGTCCACTTAGGTGGATTTCACCACCTCGGCTTAAAGCTGCGTCCACACTACGCCGAATCGACCTGAGTCGAATGAAAAGTCGACCAAGTGTGGATGTGTCAAAAAAGTCGACTGAAGTCGAATCGAATGTAGTCGATTGACTCCATTTGCTGTCGATTCGGCATAGTGTGGACGCGGCTTAACTAAGCCAAACCTTGTTTACATAAAATTAAATGCACTTTTTCTCTTAATTAAGGCCCGGGTCGACCACATGGGTTTAAAGTTCCACTTAACACTAAGCTGAGCTTTAGATCTTTAACCCCAATCAGAAATTAGTATTTTGAAAACAAAATCGTTTAAACCCTTAGCAACGGTTAAACGGACATTGTCGATCTAACCCTAAGTCCAACTTAATGTTAAGCCGAACCTTAAGCCGAGTTGGTGAAATCCACCATTAGTAATGGACTCTTGAATGGGTTTGCTTATTCATTCCGATAGATCGATTTGTTCACTCCCATAACAATAGTCCAGGAAGTACCTAGGTAGTTTTGGGAGGTAAAAACTCCGGGACTAGGTTTGATGACGGATTTTAATGTTTTCAGGTGCGCTGAATCCGAATTTCAACTTTTTCCAACGTTCCAACCACGGCAACATGCCGAAATTTGATTGCCTTTTAAAATTCCGTGTTTTTTCGCTTTTTTCGCCATGCCATTGCGAGTATTATTTTTTAAAAATATGGTTCCACCTCATTCTTCATGTTTTCAGATGTCCTGAATCTGAATTTCAACCCCCGACCCCCTAAAAGAGACGCTACAGCCTAAAAAGTCAGGAAAACACCGATTTCAGTTCGTTTTTTCTTTTTTTTTCTGTGCAATGAAAGCCGAGATTGAAATAGTTCACACAGTTCCTGACGTTTTCAGGTTATCTGAATCCGAATATCAAATTTCCGGCCCCAAACGTTAAACATCTACGGGGGAAACAAAAAATATTTCACGATGCGCAAAAAACCTCACATTTCTGCGCTTTTTAACGTGCTTTTCTCTTTTCACTTTTTTGCTGTTTTTGTCAAGTTTCCGTTTTGTAAGGTGTGCTGAATTTGAATGACGTTTTCAAGCCCGTATCAGAATGACATAATTATGTTAACGAATATGAAAAACCTACCCGAAAATTTAAAATTGGTCATTATACGTCGTGATTTCACCAGTTTTTCTGGCTGTTTCTTTCCGTGTTTCTGGTGTGCTGAATCCGAATTCATTGTCAAAACTCTTAGCAACCCCTAATTAACACCATTGTACCATCCACCCGCTGCTGCAGATAAATATGTAGCAGATGTGCTACTCATATCGTCAGGGGTGTGATCCAACATCGGGGCAGTTTAAGTGTCTTAAGACCAAGACCAAGAACTTGGACCGTGATTGTACCTTCTTCCCTCCCTGGCTTGATGCCTTCAAAGGCACATATACCAGGTTTCAGCCTGACAGGACGGCCGGGAAGTGGCCCGGCACGTGCAAGTCCTGGTTATCCTCGTCTCACTCCCCGTCAGCCGTGCCAGCTGGTCAAGGCTGGCACGTTACCGGAGTGGACCGCTTGGCGGAGGGGATTTTATAGGTGTTACGTGAGACGTGAGAGGTATTTTGAAGTTACGAGATGCTACCTGCATGCAGATATCGTTGACCGCTGGACAGGTAGGTGATTGTCAGATGACGTAACGAGCGCGAAGTGTGTTGACTTGTGTGGATAGCAGCGGTGTGGTGATGATGGTCTTGGAGTTCTACGAAGTGCCGGAGTTCTGGGTATCTGGAACCTTATAGGTGGTTTGTCAGGTCCCGTGCCCCTGCGACGCACCACGGGTTCGCGAAGCACAGGAAATGGCGAGCAAGAACCCGGACCACAATAAGTGATCAACGACCCAGAACTCCTTGCAGACCCTCAATCTAAGACGAAGTTTCCTGCGGAAGTAGTGTTGACGTACCTAATTGCTCTTTATGGAGGTGGCTATGTGAAGTTGAGGTACGAGAATTTCGTAAAATCGGCCTTCAAAGAGAGCAGCAACATGGCCTCACTTGCCCCTAGAAGCTGCTGCCGTCAACACCTGCTATGCACCTACCACCAAGGTATTTCACAGACAAAAACAGCCTAAATCGCGTTTATTGTTGTGAGGTATTGCCTCTACTCCACAGTGAAATGTTTGCTGTTTTGCTTTATTGAAACGTGAGATTTCTTGAAATTTCGGGTCCCTGAAAGAAGACGCTTGTTTGGCTCATGTTCACAGTAGTGGGGCCTAGGATGTTAGCAGTCTCATAGAATGAATGGGAAAAATGGGCGAAAACGTCCGTTTCTTTGGCGACACGGTAAAAAACTGGCTGAGAATGGAGCAGAGAACTTCGAACTTCCTATTTAGCTGTTACAGTCCGTGAAACCACTGAAAAGGGACAAAATCAAGATTTTTTCCGCAAATTTTTATTCCCAGCAGTCCGAAGAAGAGCACTCAGGTCAGAACTGTGACGTAATGTGTTCACTCCAATCATCAGTTATCAATATTAAAAATCAATATGATATCAAAATAATAAATCATTATGGTTTTGTTCCTTGAATATGTGACTTAAGTTATTTAAGGACATTACAAATTGGCGACGAGGATGGTTAAACGAGATGGAGATGTCGGTCTGCGCGTTACATAGATAAATGAGGACGGTGATGATCTCCGCGTTGCAGAAGTAAACGAGAGTGGTGATGACGATCTCCGCGTTGCAGAAGGAAACGAGGGCGGTGGTGACGATCTCCGCGTTATAGGGCGAAACGAGGGCGGTGGTGACGATCTCCGCGTTGTAGTATGGAACTAGAAGCTATTCGCCGTTATAATCATGACGACGAGATTGGAGGTGATGGTCTCCAAGAAAAATATCGACAATTTAAAAGTAGCCAGAGATGACGGACTCCGAGCTCCCTATCTGTCACCAGAATCCCTTTTTTTTAAAAATGCTTCTTCTCCCTTTTCTTTTTTCCAGATGATTCTCATTATTTTCCTCTTCTTCTTTCAACTTCAACTTTGAAGCCACTGATTTATTACAAGTTATCACTGAATACAAAAGCAAATTCGAGCGCGATTTCAGAATCAGAAGCAAGGGTTTTATCGCCATTCATCATCAATTGGGGCAGGTCACCACTTTTTCGTTTGCTATTTACGAAGGCCCAAAAAAATTTAATATCTTCACAAGTTTTGACTTCAGTAAAACGAACGTAGCTCTCATGATCCTCAACCTGACATCATCTCTCAGATTGGCAAACTTCGTATAATTCCCATTCGCTCTCGTCTTCTTGAACCTTCCGTAAGCATTATTCATCCTCCTAATAAGAGAGATCAACTCCCTATCGTACCTGGAAGGGAACTTGGAACGAGTGGAAGAAGCTTCAGAAACAAAATATAAGTTAGCTGTATCAATTACGTTGTAAAACAAACTCAAAGCTTCCTCGATAAAGCCTTGAGATAAAATATTCCAATCAACATTTAGGAAGAACTCATTCAAAGAAGTTTAGTCGGCTCTACGAAAATTTAGACTAATTGAGCTTCGGGGCGGTTTGCACTTCAACAGCATGGGAATAAAAATTTCAACCGGGGGGGGGGGGGTGCAGCTTATCTGGATCAACCAAAGAGAAATTACTTTTACGGGCCAGAATGTCCTCATGCATCGAAAACACGTAGTTTTGTTATGAAGCACCCGGCACGTCCCGCACCATTAAGTCAGTTCGCAAAAAATCCACCAGTTGCACTGAGGTGTATCTATGCGGGGCCAATACTTTTTGACATGAAAAGTGCATTTGACAAAGTTTTCCGAACGTGTGTTATAAAACAGATGGGACAGTGGAATTTAAATGGCAGGCTTTCTAGAGTCATTCAGAGCTTTCTGCAATCCCGCAGCTTTGTTGTGAGAGTGGGCAAATATTGTTCATGCAAATATACGCAGGAGAATGGCATACCCTAAGGACCGGTAATAAGTGTAACGATCTTTCTAATGGCTATAAATCGGCTCACCGAAAATATGCCGTGACAAGTGCGTCCATGTATGCAGATGACTTATCAGTCTTTGTCAGGCACCCACATGAATCAGCTAACAGTGATGTTTGTTACCAAAATCCATGTATACATTTATTATTTTCTTTTTATTGCTTTATTACTTTCCTTTATTATTATTTTAATTTTGTTTCGGCAAAGGGCTCGTTCCCGCCTTTTTTTGGTTCATCCGCTGTCGCGTGTGGAAAAATAGTTTTGCTTTTTCGTCTCCGTGATTTGGAAGATCCATCCCGAGAGATTCGTCGTGACCGTTGTGCCCTAAAGGTGAACATCCTTCCCTTTATTCTATTCCTTTTCTTTTAATCCCCCTTTATTTTATTTTTGAAAATTATTATTTTGCTCATTTGCATAATTCACGTACGTGGCCTATACACGGGCAGATAGGTAATTTTGACAGATTTGATCGGCCGATATTTTCGGCAGATATCGTTAACGATCTAGAGCAAACGAAGAAATCGGTCGTCGCCCCCCAACGTACAAGAGTTATGTTTGACCGATATCTGTTACTCGATCAAATCTGCTCGCTAGTAAAAGCACATCTGGCAGTTTTAATTTATAGGTTGGGTTCGAAAGATGTTTAAGATCGGTGACAGAATGACAAATATGAAGTTATAGTCCGTCCACTTAGGTGGATTTCACCACCTCGGCTTAAAGCTGCGTCCACACTACGCCGAATCGACCTGAGTCGAATGAAAAGTCGACCAAGTGTGGATGTGTCAAAAAAGTCGACTGAAGTCGAATCGAATGTAGTCGATTGACTCCATTTGCTGTCGATTCGGCATAGTGTGGACGCGGCTTAACTAAGCCAAACCTTGTTTACATAAAATTAAATGCACTTTTTCTCTTAATTAAGGCCCGGGTCGACCACATGGGTTTAAAGTTCCACTTAACACTAAGCTGAGCTTTAGATCTTTAACCCCAATCAGAAATTAGTATTTTGAAAACAAAATCGTTTAAACCCTTAGCAACGGTTAAACGGACATTGTCGATCTAACCCTAAGTCCAACTTAATGTTAAGCCGAACCTTAAGCCGAGTTGGTGAAATCCACCATTAGTAATGGACTCTTGAATGGGTTTGCTTATTCATTCCGATAGATCGATTTGTTCACTCCCATAACAATAGTCCAGGAAGTACCTAGGTAGTTTTGGGAGGTAAAAACTCCGGGACTAGGTTTGATGACGGATTTTAATGTTTTCAGGTGCGCTGAATCCGAATTTCAACTTTTTCCAACGTTCCAACCACGGCAACATGCCGAAATTTGATTGCCTTTTAAAATTCCGTGTTTTTTCGCTTTTTTCGCCATGCCATTGCGAGTATTATTTTTTAAAAATATGGTTCCACCTCATTCTTCATGTTTTCAGATGTCCTGAATCTGAATTTCAACCCCCGACCCCCTAAAAGAGACGCTACAGCCTAAAAAGTCAGGAAAACACCGATTTCAGTTCGTTTTTTCTTTTTTTTCTGTGCAATGAAAGCCGAGATTGAAATAGTTCACACAGTTCCTGACGTTTTCAGGTTATCTGAATCCGAATATCAAATTTCCGGCCCCAAACGTTAAACATCTACGGGGGAAACAAAAAATATTTCACGATGCGCAAAAAACCTCACATTTCTGCGCTTTTTAACGTGCTTTTCTCTTTTCACTTTTTTGCTGTTTTTGTCAAGTTTCCGTTTTGTAAGGTGTGCTGAATTTGAATGACGTTTTCAAGCCCGTATCAGAATGACATAATTATGTTAACGAATATGAAAAACCTACCCGAAAATTTAAAATTGGTCATTATACGTCGTGATTTCACCAGTTTTTCTGGCTGTTTCTTTCCGTGTTTCTGGTGTGCTGAATCCGAATTCATTGTCAAAACTCTTAGCAACCCCTAATTAACACCATTGTACCATCCACCCGCTGCTGCAGATAAATATGTAGCAGATGTGCTACTCATATCGTCAGGGGTGTGATCCAACATCGGGGCAGTTTATGTGTCTTAAGACCAAGACCAAGAACTTGGACCGTGATTGTACCTTCTTCCCTCCCTGGCTTGATGCCTTCAAAGGCACATATACCAGGTTTCCGCCTGACAGGACGGCCGGGAAGTGGCCCGGCACGTGCAAGTCCTGGTTATCCTCGTCTCACTCCCCGTCAGCCGTGCCAGCTGGTCAAGGCTGGCACGTTACCGGAGTGGACCGCTTGGCGGAGGGGATTTTATAGGTGTTACGTGAGACGTGAGAGGTATTTTGAAGTTACGAGATGCTACCTGCATGCAGATATCGTTGACCGCTGGACAGGTAGGTGATTGTCAGATGACGTAACGAGCGCGAAGTGTGTTGACTTGTGTGGATAGCAGCGGTGTGGTGATGATGGTCTTGGAGTTCTACGAAGTGCCGGAGTTCTGGGTATCTGGAACCTTATAGGTGGTTTGTCAGGTCCCGTGCCCCTGCGACGCACCACGGGTTCGCGAAGCACAGGAAATGGCGAGCAAGAACCCGGACCACAATAAGTGATCAACGACCCAGAACTCCTTGCAGACCCTCAATCTAAGACGAAGTTTCCTGCGGAAGTAGTGTTGACGTACCTAATTGCTCTTTATGGAGGTGGCTATGTGAAGTTGAGGTACGAGAATTTCGTAAAATCGGCCTTCAAAGAGAGCAGCAACATGGCCTCACTTGCCCCTAGAAGCTGCTGCCGTCAACACCTGCTATGCACCTACCACCAAGGTATTTCACAGACAAAAACAGCCTAAATCGCGTTTATTGTTGTGAGGTATTGCCTCTACTCCACAGTGAAATGTTTGCTGTTTTGCTTTATTGAAACGTGAGATTTCTTGAAATTTCGGGTCCCTGAAAGAAGACGCTTGTTTGGCTCATGTTCACAGTAGTGGGGCCTAGGATGTTAGCAGTCTCATAGAATGAATGGGAAAAATGGGCGAAAACGTCCGTTTCTTTGGCGACACGGTAAACAACTGGCTGAGAATGGAGCAGAGAACTTCGAACTTCCTATTTAGCTGTTACAGTCCGTGAAACCACTGAAAAGGGACAAAATCAAGATTTTTTCCGCAAATTTTTATTCCCAGCAGTCCGAAGAAGAGCACTCAGGTCAGAACTGTGACGTAATGTGTTCACTCCAATCATCAGTTATCAATATTAAAAATCAATATGATATCAAAATAATAAATCATTATGGTTTTGTTCCTTGAATATGTGACTTAAGTTATTTAAGGACATTACAAATTGGCGACGAGGATGGTTAAAACTCGAGCCAAACGCGCGTCTCAAGGACTTGAACATGAGTCGAGCTCATCAGAAGTTTCGAGGAATGGTCGAGGCTTTCACCCTTTAAGTGTCGGGAGAATGCCTGAATTTTCGATTGCATCCGATGACTGGGATATTTATCAGGAACGGTTAGATGAATACTTCATTGCCAATGCGATCGAAGAAGAGCGGAAAGTTGCGGTACTTATCACAGTCATGGGGGCTGAGGCCTACGAATACTTGAGGAATCTTTGTGATCCAGACCGGCCCTCACACAAATCCTACGAAGAAATTTGTATTTTAATGTCAAAGCAGTGTACTAAAAAATATCTGTTTTTAGAAAGAGAATAGAATTCCATCGATTGAGTCAATCCAGATGAACCAATTGCCGATTGGTACGTGCGTCTCAAAAAAGGAGCAGTCGTTTGCAAGTTTGGAAGACATCTGGAACAGTTCCTAAAAAACCAATTTGTCTGTGGTTTAACGGTAAGTTCTGTTCTAGATAGACTCTATGAAGAGGATCCTGAAGAGAAGAGCTTAACGGATCTTTACGAGATCGCGTTGAAGAAGGAATCTAGTAGATCAGTTCAATCGCGTTTCCGACCTGAAGACAAGGGAGTTTATCAAGTGACGACAAAGGATCAGGTAAAAAAAGTCAAACTAAATGTGACCACTGCGGAAAGGGTAATCATTTTTCGAATAGATGTCGCTTTAAGTCATATCGCTGCAATAGAAGTAAGAACATAGGGCATTTAGCCAACGTATGCCCTTCAAATATAAATACGCACGTGGTTGATTCTGAAGAAATGGAAACACACATGAATTTTGTGAAATTGTCTGACGCGAATGTAGTAGAGCCTGTAAGAACCGATGTTCTAATTGGCGGTTGTGCGTTTGAGATGGAAATTGACACTGGAGCGGGTATCTCTATCATGCCGTACGATGTTTACTCAGCCAATCTTCTTCATGTCCCTTTGAAAACGTCAAATTTGAAGTTAAAAAGCTTTTCAGGCGAAGTAGTCAGCCCTGTCGGCGTTGAGGTCGTAGTAGAATGGAAGGGACAGAAAAGTCTTTGCAATTTATGTGTTATTTCAAAAGGTAGTAAATTGCTTTTCGGACGAGATTGGCTCAAAAATTTCAATCAGCGGGTTTTAGAAATAAATGAAATTGGTAGTGGAACCACTGACCCAGAACTGTCCAACCTACTGGCTAAATTTAGCGATTTAGCGAAGGTGTGGGCAAATATAAGTTCGAAAAAATTCATTTAACTCTTAGGGTGCCCGCGCACTAGGCTGCGGCAGTCAGTTGAATACATTGCAACCTATGGGTGCCCGCGCACTAGGCAACCAAGATGTCCTGGCTGCGGCAGCCACTAGAATTAGTTCAACTGCAGCCAAAGAGATATGACAAAAGTCAAGTGGCTGCCCGAAACCTCGCGCACTGGTCAAAGCAGCCACCTTTTTTTGCGAGACAAAGCGTAAACAATAATTACTTCTTCCACTTCCATCTCGGGAACGACTGACTAGAATCCGGCTGCTCAATTGGCTGCTCTATTTGGCTGCCCACACTTTGGCTGTGGCAGCCAACTGCCACACTACTTGGTCTTGGGGACTTTGGCTCTATGGCTGCCGCAGCCAGGCTGCCTAGTGCGCGGGCACCCTTAAAGATAAGGTGAAGCCTAAATTTTTCAAACCACGTCCGATTCCTTTTGCGTTTAAAGAATCTGTCGACAATGAATTAGAAAAACTCGAATCATCAGGCATGATTGAGAAGATAAAATTTAGTGAATGGGGACTCCGTTGGTCCCCATCCTAAAACCAAATGGTAGCATCCGTCTGTGTGCGAACTACAAGCTAACAGTCAACAGGCACCTAGAAGATGTGAAGTACCCGCTGCCACTGATTGAAGACCTTTGGCATGATTTACAAGGGGGACAACAGTTTTCGAAATTAGATTTTAGCCAAGCCTACAACCACTTGGAACTCGACGAGTCTTCCCAATTACTTTTGGCATGGCCCACGCATAAAGGGGTTTACAAGGTAAACCGTTTGCCGCATTCTGGACGAAACCAGCCGTGGCTATTTTTCAGAGAACAGTTAAGAAATGCATTCAAGGGTTGTCGGGAGTTCGTAACTTCTTAGATGGCATAATTGTTACAGGTAGAACCAGAAGAGAGCATTTAGACAATCTCAGAGAAGTCTTTTAATATAATAAATTGCTGCATAATTGCTGAATAATAAAAAGAAGAGCGAGTTTTTCAAAAATGAAATTTGCTACCTGGGTCATAAAATTAGTTCAAAAGGGATTTCAAAAGATGAAAAGAAGTGTGAAGCTATCAATGGTTCGGCCTTCTACTTTTACGGAGGTTAGAGCTTTTACAGGATTTGTCAATTTTTACAGCCGTTTCATCACAAATTTGGGAGAAATTTTGAATCCCCTGTACAAGTTACTCGCGAAAGGATCAAAATTTATTTGGTCACGGGAGTGTGAAAGTTCTTTCCAAAAAGCCCCTAAAATTGTTTTGCGACGCTTCTAAAGAGGGGTTGGGAGCAGTTTTGGTGCATGAAATGCCGAACGGGGAAGACCAGCCAATTTCTTTTGCGTCCCGGACGCTTAATTCAGCCAAACGCAATTATTCAGTCGTCCATAAGGAAGCTCTCGCGTTTTACTGGGGCGTTAAGAAGTTTTATCAGTATTTAATTGGTCGCAATTTTTTTCTTTTTACTGGTCATAAGCCAATTTCGGCACTGTTCGGTGAAAATAAGGGTGTGCCGGTAATGGCAGCTGGCCGTCTTCAACGCTGGGCTATTTTTCTTTTGGAGTTTGATTTCGAGTTGAAATATCGGAAAGGTTCTGTTAATTTAGCAGATGGTCTTTCCCGATTACCATGTAAAGGCGAGGCTGAAGACCAATCAGAAAAGGATGAGGTAATGTTCGTCAATATGGTTCAAGGGGTACTCGACATAGATCTTAGCAAAATAAAAGTAGCAACCAGCAAGGATGAGATTTTAAGCGAAGTTTTCCTTTATGTTATGCATGGATGGCCTGAAGAAGTTCCTTGCCATATTAAGCCTTTCTTCAATAGGCGTTCTGAATTGAACATCGAAGCAGGAACTATCATGTGGGCGGGCTATAGAATTTTTTTTTTTTTTTTTTTTTTTTGTTGTAAACTTTATTGTACAAGGTACATTACAGTTCGGCGAATTAAATTTAAATATACATATAACGTGGAACATGTACTGTGGACTCCACCCAATGGTGGACCGCAAAGTAATTAATTAGTTAACATACTATGATTATTAGATTAAAGCTTATAACGATAAATATCTAGTTCCAAATGGTAACAGAATAACTATGATTGACAACAGTAATAACATACATAATATTATAATACTTTTTTTAATGTCCGTTTTCCGCGAGGTCAGTATGCCACTTTCTTTTTAGCCTTCTTTGATTCCTAGGGGCTGGAGGGTTTTCTGGTATTCTCTGTATAAGCTCATTGGGGTGGGATTGCATTTTTTGTTGGTGCTTGACGAACGAGTGCTGGAGAACCTCTGCAACCTCGGGGATGTCCAGATCTTTGTGAATGGTTTTGTTGGTAACAAACCATTCAGCATTGGTGATGAGACGTAGTATTCGATTTTGAACCGTCTGTATTCTTTTAATGTGCGAATCTCCTGCTGATGGCCATATGACGCACCCATATTGCCACACTGGTCTGATGAGCTATATATATATATAAAAGTTTTCTCATTGGCAAAGACATTGTGGGGCTGATCAGCATGTGCCTAAGCAAGTACATTCGTGCACGTGTCTTTTGGACGATCGAGGATATATGGGATGCCCCACGTGAGCTTTGAGTCAAGCTTCAACCCGAGGTATTTCGTTTCTCCAGTTTCTAATATTGATGTGCCATTCAAACATATTGAGCTTCGTGGGATGTTTCTGCGGAGGGTGAATTTGACAAGTTGAGACTTGGATGGGTTAACTTTTACTCTCCACTTGCTGCACCATTCTTCAACCGTTTGGGCATAATGTTGTAGGTTCTCCTGAGCAACTTGAGCGCTCGAATTAGTGGAGAGGACCGCCACGTCATCAGCGAAATGAGCAATTTTCATGGCATTGCATTCAGGATAATCATGAGAATACATCAAATACAAAAAAGGGCCCAGCACGCTGCCTTGGGGAACCCCTGCGTGAATTGCTGTTGATCGAGACTCAGCAGATCCATACCTAACAGCGAACGTTCGTTTGGATAAGCTATAGAATTGTGATTCCTCGTACTTATCGACAGCGTCTAATTAAGGAGCTTCATTCGGCTCATCAAGGTATGGCCAAAATGAAATTGAAAGCAAGGTCTTACTTTTGGTGGCCGGGAATAGATCAAGAAATAGAGGATTATGTAAAAAACTTCAGTGTCTGTATGAGAGAAAGGTCGGCTCCCGAGAAAGCGAAAATGTCGTCTTGGCCCGTGACCACCAAGCCTTTTGAAAGAGTTCATATTGGTTTCTTAGGGCCATTAAAAGGGAAAAATGTCCTAATCGTCGTGGACTCCTATTCGAAATGGTTAAGCTTTGGTTTCCTAGAAAAGCGGTGCCGTAATATAGCGGTAGAAAAAATCCCCTTTTAAATCACTCCAGTAGTTGCCTAGAGAGCGGTCAACAGACAGCGGCACCGCTTCGAATGAGACGGCCGTTAATGACGGTGATGAACTGTTCATCAACGATTTTTGACGGTGACGGTGAACGTTTTTTGTTTACAATGAGCGTGAAAACTGCCTGGACGCTGGATGATGGCGAAATTGTAATTAATACTGTCCGAAAACGACTCTATTCTGTTGTTAAAAGAAAATACTACCAAATAGTTGGTGCTACGAGGAAAAAACGTTCATCACCACCGTCACGATGGAAGCGGTGCCGCTGTCTGTTTACCGCTCTCTTGGCAACTATGGTTTGATTTAAAAGGGAAATTTTCTACCGTAATATTACGGCACCGCTTTTCTAGGAAACCAAAGCTTTAGAGGCCTACATTTTCAATCAAAGTACGAACGTAACCATGACAATAGAGAAACTTAGGGATGTATTCTCAAGATTTGGGCTTCCAAAAACAATAGTTTCGGATAATGGACCTCAATTTTCATCAAAATTAATTTACAGGTTTTTGTGAAAGCAATAATATTCGTCACATTCGAACTCCTCCGTATCACCCTTCTAGCAATGGTGAAGCTGAAATCAATGTGAAGAATTTGAAACTTGCGGTTCGGGAAATGATGAATGACTCACAAGGTTCTGGTTTGTCTTTGCAAACAGCTTTAAGTCGTTATCTGTTTCAGTACCGAACGTCGGTAAACAGTGCCACGGGCGAAACTCCGGCTAGACTGATGCTGGGTCGGGAACTGAGGACTAGACTTGACATCCTTAGGAAGTCTTTTACTGAAAAGGTGCTTGAGACGAAAATGGATGTGAAGAGTCGAGGACGATGTGCAGATTTCGCGGAAGGAGAAATGTTTTACATACGAGATTATCGAACAAACCCTCAGGAACCAACGTGGACCAGGGCGAAAATTGTCAAGAAGCTAAGCGATCGTGTATTCATAGTGAAACCACTGGATCTTGACACGGAGTGGAAGAGACACCTTGATCAGATAATCAAGTCAACGGATTTCAGATACTCGGAGGATAAATCCGACTTGAATGGGAAGGTGTGACGTAATGTGTTCACTCCAATCATCAGTTAAAAATCAATGTGATTTCAAAATAATAAATCATTCTTGTTTTGTTCCTTGAATATGTGACTTAAGTTATTTAAGGACATTACAAGAACCTTCAGGGCATCATCCTTTTGTCCTGGAAGCGTCACGCATAGAGATTAGAGAACCCCTCAAATAGTTCTTGGCAGGAGGGGGTATCGACTTTGTTCACTGCGGTCCGTCAAAACCTTCCAGACTTAGCTACTTTACGTAGCGTATTTGTCCTTACTTGTCCAATTTGATGGGCCGAACGCTCGTCAAACGATTTCAGTTGCGATACAAGGCCGCCCCCGACCAAAACGCTGCGCCGCTGGTAAGCAGCCGACGATGAGAAATAAGTGCGCGTATTCACCTGAAAAAATATCCAATAAAATTGCAATTTCTCACCTTTGTTTGGACGTGAAATACTTCAACTATGGCGGGTGGTGTGGGAGGAAGTTTCTCGAATCGTCTAGATCAATATACGTGCGTCTCGTCCACTGAGACTGAATAGCCCGGTCTGCGTGAATTCCGCTGATTGAATATCTCAAATCGTGCTTTTCCTCAATTTTTGACCGTGGAGGAGCTCAATCATGATTGGGCGGAGAGGGATGGACGTTTCTTCGCCTAGCCTCCTAATACACACGTCTTTCACAGCTTATTTTCCCGCGCGAGGGATGAAGTATGCTTGACCTGCCTTGACTAACTCACGTAAATTTAATTATCAGAATGGTTCAATTTGGGGTGTTTCCTCCATTTTTTGCTTCAATGAAATCTGGAAAAGAAAGTTCAAGGCTCAATCTCACCATTCTGATAAATGCGTAGAAGAACAAGCGAGTCTACGGTCGTGAGGAAACCGGTGGAACCGATAAAAGTCTAATGTTAGTCTTGTAAAAGTGGAAAATTGACCTCCTAAAGGGTGTAGTTTACTCATCCCCCCTTACCATTCACGGTACTATAAATCATTAAATTTATCGTCCATCTAACGAAAGATAAAGCAATTCCTTCGTGATTTTTTTGAAGCAGGGCTTTTTACACACCCCCCTCCAGCACTTTTAAAAATATTTTAGACATAATGAGAACATCACACTTGAAATCTGAGCCGGTTATCACGCACAATTGCGTGCTGCCAGCGAAGCGGACAAATATTAATTAATTCAGGGGTAAAATGGACAAAGTTTCCCCTTGTGCTCACTCCTGCAAGGGTTGTTTCTACGGTTCATCGTGGTGTGACGAAGACGTGGTGGTTGGAGTGGGAGGGGCGGCGCGTCGGGTTGTTTGGGGCCCGAAAGGAATGGATTCTGCGATCTTGTGAGTTTGAACTTTGTTAATAGTTTCGTGGAATTCGTTTCGTTTGCTCACTCTCTGAGCAAGAGAAAGTGAGAGAGTAAACGACGCGGAAAATTTATACCGCGAGTTCTCGAGTGAACAGGTACAAACGCAAGTATACGACTCTGACTAAAGTTTGTGCTTTGTAACGTTTCGTCAGCGACTTCCCTGAAGCTTAAAAACGTGAAAAAGATGGGAATTCCCCTGAAAACCTTTTTATTATCAAAGATAAAAATAATATTTTCTTAATTGTGCAGGTTCGAGGGATTAAGATAATCCCGCTTTATTGCTTTTACATCGTTAATGGCTGTAGTGCGAGGAGCGAGGTGGTGGTGGGGGGGATCGGGTCGTTCAAGGGAAAAGGGAGTTTCTCTTGAATTTTTTTTTTTTTTTCTCTCTCTTTCTCTCCCCCTGAATATTACAGACAGGGATGCTGTGCGCTTTAAAAGAAACAACTTTGATTAATGACGTCCTCCCCCTCAGCTCTGAAATATTCGCACACAGTTTTATATAAATCGATTCCTATGTTTTTAAAGAAAGACATTGACGAAGAGAGTACAATAGTGCTTGAAATTGTTGTTGTGTGAAAACTGTTCTTTCTTTAAAAACATTGAAGATGGTTTTTAGCGGCCTGAGCGACATCTCTGAAAGCCGGTCGATGGTGAGCAAAGTCATGTAGAAAAACAAGTCACGCCACTTCGATTGAAAATTGAACCATTTTGTGGATTATAAATGTTGCTCTCGTCAGACATCGCACGGTCTTTACTTTCACCCCCTCAACTTTAGTTCTGGGGTTTTCGCGGTATTTTAATTATTATTAAAATTAATAAAATGCATACAATTGGCGAATGAAACTATCACTAGCTGCGCTAGTGTTCATGATAGCGTAAGCGGTATTGGTGGCGAGCAGCGCCGCCAGCGCTGTGTCAATGGCAAGAAGATGAACTAATACAGTCCAGATCAAATGTAAACAAATCTCTTGATTACAAGGGAGCTTGAGTTCAGTTTTGTTATTTTAGTGCGTTTTTGCTTACTTTTTTTTTTCGCGAAGGTACTGAGAATTGACGAAATTTGTGAAGTGTGCGATTGCACCCATAAATCTAGAAATTTCATGGAGGCCGAAGAACTTATAGCTGCGGGTTTCGTCCTCGCAGGGAAATTTCCTTCAGATTGTGAAGGCGTTCATCTCGCGTGCATCGTTAGGAGCTCTTCGTCGCCTGACAAGACTTACCAGGTTGAAGGAGTTCTTGCGAGCCAGGCCAATTGTTTGAGTGTTACTAAAGTCAATTGTAGTTATTGTAAGACAGGAGTCATATAGCTTAGGTTCTTCCAAACACGTTGTTGCCTCCTTGATGTCCGTCAATCGGTATGTTGTAGTTCTCACATTTTTTGCTTTCCTTGAAGGCACCTACTTCTACTACAAGTAGACAAGTACTACACAAGTAAACACCCTGGGTTGCCAAGCATAGCGGACAAAACCGAAGAAATTTCGGCCTGGCTTGGCCTGCTCTTGGCTTACGGCAACGAAGAAAAATTATAAAACCGTACCGGTTCGTTCTTTCCCGGAAATGGTAGTGGAAAAAGTTCCCAGATTAGAAGAAGTACTACGGCTACGTGACAGTGCTGCACCTGCACGCACCAGATATCCTATTTTTTTCTCTCACACTCATCAAGCCACACAACCTGTGAGACAACAGGGTGTTTAAACAAATTTTAAATGTCTGTTCCCCTTCAAACACATCAAAAAAATGCAAGAACTACAACATACCGGTTGACGGACACCAAGGAGGCAACAACGTGCTTGCAAGAGCCTGAGCTACCTGCCTTACAATGAGGAAGTAACACATTTTCCAAAATCATGCTGTCGTGATAGCTTGGGTACCAAAACTCATGAAAACACGATCCGTTCAAATAAAATCAGGCCCTATATTTTTTTATTAATTTTCAAAACTATTGGGTTGTGGGACCCATTTGAAATAGGCTAGATAGACTGATGACGTAATAATAGCATTCGCGTGACCTCCACGAATAGCTTCCCACAAATAAAACAATAGGACTTAAGAGAGAGGGATGGACAAGAAGGGGCAAGACATGATAACAGTCATGATGCGGAGGGGCGGGAGGGGTCACAACCCCTTAACCACGTCACGAGTCACAGACCGGCGAGGAGATATTTGCGCTTTGCCTGCAGTCGTCTGCGCTTGAACAATCCTAATAAATGCTCTTAAATTGTTATTTTTGGCATTCTAAACTATACCCACATGTATCCGTACGGGGAATGAATAACATTAACAAGGACAGATACTAGTTATGGATCACACCAATACCGACACTGATATTGAAGGGTATAGTCGAGACGAGGTGCTCGGGAAAATTTTATTAATTAATAAAAAGTATAAAAATAAGCACGAAAGTATACAATATAGTAAGTAAGCGCCTCGAAACCAAGAATGGAATAGAAGAGGGCACGATATCAGTTGTGGGGTGCCTCAGGGTACTGTCTTGGGACCTGTTTTGTTCATATTATTTATTAATGATCTTTTAGATTTGGATTTAAATGGTAAAATTTATGGCTTCGCGGATGACACTTCATTAATTTTCAGAGGTGATAATTTTGATTGTTTAGTTGAGTCTTGCACCAAATCCCTAGGCATTGTTAAAACATGGTTTGACAGAAATTTAATGTCCTTAAACATACAAAAAACGGCAGTAATTAGATTCTCCCTAACAAAGTGTAAGAATAAAGCATTACTTCCCAGGGTTAGCTTACATGATTCGAATTGTGATCCTCGAGTTTGTAGTGGTAATACGTGTATTTCTTTTGAGTATGTAAATAGTCATAAATATGTGGGTGTAATTGTGGATGAAAATTTAAAATTTGTTGAGCACATTAGAAATTTAGTTGCGAGATTGCGAAAATTGTTTTTTAAATTCAAATTATTACGGCAAATTGTAGACAAGTCAATCTCTAAAATGGTGTATTACGCATTAGTTTTTTCAATCATAAAATATGGTATAATTGTATGGGGTACATCGGTGCCTGCTCACTTGACCAGTATCAAAACAGCGCACAACACGATTATTAAAATTATATTAAATAAACCAAAGCGGTTTCATACGGACTGTTTGTTTAAGGAATTTGGTGTATTAAACATAAATCAGATTTTTATTTTGTATGCTTGCATTCATGCCTTCAAAGAAAAATCCTTGTTTTTTAGTAAAAGTTGTAGAATAACTCGAAATAAAAGTCAAACTAATGTTGGGTTGCCTAAATGCAGAACAGAAACGCTCAAAAGATCTGCTTTTTATGTTGCTTCAAAATTTTTTTACACTAATAAGCTGAGTTTAAACGAATTTTCATCTTTGTCAAGTTTTAAGAACCATGTATATACTCTTCTTCTTGTCCTAAGTTCCTAAAAAGAGAAAACTTTTTGTTGTTCGGTCCTTTTGTTTTGTTTTTTCTAGTCTGAGTTCATTTGGATGACAATTCCGTTCCTTCACACAAGCCTAGTATATAGGCTTTTAAGGAACGGGCCAGTTACTTTTTCTTAGTATATTTCTTGTAAATTTTTTTGATTAATAAAGGTCTATTAATAATAAAAAAAAAAAAAAAATATGAGAGATAAGTTAACAAACTATCCTCCTCTGTCATAATTATTGGTGATCCAGCCGAAATGAACGAGTGAGAGGACCCGCATTGCGACGAACTTCGGTAGTCAAGAAGTCGGGAGAAGAAAGGGCGAAACAAAAAAGAAGGCGCTGAGACCGGGAGTTTTTGGGCCAGCACCCGAGCTCGGGGAAAGTCGTCTTGACGGCGGCAACGCTAGCAAAGGATAAAACCGTGAGGAAGAAGGGACGTTTCAGGGGGCAACATGAGAAAACGAGCGAGCACCGGTCTTTTCTCTGTTGTGCCCCGACGCCATCCAATTGCTGATCGCCGGTCTCCGGGCGTTCGCTGCGGCTCCGTTGACTCTGTTGTTGAGTGGTTGTTCCATCGACGGCACACCCGTAGGTCGGACTCCTCCGTCGCGTACGCTCGCGTGAAGTGCATGTACATCATATTCGTGAGTAATCAGTGACCCCCTCATTAACAACTCGCACTAATACCGAGCCCTATTAGTCGACCTTAGCGTAATTAATAAATGTACACACTTTTCCACGAGTTGTAAATGGCAAAAAAAGAATAAAAAAGACGTGAAAATAATCCAAAATTTAACATACCGCTTACACTATCGGTATCGCTAGTTTCTCTATGACCGGCAGACAGCGTCTTCCTTAGCTGCAATCGCCAATAGTGGCAGATAATTTTGACAGATATCATTAACGATCGGTCGGCGACCGATATCTGTTACCCGATCAAATCTTCTCGTTAGTGGGGGCACATCTGGCAGATTGAGATCTGCCGACGACCGAAATCTGACAGGTTTCACTTATCGGTCGGGTTCGAAATATATTTGAGATCGGTGACAGATATGAAGTTGGAAAACTAATAGAGGGGGCAAAAATCTTGACCCCACACAAAACAAAATTAGAAAATACATGTTCAGTGAAGTTTCGGTAGTTAAAATCGTTGCGTTAAGGGCGCTTTCACACTTGAGATTCCGGTATCCGATTCCCGAATTAAGGACACTAATAAATACTATAGATTCGGATACTAAAAGTATACGATTCCGGAATCTAAGTGTGAAGGAGCGCCTTGACTGTAGTGTATTTTTAGTATCCTCGATACGGGAATCGGATACCGGAATCTCAAGTGTGAAAACGGCCTAAGGGGCGACGCCCGATTCGAAGTCGGCCGATCTATGTCTGCCAGATATCTCTCATCATAAATCGGTTGTTTAGTGGGGGAACACAGACCACATCTGACGGATTTTAACTCCCACCGATATCGTTCGGCCAATCACGGTTGATCTGCCGTCGTTTCTGCCCACTAACGGGCAGGTTTTTCCGTCCGATATCTCTCAGAAACACAAAATCTGCCGCAAATGCTCGTGTATGTCCACCTAATAGGAAATGAAAAATAGAATAATCCATGTATTAAAAAAATTATCTCGTGGATGAAATTCTCGCAGCCACGCAGAGGCAAAACAATTGTGACTCTTCCAAAGAATGTACTACTTAGGTTTAAAAAAATGAAAAAAGATTTCTCTTGGTCCTAACGCTTTGGCCTACCTCGAAGTGTGTCTCAAGGTTTACTGAAGATACCGAGTCAAAAGGGTGATGGGCTTCTTGTTGGCACATCGTAGAAAACCCTCTATGACAAGACTTCTTTTACCGCTTTACCGTTGCTCAGTCATTAGCGATGCTTAGCGCTCTTCGCCTGTTGAGTATGAAGACGCTCTCCGGGAAACGTAGCCAGAGAAATTTTCAGCAGCATTCATGTGTATTGGAAGAGAAAGTACGCCCATCGTCCGAGCATATTGCGCAGAAATTTATTTTAGATGCCTTTTTTGAAGTTCCCAATCCGTTAACGTTGCTCAAGCAATGAGGTATTGCAGCACCAGCACACCACGAAGTAGGGAGGGGGGTTAAAAAGAAAAAAGTGAGAAAATGAATAAATTAGAACGTAAACTTTGGCCCACCAAGGAGAAAAGACAAAAGAGACGTTGACAACCTTTCTAGGATTTATACACCTCTCATCACCAATTTACATATTACACCTATTTCTGACCTTTTCATGCCTGACAAAATGTTAGCGAATGAAAGAAAATATGCCGCCCGTTTCAGATCGAGGTTTAAACTCAAGAACTTGACTGAAGAACTGTTTTGATAAGTTGCTGGTTGCATGGAGAAAGTTACGAAACATGAAAAAACCCCGTGTGTCCGCCCTTTTTTAAGGGGGAGTTGCACGGGTGATTCCTCGACCCCCCTCCAATCGAGCCTCATCCACTACTCGGCATACATTTTCTCCCTTATTTTTGCACCAATCCTGGTTTTTAAGAACTCGTTTTAATCTCCAGGAAATTCCGCATTTGCAGTAGTTTTCCTTTTTTCAAATTTCATCCCAGAAGTTATTTTAAATTCGCCGTGAACTTTTACCTTGTAATTTTACGGGTTTTTTCGACTTATTTGAAAAAAGGAAAACTACTGCATATGCGGAACTTCCTGAAAATTAAAACGAGTCCTTAAAAACCAGAATTGGTGCAGAAATAAGGCGAGAAAATGTATGCCGAGTAGTAGACTAGGGTCAATTGGAGGGGGGGTCGAGGAATCAGCACTGCAGTTCCCCCTTAAACATAATGAATTGCGAAGTGAAGAGCCCATTGGGTCTAAAGGGGCTAATAATACTTCATAAAGCTGTCTGTCTATAGCCCGTCAAGAAAAACATGAACCCGCGGCCAGCGCACTCTCATTCGATTAGTTGCAACTTCTCTCCCCTGTACTTTCCTTACAGAATTGGTTGTCCCACTGTTTACCAAAGATAAGTGTTATTATCAAGCCGAAGTTCTGTTGAGGGGGTAAGGAACAATAGCTAGAGGGGCTGAACACAGGAGGGCGAGGTCCACGTTTAACTTGAACGTGAAGCCGGTCGGCATTACTGCACACCATCTGTTATCATGACTGACCAACAAAAACATTGACCATTTGATACACTACCAGTGAAAAAATTCCCGTGCCCCCTCCCGTCCTCTCTAGGCGAATGATAACATTAGGTGTGTAATGGCGGAAAAACCGGCTTCACATGTTTCTACATTAAAAAACCCTTTCTCTCTCTCCAGTTGTTCCTACCACCATGTAATGATATGCGTAAAAAGAAAAGACCAAGGTGACTAAACTCTTCTATAGGTAAGGCACTATAAAACACGAGTACTGCAACACGGAAATCGGCGCCATGCTTGGTCCCTCACATGATTATAACTACCACCTGATCTCATTGACAAGTAATATTTTTTGATTTATTTCGATCGCGTTCCGCGTGTGATTGCTGTTACGATGACAATTTGTTCGTTCGTGATATTTTGTATACCCTAACAACTGACGGACCAAATATGGCGCTGAAATCCGTGTTGCAGTACCTGTGTTTTAAAGGTTCTCTACTATAGGTGCCGCAGATTTCCCCTTGCCCATCAGTCGTGAGGGGTGGGGACTGACGTCACCCGCAGTCCTTTACTCCCGATTGCTAACACTAGAGCAGCAGAGCAAGTTAATTTTGAAATTGAAGTTTATAAATTCTCAAAAATCGCAACCCCTATAACAATTAATAATGTACTGGGTCCAGCGCAAAAACGGTTGGGACTGCTCGTGACGTAGATGAAGGACAGTAATGGCCGAAGATCTGCGGCACCTACAGCAAGTTTAATCACCTTGGAAAAGACATTGAAACAACTTCAGCAATCTGTCCACCGGGGAGCGGTTTAATACTCTATAGAGAAGAATCTGAACAGGGAAAAAGTGAGGCCGATTTTGAGCGACGGTGGCGATCCAAGTGAATAGCGACCGAACCTTCGGTGGATCATGCGACGTACGGGGGGAACTTCTGAACCCCCTTCCCCTCCATCATTCATCTTTACCGTCTCCCTTAATTTTAACTTTCGTATTCAGATGTTTAAGTTCAAATCGAATCATCCAATTTTTTTTTCTGGAAAACGCCTAAAAAATGATGAAATGCACTAATATAATGTATGGAATGAACATTTTCCAGTCCAGCCTTGAATATTCACAGAAATAGATAAATGAAAAACCAAAGTTTTGCTTAAATGCCCATTTATTTCTTTAAAACTTGACTTCTCAGAGACACAAATAAATGTACGCGTTAGTAAAACCACAAACTTGCCATCTAGATGTCGTCTAAATTTTAGAAAAATAAAATCAGCGAACCTGCCATCCTTAGGAATTCGAAAAAAAACGATCACGCCACCAGCTTCATACATCGACGAACATCCAGGAACGATACATTTTTCGTGGCCCATTCTGCCGAACGACAATATATTCGAAAAAAATAATTAAAAATAAAATATAATCGAATTCGCTCAAATTCGCACACGTCTCAAAAGTGACAGCGTCAGCTTGGAGTGAATGGAGTGGATATGCAAAGTTTCACAAATTTATTCGCCCAACTGACATTTATTGTGAGGAGGGCCGCGGGGTATCTTTAAAATGTTATTTAAAAAACATTTAGCGCTTCCCGTGAATGGCGACCAAACTAAACTTCGTTCCTCGGTTTTCTTACGTATAACAGCGTTCCCCACTTGCACAAAATTCTGCTTTTGGGTAGTTCATTTCCACCCGTCTTCACTGAATTAAATCATATGTTAGTGGAGAAGACGGGTGGAAATGAATAGCCCCGTTGCAGAATTTTGTGCAAATGGGGAACGCTATAAGTTTCAATCCCGTGCTGTCCACTTAGTGATGGACTCTCGAACGTGATGCTTCATTTCCATAGTTCGATGTGTTCACTCCCACCACTCACATTTCACACTGGAGAAAAAGTACGAGTCAGGGGCCTATTTCACAAAAAAGTACTTTGCAACTCTTCACTACCAACTCTGCAGTCTTCTGCAAAGTTTCTGTTCCTCCAAATGGAATTTGAAAAGTGGTAGGAAAAGTGAACTGCAGAGTGAAGGCTTTTCCGAAAAAAATGTATTTTATTTCTTGTTTCGTTTCATCAAAAATAATTATTCAGAGTGAAGCCACACATTTTTGTTTTTTTGTTTACCACAGTTTTCAGTTTTTTTTAGTCAATAGTTGACCCTTCTAACCGAAAGTATAGTGAGTGAAATATCTAGACGCGAAATGTCTGTGTTTCGGCATTTTTCCGTGGATGAACGTGATGAAGTTGTTTCCAGGAAGTGTGCTCGAAGTTAATAAAATTTCAACGGCATGCAGCGTTCTCCAAGAGGTTTTTCTAGTGCAATGTTCAAGCCGAAACTCGTTCGTCTGTGCGAATAATTATAGCAACCGATTTCTGGGTTTCAAAGGAGATCATTCTTATTGATTTCCTTCGCGACCATCGAAAAATAATGGCTGACTACTAGTACGAGCTTTTCGTCAATTGTAAATCCGCTTTCACGAGAAGACACCAATCCATCCGGAGAGTCGTTACAGTTCCACAACGCCACGCCTCACACAGCCGTTCAAACCCGAAACAAACGATTTTTTTTTGGGGAGACTCTCGAGCAGCCGCACAGACCGAGCCGAACGTGCCACACAACCTTGCCCGACCTAGGGCCATATTCAGAAATGTCGGGAAAAAATCCTGCAAGTGCTGTTACCAAGGCGGGATAATGTTATTTCTTATACGGCGTCCTTAGATTCCTCTTTGCGTCATTTTCTTCCCGTCCATTCAAAATAAGGTTCCAACTCTGCCCTCCACACTTTTCCGCAAATTTCGAAGAGTTTGTGTTTCACTATACGCGTGCGAAAACTTTTCACTCATCACTAGTTGCAAAGTAAATTTGAAGAGTAACCCAGTGGGTGCTCACTCAAGGCGGGGGGTGCAAAGCTTCGAAGGGGGCACGTCTGATTGGCTCCCCCCGAGATCTGTACCAACCTAACTAATTGTCAACAAAAATGTAAACAAATTGAATTAATCATTTTGTCTAAAACTGAATTATTTGTGTTCCTTTTTCTCGTTAATTTAACGAATGAAAATTGTTTTTGTACGAAATTATTAGAGATTACTTTAATAATTGGCAACATTTTTTTCTATCCAAATTGCGGTCATTTTTTTGAAAAAAATTCCGCTTTTTGTTATTAAAATCAGCTGAAATGAATATTGGAGTGTGGAAAAATCAATGATTTATCGCTTTCTGCATTTTCTTCGAGTGTAATTTCGTTGTGATTAGAGCGCTGAGGTAATTTTCCCCGTGGTTTTTTCATTTTCACATTTTCCGACGTAACGGACACGACGCCGGAAGAGTTGAACTGCATGCTCACTTTAACAAAATGACCAAGTAAGTATCTACATATTTTCAACTTTACTTAAAATAACTTGCAGGGGGGTATGTATTCCTTATGAACGCAGTTAGTTTCTAGCTCGATCAAATAATCAAATCCCTCCTAATGGACGAAATAAAGTAAACTTATGGGGGAGAAGTTGGGTGCCAAACGTTTCTTTCAACGGCAATCTGGAGCAAGGGCAATCTGGAGGGCTAGTACGTTTTGCACGGAAGTATAATGCGTTCTTAGTGGTAATGCCTAGTATTAGGAACCTGGTACTCTGAAAAAAATAGAACTTTCTTTTTATTTTCTAACCAAGCCCAGTAAGCAGAATATCAGTGCGAAAAGATGCCGAAAATTCCAGTACTTGAGCAACCTCATCCATAGAAACAAGTGGAGACGTGGAGAGTTAGGAAAAAAGTAATCCATTTTATAGGTGATGATGACGTTGTGAAGGTTGATCTATTACTAATAATAACACAGAAAGAACAGGACAAAACCTTTCTAATTAGTTTGGAGAAAAGTAACTTTTTTTCTCTCTATCTGGGTGCCAGTACCACAAATACAGGGATTTCGGGGATATTTTTGCTTAGACGTCCTGCCTAATTGCCTATACTGAAAATACTTCCACGTGTATGAGAAAATACCGATAGTTCCTTTTTCCCAATCTTTTTGGCTATTTTTTGCCCTTCAGTAAATTGTTGTGTAGCTTTTGGTTGTTTTTCAAGGGGAGGAGGTCGATATATTTCGAGCCCAGTGAGAATCTACCGATTCTAATACTTTTTGGCCCTCCATCACCGTGTCAAGCGTATTGAATAATAATAATAATAATAATAATAATAATAATAATTTTCCGATTCACTGAGAAAAAAAGTCGGTAAGCTCACTCGGTTAGACTTGAAACTCGGTCGTTCTTACCGTGAAAACGGCTGGCTTAACCTGACTTTTTTAACCGTGTTAATTCGGTAGACACGGTTGAACAGGTAAATATGGTCAACCTAACCGAGTTTGAGCTAAATTCTGTAGAACCAACCGTGCAATTTAACTTTTTAACCTTGTTTGTCAGTTAATACCGGAATAACTGAGTTGCTCATTCTAATGGACGTTGAACCAGCCTACTACCTAACGGTTAAGACTACCGAAACTCGGTTAAGCAAAGGTCACATTTGTATGCGGCTCGGGCCGAGTGCCCGGTGGTTCAAAGAAGAGTAGGTGTAAGGATAAAATCCCCCCCCCCCTCCCGAGCTAGTCAATAGAGCTGGATCGGGGGGGGGGAGTTTATCCCCTACTCCTCCATCTTACAGTGAAAGGTCCCAGATCCACCCTTGTTTTTGTCTTTTTCGTTTGTTCATCTTTATCAATTCTGGTTACTTATTGTAATTACTCTCTCTATTAATTCGGAAATTCATATTTATACATAATCGTGTTCAAAGCAGAAGCCCATTCTCACTAGACCGCCTGGCCTTGGCTTGGAAAGAATGATGGGCACACACAAAAAAAAAATAACGGTTGGGGAATTGGGGAGTAGATGTGGATCACATTAGACAAAGATGGGCGGAGGGGCACAGGACAGGAGGCAAGCCTCAAGCTGCTTGCGTAGCAGAAAAAAGAAAAGAAATAGCGCCCCACAGCATGCTCAAGCTGACCAAGTCCCAACCTTGAAAGTCGGCTAGCTACACAGAACACGGTCAGCATCAACCGTGTAGCAACTCCCTCCACCTAACAACCAGCTCCAAGGCTCCGACAAAGCATAATTCCTCTCCCTCGCTGTTCATTCTGGGTTCTGCGTTTGGGATAGAAACTAGAAAGTGTGCTTTTGTCAGTCGCGTAAATTTTATTGAAAACTTGCAATTGAAAAGTTTAGAGTGTTCCTATTTTTTCTGCCGAAATTTGGTAAAGAGGAAGCAAAAGGTTTACTTCGTTCATGGCCTGTCCGAAGACGTAATCGACAAAATCGCTGGTAAGTAGATACATGATTAATTTGTATCAGTGCACGATTAATTTTATTTCGATGGTTTCTGGTATTTGACTAATTTTTCAATTGCGGGATTTCAATGGGAACACTCTCATCTCAATACATTTAGACGATGTTAGATTTGGTGGGAAAGGCAGGGGTATTATTATTTTATCTGGTATATAACGCGTTGAGCGGCGCGGCGCAAAACCAACGATCTTGATGAATTTTAATTTTATTTAATCTTGGAAGTTTTCTATTTTGTCTTCTTCAATACGTGTTGAAAACTTCACATATATTTCTTCCTTCTACACTACTGCAGCAAACCTGCCCAAGGTGAACTCCTCGTAAAGCGGAAAACCTGTCAATTGCGGTAATAAGGGTCAGTCTCTTGAAATAACTAATGCACGTTTCTCGCTAATAATTATGGAAACCTCTCTAACGTGGAAGTGGAAAGCCTGAAACAGCAGCACAGTGCAGCTGCAAGGTAACAGTACTGCTTGTTGTTTCAATTTTCAACAGCCTTAACTTAAAACTTCTGTTTTTTTTTAGGAGTCCCATCTACTTCATTCAGTGGACGTCGGTGTCGCCTCCCCTGAGAAAATGTAACACAGTACAGCTGCAAGGTCACAGAACTAGATCTAGTCGCTGTTTCGAGCTGGAACAACCGAAATTAATTTTTTTATTGAATTTTTTCTAGGCTACGCAGTCACCGGGCAGATTGTAAAATTGTTTAAAAAAAAGAAACAAACAAAGAAAACAAAACGCCAGCAACCCAGAGTAAAATCGCCTAATAAGGAAGTGATCGGATTGAAGTACTCTTCGATAGTGCAACAACAAAGTAATTGGTCGTTTTTTCACTCTTCAATGAGCGAATGAAGACACAGAATCTCAATATGCATGTGTATACGAACATTCATGTACATATGTACTTTGAAATACATATTAGCATTAAATAATTATTTTACGAAACGCTCTTATTTCGCTGCTAATGTTTATTTTGATTACGTATGTGTCCTAACCTTAATTTTCATAATTTTTGTAGCGCGTCTGATTACTCTAGAGTTCAAAGCGAAGCGTGGGTCGGTTTCTGCATCGTACACGTTTTCTCACCTAAGATTACTAGTGAGGAAAGAAGAAGAAAACAAAATGCTACAACAACAAAAGAATCCTAGATAAAATTACCGACTACTGTTGTTGAGTCTAGCACAGTTCGATTGGAGTTCAGAAGGTTAGTTTGGCTGACTCAACGCGGCTGGTTTCCCAAAGCATAGTGAGGAGTATCAGATAAGTGACGATTAAAACTACAAAATTGTTTGCCTGACTGACATTTCAGAGACGATTAAAATAGCGAAGTGAATTTGGTAAGATTAACGGAACAGGAATGGTACGAATAACTCAGCATAGTGGGTTGGGTCAACCGACACTTTACGGTCAAAATAACCGAGCAGAGTGGGTGGCCTTGACGTTATGTATTCGGTTGCTATAAACGAAAGATCGGTTGGAGCAGCAGTATTCATGTGGAACGAATGACAGATCAGACTGAGTTAGTCCAACTGTAAAGCCGGTAGAGATAACCGAATATTCGGTAGTCGCTCGTTAACCAAGCGTTCAGTTAAAATAACCGTGTTGAATTTTGACCGAGTCTACTCGGTCAACCTCGGATCAACCGAGCTAAGTCGGTCAGAGAGTTGCAACCGAGCAGACACGGTTATCAGGGAACTAGGTCAATTAGACCTAGCATACTTCTAACCGTGTCTGCTCGGTTGCAACTCTCTGACCGACTTAGCTCGGTTGATAATGACCGATTATCTGTCGATTTTTTTTCTCAGTGTTGAAGAAAAGAAGGGCGCGTTTATTCCTACGAATCACCTCCTTGTTTTTTGTAGGCAAATTGACAGACATAAAAGATCAATGGTTTATATCCTCTGCTTTCACACACTGTGCTTAATTTGAAATACTCCTAATTGTTACCAAATGTACGTGTTGTCAATTCTCATTGAGTAGTTCGGGAACACTTCATCCTATTTAGGAGGGGCAAGGATATCCCTTAGCAATATTTCTGAATTATTTCTTTTTACTAATTGTATATGTATTCCTATTATTTACAGAATGCACTTTCAGCACGATAAATGTGAGATCTGTGGGTGTTTACTTCCCGCAGTATTTTCTATTTCTTGTTGCCGATCCTATGTGGTAAGAAACGGTTTTTCAAGACTACTCAGTATATTTTATTGACGGGATTAAATTATATTTTCTGTTTTAACCATTAGGTGCGCCGTTTGGATTACGTTTTAGAGGAATGAGCGGATCCATTTGATTGGATGGAACGTCCCATGCCGCGATC
The DNA here is from genome assembly GCA_038030265.1 of Corythucha ciliata. Lineage (NCBI taxonomy): Eukaryota > Metazoa > Arthropoda > Insecta > Hemiptera > Tingidae > Corythucha > Corythucha ciliata. Next base: position 27,878,265 of record CM075943.1, read on the forward strand.
ATCAGATATGCGAGATCTTCTCTTCGAAGACCAACACTTCATGCCTCCAACTCAACACGGAGGGAGACCGCTGCTTTTTAATTACGATATTCCTATACTTTAAGCTCTACTTTAAGTAGTTTCAGCGCTAGTATTAGCCGTCATCAACCCACGTCCACTGAGGTGAACCACGGGGTCTTCCTCCTGTATCACCTTCTCCTTCAGACCATCAATTCAAATTTCATTGCTTCCTCAGGGACGCCTGTTTGTAAAGTACGGAGGAATAGTCTTCCTTTACAGTGCGTCCAAAAATGTATTATGCGATTCATCCCACTTCTACTCCAAGCTCTATGATTGGGCGCTAATTGCTATCTAAGTTACCATCATATACGCCATCACTTCTGCTTGTGCGAGCAATCCTCTTTTCTTTTGCCTATCTGGCTATACTTTTGGTGTCCTCAGTTCCCTCCTTTCCTCATTAAATTCACGTGATTCTTCTCAGCCATCGACTTCATCCACTGATAAATCAGCCAATTAATCGGTTCGTCTTTCTAATTGTCCAAAGTACAAGCAACTAGCAAGATTCAAATGTTGAAACTCCTTCACTAAAAAGTTGAGAAAAAAAACGCGTAAGTTTGGCTCTGGGTAACTGACCAATATGATTGCTCAATGAATTTTAATTCATCAGGTTTTTCACTGTGGTCTGAAATTATTGTTCTGAGCAAAACAAAGGCAGATTTTGAGTGGAACTGGGCTAAATTGGTAGGGAATTCGTCGGTGAGAAGTAGGGAGAGGGTAACCGAAGAGTGTAAACGGTGAGGGGAGTCCTTAACAATTATTTGTATTTATTTAATTTTTTCTTGGGGGGGGGGGGGCTGGAGCAGATTACGTTGGGCGTTTACCAGACCAGCTGTGTGCATAATATTCTTAAGATTGCGCCGGCCCCGGGGGATCTCTCAAAAATTCGAAAGCCTCTCTTAAATTGAAAAACCAACAGTCCGCCTCCGGGAACCAAAATACCATGTTATGTACGTAAACCTCACCTCCAGATCGCAATTAATTGTTTCCTCCGGAACCTCATAACAAGGCGACCTACAATACCTATAATTTTGTAAAATATTGAATAATGAAAGCCGTGATTCGTAATCCCCCCTCAAACTGACGTATTTTCACCCCTTTCTCAGAGCTGTTCTGTTGTTCTTGAGACGTTCTTCTTGAGATCGTTGCAATGTCCGTTGTTAATTCTCTTGAAAACCCTCTAAGTACTTCTCCAATTATAAACTCAGTAGTCTTAAATAAAATAGACAGAAGATTATACTAGAGGTCCAAGCTCATGTCCAACTTTCCTCTTTGTACAGAGAGGTTCATTCATGACTCGTCCCTTCGACTAGAGGAAATACCAGATCGGGGTGGTAAGAATCGCACAAAGCAATTCACTGACAAGCGTATTATAATTTAATATGAATCTACTATGTATATTTTCTTGAAAGCCTATTTTTCTGGTGAATCAGAAAGGGGTGGGGTTGTCGCAAGCTTCGTATTATACGACAGGTTAATGTTAAATCCACAATATTTCTGTTTTATTTTCTGGGCAATCTTAAGTCTTACTCATTCCCTGGTGGGGAATTCGACATAATAGGTATAGGTCTGACTCAAGCCAGGTTTTAAAAGAATGAGAGGCACCTTGAAAAATATAATTTTCCTCCTGTAAATATGCAATCAAGTCGTTAGGTAGTTTTAGATACTCATACTGAACTGTCAATAGTTATTCAGAGTTATATTACTGTGCGAGCCATACAAACAACACAATTTTACTCACTTTGCTGCAATGTACCACAACCTATTACTACTTGTGAACCGAATTCTTCCACCTACTAGTCTGTAATTTGTATACGGATTCTCATGTTCTCACATCCTATGATGCTTCATGAAGTATTCCTCTTTCATAAACAATTCAACTTGATCGATGTGCCCTGAAAACCACTTGAAGTATCAACGAAGAAAATAAAATAAATTAACTCAATTTGACTTCCTGCCTTTTTTATTTTTGAACTTGGAGCTTCGCGCCAAAAAACCAGAGGAGGAGTGAAAATTAAACAAAAGTACCATGGAAACAAAATTTGGATGAAGAAGGAAGGGGGAAGTGAAGCTAACCTTCCCATTTCCCCCCGAGAAGCTACCTTCCCTTGGCTTCGAAAATTTAGCGAAGTTTCCCTTCTTTACGACAGTATAGTTATTATTCTATGGAGTAACCTTCACATGCTAGTGATTTTTTACATCCTCACTCCTGTTTGTTGACAATTTTACCAGCCGGTATCCGTTAGCACGAAGTCAGTAACACGGAGTATTACGAGTAAAATGTCGACAAAGGAGAGACAGAATAAAATGTGTACTTAGTACATTGTTTTTGGGCAATATTGTGTGGTTGAACATAATCCGAAAATTGGGTGAACAATTTATTGATGATATTTAATTGAAGTCTAAAACCTGACGACATGCGTTACAAAAAAATATGTATGAGGATACAACCCCTGAGCATGACCTATAAATAGGTTGAACCCCGGTTTTGGAGGAATAACAACAGGATCTTGTGAGACGACAAATCGTTTACCATATTTTTCAAGAAAAAAAATGTGTGTTTTGGAGGAGATTGACAGAGGAAGAAGTAATCTCTCCTGCATTTTCCCCCAAAATTGGCCATCAAGACAAATAGGAAGCGTGCCACTGCCGAGTGTAATCGATGATAATCATGGAATTGCGAAGTACGCGATAATCATGAAGCCCAATCATGAGCTCGCTCGTCTGTTGACAAATTGTTCTTCGTACTCCCTCGAATCGTCGGATTTAATCAATGTGCCCTCCTTTTCCAAAACAATAATAATAATAATAATAATAATAATAATAATAATAATAATAATATTCCGAGAGCAGGAACGTGCTAATCGTAACAGATTCTTTTAGTTCGGTGCAGCTCGTGAAAAATAAATTTACCTCGAATGCACTCGCTCAAAGGGTTCTGCGAGCCATCGCAGATTTACGTAATAGGGGAAGTATGGTATGCTTTGTGTGGATACCAAGCCACGTAGGTATCCGGAAATGATAGGGTGGACGAGCTGGCAAGAGAAGCTTCTCAACGCTGTCACAACCCGGTCATTCCCACGACACTGGAAGACGCGAAACGGCGGATATATGGAATAGTCTGGAGACGATGGCAGGAGGAATGGGAGCATGGTGACTCTCGGGTCAGAATTATTCATCCTAACGTGAAAAATGATGCACTCCAGCAAACATTATCACGAAAAGAAGGAATCGTCCACACGAGATTGTGTATAGGTCATACCCGATTAACTCATTCTCATCACTTACTCGGGACTCGAAGACCACTATGTGAAGTATGTGATGTACCTCTGACAGTAGAGCACTTCCTTAGTCGATGTCATTTGTATGCCTCAGCGAGAGCTACCTGCGGTATCCCGGGGAGTCTGGAAGAGGCGTTGAAACCTGAAAATGCGAGGAGGGTCATAGAATACCTCAAAAAGATACAGTTATTCGGGAAGATTTAATGTTTATATACATAATTATACCTGTGATAAAACCCAAACCAATGTGATATTTAGTTGTCTGTGATATAATAATTATAGGTTCCATTTACAGTCTAATGAGACAATTCATTAGGAGTATAAATTAGTAGTTACCTTTCTGCCTTGTTGCCATCAAATCTGTGATAAATTCGTGATAAGTGGTACTTCGCGAAGTAAACCTAGGACGAAAGAAATTTCACAAAGTGAATCTAGACCATTCAAAAAGTAACATAATTGAACTTATCTGTTAAAGTGGTGTCCCAAGCGCGGTGAAAGTGGTGGTCGTATGTATTTGCCAAATTCCAGGAAAGCAACATGTTAAGAATCCCGATTAAAACAAATAATAGTATTACAGCTGAATTTTGTTTATTTATAATAGTACTTACCATACTGGCTAATGACCTGTAGCAGTCGATGCCCCCCAAAAAAAAAAAAAAAATAATAATAATAATAATAATAATAATAATAATAATAATAATGTACCGCTAATCCACAAGTGTCTTATGCCTAACGAACGGTCTCTAGGATCATGGATCGAACAATTGTACTAGACACTAGAAACCTCTTGCAACGCGGCATACCGTTGCTTCATTCGAGTCATGCATAGCGCGCAGGGGTGTGCACCTATAGTGCCGAAACAACAGTTATGGCTCAATCTCAGCAGACAACGCATGGTTTTGGAGGATATACGACGGTCGACTCTGTCCATCACCATAATATTCAATTTGAGTCTTAATGAAACAAAAACTTCGTGAAAAGGCTATCACTCGTTGCAAAATTTATGTGAATTCTATAATCCCTTCGGACATGCATCCCTACCACTTTCTTCTTCAGAAAAATATCGAAAAATAAATTTCACGTAGGTATTTCACACACCTCTTTCCACTTGAAAGGTCAACTAATGACTCTGCAGAAAAACTGAAAACTCTTGAAAAGTGTGGCTCTTCACTCTGCAAATTTTTGTTTGGTGAAACAAAAATACATATTTCCGTGAAAAGTTGAAAAGTTTAAACTTTGCAATTCACTTTTCCACTCACTTTTCAAATTCCATTTAAAGGAACAGAACCTTTGCAGAAGAGTGCCGAGTGAAATAGGGCTCGGAGCGTTTTTTCAGAAATCGTGCACGATTTTCACTTCTTTGGACCCCTCTAACAAACTTAAGGCGGCCGACAATTTCACAATGCCGGCAAGTGAAGGAGTTCTCTCCCGGCCCGTTTTGTCTCACGCTGACATCATTAGCAAATTCCCTATAATGTACATACACGGAGAAAATGTTTTCCAAAAGAAGGTGTGTACGTAGAAAAATGAGTTATAACTCAGTAAAATTTATTAATAAAGCCGTGGTAGGCTTATTATTTTACAAATTGCTCTGAGGAATTTTGTGTTGAATATCTCTTTAAGTTTTATGAAATGGTATTAATTGAGTTAAAATTCAACATTGATTTATTTTTCTACATTGGCAGACTAGTTTCGGGGTTGCACCCCATTCTCAATACCGTCCAGTCCAATTACGTCGGCAACAAAAATGTAAAATTGGAAGTCATACACGTAAAAGAACTCCTCCGTCACATTCCTTCCCCGCCTCTTCCTGCTCACCCCCCCCCCCAAGCGAAACCACCAGAGCTTCTTGTTAATCCAAGTAAAAATACAAATCACCACGTCACCCACAGACTGAACTGAACCCAACAACCTAAAATGGCACAACAAAATGGCACACCCCATACCATGTGCCACGTGCCATTTTAGGTTGTTGGGTTCAGTTCAGTCTGCCGTTATAAGTAGCCGTTTTAACGAGTTTTAAGTATTTGACACACCGTCACTCCTCCGGCCAACCCTCAACTTTTGTTTTGTTGGAAAAAATGTTGAATTTTAAGTCAATTAACACATTCGGTGCTGATGTAGTAGATTTACTACATTTGGTTCTTCCTGCCGGCCGGCTGTAGTAGATCTACTACGCTCTGTCTTCCCTACCGGTCGGATGCACATATGAGTCAGTCTTACCTCCCGGCCGGACCCTTTTCCACGCGTAAAAATCGATTCCTCTAAGTCGAATTCTCGAATTAATGATGTGCTACCTTGGGTCTGTTTCCCGCATATTTTAAATAAAAACAAGTTGCGTAGTAGATTTACTGCACCCGGCCGACAGTAAGGTCTGGATGCTTAAATCTTTAATTAGCAAGCGTAGTAATTCTACTACCCCCGGCTGGGATAAAAGTCTGGTGTGTAGTAGATCTACTTCGCCCGGCCTGCAGACAAGGCTGGTTTTTTCTAGCCGGCCGACGCCAAAGACGTATTTGGCGATCAGCACCGAGAGTGTTAATACCATTTCATAAGGCTTATATTTTATTCTCCCTCGTGCCCTCGAGTGCAGAATACCCCTTGTTACTAACTTCTTCGGAGAAGAAATTTGAATGTACTAACTTCTTGTCAACGGCTAGCGGATAGTAATTACTTCAACGTAAGGGAGTTATGCTACAAAAAGGTATTTATCCGCTCGTGAAGGTTACTCTTCAAATTAACTCCGCAACTGATGAAGAGTGAAAAGTTATTGCATGCACAGGAATGGTGGAACACAAACTCTGCTAACTTTTTAGAAAAGTCCGGAGTGCAAAGTTGGTAGTGAAAAGTTGCAGGGTACTTTCGTGGAATAGGCCCCATACAGGGAGGATTTCGGAAAGAAATGGATAGAGGGAGAGATCGCGGAGGTTTTGGGTGATCGAACCTTCATGGTAAAAGAAAGCGGAAACGGAAGGATTTGGAAAAGACCCATAAGAAAAAGAGTCGAAGGCGGAAGAGGAGGAAGAACGAAGCTAAGAAGGGAGGAATGTTAGATTGGTTGTCACTATACAGTGACTAATAGTCAAAATAACAATAGGTATTTTCGGGCGACCTACAGAAGCTACAAAAGTTACAAATTTGTAGGTTGTTTACATAGCAGCATGTGTTTAATTGGTTTAAAAGCTACACAACTTGCAAAATTTGTAACTTTTGGAGGTTTGGAGGGTCGCCCGAAAATACCTAATAGGTTCGCGAGTGCTACACTTTTGAAGAAAATCATCTGGTTTCATTCAATAGACGATTTCCACTCATGCGCTCTCCAGTCCTACTTCAACAGTTTTGCAACCCGCTTAGGCCAGGTTATGGGTTACTCTTGCCTTGTGCTGTGTAAAGTGAACTTATTTTCCTCTCATTCCCGTCAAACTAAAACCACATTTGCAGTTATTCAATTCTGGTTTTATTCTTCAGCCTCCGTCTCACGAAACGTTCCGATGAAAACTCGTCGTTCCGGGGGCACCTTAACATGAAGTCCCATCATAGTTGCGCATTTATCACACTCCTTCACATGTACTTTCTCTTCCCTTTTTCCTCAATTTGAGACGTTTTCAGTAAAGTGCCGGTAAGGTTGAGGGAAAGGGATAAATTTAGTAGCTGGGTCAAAACCAGGTCGACCCGGAATGGAAGAACGTACAGTCACCGAAGCAGCAAGTATCGCATTTTTCTGACTTTAGATGAGAAGCACGCGAAGGAAGTGTAATTGTAGACTCGAAATAAACGAAAAACTCAAAAAATCATGTAGTATTTGAAACCAAAATACACTCGTAGTAATGCTAGTAATGTGAAAAAAAATACTGTTAAAGAGGCTCTAGGCAGCTAGAAATAAACCCATAACCTGCAGTTCTAAACCTTCGCTTTTTCCACGGAAATCGTCTATTTTTCATAATAAGGAACAGACCAAGAGCCAGCGACGTAAAAAGTGCAACCATTTGCATACTTTTCTTACCCAGCGCATAAAATCGAGAATGATTCTCCAATAGTGAGAAAAATTGTCTGCCTCCATTTGGACGTGGCGAAACCGGTGGCAGACGGCATCAAAGATTCAGTTGTGGGGAGAAGTAATACAAATTCTGATCAGACGGCAAAGACGTTCTATTCGCGTGACTACGCATTGAAAAATATGGGGAATTGAATATTACATTTAATGTTATCAGGTTCTATGGCGTCGAGCCAATGGCAAAACCCTCTAATTTGAGGTATCGGTTTTCGGTGTCTGGGTACTGTTTTCTGGGGAAAATGGGATGAGAAATCTGAAAAAAATATAAAAAAAAATCTATGATGAACAGTTTTTATGCTATCGTAGAAAAACAGTGTCACTTCAGGTAAGAACACACCCCAAACAATATTTTTGGCTGCAGCCTGTGTAAAATTAAGGTTACTTTCACCACGAAATATGAAAATTCATAATACGCATTTTCCATGCGCCGTAAATCAGAGTACAGCCGATAGGATCTTTCAAAATGCATCGAATAAATAAAATGGATTCGATACTAGAATTTTTCGTCCCTCTTCTTCTAATAGGCCCCATATACCCTGACACCGACAGGGTTCCTTTGGCTCGCAGCCGCAGGACCCGTTAGCATGAAATGTAATATTCATTTCCCAATATTTTCCAATGCGTTATCACGAGAATAAAACGTCTTTGCCGTCTGGCCGGAATTTTTGTTACTTCTCCCCACAAGTGCATCTTTGATACCGTCTGCCATCTGAACATAAAGATGCCCCGCGGCCTTCTTCCCAATAAATGTCAGTTGGGCGAATAAATTTGTGAAACTTTGCATATCCACTCCACTCATTCGAAGCTGACGCTGTCACTTTTGATGGGTGAGCAAAGTTGAGTGAGTTCGATTATATATATTTTTTAAATTTATTTTTTGTGAATACATTGTTGTTCAGCAAAATGGGCCACGAAAAATGTATCGTTCCTGGATGTTCATCCATGTATGAAGCTGGTGGCGTGTTCGGGTTTTTTCGAATTTTAAAGGATGGAAGGTTCACTGACTTTATTTGTCTAAAATGTATTCGTACCAATCACTGTCATTTTACCTAATTTACCTACTTGTATTATGAAAAGGCATAATTCGTAAACCTGAAGACAAGTTTGTGGTTTTATTAAGCGTACGGAAGTCAAGTTTTAAAGAAATAAATTGGTATTCAAGCAAAACTTTGGTTTTTCAATCATCTATTTCTGTGAATATTCAAGACTGGAGTGGAAAATGTTCATCACAAACATTTCATTAGTGCATTTCATCCTTTTTTATGCGTTAAAAAAAATGGATGGTTCAATTTGAACTAAATCTGAATACGAAAGTGAAAAATAGAAGGGTGTCGGTGATGAGGAGAGGGGAAGGGGGTTCCGAAGTACTCCCGTACGTCGCATGGCCCATCGAAGGTTCGGTCGCTGTCCCGGTCGCTATTCACTTGGATCGCCACCGTCGCTCGAAATCGGCCTCACTTTTTCCCTATTCAGATTCTTCTCTATTGATGTCTTTCATAAATACAGCAGCGCTCATGCCGAGCTACAGATGAACTAACCATTTGGGGTTAAACCGCCTTCGCATGTGATTTGTCAAACCGCTCCCCGGATATTATAAAAAGAAGGATAAAAACACACATGTTTTTTAAGAAAAATTAATGATTTATACTGTCATTGGTGTTTTGTTTTTTGTGCCTGAATAACGTGAACAGAGGCCCCTTCTTAAATGAGGCGAAATTCGGGGTGCTTTCAAGTGGTTGGACGGGTCATTGCTGCCCAAGAGTGTTGAACGCATAAACCACAAGCAGCTCGACATCGTTGAATTCAGTGCCACCGGTTTTTTTCGACGAAAGTTTCATTAAAATGGAGAGGCAGTCCGAGAAAATCTTCCAGTTCGACAGTCCGTTAAGGAGTACGCCCCACAAAACGCCACGACTCGCTCACTAGACTTCTAAGGCCCTCTTCCGTACGCCTCGAGTCCGGTACCAAACCTCAAACGAAAAACGAAGAGAGCTTGTCGAGGTTGGGACACAATCATTGGGATCCGCTCTCCGACTAGTTTTTCACTCAATTCCATCAGGCCGCGGTGGAAGCGAGGATAGCACAGCCGGAGAGTAGCCAAAACATGGATGCGATCGTCGGGTCACGCGTGAAGACTCGAAAATGACAAAAGTTCGTCAATAGTAGGAAGGTGGAGGAGTTCTGCGCTCTCGAAAACTGTGGGCGATTGACGACACCATACTACGACGGTATGAATTCTCGGCAAATCGGAACGATGCAGTTTTAATTTTTCCCAAACCTTGATAATCTCCATGAAATCTCAAATAGTTGACTTTTATTATATTCTAATAAATTTGAGAGAAAAAAAGAAAGTGACGTGGAATGCTTTGTGACAAATAAAATTATGAAATTGAAAATAAAATAAGTAAGCGAGGCGACATAAGTCTTAAATTTCAAAAAAGTGACGTCATGTTGTGGCGCGTATCGGGGACGGGCAACTGTTGTTTGGCATCCAAGTTTAGTTTTATTGAACCGGTGAATTCTCGGATTAAATTTGATAAACCGGTGGGGCGGGCTTTTGATAACAGCGTTGCCATTTCACAACCCTCCCCCGTCTTTTTAAGCCCCTCCCGCGCTCATTTAAGTGAAAGTTGTCAAAAGACGGGGTAAAGTTGATATGAAGAAAAAAGCCAAACACCCGTCGAGGTCCTCAATTATTTTATTAACGTCACATCCTACGTTTCGCTACGGAACTAGCATCTTCAGGGCAAGTCCGAAACTTTATAACGTTACATGCATTAGAACCTCGACAGGTGGTTGCCTTTTTTCTTCGTATATCTTGCCACCAATCACGAAAACGTGGATGCCAAACAAGAGGTGCCTGACCCCGATACACAAGAAACCATGCTCCCGTAGAACTTCTTTGCAGCTTGTCAAGAGAAATAAGAATACTCCTGCCGAAAAAACTGATTCGGTGTCTCACTATGTCGCACCTACCTTGGAACCAAACGTTAATGGAAAAATGGTTCGTCGAAGGCTGGTTGTTTATTCGGACCATAACGGGAAAAATTGTTGTGACTATTCGAATAATTGTTTAATTTATAATTACAACGACACAACAAAAACAAATAAATCAATTATGTAACGGGAACGACTTACGCAGCCGGCTTTCACGAATCGAATTTAGTCATAAGTGGCATAACTAAACCATACGCCAAATCTTCTCAAATTCTGTCGTCCTTTAGTGGTGACGTAGAAGAGAGGGATGTAGTCTGTATGGCTCCGTGTTCTCTAAAGTAATAGAAAAAATAGTTTGTGGGCAACTGGGGAATACCTTGAGGGCAACAATCTTTTCAGGCCGTAACAATATGGATTTAGAAAGAATAGGAGCACGTTACAGGCCGTCCAGAGGATTACTGATTTCGTCTATCAGGCTTTCGAGGAAGGTGAATGGGCGTCCATTGCTTTGTGTGATGTAAGCAAGGCGTTCGATTCCATCTTTCACGAATTTCTTCTGAGTTAAATTAAATCGTATAGTATTCTGGGGGCTGAGTACACTTTTTTCGAATCTTTCCTGACTAAGCGCCAGCAAGTCTCTTGTTTCAAAGGAAGCACTTCGCGAGTTTCCCAGGTGTCGTGCGGAGTCCCACAGGGTTCAGTTTTGGGACCCGTGTTGTTCCTCTTGATGGTGAACGATTTGCCTTCCTACATTGAAAGTGGCAATTTAACCCTTTTCGCCGATGATACGACCCTCTGCAGTCGAGAGAGCAATGAGGAGAGCAGTTTAGAGAAGGCGTCCCTCCTCTTGGAAAGAGTTTCCGAGTGGTTTTCGGCGAACAGCATGCTCCTGAATTCCCCGAAGACTTCTACCGTATCTTTTGGTCTTTAAAAAAAAGAGAATTAAGGACAATGAAGCAGAGCCAGTTAACTATTTGGGGATCTGGCTGGATCCAAGTTTGAGCTGGAGGCCTCATATAACAAAATTAGCAAGCAAGTTCACTAAATCAGTGTACTGCCTCCGGAATTAAGGCCCTTTTTGCCTGAACATGCACTCGCCTGGTCGAATCTCATATAAGATATGGGGTCCTTCTGCGGGGAAATTCCAGCGCGGTCGAGACAATTTTCAAGATTAAAAAAAAACAGTGAGGGCTCTATCGTGTCTGAAGGTCACGTGACCTTCGGGATAAGGACATCCTCACAGTTTATGCATTATTGAATGCCTAGTTTTCATTCATGAAGGCAAAGACAAATTTCGGAAAAGAAAAAAATGCTGTGTACAACCTGAGAAATCCCAATACTCTAGTCGCCCCTAGGTTCAGGTTATCTTGTAGCGAGAATACCTACATTAACGTGGGCATACATTTATATAACCACCTTCCCATTGAAGTTACGAACCTTGAAAAGGGAAAGTTTAAAAAAGTGGTTGCTGAGCGTCTGGCACGCAGTCCTCTATATTAACTCTCCGAGTTCTCCTGGTAAAAATTAACGAGGAATTGACTTGGCCTAATGGTCGTATAATAATAATAATAATAAATTATTAGCCTCTAAAAAAATATATAATAATAATGATACAACGGCCAAAACACAAACGTAATGGTCAAAACTTTTCCGTATTGCATAGTCACAGCCTACTGAAGTTCTCTCCATCCCCCCGTGAGTCGAGGCTCTTGCTCAAGGAGAGTTTTGCGACCAAATCATCGGTTTCTGGCGACTACTTGCCAGTTCTCGAGCAGAAAAAGGGCTCGAAAGAAAATGGACTTGGGTCCAGGGATTGTGTCTGCTAAAATCCTGATTTCTTAAAGCAACATTGTTAATTAGATAGCAGAATATTGCCCCTGTTTTCGTCTCAAAATGAAATTGTGGACCCCAACCCCCTAATTCTTTCGGGTTGACCCTTATAAAACAAAATTCGCGATCTCGGCGGCTTCGAAAACAAATTTCCAACTGGGTTTGACTCCTCCAAAACCAATGTCTATTGGGTTCAACTCTTGACGAACAAATAAAAAATCGACCTTCCTCGTCCTTTTGAACTAACAACAACCTCTCCTTATTAGTTCCTAATAAGAAGATTAAGGTCGTCAAAAATCCAAGTTCACGGGGTATAGTCGTTGAAAATGCGAATTTCACGTGTTCATCTCCGTAAAAACTAAATTTTGCGAGTTTGGGTCGTCCAGTGGGATTTTCACCTTCAAGAAACCAATTTTGCGGGCCTGGCTGTTTTCGCGGAATTTGCTATTTAAATTTTCAACTATCAATTTTTCGGGGTTTTACATTCATAACTCAATTTCATGGGTTCTCCACTAAAACCCTCCAAATATTCCAATTTCGCCGGTTCGATTCTCCATAAAACCATGTTCCCTGTTTTGCTCTTCAAAATACCTGATTTCATGGGGTTTGAACCACGGATGTCTGCTCACATTCTCTTCCAGCGTAGTAGTGGGGGATTGTGGTTGATTGAGATCGTCCACCTCTCCCGTGAGGAAAAGCCGTGGCCGAGGCTCTCGCAGCTTTCGCGTTGCCTTCTTTGCGGAGTTTACGCCCTGTCGATCCCTGCGAAACACACGCAGACAGACCGACACGGTACCAAAATTGATCAGAAAGGTCCAAGACGCAAAAAGGGATTTTTTGTTTGTTTGTTTTTTGTTTCTAAATCCAAAAAATATTTCATCTCGAGGAACGATCCGTTTCCAACGGCTCAGAGCAGTGGACCAACACTCCTGGCGCAAACTTTGTAATTCTTTATGTTTTAATTACTTAGGTTTACGATTTTCATTGAAATTTTCATTATTCTGTTCCTCGTTTAGGACACTGAGGGAGTGGTGGGCACGGATGGTTGGGGGTTGACGATTGACGATAAGTTTATTGAGAGCGAAAGCTAGCGTTTCTATTTCTAGCATAGTTTATAAATGCGGTAAGCGGTGTAGGGCGAGGTGTCAACACTCGAAAAGTTGAGAGGGTAACAACGGGAGCAGCAGACTCGATAAAACGGCATTGTACGCTGTCAACAGCGCGGCATGAGTGGTGTCGGTTGGCGTCGGGGGCAGCTGTTGTCGGAGGCTAATTTCAAGCGAAGGTTAGTGGTCTAACAATCTGACAGCAAATGAAAAGTAAACAAGGGGTGAAATCGGTTTGAAAATTGCTTTTATTCGCGAGGCGGAGAGGCAAACCGCTCGTCACAATTTGGGAAAGGTAGCGGAACGATATTGCCCTGTTCAATTATTTTCTTCTTGAGTATTTGGTTAAGGTGTACGCGAGCTTTTTTAGCGTAATAAGAGGGAATTCCTGTAGAAAATTATCAGAAAATCTAAAGATATTTCTTGACGAGTTGGGCAGGTTGGAGCAGGATTAAAGCGAGCAATAATAGGCCGCAGATTAGATAGGGCTCGTAAAAAATACAATGACACTGGAATAACATTGTTTCAATTTTTTCAGTTTCGGTTAACTTCACTTGTTGTTCTCGATCTTAAAGCGGGATGGAGCTCCAGATTCCGCCGTAAATTAATAATTTATATAATTAAAATGGGAATTAAGTATTGAAGGGCGATATTACCTCCACAAATGAGTTTTGAGGAAGTGGAAGTGGGTTATTATTGCCTAACGGTCCAAAGTTATGATTTTCCCTCGTACCTCCGCAGGGAATCGGCGAAATAACTCATTAATCTAATAATCCTGTCTGTTGCAGGGTTTAATCTGGCGTTTATCAACAGCCTGAAAATGCCGGACGAGTTGTCGTCGCCCTTCGAGGACAACTTCACGTACAACGACGATGTCAGTTTTAACGACACCGACTACTGTTCCGCCGTCGGTCACGAGGGCGTTCTGTCGACCGATTATTTTCGCGCCGCCGTCTACTCCCTGTACGCGCTGATTTTCATCGCCGCTCTATCCGGCAACGGCCTCGTCTGCTACGTTGTACAGAGCAGTCCGCGTATGCGTACCGTTACGAATTTTTTCATCGGAAATCTCGCCGTCGGCGATATACTCATGGCCCTGTTTTGCGTCCCATTCTCCTGTGTCGCGGCTCTTCTTCAACACTGGCCTTTCGGCCTTCACTTCTGTCGTCTAGTCAGCTATACGCAAGCTGTGTCAGTTCTGGTGAGTCTTTCTCTTCTCAATTTCATCTCCTCAGCAGCTGCATAAGAATCCCCCCCCCACCCACTCACTTCCCCCACGCACTCAAACCATTCCATTTTTAGTCTCCCAATGCACAGAGAAACGAGGTTAAAACGCTATCGATTATTCATGAAAATGGAAAGAAACTCACTCGCTTAACGAGAGTCCAACGCATCGTGATGTGTTTATTTATCCTTGCATTAGAAAATTACATGGAAAATTATTGACATTTACATTTCCATTTTACTTTACAAGACCAATAATGACGAGTCTAGCTAAATCAAGCGAAATTTGTTCTCGCACACTGAACACAAAACATGTTTTCATTATTTTTCCCGAGAACGGACGATGTGACCCAAGACCGTTAATTCAAGTGGAAGGGGGACCTTTTGGAGCCTTTGGGAATGATTAAAGACGTCATCATCATCATCCCCAAATACCCAAAACAGGTGGTTGCTTCAATTTAATCCCCCTAATTGTTCAATTTAACATTGAACAGTTTATCGGCCTTTAGGACCGATTTTTTCATCGGAAATCTCGCCGTCGGCGATATACTCATGGCCCTGTTTTGCGTCCCATTCTTTTTACCCAATGTACTCGTTCTATATACACGATATAGCAGGGCAAATTCGTTTTTGTTAGAGCATTTTTCGACTAGAGTGCTTTAGTTTAAAGAATTTAAAGATTAATTTCTTTATTTTCAGCCCCCCCACTCCCTCGAATTCACAGTTGTGACTAGGGTGGTGCGGTGAGGAGGGGAGTAATCCCTTTAATGTCCGTAGATAGGATCATCTAAGCTCAATTATTCAATTAATTGTCGGACACATGAGGGAAAAAATGAACATTATTTTGTTGTTTATCTGGATTATTTTGTTGAATTTGGGCGTACAATCGATTTTAATAAGTTCCTCTCGTTTTGTTCAACCAAGAACCAGTCACCCTGTATTGTGACAGAATCTGACAATTCAATCCCTAAACGCGAGATTGGCAGGCAATCACAGAATTTCCGCAACGAAACTTAACTCGTTTCCTACGGTCGTTTCCTTCGTTAACGGTCCTGTCAAATAAAGAAAAACATCGCGGGGAGGCGTCCTCTTGACGTTTTTATTTAACTCGTATCCCCTCCCCCCACCCCGGGCACTGTACCTGCAAACCATGTCCACACAATCGGCCGCCCTGATGGACTACGACATTAAGAGCCCCCACCGCCCAGAGCCTATAATTTATTTCCTCAAAATTTGTCGAATATGCTGTGATCCCATTGAGTGCGATGGAAGGATTTCTGGGTTAACACTCGACCCCCCCCCCCCTTCTCAATGGTACAGCCGCCCTCGAGTATAGTCACGAATAGATGAGCCTCGACCTTCGATATTGAAATTCAGTCGAAACTGGAAACGAGGTTTTCTGTGGTACCGAAATCTCATTTTTTGTTCGTGTGGTGGGAGTAGGGACCAAATTCCTCAATTTTCCAGTAGAATTTGTCAATTGAAAGGTGTTTTAGTAGTTGTGTGTTGTGGTGGGAGTGAGAGGACTAATCGCGTTCTTCAGAGAGTCAATTTCTCTTTGAAAATAAAAATTGAATTTCGCGTGGAAATTATTAAAATCAATCGATATAAAATTTGTATTTGGTAAAACGTGAAGCATCACAAAGCTCCCTAAGGAACTCGTGGCATTCTGAAGCAGTCCCCCCTCCTCCTTCAAAGTTTAATATTTTCTGAAAGAAAATACTTCGCGTTTTAACCAACCAGGAAATAATAATTTTAATATAAAGCGTGTAATAGCGCTTCTTGGAATAAATCTCAAGACGAGGAAGCGTTTGAAGTACATGACAAAGGTGAAATTTGACGACTTGTTTAGCATATTAGAAGCTCGTAAACTTCCGATAACTTTTCTTTTTTAAAAAAAAGTTTTAATTGCGACCCCCCCCCCCCACAAGCATCTATGCATGCTCCGAAACTTTGTTTCAATTTCCAAAGCGAAGAGAACAGCCCCCTAGGCGTTTCACTAGAGACGACACAAACGAGAACTTGATACGCTCAATACACAATATAGTATACGCGGCGCTATTTTATGGTGTACAAAGGGGCCCGTCCAAATTTCGTGGTATTTAAGCGCTTGATTTACATTTAATTACAACAGTACCGTGACCTTGCAGTCGACGGGGAGTCCCACACTCCGTGCGTAACTGGCATTTCCTCCTCCCTCTCCAAAAAAAAAAAAAAAAAAAAAAAAAAAAAAAAAAAAAACAGTTTCAGCCCGGTTGCAGTAATGAGTGAAATCTGATCGCTTTGCTATGGATTTTGACCTCACGATCTGTTCGGCGTATAATCGGATGCTTCAACACTGTCATTGACCGTATACATCAGAAATTTATCAATTTCAGGTATTTTTGGGTGACGCTAAACAAAATTAAAGTTCACCTTTGAACCATTGTCGCCGAGTAGAAACGGTAAACAAACTTAACGGGGGAAAAAATTGTTTTATGTTAAGAATGGACTTTTATATTTCTACATCCGCTGCGAATGTACGTACCACCTTCCCCTTCCCACCATGAATGAAATTCGACCCTTTGATAAAACAAAAAGGCACGGGTTGAACACCCATTTACATACACATTCCTTCTCACAACCTTTGAGCCACTGAAACTCGGGCTTTTTGTGTGTTACCCCCCTCCCCTCATTGCACCACTCAAAGCCACACAAGATGACTATGAAAATGTAAAAGAGTATACAGAAGGGACTACGCGCAACCCAGCAAACCACGTGGGGGGTTGGCGAGGGGGTCCAGGTTTTTTAATGATTTTTTATTTTATCACTTGTTGCCAGATTTCGTTCGTTTATTTACCGTGAAATTATAAATATTTTTGTTCCATTTGCTACGAATAGCGTGTTAAAATTAGCGTAGATGATCTCTTTTTGAATTAGTTTACTGTTTGTTTTAATAAAAAACGGAGAATTATAACGCTATTTTCATTTAATTGCAGTCCGTAACTTAAAGATGTGATTTACTGTGTGACGTCGAAAATTCTCATATATGTATACTTTATTCAGAACCTTGTAGGACCCCAGAGCCTGGAGATTATGATCGTGAGAGGAATAAGCTCTGAGAATAAATATTTTTAAAGCTTTCAAGAAACGTAAATTTCACCAATTTAAGGCTAAAATTTCACTATGCTTGTGCGAATTTCAATCTAAGATAACGGAACGGACGGAAAAACGTAACTTATTATATGAAATGACGTATTCGTAGCGGTATTATTTATCACGTACGTAAGCATAAACGAGTTTTTTTTTTTCATCTTCCGAGTATAGTAAAGGCGGAGGGAGTTTCATAGCGAAATGTGAGATAAGTACGTTGGTTGAGTGTGTGTGAAAGAGAGCGTTGAATTCGAGAGTTATCTCGACTCCAATTTTGCTGGCGCGTCGTATTATGGTAGGGTGAGGGGAGTATAGGCATCTTAATAGACCATAAATACGGTCTTTATTGGCTGAAACCGTGACGTCTAGAGCGGAAGACTACCGTCTTCTCGTACAGTGATTTTATTATTTGAAACAAGGAAAGGAGAGTTTTTGAGGGCACAGCGCTCCGGGCATTTTTATCTGGAATTCATAGCTGTAAAAAGCTGAGTGAAAAGTCGTTCAGACGAATAATTGGCCTTGGGACGACTAAATTCGTTGTTTCCGGCCACCTAACTATAAGCAGCCATCACGTAACGCGAGGGACTGTTCCAAGGCTCCAAAGCTGTGAGAATCCCTGCAAATGGCTCGAAAGACGCGATCGAAA
The DNA here is from genome assembly GCA_038030265.1 of Corythucha ciliata. NCBI lineage: Eukaryota > Metazoa > Arthropoda > Insecta > Hemiptera > Tingidae > Corythucha > Corythucha ciliata. The sequence continues at coordinate 27,896,532 of CM075943.1, forward strand.
CCTTCAAATTTGAGTCCTCATACTTTGTCCAATTTGAGTCGGCGTACACCGGTTCGATACGATTCTCTCGACCCACACTTCACCGGGAAATGCGGGCCCTTCCACCGCATTAGCGCCTCTCAAATAGGCCAAAACTGAGCGTATGAGATAGTCTTGAGCGAATAAATTGACGATGTCGCGGCCAAAAAGTCATATTGTCAAAGAAAAATTGCTTCGAACGTCCCTGATCACCAGGACTGACGAGAACCGTGAAGGCGAAACGGAGACTGGGGATGTTGTGGCTAGGCGCCATGGCTGAGTTCAATAAAGAACGACAAAGATGTTGGGGGCAGGACCCACCAAACAATCACGAAAAATTGCCCATGATTGACTGTGTGGTCCAGCCTCCGTGGCATCTAGCCACATCACCAGTCCCCGTTTCGCCCTCGCGGTGCCCATCATTCCTGGTGAGCCGGGTCCTCCCTGACTCGGTTTTGCTGGTTCGGGTGGAACGCCGGGGGCAAGGATCGTAGTGCAGTGGCACCTCTGTTACCGGCGAGGGGTGGTCCATCGGCTCCGTACTCGGCTTAATTGCCGGGCTGATGGGACCAGGACCGAGTAGATCAGGTAGCTAAAGGTCTGAGGTCGAAACGGAGGCTGGACGACCGCATCTTCGGTACAATTTTTCGTGATTGTTTAGTGGGTCATGCCTCCAACATTTTTGTCGTTCTTTAAAAAACGCGTATTAGGGGGGGGGGGTTCGGTTACAACGAGGAATTTTTGTTGTGAAACTGAACGCTGAAGATGGCAAGTAGCCGAAACCGATCCATCGATGTCGCTCATTGGCAAGGGAAGACTGACAAGTGACAACGTAAGCTCCTACGGCTAAGGCTTTTCGCGTGTATCACCTATACTAACCCTGTAGTTAAAGTGCTTCTACAAACAATTTTAACACAAATAAGCTAATGCACGCATATAGTTGTAGTCTTCCATCGTTGAGGTGCGCGAAAACGAACCGGTTTCAGCTGCCCGCCATCTTCAGCGTATTGAAGTAAAACTGGAAACTCGGTTGTACTTCAATCAAAAATTAAGGGTCGTAGGGGTGGGAGTGTCCAACGCAATGAAGATAACGAAAAAAAAGATCTCTCCCACTTGTTGTGTTTTAATCGTTGACTCGTTTGAGAATGGCGTTTTTTTTTGTTTTTTTCAACCTCCACTATCCAAGAGCAGGGGCATGGCACACGCCCCAGGCACGGAATCCCAAGTGGATTATTGTGCCGCTCTTGGATCGGTTGATCTAGTCTAGAGTCCCTCTCACCGTATGAGGTTGAGGAGGTCCTCAGCTAGTGTCTTGCTGGCCGGAACATATCAGGCGCGTGACGCCCGAAAATGCTGATCCTGCGAAGATAGCTCTCTCCTCTTATTAAGGTTAGAGGTCGTCGCTTCTTAGAAGCGATAAGAGATAATCGCTAACTGGACCCTTGAGCACGAGAGTGACAAGGATGACGAGCTAGCACGCGCCGAGTGCGTTGCATTCGATGAGATAAGCCCCTGCACCGGGGTTTGTTCTTTAGAACGGCCCGCCGAGGGTATGTTTTTTAAAAACTCCCCTCGGCGAGTATGCTCCTTAGAACTGCCCTCCACAGGTACGTCCCTGGTCCCATCAATGTCGTGTTTGACCTCGGTGGTATCTGGTATCCATGGACGGAGCAGCCGGTGACTGCGGCGTTCACGGAAGGTTCTCTGAGCCCCCTCCGAGTTCTTCACATAAACTTCTGGGTGAGTCCTTCACTGCCAGAAGCCAGGGTAATATAAGTCCACCGCCGGCAGAGCCCTGCATGCCGTAAGCGCCGAGGCCTGCGGTAAGCCTATTACACTAGGGGATCGGCCGGTACCCTGGGGGTCCGTTCAAGGCACACTTTGCCCCCTGTGCCATGCAGACCTTAGGTACGGACCAAACACCTTGTCTTGTTAGGGGGGGAGGAATAGATGGAGGAGGTAGGAGACGCCACCCCCTTCAGTTTCGGACTGATCAGGACAGCCCCTAACCCTTGAGAATGGCGTTAGGCGTATCGTGCGTATTATAATGGCGTATTAGCGTATTGAACCGCGGTCACGATAGTTCAAATAAAACAAGTGGGAGAGATCTTTCTTTTCGTTATCTTCCTTGCGAGTGTATACCAGTTCGTTTTCGGTGCACCTCAACGAGGGAAGACTGACGACATGGGCTCCTACGGCTACAATTCAATGCATGTATCACCTACTAACCTTTGTAGTTTAAGCGATAATTAATACTAACAATATCAACAAATAAGCTCTTAATACGGAAATCATTCCTAGAAAGGGGAAGTCGGCCTTGCCCCCCCCCCCGCCACCACTACCTGCTGCAGCTTGAATCGTCTACAGGCCGAATACTTGAAACAGGGCTTAAACCGAGGGGAACTCTATGTTGGGTAACAAAATCGAAGAAAAACTTAGGCCACAACCAGCAAGACTGAACTGTCTCGAGGGTACTGTTGGTTTCCTCATTTTACAGTTCACAACATTCTTTCGTCTTTTGTTACGTGAAAGTCTGAGAAGCCTCTCGGCGCCTGAACGAGAACGAAACCACGCAGAAGTTATGGCGATTTGTCTTTGTTACCGAGCCTAAGCAACTCTGAAGTATGGTCCCCCGAGTCGGTACCGTTTGGAAGGAAATAACCACAAATTTAGCCCTCGAAAACTATATTCTCGGCTAAGTGGGAACTGCCTACCCCGGAGGCCGAAGAGCGTTGAGACGTCACCCTTTCCAACTGTAGACCCTCGCCCCCTTCATCAACCAATAGAGTATATCCTGTCAGTGTAAAGCAATACACACTTATAAGAGATACGCTTTTTAGGTAAAAGGAATCATATTGATTGGCTGGCTCCTTTTCGCGATGTATAATATATTCTCTGCCTTGATCCACCCTCGTATATAGCTTTTACCCTTCTTGGCGTTGTTTCTTCGGTCGCGTTACCCTGTGCACTCGAAGGAAATGAAAATCAAGAGACTGAAACGACAAAAGAGCTCGTTGAACTATAATAAGTCAACGAAAAGTGTGTCTCTACCTTGTTAATTTCCGCGATCAAACAAGAGTATAAAATACTTGACTTTGACTTATAAATTAATTACAGCGTACCTGTCTCTCTTAGACATTTCGACACAACACGCTGCACAACGGGGGGTAGTGGTAGTGGGGGGAAGCACCTTCACCGATTAAGTAAAACTTTTTCCCATAGTAAAGATACGGCGCGGCGTGGGAGTTAAAAAGTAATGAAATGAGTACACTGTGCTATCCCAAAGATTTATTTAGTCTTATAGTGAGGGTCCCTTGGAGGGGAGGGCTGTGATAGAGCCAAAAAAGCTAATTTTCGTGAGCGTCAGCTAAACAACAAGTGACGTTCAACTAAATAGCCTTCTTAAACTTTTAAGCGAATAAATCCAGCGGGGTAAATTAACCTTCTAAAATCTTGAAACCCTTCTCCAAGCCCTCTCCGCCCCCAACCTCTTTATAGGAACATTAGAGCGATAAACGTTCCCTTGTAAAACGCCTCGTGAAAATCATTATTGATGATTCCGCTAAGTTGAAGCCGTCTAATTAGAGCTTATAACTTTCAAGCCTTGTTTCAGAGGCTGGCGGTTCGCGAGGAACGTTTTTAGCCAGAGGGTGGAGGGGCTTCAACTATTTTGGACGAAATGCCTGTTTTCTTGAAGAAGATTACATTTTGAGAAGAGGCGGGTTAATATTTTATTTGTTGGTAAATTAGGTAAAACTTTAAAAGGGCCGTCAAGTCACGTTTTTTGTTTTTTTATAAAGAGAGGCGAGAGTCTGTTCCCTAACGGCGTGACCAATAAGCTGTACATTGCCCCCCCCCCCGCTATTCAGCCCTGATTACGGCACCACTTCGTTTTCAATTATTCTTCGTTCTAATAAAATGTTTCACGCGGTTTACTTGGAAAGTTTGCTAACGAACGGCACTGACGGCGTCTAAAGTTGTTCTTTAAGAACAAAATAAATTCTCCCCGCTCTTAACGCACTAAAGCGAGATAAAAGCCGGCGGCGGCTCCAAGTCCAAAACTTATTACTTAAAAGGGCTGGAGGAGCAAGAACAAAAAAGAGTTTGCGTGTGAAAGTCAATGGGCTATCCACGCGCTTTGAGAGAAGAAAAGGAAAGCAAAAGTGATTGATTAAGAATAGTTTGCAAGCAGAGACTCAGTTCGGCCCATCAGGCATACGAATTTCCAATTCTTCGAGTTTCCCTTCGACCCGAAAAACAGTTTTTTCATCCGGAGGCCGGATGAAACCGGAGGCCAACAGGGAACAAATCGGAGTTGACCTAAAAATAAAATTAAACGTTCGAACATAGATGTGTGAATTTGAGTTTCCTTCTCTTTCTAAAATGACGGGAGTCCGGCTAATGAATTCACTCAAAAGACGGCGGGTGAAAGGTCACCGAGTCGTTTAATGTTACATTTATCGCGTTTTATGGAGCTTTTATTGCTTCTCATTCCACATTTTACGCCGATTTTTGTGACACTACCACCGCCCACTCGCCACGCTTTTACTTTAATTAAACTCTACAGGTATTCCTGATTGAAGAGGACCCCCCTCCCCTAGTTCGATGAAAGTTTTTTAATTTATAATGCGCTCTTCATTAAATTTGAAAGCGGTTAATTTAAACAAGCGGGGAGAGAGAGAGCAAAAGGGAAGTTATTGCTAAAACATGGTGTCAAACGGAGTGGTTGTGAGGGGGGGGGGCTGTGTTGGACAAAACTTAAATGGTGTGGCGTAACCAAGAGGTCCAAATAGCTTTTGATTCAAGTTTAATGCAGTTCGAAAAGGTAAAAAGGGCTTTATTCTCTGCCTTGTTAGTTCTCTCCGTGTGCTCCAACTATTTAGAAATTGGTATGGGTTGGGTGGGTAGAAGGTATTTGAGTAAGTTTCGCCAAATCCTTGCTTAGGTATATACTTGACCTCCCATTTCGTTTCAGGTTTGATCAATCAGAATCTGGTGACCACTGATGGCTTGTTTTAACATCAAAAAGTGGCTTTTAATGAGGAGATGGTCGGGAGGGGAGTTTTCAAGTACATATTGTTTTTCTCCGATTTTCCGTACGACAATCAATCTAGGAAAATTTTGAAAGCTTTTCCAACACGAATCCTATTTTTGTCTGGGTTTTCACAGTTTTACTTTCATTTGGTTCTTGTTTGTCTATTGTTACGACGGTGTTTTTTTCCTCGAGCCGGCGTTTTTCTCCTCGGTGTTCTTTTTTTAAATAAGTCGAAAAAAAACCGTGAAACTACATGGTAAAAGTTCAAGGCGAATTTAAAATAACTTCTGGGATGAAATTGGAAAAAAAGAAAACTACTGCATTTGCAGAATTTTCTGAAGATTGAATCGAGTCCTTAAAAACCAGGATTGGTGCAGAAATAAGGCCAGAAAACGTATGCCGAGTAGTAGACGAGGGCTGATTGGAAAGGGGTCGAGGAATCACCCGTGCAACTCCCCCTTAAGAATCAACTCATCTTAACTCGCTCGAGGGTCTAGAAACGAGAAGAGACGGAAACGTTTTTCAGTACAGTACACGGAGACGTTTGGCATTTCATCTTCACAAAATAGCCGGCAATTATCAAACTGTCTGGTATGTTTGAAAGGTATTAGGGCCCAAGCTTGCGTTTCCCTTTTCATCAAACGAATCAGAGAACCAACCATGCGTGTCTCGCTGCCAGCTCCTGCCAAGGAATAGAATAGAATAGAATAGATGGTTTATTTGTTTTGAGGCTGTCGCCTATACAAATGAGTTCGCGCTCATATTTAACTAAAAGTTACAGAAAACTAAGAACTTAGAAAACTAATAATTACAGGGTTCGTATAACGAAAAATCAAAACATACAACTAACATACTAAAACACAATTTATTGGTTAGACTCAATAAAATCTTTAAACCGCAGAGCGGCAGAAACGTAGTAGTATAAGTCATTGAGGTGTTTTTTCGACTTAATTGTTAGCAGATTCGTAATATTATCTACGGAACTATCAGACGCAATGTACTCAGAAATATATTTGCTTCTACAAAAACTAAAAATAGGACACCGTAATAAAAAATGGTACAAATCATCTTCTTCGAATTTGTTACATAGCTGGCACATTTTTTCGCTATCAAAAATAAAAGTATTCTGATCGAAATAAATTCTACAACAATTTGGTCGGCCCAGTCGTAACTGGCTTACCACCCTTTGTTTACAGATTTTTACTCTATGTATACTCCGTCAAATATTCCTGGCCTGTCATTAACACATTTATGTGACAATAAAGTGGATTAAATTTCGATTTGTTGGCCGAAACAACGTCACGGTTCGAGTAATATGTAAGTGCCTCCCGACCGATGCGTTGGACTAATTCTCTCATAACGTCATGGTCGTCCACAAATTTGAGGTGCGCTACGCCCACCTCACTTACTAACAACTTTAACCGTGAAAACCAATTGAGCTTCTAACCTTCTTAAACAAATGTTTGGCAGGCGGTCAGGGGCCATTTTGTGAATTTTGACCCAGACTTTAACCGTAAAGTGACAAATACCAGTTTCCAATCTTACCATGTAACATGGAGTTTGACGAGACCAATGAAAAACGGACTTAAAAAAGGTTTGCGAAATCTTTTCCAGTTTGTTTAAATACAATGGAGCCCAAACCTCTGCATTATACAGCAAAGTGGAATATACAAGCGAATGAAATAACTTAACTCTAGTGTCCCACGTATCGGCTTTGCACTTGACTAAAATATCACGGGATTTCGCTGACGCCAGTTGCGCTTTCCTGAGAAAGTCCTCCACTGCCAACCAAAAAACCCCTGATCTCGAAAAAGTAACCCCAAGATAATTAAAGCTAGAGCATATATCTAACCTTACTCCGTTATAATAAAAATTAACCCCTTCTGCCACTTTCCTTCCCCTCTTAAAAGGTAAAACTTTCGTCTTGTCAATGTTAACTTCCAGTGAGTTTAGCTCGCAGTACTTAGATAATAACGACAGTTTTTTATTCATACCAACACATCCGTAGTCTAAAATTACTAAGTCGTCGGCATAAATTAACCCAGTTAAATCTTTACTACCCCCTACATCGACACCGTGGCAGGAATTCCACTCTAAAAAACTAAGTAAATCGTGTATGAAGAGGGCAAACAGCAGCGGACTGAGGGAGTCTCCTTGCAACACTCCCATGGTGATATCTATAGTGAATTTGTTATGCGCGTCTTCCAGGATTAACTTAGCCTTGCCATAAAGTTCCTTTAAGACATTAATTATTTTTGCAGGGAGACCCAAAGTATAAAGCTTGGCCCACAATTTGGAATGATTAACCAGATCAAATGCTCGGCGAAAGTCTATGAATGCCGCATAAATGGTTCGCTTCTTTAGCCGAACACTCATACCCACTGCTGCATTTAAAACAAACAAATTATCAAAACAGCCTCTTCCCGGTCTAAAACCATTTTGCTCTTCAGGTAACAATTTCGCCTGGTCAGCCCAGGCCAAAATTCGTTAAGCCAATACAGACGTAAAAATTTTTAAAACACAATTAATAAGGGCAATGCTTCGATAACAGTTCGGATCACTCCGGTCCCCCTTCTTAAATAAATGAAATAAACAAATCTCGGCCCATTTAACAGGAATAAATGCCGTAGAAAGAACTGAGTTGAAAAGGTTTAGGACAAAATGCTCCCACGATGCCGGCATAATTTTATACAATTCATATTTTAAGCCATCGGAGCCTGCAGCTTTTCCTAATTTACGATTTTTAATTAATGTCAGAAGCAGAGTTATAATTACCGATGAAATACGAGTCACAAGATATTCTACTGGGATAAAATTGTAGGTAATTGCTAGCAAAGTCACTTAACGGAATGACATCATCAACTCGATTCTTAAACCTAAATTTGTTAATAATAGCCCAAAACGTTTTTGAGTCCCGAGAGTTGGAAAGTTCGTTCAGACTGCTTAATAAATAATTCTGCTTCTCCCGTTTAATCGTTAATTTGTAATTTTTTCTGCTATCCACCAATGCCCCGTAACACTCCTCCGAATAGTTATTCTTCCTCAGGGCTTTATACTTTTCTCGCACTAATTTTTTAGCGGACAGGCAGTGTTGATTGAACCACGGTTTGGAATTGAAATTCTTCACTCCAGAACATTTCTTAATCTTTAGAAGGCCCGACTCAGTAGCACATGATTTTAAGCAGCTAACCAAGTTTTCGTTAAGCTCATTCGCATTGTCCGAGTTACTTAGGCTCAGAGGCAAGTGGCTTGAATACTCTGGCACTGGGTTCACTTTAAAATTACTGATTGACTGAATTAAGTCAAGAGTGACCCACACTAAATCTACAGTACTAGTACCACGATCAGTAATATCCGTGAAACCCCCCGGTGAATCATCGGGGCTTCTGCCATTTAACACTATGAACCCATTACTTTCCATTGCCTTAACTAATTTACGGCCTCTAGCATTACAAACGGAGTCCAACGATTCTCTTCGATCGTCTACAGTACTACCAAAAAGGAACCCTTCGCTGAACCGATTCAAATTTCCAATCCTAGCATTCCAGTCCCCACCGATAATAACGTTACCACAATTTCCATTGTTATTAATAGACAACATTGCTTTTTCCAAATTGTCAAGACAAGTCTCATCTTCTACCTGCGGTCTCCAGTAAATATTTCCAACAATGAAAAACTCGCCTCCGAGGTTAATTTTAATGAATAAATTTTGGCAATCCCTGTAAATTAATTGAGTACTTTCAAATAGGTAATTTCTAACAAATGTTATCAAACCCCCGCTGGGCCTACCTCTTGAGTGCAATCTTGTTGCGGGCGAAATGAAATATGAATAGTCCTCCATCCAATGCGGGGTAGTTAAAGTTTCACTATCAATAAAAGTTTCAGAAAAACAGACTACATCGTTTCCCCTTATTAAATTAACTGTGTCTACATAAAAATTAAAACAGTACCGGGAAAACCCCTCAATATTCCAAAAAACAAGATTAATCTTACTGTACAAACTATTTACAGAAGAAGGTCCTGAAACTGCTGGTTGCTATTGCTTTTTAGAGATGGATGACGCCGGCGGCGTCAGCTGCGACCCTTGTCCCGCCGCACCTTTGGCACCGTGTGGCTAGTAGGAAAAGACGCTCAGTTTTTCCTTCGCTGGGGCTTCTTCTGCCGCGGCCAGTTTGCTTTTTTTTTTCCTCTTGCATTACTGCCGGTACCTGAGCCCGCGGAGACTCCGACAAACCCCTCTTCTTCCTCGAATCTTCGTCGACTTGGACTCTCTCCCGAATTAGCTCCTGATGCCAGGGAAGAAACTGGCTATGCCCCTTTATACGCACACAAGGCACACCACGTGGTCCCGCGCATTCTCTATTGCGTGATTGTGCCACCTGATGTCCAAGGAAGATTCTCGATACACGTGGACCCTGATGGGATGTTCCAAAGCCGATAAAACCGACCGTTGGTGCCCTTTCACACTAGGAGAAAAAAGACGCTGACGCGCGCGAGTCGGCTTCTTTTTTCTAAGGGGAGAGACGACTCCCGCGCATCAGTGATATCAGATTGTTGAATACAAAAACTTGGTCCAAGCAGGACGCATTTGAAACTCACGTAATTCTTATTTACCAGCAAAATGAAGCCATATTTAGCCAAAACATTTAAATACCTATTAACTAGACAAGACGGCTTTTTTAAGTCAATATTAACATCTCCACAAGAAATATGATTACTTTTTTTACAGCTACGATCTCAATAACAGTCTAATTCTTTAATAAAAGTCTCTGCACACTGAGGGACGTCATCTCCACCGCCTCCGGAGCTTTTATTCTTTTATTCAAATCACCGGTAAAAGAGTGAATCGCCTAAACACGTCCATGTAGGTTTTCCTTTTATAATAAATGCATTGATTGGTATGTACACAACCAATACAAACCCTCATTGAAAAATTTAAATAAAAGGATTATAGATTTTCTGATAGCGTTTTCCATTTTTTTTCCATTGAATAAATAATTGAAAAATTGAAACCTAATTAACACAGATAGGAACAAATTTATAATACTATTGTTAGCTATTAGAGGGTTAGAATCACCCGGATGGGACGATGCGATTACTCGGTTGTATGATTGCCTAAAGCTATGCACCCACTTGAGCCTTTTTGCATCCGTCAGAGGCATGCCTCACAGCGCACGGTGTGTTGAACGGGAGGCACGCGTCATTGCATGAGTGCGCTGTTGAAAGTTGAAGCGAACGTTGAAAAAGCTTGACGTCCAACCCGTAACGTCTTCCTTTTTGGAATTCCACATATGCAGTAGTTTTCCTTTTTTCAAATTTCATCCCAGAAGTTATTTTAAATTCGCCTTGAACTTTTACCTTGTAATTTCACGGTTTTTTTTCGACTTATTTGAAAAAAAGAAAACTACTGCATATGCGGAATTTCCGGAAGATTAAAACGAGTCCTTAAAAACCAGGGTTGTTGCAGAAATGAGGCGAGAAAATGTTTGCCGAGTAGTAGACGAGGGTTGATTGGAGGGGGGTCGAGGAATCTCCCGTGCAACTCCCCCTTAACGGTGGTTTGGGGCTTTGCTGTGGTTGGGACTTCATCATATGGAGGTTCCAACCGAGGTGGCTTCTTGAAGTTGAAGCCTTTGCTATGGTTGGCCTTTGGCTGAAGCTGGACTTTACCTGTGGTTGGACGTCGGATGTTGTGCCTGTAGTTGGACCTTTGCTGTGATTGTACTGTGTTTCGGCCTTCTTTGGGTTTTGAAGTTTAGCTGTCATTTTAGCTATTACTGGGGTTTTAAGGGAGCTAAACCCCTCTAAATAGCCCTGTTTCAAAATGTCCTACCACACCAAATTAGATGTTTCGAAGGGCCAAATTGGCTGTTTCGAACGCCAAATTCGCGAAGTTGGTTTTTGAGTCTGTGAACCCTACGAAATTGACTATTTCAATTTCCATGTGCCAGCCACGCGAAATCGGTTGGTTCAAACAGACAAACTTTCGGAATTCGCTAGTTGAGAAAGACTAACCCACGAAATTTCCTTTTTGATATGAGTAAAACCGGCGAAATTTTATGCTTTCCCAAGTGCTAATCCCACAGAATTCTGCTGCAGAAACTGCTGAGGCCGTGAAGGTGAAGCCCAACGATGAAAGGGCCTTGGTCCACCAGCACCTCGCTTGTGCAACGTGCCGCGGCCGATTAACAGTGGCGAGACGTCAATTATTTATTCTCCAAATTCCTGGCGAAACGCTCATTTCTGACAGTCACGAGAGGTTCTGGATGGCCAATCAGCTATGTTTTCACGGGGATGACAGTGGCGTACCTCAAATGAGCTAGAATTCTACACAAGTAGGAGAAATAAATGCGCCGGAAATACTGCAGTTCCAGCAGCGACAAAGTATTTTGTGTCATCTTATCAAGCAATTTTTACCCCAATGGGGAACTTGCACATTTTTCAAGCACTCGTGTTTCTTGAATAGGGCTCTTCCACAATGCTATTGCTCACATTAAACATTGAAATCAATCAAGGATTTTTTTAGAGCGAATTTTTAAAAATTTTGAGTGGGGATTTGATAACGTCAAAGCCTATTTAATGAAATGGATGGTGTGAGGAAGAGGGGGGGTAAGACACATTTTCAGGGGGACAATTTTTCATGTTATATGTAAATAAAAAATGTTGGAGTGCCCTAATCACATGCTTCAAAAGTGGGGATTGACGTCATTTCCCCTCGTACCATCTATCCCCTGTTGAAGAACTTTGAAATTTATTTAAAAATCACCAAATGCACCAATCGGGCTGTAACTACCGTTGATATCCTTCTGTCCATGTGCCAATTCACCGGTTTACTTTTCTTCCAAATCGGACATTCATGCAAGTTCCCCATTACGTCGATTGGAGCAGAAAATAACATTTCCTCAGAGTTTTTTTCCTCGCCTTCGGCTCGCCCGTCCTACCTCTCTCGGCCCGGCAAACACCCACTTTCTCGGCTAGGTACACAATACACTATTCCTCAGAGTTTTTGGAGCAAAATGGCTAACTTCTAGTGATGTGGTCTTGCGAGACCAAGACCAAGGCGGTCTTGGTCTTGGTCTTGCATAGGAAAAGGCGTTCTTGGTCTTGCAGTGAAGTCCAGGTCTTAGTCTTGGTCTTGCAGCCGTGCTCTTGGTCTTGCGGTCTTGCAAAAATGTACGCGATGTATGCATCGCGATTAAAATCGAGTGCTATAGTTATGTAAATGCACGTAATATCATGAATTGGAGTATAGAATAATTAACTTTCGGATTTAATGATTTATTGAGGAACTTAAGTTTTAGATTGGGGGGTCCTAGTGGATCCCGTGTGTTTTAAAGTGAGAAAAATGCATATCGATATTCACGTTAAAAATAGCCATATAGGCTTTGTACTTTTCTCATATAAAAAGAAAAATCTCGATAAACGACTTGTGAGGGGGTGTAATGCTGATGCTGTTTGCAAACTTTTCTACAAAAAAAGGTAATGCCGGAAAGATACAAGCAAGATAGGTGATAAAATGCGAGAATAACGAAATTATTTCAAGATTCAGGGTCAAAGGAACGATTTTTCTTGGCTCTCAATCGGGTAAAACAGATGTTGGTGGTCTCGCAAGACTGCGGTCTTGCGAGACCGGCCTGGTGTTGCTCATCACTACTAAATTCGTTGTTGTTACCTATAGATAATTTTCTATTAATTTTCAGTCGAAAAGTGCATTCGGAGGCTTAATCGGTCCTACGCAGGCTCTTATGGAGGAGATAAGGCTTAACGGGACCCCCCGGCTCCCCTGCCCTTAAAGTTTCATTGTCCGAAACTTGGCAATCAACTGCACCATCTAGATGATTTGGTTCGTCATGCTGTGTAACCCATCGTATTTGAATTAGACTCAGTAGGAACTTAAAATTCCGCCGGAAATCCGGGATCGTTAAGAAAAGAAAACTTTTCCCGCGGAAATGCAATTAAAAGGGGATGCTCCCACCCACTCTGACTCTGAGCGAGGGTTTTCAACCACAACAAGCAACAACAGAAAAAAATTTTAAAAATACTTGATTTCAACTTGAATACAAACAGGACGTCAAGGAGGTTGCGATCTGACAAAAGCACTCTCGCAAATTGATGATAAATGGTGTGTTTCGCGTTGCGGTGAATGATTATTGGAGGAGTGTGGAGATACAGTTTTCCACTGAAATGACGACATTTCCTTCCCGCTGAGATTAATTGCACCAAAAACAGTTCAATGTTGATAACTTCAATATAATTAAATAAAATATCCTGGAGCTATATTACGAGCATAGCAGAAAAATCTCTTGAAAAGCGTCATATAAATTTGATAAACACATAAATAATGAAAAACGCTGTTCCCACGTTGAAGTTGATGTCAGCAGGGCTTGCTGCAAAGTACACCTCTCCAAACCAAGCCATTTAACAGGAATATTACCTGTTTGTTAAAAGCGGAGGGTCATTATTAAATTTTACAAGTTGCGGAAAGATAAAAGGAGGCTCTCCGGCGTGATATATTTAGAGAGCGCCCCTACGCACTCTTCTTCTGTACGATCAGAGAAGAAAGGGGGTTGGCCTGAGGCCATATTAAAATGAAATTAGAGGGATTTTTGTTACTCATCCTCTTGGTCTGTTTTCACCGTGTTCCCTCAGCTTTAAAATTAGCCAACCACAAAGCGCACTTTTTGACTATTGGTAAAAAGGCTTTGACGCTCCGTGGACTAAATATATCAAAGGGAATGAACCCCTCGTCGCGAAACTACGCGGTGAAACAAAAACCGGTCGCTGTGCTCGCACACCTAATTAATAAAAGTTTTAAACCAAATTGAATTTTCGCGCTTCAAAGAGAAAAACCAAATTAAAATGACGTTTAATAATATTATTCTATTATCGTGTTCCAGGTTTCCGCCTACACACTAGTCGCCATCAGCTTTGATCGATACATGGCCATACTGTGGCCGTTGAAACCACGGATGACCAAGTCGATCGCCAAAATTGTTATTCTGTCGGTGTGGACTGTCGCTCTGGCTACAGCGCTGCCCATTCCAGTTGTGTCGCAGTTGAGCGTTCCTACAGACTGGCATAAAGATTGCGACAGGTGAATAAGACTAAAACGCTGCGAATTATCGAACAATGCCTTATTATTTCGACTGTTTATCGGTTTATTATTCATGGATGTAGTCAAATCCGGCTTGAAATTACATGAAAATCGACACCCCACACCCCTATGATCCCAAATCCTTTGAAAATCCCCATGTTGGACCCGCTTTTGGCCCATAAAACCCCAGGGAGTTATTTGATCAAACTGATCAGATGTTAGGAACAGCTAGACCCCAAATTGAGTCTATGTGCGAAAGAACGAGTTTTTTCGAGCAATCCTAGGGCAAGATATGGCCTGGACGGCGGACGGACATTTTTTTTTTATTTCAGATTTAGATTCTACGCACTTTGAAACGTAAAACTGCAAATTTTGAGGGGGGGGGGGTCAAAAACATTTTTTGCGATACGATTACAAAGACTTATTATTGAGAAATAATAAGTCAATATTATTGAGAAATAATAAGTCAAAGTTCCGACAGCAGCCTGTCGGGAAAAGTGCATTTCATTCATGCGACAATCGAGTCGAACCTCATAAGTTAGAACGATATCAATCGATTATGAATGACATTTAGGCCGAGGTATAGAAAGTCAAAATCATAAAATCGTGTTTCTTTTTACCACAGGCCCCTTTTTTGGCACCAACTGAGGGGGAACAAAATTATGAAAATGAAAAATGAAACAGAGTCGGTTTGGTTGCCTATACGATATGGGAAGGCGGACTCTTGTTAGAGGAGTTATTTGCAATTAAAATATTTATCCCGGCCTAAATTTCATTCATAATTGGTTGATATCGTTCTAACTTATGAGGTTCGACTCGATTGTCGCATGAATGAAATGCACTTTTCCCGACAGGCTGCTGTCGGAACAAAACTTTTTTCAGATTACGTTAATTTTCAGATCAGTTAAATTAGGTCAAATGGTATGTCACTATTTCACCATTGCGGAATGCGGAGTGTCTGGGTTCGAATCCGAAACAATTTTTTTTTTAAATTTTTTTTTGTTCCTCCCTTTTTGGCCCACCTCAGGATTTTTTACTCAAGATTTATTAGGCTGTAGGCAAATCAAATAAAAGAGACGGCTCAAAATTCAGTGTCAATGAAATTTTTTGGTAATTGGGTGGTCCAGTAAGGCATAGCGTTAATTTAATAGCTCCCCTCCGCCGAGAACTCCCCTGCCATATCAACGGACTTGGTTCACAAGGGTCTCATACGAAAGCGCGTTCATATCTCATTACTCGAGTCAATTTTGGGGGCAATTGCAGCAACAGCCGTGCGGTAGCGAATTTTCAAATAATTCAAACCCCTCTTTCACACCGTTCCCGTGGACCGATTCATCTGGATCACGAACTCGTCCGAGATATTCACGCTATTGATTTTTAGACCAAATTTGGTTGCCCTAAGTCAAAAATTGCGACCGTGATCGTGCTAACAAGCGAGGGGCCATATATATATATATATATATATATATATATATATATATATATCAAATCGAACCGACCTCGGATTCGTGTTCTAGGGGTTCTGAAACGTGAAAAAAAAGTATCACAACCCATATGTGCGACCATCAGGGCGAGACCAATAGTGCATTTTTTGAATGAAATGCACTAAAAAGGCATAAAATGTTGTCGGTCTGTTTAGCCGTTTTTAGACGCAGGCAGTCTCTGTTTTGGAGGCAAAATGTAACTTTTTGGGGCATAAATTCGTGTTTTGTTCGGTTAACAGCCAGATTCTGTAGCCTAATCTCTTAAAATGGTCCCAGAGACCTTGCGGTCCACTTTCGCCTGTGCATATGTGTGTCCTCTCCGGCTCGAGCTTTCACCCCAGGAAGATCACCCCATGAGCCGTGCCGAGCATCCGTCGTCGTAGTCTTTGGTCAGTGAGGTGGAGTTTGAGATGCGAATTAGACGATCGTTGTTGTTGTTGTTGTTGTTGTTGTTGTTGTTGTGTGTGTGTGTAAGGGGGGAGGGGGCGTGATTTGTTAGTTCCCGATAGACAGCCTGACAGGAACTGTTGGCCACTTGTTGATTGAAAAATTCAATTCCACCACAAAATTTTAATTTTATTAAGGCAAGCCTACAAGTTCTCAATTAACAAGGCTCAACCAATTTTTTTGTTTCATTCTCAGGTGTATCTGTACCGAATCGTGGGACTCGCCAAACGCCCGCCAGATCTATTCGATGACTCTTCTCAGTTTACAGTACATCGTGCCGTTCCTCGTTCTTCTATTCACGTACACGAGCATTGCAGTTGTTGTGTGGGGCAAGGCGATTCCCGGTGAAGCAGAAACTTCGCGAGACATGCGAATGGCTAAATCTAAGCGAAAGGTAAAAAAAAAAACAGGAACTTTTAACTTTGCGGGTAAAACTTGGTAGGGGGGGGGGGGTGCAACTTAGAATATACAATCTCATCACGAAATTATCAGATTGTACCTTGTACCAAGTTTTTTGTTCTAATTTTCTTGGTACGTGTGTTCATTTCTTCACCCCCACACGCCTTTCCAAGGACTACATGACGCGATTTCGCGGGTGATAAAAAGTTTTATTTTCCGAGATTTCTTCCCTTTTTAAAAGTCACCCGACGACTAGTAAAAATGGTTGGTCACAGCAACATCGATCACTTTCATGCCGCGTGCGGACCTTGAAAAGGAAATGAAATACAGGCACCAAACAAATCGAGTCATCTTATTGATGACCCCCCCCCCCCCACGGACAAAACTGAAAAGACCCTCTCCCACTACCCATCCCACCGTGACTCACCCTTAATGTTGGGACATTTTTAAAGGAAAATACCCACCCCCCACATCACTGTTTTCATAAAGAGCTTTTAAGGTCGGGTTCTCTTCTTCGTTAAGAGTACAATTCCACGAAGAGCCTTTCTCTCTCCTTGTGCCAACTATTACCAATCTGTCTTCATCATTTTGGAGCTTTTCTTCATTAATTTGTCAGTAGAAATGTTCTACCAGTTATTACAATCTTTACGCACAGGTTAGTTGTATTCAACGAAGGTTTGTTTTGTTTAATCGTAGAAAGGTCTGCTTAGAGCCCTTAAAGGGCTCTAAAATTAAGAAGATGGAGCAGTTAAACTTGGAATTCCAACTATGAACATTTATCTTATTGACGAATGGATTTCACGCGTCCCACGCGCAAGGTTTTCAGTGTCCCCCCCCACCGGGGGGGGGGGAAGTAATATACCACTCCTGAAGTGTCAACTGTGAGGAGCAAACTACGCGGAAATGGAAGAAGAAGGTTTAAACGTGAAAAGGGAAAGTTTAATCAATTTCTGAGAGATTCAAAATCCCTTGTCAACGCAACACGTAATGGCTTTCATGTGCGAGAAAGTGAGCCCATCGGCTCTTTGTGGAGTTTAGCTATCAGATTTTCTCCCGAGACAAATAGTAGGGGAGCCCACGATGCTAAATGGGAATTTACTCGAGCGTCGTAGAGACCTATTGGGTCTCTTGAAGCTTAGCTGATAGAAAGATAAAATTGTTATATGATGTACACCATATTTCATCGGTGGGGGGAGCGGCTATAGACTTTCAAAAATGTAAAAAAAAAAAACTGTTGCATGGATATTCTCGAGCGTGTCAGATATTTACAGCATCAATTGCCTGTGTATTTTTAATGAAGTATGCATGTTAATCTGATAGTTTGCATGATGGGGGTGGTCGTACGTAAGGGTTGAAAATGAAAAAAAAAAAAAAAATTAATCGAGCGCGTCAGATTTTCTAAAAGAATGTTAAGTGAACCTAAAATAAGCTCTCATTCAATAATCTGGCGATTTGGAGGTGACGCAAACTCGTGGCCCTTATCACAATGTGCAAAAAAAAATCGTCATTTTGAAATACTCGAGCGCGTCAGATTAAGATATATATGTGCTTCATACTGACGTCCTAAACGTGCTCTCTCGTAATCTGACGATTATCTGGAGGGATTCCCCTAATCTGACACTTTATAAAAAAATTCTCGCTATATTTGGTGCCTAAGTCCTACTTTTCTGCACCATTTTCGAAAGAGTAAGTTGAGGTTAACTGAAACTGTGATGTAAAGGACCTTTTACTACAATAGTTGAATAATGAAAAGCGCAATTTGTTTAAACTTCATTATTCAACACATATGGCAACCTATTCAGTAAAATTTAGCGCCGGCGCTATCCACCCGTTCTCCCGAATTGGAACATAATATGTTTCACACAAGACGGATGGGCGCTAAGTTTCACTGAACTGGCCCCACGAGTAATGACTAAACTTTATCGACGAATTTTGCCTAATTCGGCTTATGGAAATCGTCAGATTATATGTATATTTTTCGTTATCCTTGAATTATTCCCTTCAAAATAAAAAAAAATTAGCCACGCTCGAGAATGTCAAGATGACGTTTTTTTTTACAAGTTTGTAGGCCTCCTCCGTCTTTGCGTCACTCTTAAATTGTCAGATTAGTGGAATATAGACTTTTTAGCATGTAATTAATTACCACTTCCTTAATCTGACGCGCACGAGAATGTCTGATGATCAACTTTTTTTACTAATCTGACGCTTTATCCTTGACGGGCGGCCACATAAATGTATAGGGCTCATATTTGGTGGAAGTACTCAACTAGGTACAAGGTATCCGCAGTATGTTAATCTGACGCGCTTTAGTAAATCCCGAAATCCCCTCTTGGGCTCCCCTACTAAAATAAAAAAATAAAATTGAAAGGAAAATAGAAGAGGGGTTGGTCCCAAACGATATACGATCTCTATTCGGGGCGCCTTTAATACTCTACTACGTGAAACAGTTTATATTCAGCTCGCATTAATTACGCAGAAACCGTGCGTCAGCGGTCGATTAGACCAAATGTTGACATTACGGAGGATATACCTACGACAGGAAGGTAGAGGATTTTGATACGGATGAGGTGGGCTGTTTTATTTGAGATGTTCGTTACCCTCATGGGACCGAACTGGTCTATAATTAACAGAATTAAATCACCAATTCTGTTGAATTAACAATACCTAAACATTAAATTTCAAATCGTTTTTACGAAGATACGGGGAAAATCATTAGGGAAACAGCACGTGCGTAATATACGTGAATATTCGTTAAAACAAAACACACGTACGGATTTGTACAGCGTCTTTGATGTTTCGACATCAAGCTTGTCATCTTAAGACGTCAAGAATTGTACTTTACGGGTCGGTAAAGCTCATACCTCCCCTCCCCTCACTAACTTACGAATTTGCGTTGTTGTTGGCTTCAGCCAATTTTCTCTGCTCTCAGAACGATCTTTTCATGATCCTGGTGGTCTTCGGGGCCTGTGTGGTGGTTGGACGGGTTCTCAACTGTACAAATTGTAGGGAGCCGACAAATAAAAGCTGCGAACTCTCAAATTTTGTGTTCCAAAAAAAAATCTAAACAGTCGGGTGGATGAACAGGACATTAATTGGCCAAGTCCGGACTTTGGTCTCGAGGAATCGATTTTTTAGGCCAAATAATACTCGGAATATGGCCCGAAATAACCGAACTAGGCTTGAAACAGGGCCATTAAACAAGTCCGATTTGCATTTTCGGTGAGAATCGTTCGATATTCTCGACTTCAGAGCCGACCAACAGCTAAGTCTGCGAGAGCCAAGGCTGCCATTCGGGCGTTAAGCATTTGCGGGCAAAATTGTGGGCCTCCGGAAAGGGAAACCCATTCGATGAAGGTCCGTGTCGCTTCAGCCACTTCTTTGGACTCTAGAGCAGTGTAGACTGGAAACAGGCACGAACGGGACTGATGGGAACGGCCTGAAAACGGGCAATATAGTGGCCAAAAGCGCCGGAAACCATAATTTAGGACAGCAATTATGAAAGACCACCCACCCATTCAAAGAACAAAATAATGTCGCTCTAAAAAAACAAAGAATTTCGCGGCGGGTTAGGGCCTTTATAAAATCCAAATTCCCTGAGCTTGGTTCTTCGAAAAATCAAATTAAAAAAAAATTTCGTGGGGTTAGCTCGTTTTGTAAAACCAAATTCAATTTTCGCGAATGCTAGGCTCTTTCAAAACTGAATTTCACGGAATTCCTCGAGCTTCGGTACAATTTAACTAAATTTTAAGAAATTTCATTGGTTTGTTTCTTATAAAATCGAATTTCCCGAGATTGGTTGTTTTAGGTGGGATTTCACCACCGAGAGTTAAGGTTTGAGTTACGCTATAACTCAGAATTAATGAAAAAAAAAAAAAAAATTAGCTCCGGCAGCTGGCTGTCGGAAAGAGTGCATTTCATTTTGTATACGGATACCCTAAGCCGTCCCAGAAGTTGTTGAGACCATGATTTGTTTCGTTAATGTTTGACCCTCCCTCGTACTGTTTGCTGCCGGCTTTGTTTAAGCTGAACTTAATGGGAATCAAAGGCTATTTCAAAATGGAATCATCATACCGAATATAATGCTTCTGGAATCAACTGGTGATTTGTAGTGATTTTTTTACCATTTCAACCCCTATTTTTCCCCCTCCACCTTGACCGATTTGGCCCAAATGCAATGCCGACCGGTGTCTTATGACTACTGATTTTTTTTTAGATAAAGCGCGTTCCGCTAAATTAATTTCTACGAGAGTTATCGTGCTAACAAGACCACACACTTACTTCCACCCCAGGGGCACCACCCCCTCCCCCTCGACTTTTTCAAAAAATTAAAATGGGAATCAAAGGCTAGTCTAACATGGAGTATACGTACCGAATATGATGCTTCTAGAATCAACTGGTGATTTTTAGTGATTTTTTTACCATTTCAAGCCCTATTTTCCCCCCCACCACCTTGACCGATTTGGCCCAAATGCAATACCGACCGGGGTCTTATGACTACTGATTTTTGTGCCAAAGCGTGTTCCGCTAAATTAACTTCTACGAGAGTTACCGTGCTAACAAGAAAACGGCCATAAATATATATATAAATAAAAACATATATTATATATTCCGGAAACCACTAAATTCGTGTTCTAGAGGTTCTGAAACATGAAAAAAACATGTCATGACCCATGTTTGCCACCATCACGATGAGACCAATAGTGCATTTTGACATAAATGAAATGCACTAAATGCGTCACAATTTATGTAAACAATGTTGGAGTTTGGTAACTCCAGCCCGCTCCATTTCAACTCCCGGAGGTGAAATTCACCATTAAAATCTAAATTTCTTTTGTAAAATAAAATTCAAATTTTTCGGAATTCAAATTCCAATTTTATGTTGTCCCAGTGCTACGGTATGAGCCCGAAGAGCGTTCAAATGAAAAACTGAGAAATGGTTGTTGTTAGTTCTTGAAACATTTAGATAAATGTTGAAAAATGGCTCGGAAAATTTAGATATGGCAACCCCAACCGGCGGTGACACGTGCCTCCCCCCCCCCTCCGTACACTCTGCTCCAGCACTCTGTGCGAAGAGACGACGCATTATTAGGAATTAGCAAATTGATCTCAATGCAATGCTCAAGATAAAAACAAGAGTGGTTTTTATAAATGAGTTCGTTGTATCTTAACTTAATGATTCAAGACACGCCAACCTTTTGATAATGTCAATATTGCGGAAAGTACGCCACGCACCTCCTATACCCACCAAACAACCTTCCGTTTCAAAATGTGGGAACCCGCAGACAACTGATGAAGTCGCTTAATAAAACAAGGCTTAAGCCCACCCTCTGCAATTTCTGTGAAAAAACAGTTGGTTTTGACGGATTTTTGAGGAATTGACTTTACATTTAAGGAATTGTGGGTAACTGTGTTGAGTAAAACCATAGGTACCTACTCGATTAGTCAGTGCTTTTGGTCCGGTCAAAACGTTAATGACAGAAGTGTCGATCGAATGGGCGGCCGGGGGCCGGGGTGGAGCAGCGGGAAAAACAAGGGTGCGTGTTATTATTTTAAAAGCTTCCGCTTTCAATCGAATAGAACGTAGGAAAACCTAGACACCAGTGGGGGGGGGGGAAGAAGCACATATTTCTTTTTAAATTCATCAGACTCAAAAGAAGGCCACATCCGTGTAATGAAGCGATTAACCCGGAAAGCCTCGACCGAATTGAACCCGAAGCTTTCACCCTACGCCCCCCCCCCTTTCTTGATCCGTAAAGGATTTATCGTGCGTCGCTGTCCTTCACCACCATGGGTAGAAGTTTTTGGCGAGGAAAATCATATTGGAAGATCCGAATTGGGGCGTTGATCTTTCTCCTAATCCCCTCTAGAACGCGACGTGTGGGCTTATATGGATTTCTTGTCAATTTCTGCTATTTTATAGCAATCCTTGACTTGAAAGATAAGATTTGTTGGTGAGAAAAAAAGTCGGAGTGAATAATGAATGGTACACATTCGATAACGCTTCAACGCTGGTGTGGAGGGAGGTGTCTATTATATGCCAAACATGTTGTCATGAGAGAGAGAGAGCTTTAAGTGCACTTACGGTCTCCTAATGAGAGGGGTTTCAAAGGCGAGGGTACCTGACTGTTAATAACCCTCAGAGTGAGTAATTGTTGGCCTTTGTCATCCTACGACGCTATAGGGGATAGCCTGACAGGATAAAAAAAAACAATTTCGTAAGATCTAGTTCTAGTCGGTAGAAAAAAAATCGCGGGCTTGGCTCATCAAAAAACAAAATTCGCGAGGTTTGGCTTGAGTCAAAATTGGTTTTTTCATTGATGGAAAACCCAATTTTGGCACTTTTCCTTCATATGTACGCCAATTAGTGAATTAATTGAATTTAGAAGACCCTTATTTCTACGGGCAATTATGGAATAACTCCAGGGATAGCTCAGTTGGTTGTAACACCTGGTGCGAAACTAGGAGGTCGTGGGTTCGAATCCCACGTGGGGAGCAATTTTTTCTCGGAAATCAAAACAAGTAAAGAATCTTAAATATTTAATTTAAAGATTATTTATTTATATTCAGCCTCCACACTCCCTCGAATTCACAGTTGTGACTTGTGTGGTGCGGTGAGGAGAGGAGTTATCCCATAATTGTCCGTAGAAAGGGTCTTCTAAATTCAATTAAACCAATTTTGCAGAATTCGTTCTGTACAAAATTCCCTGGTTAACCTGGAACCAACGATATATGTATAAAAGAACTGGATTGCTCATCACTGCTGATAAAGAATAGCAATCAGTTAAGGGGGAATTGTACATGAGTGTTTCCTCCACCCTCCTCCAATCATACCTCGCCTATTCGGCGTTGTGTAAATTAACGCCGTATTTCTGCACCAATCCAGGATTTCAAGGACTCATTTAAATCTTCAGGAAATTCCGCACAACCACACGATCTTCTTTTCCTAAAAGTCGTCGAAAGAGTGTGAATTTTCAAGGCAAAAGTATAAGGGCTTTTTACAGTTATTTTAGGGGTGAAATATGAAAAAAGAAGATCGTATGGTTGTGCGGAATTTCCTGAAGATTTAGATGAGACCTTGAAATCCAGGATTGGTGCAGAAATACGGTGATAATTTACGTAACGCGGAGTAGGCGAGGAAGGATTGGAGGAGGGTTGAGGAAACACATGTACAACTCCCCCTTAAGTTCCCAAGTGGATGAGAGGGGTGGAGTTTCAAAATAAGTACCGAGTTGCCATAACTATTCCAGGAGAGGGACAGGGTGATTGTTTACCAGGGTCGACCTGCCCCCTCCACGCCCCTTCAGATCGGTGTGAGCAATCCACGTTTATACAGGGTGGATCCGTATAAGTGTGACAAAACTTTTTGGGTAAAACTACGTTAAAAGTGGAGTAAAATGGTACCTTCGGAAGTGTGATTTTTTTTGTATTTACAAAAGTAACCAATGCTTGCTTCAAAAAAGCCGCAATTTCTCGGCTTATATCGCACCAAATCCAAAAAGTGATGCCATTTTCAGAAACTACGGAACATTTCCTTTAGGATAGAGGCCATTTTATTGCTTGAAATAATCGTCAACACCCAGAAATCTGACATTTTTTCCGTAATTGTACGTGGCCTCCAAAATTTGTCCGTTTTACGAAAAGTCGCTGTACCCAAACAGCTTTCTCAACAGATTTTCTATGTATCACAAAAACTTCCCCGTCTTGCAAGCTTCCTTTTGGCGTGTTCACATTTCATGTTACCACTGACGTTTCTCACGAATACGTCACGAGAATACACAAAAACCATGTTTTTACGGAACATGGGCCATTGTCTACGGTTTTCGTGAAAGGTGCAAGGAGATCGGCAATAAGTGAGAACAGGATATCTTACCATGGAGAAGATATCGCAGGCAAGAGACATTCAATTTGACCCCCCCCCCCCATCCATTTCTGCCGATCTCTGTGCACCCTTCACGAATACTGTTGCACCTGGCACATAGGCAACTGCCTATATTTTTCTGTCAAAATACTCTTTTAGAAAGGGAAGGGCAGGATATTTTAGGATGGAGAAGATATCGTAGGCAAACAGCATTCAATTATACCCCCCCCCCCTGAATGGCGACAATTTAATGAATCACTGATGGCGGAAGGGGTCAAATCAAACGCCTCTTGCCTTCTCCATGATAAGATATCCTGTTCTCACTTACTGCCGATCTCCCTGCATCCATCACGAATACCGTAGACAATGGCCCATGTTCCGTAAAAACACGGGTTTTGTGCATTCTCGTGACGTTTTCGTGAGAAACGTCAGTGGTAACATGAAATGTGAACACGCCAAAAGGAAGCTTAGAAGACGGGGAAGTTTTTGTGATACATGGAAAATCTGTTGAGAAAGCTGTTTGGGTACAGCGACTTTTCGTAAAACGGACAAATTTTGGAGGCCACGTACAATTACGGAAAAAATGTCAGATTTCTGGGTGTTGACGATTATTTCAAGCAATAAAATGGCCTCTATCCTAAAGGAAATGTTCCGTAGTTTCTGAAAATGGCATCACGTTTTGGATTTGGTGCGATATAAGCCGAGAAATTGCGGCTTTTTTGAAGCAAGCATGGGTTACTTTTTTAAACACAAAAAAAAACATAACTCCGGAACGGATCGACGTGGGACACTTCCGAAGGTACCAATTTACTCCACTTTTAACGTAGTTTTAGCCAAAAATTGTTGTCACACTTATACGGATCCACCCTGCATATCGTTGCCCATTTCGGGGTTCGATTCTCCAAAAAGAAACATTTTCCCTGTTTTAGCCAGCGCTGCCAACTGAAATTCTGGCTTTTCCTGTCAAGCCTAGCTCAAAATCCCTGCAGAATAATTAATACTGAAACAAATAATCATTGTGTAGGTATCTTTATAATTTGGAATGTTCAACTCTGGGAACAAACAAAAGAGTCGCGGTCATGCACTTGTGAGAACTTTATTAAAAACTGATTACCTATAAGGGGGATCAGGGTTATTGTGGGTGCGAGTGAGAGGAAGAAGTGCGTTTTAAAATATATTTTAATAGGGCCCATTTTCTCCAAAAAAAATTGATCTCGTTTAAAGTTGATCGTGGATTAGTTGGCAATAACGACCCACATGAATTCTGATGTAAGTGTTTACATTGTAATCGTGATTAGTTGTGATCGTGGTTTAAGAAGTTGGTGAAACCGGGCCTAATAGTTCGAGAGCTGGCGACAGTCCCAATCAACCGGTAGAACATAGTCACGAAAGGTGTGTAAAACGATGGCATACGACCCCTACTTACGAGTCCGGGAGTCTGCCATACTGTATCTGGGGCCTAAGAATTTGATACCTAATTAAAGTCCTTAATTTGGGTTGGGATATGAATTTAACCGGAAGAACATAGTCGTGAAAATGGTCTCATTCGAAAGGTTTTATGGAGCTGATTACGACTATGATCGCCTGCCTGGGGCATTTGCCCTCTGTGGCTTGTAATAATCACGAAGTTTGGGAAATTCAAATTAACCGGAAAAACATTGCCCTGAAACTGGTCTCATTTGATAGGATTTATGAAGATGATTACAAATATGGACGTCTGGCGGCGCCTACATGGGGCATTTGCCCTCGGTCGCCAGTAAATTCGCAATAAAAATTAAAAAAATAAATAAATAAAATGACCCAGGCAGACGATCATTTTCGTAATCACCTTTATAAAACCTTTCGAATGAGACTAGTTTCAGGACTATATTCTTCCGGTTGAATGGGACTGTCGCCAGTTCTTGCGATACAAGATTTACTGGCTCGTATGGATATAAGATTTACTGGATCGTATATAAGATTTACGCAACGAGGAGGGTCAGAAAGAGATTGCACCGAACATTTATCAGTTTTTACAGCTTCCAAGCTTCGGTCAATTTTCGGTCAGCTTTTACTTTCCTGCTTCTTTATCAACCAAAAGGC
This sequence comes from Corythucha ciliata, assembly GCA_038030265.1. Taxonomy (NCBI): domain Eukaryota; kingdom Metazoa; phylum Arthropoda; class Insecta; order Hemiptera; family Tingidae; genus Corythucha; species Corythucha ciliata. The sequence continues at coordinate 27,922,949 of CM075943.1, forward strand.
GAAGGAAAGGAAAAAAGCGGCGAGGAAGTTTCTTGTGTAAAACTTCCGTTCCTCTACTCAGGAACTATCGTTCCTGGATGTTCGTCGATGTATGAAGCTGGTGGCGTGGTCGGTTTTTTCGAATTCCAAAGGATGGCAGGTTCGCTGATTTTATTTTTCTAAAATTTAGACGACTTCTAGACGGCATGTTTGTGGTTTTACTAACGCGTACATTTATTTGTGTCTCTGACAAAGTCAAGTTTTAAAGAAATAAATGGGTATTCAAGCAAAACTTTGGTTTTTCATTTATCTATTTCTGTGAGTATTCAAGGCAGGACTGGAAAATGTTCATCTCATACATATTATTAGCGCATTTCATCATTTTAGTGCATTTCATTCTGAAAATGCACTATTGGTCTCGTCGTGATGGTGGCAAACATGGGTCATGTCATGTTTTCTTCACGTTTCAGAACCTTTAGAACACGAATTCAGTGGTCTCCAGGATTTTTATAGGTGGTGGGGGTGGTCCCTCCGGTGTGGAAGTGTAAAAATAGCGTTGAACTTCACTAGTTCATCTTAGCGCTCTAAAATTCGACTCAATAATTTAATGTAACGAAAGCCCTGGGTTCCATTGAGATTTATCGAAAACTTTGATGGTGGAGGGTGAAAGGGGGGATGAAATTTCAAAAAAAAGCGCTTAAATTCACACGTTTAGGTATTATAAAATACGGCACAAAACTTTAATGTAACAAAGCCCTTGGAAAACTACCGAAACTTTTCGACATTTTTGAAGAGAGGGTGGTGAAAATAGAGGAAGAAGTTCGGCTTAATGAAACAAATTATGGTATCAAAATTATTACTTCTGGGACGGCCTAGGGTATCCGTATACGGAATGAAATGCACTCTTTCCGACCGCCAGCTGCCGGAGCGAATTCTTTTTTCGCTTGGATCACCACCGTCGGTCGGCCTCACTTTTTCCGTACTCAGATTCTTCTCTATAGAGTATTAAACCGCTCCCCGATCTACCCCAAAATGCTGGATGCATAGAGGTAATATTACATGGAGGGAGTCTTGCTCCAATATGACGGCGGAATAGGTTATAATATGACTGTCCATTAATATAAATAAATTCAAAAATGAAAACCTCCCTTTCTGGTCAGTGAGTGAACTTTTTTTTAGTTTTATATTAAACCTGATTCATATCAGCTAGCATTGTTTCAACAAAACAAGGCGATTATTATTACATCAAAATTTGCGTTTTAGTTTTCTTTAAAATGTATTTGGACGTCTCAAGAAACAGAGAAAATATGAGACATCTTGTAACTTTCAGAGCCCGTGAGCTAAATTTCAGGGATCTTCTTCGGTAATAAAACGCTCGGTGTCGAAGTCCACTTCGAATTGTGTGTTGCGTACAGCTGAAAAATGACTTCAAAATACGAATTGCACTTGGCACATAGCGCTGGCTATGCCGTAGAGCGGGTCACTCGTCTCGTGTCTCCAATCTCCCTCTATTTCCTTCACAGCGGCAATCTGAAAACCTCCTCGCAAGCCGCTAGCCGTAGTTCACGGTAAAAAAGTGTCACTATCCAACATTTTTGATACATGGAACTTCCTCATTGTAGAAAACCTCTGTTGTAGTGGTTTGTTGTCAAATGACAACAACAAATTACATGGAGTACAGGGGCCTTATTCCAAGTTGTCGGAAAAAACTCACGTGAGGTGGTGGCTATGGCGAGATAATACTATTTCTGATGAAGCGTCCTTGGATACCGCTTACGGGATTATTTCCCGACAACTCTAACTAGGGCCCCAGGACAAAGCCTGAATTGGGGGGGTGGGTAGAAGGGTTGTCACAAATATGGCCGCCAAAGTACACCTTCAGAACCTTGAATTTACCTCTACATCGTCAGGTTATCAACAAAAATGCTCACCTCCCCCCTGAGATTAATGCAAAATTAAAAAAAAAAAAAAGCGCCCGAGTTAGAATGAACAAGGGGTATTTCGGGGAATTTGTTCGGTAAAAACTAAATCAAACTCGTCAACACTCTCGTTCTCAAAGCGTGGACGACTTGATGTTCATACGATTTCATTGTAAATGTCATCGTTCGTGGCACGTAGCCGTGTTTTCAAGTGGATTTTGGTGTTTATTTTCTAAAATAAGTGGCCCTGATCGCGTTCCATCAACATACTATAGTCGGATCGGCGAAAGAATGTGCATGAGTGGTGGGAGGCCATAAGCCCGCCTTTTCCCTCTCTTAATGTGGTTCTCCACTTCTCCTCTTATTTTCAAACAACTGCAACCAATAACGGAGAGTTTTACCGATAAAATAGGAGAGGCTCCTCTCAGGTGATGGTGTGGTAGCGGTAAGTCATGTGGGTTTAGGGAAAAGAGAGGGTAATTTCATGCACATTCTTTCACCGATCCGACTATAGGAAAAATATTACATGGGCGAGACAGTGACGAGTTCAGAAAGAGCCGCTCCGCCTCTTGAGGACTGGGAAACTAGGATTTGAACAAAAGTCGCCACACTCATGCAGTTCTCGCTCGAACTACGGGTCTTCTCATTTGCAGTGCTGGTACATAATATAATGTTTCTGAATTGGTTTGTTTCTTGCTTGCGAGCGATTATTATGTGAAATAAACGTTCGTGATTTCTTAGCCCTGTATTTCTCTTTGCTATCAGAGGATCGACCCCTGAAGAAACATACCCCAAATTTCACATCACATTAGTGAAAAACAAGTTATCTTGAACTCAGAAATGACGTATTCCACAAAAAACATGAGTGACGGATTTCCCGGTGGCTTCTGTCGTGATTCCCTGAAGAGGATTGGAGCTACTTGCGCACGTTGAAATATCCGGAAAAGAAGTCCAACAACTCGCGCATGGTCGACCGTTTAAAATAAAGATTTTCCGGAGTATAGTTGTGGGTTATTCACTTTATTAATGCCCTGTGAAACAATCTAAAAACTCACAGAGACAATTTCTAGACATACTAGAGGAAAAAAGAACAAAACTAGAAATTCAAAGTGGACATGTGTGAATAAAAAACAACTTGACTTGAGGTTACTTTGTGGTTCACAAGGTGCACCTCCCACCATAACTACGGTCAACAAATTTCAAGCCCAAGTTTTCTCCATTCATTTTTATCTCTATGCTTAGCTACAATCGCCAATATGGGAGGTTATTTTCATAAATAACTCTCTCTACACCAAGGTGACTAAACTCTTCTTAAGGTGCCGCGGACTTCCCCCTGCCAATTAGACGGGAGGGATGGGGACTGACGTCACCTGCAGTCCTTTACTCCCGATTGCTCACCCTAGAGCAGCAGAGCAAGTTAATCTTGAAATTGAAGTTTATACATTCTCAAAAATCACAACCCAATAACAATTAATAATGTACTGGGTCCAGCGCAAAGGCGGTTGGGACTGCTCATGACGAAGGTGAAGAAAGTAAAGGCCGAAGATCTGCGGCACCTATAGAAAGTTTAATCAGCTTGCTCACCACTTTTAACCATCGGGATCGGACACGGCAACGTTGCCATTGAAATCCCACCCCTACCGGTCTATCAAAGCATATGTGGCACCCAACAGTCTACCAATCACGTTCGAGAAAAGTTGGATGCCAAACAAAAGGTGCCCGTTCCCTAATCTACAAGGTTATTGTACTACAGAGGCAGCGCCGTAAGAAAATAGGAGGGGGACCTGAAAATAACGCGTCATCGGGTATGCAAATTGAAATTTTTTAAATTATAATCTAATCATGTTATGTGTGTAAAGAAATGTATTGTTTTTGCATACCCTATGACGCGATTTTGGGGGGATTTCCCCTCATCTATTAGTTATGGCGCTACCTCTCCAATATAATAACTTTGACGTATGTATACCTACATTTACAAACAACAACAAAAACCATATTTTAATACATTAATTCTGTCAGTCTCACGTTCTGGCATGATCAGCTCGTGGGCATTATTAGAATGAATCCGTGAATTCGGGGTTTATAAAGAAAATACGTGAAATTTTGGGTTTTAATTAGGTAGCGAAAATTCGTGAAATTGATTTGATAGGGGGGTGTTGAAGGAGCCAAATTCACTACACTTCGGTAGTTTTACAGGGTCAAAATTACGACATTTGGTTATCAAACAAGTCGAATCAGTTTTTCAAAACAACCAACATTTTAGAAAGAGCTAAAGACATGTCATTTTGTATTTATAAAGCGGGCATCCCCGAAATTTCGTTTCAGAAGAGTGAATGCCAGAAAATTTGGTTTGCAGGAGCCAAACTCAAAAAATTCGGGTTTTGAAACAGCAAAAATCCCTAAAATTTTGATTTTAACGAGCCAAATCCACAAAATTGGGATTGAATGAGCGAATTTGGGATTCAAACTAGCCTATATGGAGATCTTTGGTTTTTGAAAGAGCACATAGCGCATGACTGGTTTTGGATCAGCGATTGCGAGCCAAAATGTATGGTTTTCTGTCGAATGCTATGGATTCCTGGGAAGGAATCTCCAGAAGTTTTTTAGTGAAATGGAGTCGTGAGTGTGAGTCAATCAGTGGCCGTAATCACTGTCTTTTGTTCTCATCAGGGCTTGGTAATTGGAATGTCCGCCCCTTTTTAGAAGCGTAGAACGTGGGAATAGTACATTTTACAACAAGAGAGGAAAGTGGAACTTTACAACTGATGCTCCCGAGCTTACGACAACTCACGGGTAAAGTTCCACTTTCCTCTCTCGTTGTGAAATGTGCTATTTCGCGTGATTTCAACGCGAAAAAGTTAGTAGTGGGAAGTTTGTTTTGTGTGTACGTTGGTCTAATTAATAGGTATCCGATAGTTTGGCATGATACTCGATTTGATCACTCATGAGGAGTCGCAGGAACATCGGTAAATCAAGCTCACGACGGGCATCTTGTAGGAGGGCTACGCTCGCTTTAAGAAAGGTTACGACAGGTCTGGCGCCCTCTCGTATAAAATCAGGCCGGGACCCCCTGCCCAAACGCCCGCCCCAACACGCTACGCCACTGATTTCTCCTCTCTCCGGTCTGTGCTCTATGAGGCGTTGGATCTGCGCTGAGCTATAACATTCCCCCTTGACCACAAATGGGACGCGTGATATTTTGTAACATTTTAAAAATCAGGTGTACCTCATTGTTATTTTTATATTTTCGATAGAACTGGATAGAACGTTAATATTATGTGAAATCCCCAAATTCGCCGTAATCAAAAATGTTTGAAACCCTCAAGTGTCGCGGTTTTGCACCGTCAACCGCGTTTTTATTAGTTTTTGCAATTATTTTTCCCGGTAAGTTGCTGGTTTCAGATTCAGACACGCAAATGCATTTCACTGTGATGTACTCTAGTGGTGTTATGTTCATGCCAGGCGACCTCGGTCATGAATTTTTCCGATAGGGCGGCTCCCCCCTCCCTTATTTGACCAACGTCCGAAACGCCGAATATTTACAGGTCCCGTCGTCAGCCGATCGTGTTTTGATTTCAACATCGCGAAACTTCCAAATCAAACGATCGACATGTCGCAAGAAACAAATGTGGTGATGTGTGAATCAGACTGGGAGGCTTTGGAGGTAGCCCCCGGTGATTACTGTGACTATAAAGCTCGGGACATGAAACGCGATCACTGTTACATGTCCGCTATAGCTGTGTCAGGTACCCAACTACGATGTGTTTCACCTTTCCACATCCCGAGTACGCTCCGTTGGTTTCTGTTTCAGACCAGAACGAAAACGTTGAACTGTACCTGTACGAAGGAGGTTGTTATTACGACAGAGCTCTCAATTACTGCGTGGAATTACCCTCGTATTTAAATCAAAACTCGAAACATTTACGAAACGAGTTCTGCAGCGTTTGCTACACGGATAATTGCAACAATCCGTCGACTATTCCCCGGGTGAAAGATTTAAACGCACATTTAGGGCAACAAGGGTATCTTGCTAGATCGCTGAGCTCTAGGATCGGATCGCCCCTCAATCTAATTATTGCGCTTCACTTGTTGACGGCTTGAGACTGAAAAATAAAAATATAAATTCGATGGCTACAACCCAGGACTCGAGCTCTCGCACAAACGATGCTATTCAGGTCACAAACTTAACTATATGAGAGGGAGGGGTGGCCACAGTCTTAACATTAATCCATCCATTCTAATCAGTTTGACACTGCGTCTCTATACCTTTTAAAAACACCCCAGCCCACCCATCCATCTCTGGAAAACGCCCAGCCCTAAAGGGTCGCGGTTGATTGAAGGAAGTTCAAAAACAGCCGGCTAGCGACAACCGCAAGTTCATTTGCCCGGTGATGGGTGTGGTGAGGGTTGGATGTTGATCATCGGACTCGCCCAAAATGAAGTTTACCTCTCCTTTCTCGGAACCGTTTTAATTCTAAAGCGTCAAAAAGGTAATCAAATTATTATCGAGCCTAATAGCCAAAGGGTATGTTTGTATAGGAGCGGTGAATAAAGAATAGAGCTAAGAGGAGTCGAGCCCCTCTAGGCTGATAAAGTGAGCCTAGAAACTACGCCACCCTACTTTTGTGTCACGCAGCTTCGACATAAACATTTCCACTGGAAACCAATATGAAAATTTTCTTTGCTATGCTCCCCTCGCAGCTCTCCTCTTTAGTCACCGCTTCTGTATAAACATACCCACAGGGCTAAATCGCGGAGCAAACTATATCGGGCCCTCGCTCTAAAGGGTAAATAAAACAGTTTCTGGCGCCCGATAACATGGAAGGTGGGGAGGGGGTAAATAGAAGCGTTTGAGCGTGAAACGTTGGATGTCAATTGACTTTTCCTGTATATACCAAGATTAATAGTGTTTGCTGATATCCCCGCCCTCACCAACCCAAATAGCCGCGTGCTCCATTGATTTTCCTTATATACCTTTTAAAAGTGTGCGCACCTGTGTCTCCTTGTGGACAAATTGTCAATTGACCCATTGGCTGTTATAAATGGATAAGGGGAGGGCGTACGACCAGCTCACGTGTCAAAGAGCTAACTTATGTCATTTCTGAGTCGAATTCTGAGATCAAAATTGTCCAGTTTTTGGTCGAATAATCCACGAAAAGTCAAATTCACTTTCGCATTAGGTAAACAAAACTTGTGTTTTTGTAGCAACTTAACCCGGCGAAATTGCTTTTCCAAGAGACGAAATCCGTGAAGTTTTCCCGATCTGGGGAACGCTATTATGTTGGATTTCACGGCCTTGGTCGGCTTAAAATTAAGTCGGACTTGAAAGAAAAAATGCATCGATGCATGCATAAAGTTGCAGCCGTAGGAGCCTACACTCTCAGTCTTTCCTCGTTGGGGTGCGTCGAAAACGTACCGTCGGCACCCGAAACCGGTACGTTTTTGACACACGCCCTACACGAGGGAAGACTGACAACGTAGGCTCCTACGCCTACAAAAATATATGCTTGCGTTACCTACTTACCCTCGTAGTTTAAGCGACCACAGTATAATAAAATTGAAATGCATTTCATTTTTTGTAAACAAGGTTCGGCTTAGCTAAGCCGAGGTGGTGAAATCCTATATATTAATAGGATTTCTTATTTTTTAGGGTGATATTTTAAGTAGCTAAAATCACGAAATTTGCTTTTTAAATAGAGGCGATTTTTTCATTTTAAAGAACAAATTTACCTGTGAAATTGGGTCTTGAAAGAGCCAGAATCGAGAAAAAAGCCAAATCCGCGAAATTAGGCTTTTGAAAGATCCAAACACGTGAAATTGTATTTTGACGGAGCCATATTCGTGAAGTTGTTTTTTTAAAAAGTCAAATCCGTTTTTGAAGGAGTCAAACTCATGAAATTTGGCTTTTGAATGAACGGAAATCCCCAGAAATTGGTTTTTGGGTGAGGAAACCCCTCGATATTGGCTGTTTGGTTTTTATTATGTAATAGGAAAACCCCGAAAATTTTTTTTTACGATGACCGATCAATTGGAGGTAATAAGCGTCAATCAAACCCGTAAAATTTGAGTTAGAAAGGGCCTAGCTCGCGAAATTTGAATTTGGATCTTTACGAGGCCACCCCACAGAGGATCGGCTTTTGCGAAGTTTTTGGTATTGTATGAGAGAAACACACGAATTTGGTTTTTTGGAATGAGAAACTGATAAACCCTAGCCCCAACCCCTCTAATCGTTACGGGCTGTTCAGATAGGCCAACCAAGAAAATTAGTTTTTGAATATGCCAAACCTCCCAAAATTGGTTTTTTGAATGAGAAATCCCTTACCCCCGCTTAAAGTTGATTTTTGCAAGAGTGAATGAGTGAAAACTCCGAGATTTCTTAATTGAGTGTTGGCTGTTGAGACTTGAGATAGCCAAATCTGCGAACTTTGTTTTTTCTTCTGGTACAAAATCCGTGAATTTTTGGTTGGAAGAGCCCAATGCGCGAAATTTGATTTTTCAAAGTCAATGCCAAGAAATGAATTTTGAAAGAACACGAAAAAACAACACAAAGTTTGGTCTTTGACAGAGCCAAACTCGAGAGTTACGGGGTTTTGTGAGACCCAAAGCCGCAAAATTGCATACTGTGAGAGTCAAACATGTAAAAATGTGTTCTTTTAATGAAACAGGCCCTTTTACAAGACGCATAGCACAGAGCTTGTGAACGGGGTCTGAACTGCGTCTCTTGGGTGGAGGGGGGTCACCGCTGATCACCATTGATCACCACTAGAAGAAATAACGTGAGAAGGGGGTGGAACTGGACGCCACTGACCATCTGTAATCAAAAACCCAACTCGGTGTACGAAACCATGGATACCCAAGAAAGTAACAGTTTAAAGCCCTTGGAGGCAAACATTAAATTTTTCGGTTACTATTTCAAATTTTAGTTCAGAATGAAGGATAAATTACTCGTAATTTCGACAATAACGACCGTGATGCTACTGGTCTTGATCGGTAAGTGTCGGGGAGCGGCAATTTCGGGGCGTGCCGCATATTTTGTTAGAACATCGCGGGTATTTTGGCTCCAGGCAGACCCACCGCCGAGTTGTCTTGCCACCAGTACGACTTCGCGAAAAGAACCCTCGACCAGGTCAATCTGAAGAATAAAACGAAAATCCAATCGTGCTCCGTTATCCATGAAAAAGAGAACCTCGCCCCTGGCGACATGTGTTACCCGCAGAGCGCTGCCAATGACAAGTGTTTCACTCTCATAATGGGCATTCTAGGTTTGTGGTGAGGGGGGAGGGGTGAGTTTGGCGCACAATTCTATTCACCCCCTCTCAATTCACAATATTTCAGACGACGGTAGTGGAGTGCCTGAAGAATTATTATTTCAAGGTGGGTGTACATCGACTACAATGACGAGGGAAGAGGAATGCACCGAATCTATGGCACATCTCATCGAAAGTACACTGAACTTCTATATCGTTTATTGCGATCTGTGCACGCAGAATAAGTGCAACATTCCGTTGGATCTTCACCGATTGGCCGATGGAGCGGTGGGAAGACCGTCGAAAACTAAGGAGAAGAGTAGGGCGGAGATTTCCGGGATCGGAAATAATTTGTTGATTCTTTTCGCGTTCCTGATATTCTTGAAATGAACGTTTATTTCATGTTACACCAACAGTTTTAATTATTTTAGTGTATTTTAAGGATATAGGGGGGGGGGGTCCGAAGGAAATGGTGGTAACAATCTTTTTCCGTCCAAGTCGAAGGGTTTACAACTTAGCCACCACAGTTGGATACAACAAAAACATGAGTCCCTCCCTCTTCGTTCCACCATAAACCACTTCTTCAACAACACTCGTTTCGTCTTGTTTGAAGAAATGGAGGGTGAAGCATTTTATCCCTCGCTTTCACCTAATTATATACTTGCGGTTGAATTTAATTCGCGGTAGAGTTACACCAGTGAGGGGCGTAAAGGATGGCTCATGCAATTTGTCTCCCACTCACGTTTTTACTCCCGAGACCTCGGTGTACACGTTTTAACCTGTGGGGGATTACTCACAGCGTCACAGGGCCTTCTTCTTTTTTTAATATTATTTTTAATTCAATTTTTCTTCAATTTTTAAAGCGGCCCGATAGCGTTATTGTGGGACACGCCCATAACGATTTCGACATTCGGCAAACATTGACCACGGGTTTTTACGCTTAAATAACAAATATACAGGGCCAAAAATTATTGCGTTATTCGTGACTATGTTACATTAATGAATTGTGACTTATACGTCTTGTCTCACAAGAGCATTATTCTGTTTTTGCAGATGGTCAAAATGATGGTAACAGTCGTCGTTGTCTTCACGGTCTGTTGGCTTCCCTACAATATTTTATTGGTAAGATGTCCGACGGTTTAATTGACCAAAAAAACAAAAAAAAAAAAAACACTAGTAGAGAGAGACAATTTTGTGGTTACACAATGCTCGTTAAAAGTGCCTTTGCGACATCGTTCTGTAAGCCTGGAGTCTTGCACTCCCACAGGCCTCTGCCAATTTTCCCCTGCCACTTTCCACACGGTCGATTTTCACATTGTCGATTTCCCCTAAGTCAAGTTTTTCTCACATCTAATTTCCACATTTGCCATTTGCTTAGGGCTAATAACCGAAGCAGTTGATGCCCAAAAAAGAAAGAAAAAAAAGAAAAAAAAAAGAAAGAAAAGAAAGAAAAAAATTCGCTCCGGCAGCTGGCGATCGGAAAGAGTGCATTTCATTTTGTATATACGGATACCGTAAGCCGTCCCAGAAGTAGTAATGTCAGTTAGAGTTTGTACTCGGATGAGTGAACTTCTCGTCCGGGTCCCAACTCGCAAAAAAAAAATATTTCTTTCTCTTATACACGTAGTCTACACGTATAAAACTTTAGTAGTTTAAAAAAGTCTGAGTGAAAAAAAAACTGCATAATGAGCGACTTTACGGAAGTGCGCGATAAAAAGAACAGTTCTAAAAAACGCAAGCTCCGCAAGGAGACGGAAAATTCGTCTAGTGAGACCCCGGCCTCGGTCCCGACTTTCAACCGCTTTGACGCTATCTCCGATAGTGTTCTCTCCGAAGATGAGATGGACGTCAGCCCCCCCACTGGCCTCGAATGCTACAGTTAAAGAAAAGAAAAACGTATTCAATATGCCCCCAATTGTAATGTACTCACAGTTCCTAAACTGTACGGTGTCTCTAAATCTACTTAAACCGAAGCTCAAAGGTCAAATAGAATTTAAAGGCAAACGTGATAGAATTATTGTCTACACATCAGTCAAGGACGACTACGTCTTCTTTCAAAACTACTTGAAAGAACGCAAAATTGAATTCTTCACATACAAACCAAAGGAGGAAGTTGGACCTAAATTCATCGTTCGGCTTCCCACATCGATCACCGAACAAGAAATCACCGATGATCTCGCCTCCAAAGATGTACATGCTGAAAAAGTCACTCAGTTCGTGAAGAAGGACGATCAAGGTCAAATTGCCATGCGTCATCCAATCTTTCTCATTCATTTTAAACCGGGTACATTAACCAAACAAATAACATCGATCAGAACCATCCTCTATCCTATCACCGTGTGCACTGGGAAAAATATCAAAACTCTCGACTCGTTACTCGTTGTTATCGCTGTCAAACGTTCGGCCACGTTGCCTCGAACTGCCATAGAAACTTGAGGTGTGGGAAATGTTCCCTTTCCCATGAAATTCGGGAGTGCACAACGAACATTGCACCCGATAGAGTTAAATGTGCAAACTGCAACGGCGATCACCCAGCTGATGACCCGGCGTGCCCAACATATTTGAGTCAAATCGCTCGTCGCTCTAAAAAACCGATGGCCTCAGCCAGGAGGACTCGTCCTGACTATAAAGCAATTATAGAGGACTTCCCTGCTCTCCCCGGAAGTTCGAAACCTTCCTTTCGACCCCCTCAACCCACTGCTTGGACACAGAATAGAACTCCGGCATCCAATAAAGTAGACGCTACCTCTGAGGACCCGGAAACGCCCTCGCTGCTCTCAAGTATTCGCGAGTTACAAACCATGTTCAATATTCATAAACTAGTAAGTACTTTTAAGAATACTGTTAACAAACTACGGGAGGTTCGCGACCCTATGTCAAAACTTTTAGTTATTGTGGAAGCTGTTTTTTCTTATTTTGATTAGACCTTCTACTGTCCTAAAACACTGCTCACTGTTGCACTGGAATTGTAATTCTATAAAAACGAAAACTGCCGAGCTTTTGCTAACACTTCAGGAAATGGAAATTGATATATGCTGCCTCAATGAAACTAAGTTAAACCCTTCTACTTCTGTAACCATACCTGAATATGCAATTTATAGAAACGATCGCAACAGCCGTGGTGGAGGCGTGGCTATAGCTATACGTAAAAACATGAAACATGAACTACTTGCCCTTCCCCCGGCCTTATCTGTTGAAGCTGTAGGCATAAAGTGTTTTTTCCGGAACAGGGAAGCTCTAATTATTTCTGTATATCGAAGTGGCCCAACCGCCACTTTTTCAAGGGACATTCGTGCACTGATGAGTATGGGGCGCAGCGTCTTAATATTGGGAGACCTGAATGCTAAACACAGAACGTGGAACTGCAATGTTAATGACAAAGCTGGTAGAATCCTTTTTAACCTCTCCATGAACCTAAGCTTTAGTACACTAGCGCCTGACCTTCCTACATACATCCCTCGCCGCCCTCGCAATCCTAGCGTACTTGATATTGTCCTTTCAAAAAATTTACCCCACTCTACGTGCCCTGTATCTCATGCCATCCTTTCCTCTGATCACAACCCAATTAGCCTGACGATTAGTATGGCTCCAATTTCAGAAACTGTTACCCATCCCCCCAACTGGAATTTAACCGACTGGAATACCTTTAAGGTGTACGTAAATGATCACATCGTCACTAAGCCCATTCTCACAGATGAACATTCAATTAACATGGCCCTCTCCCACTTCAATGACCTTCTAATTAAGGGTGCCAAAGTGTCTACTCCCTGCACATCACGACACAATCCTGACCACACAAAAAAATTACCGTCATTCATTAAAATGCTTATCTCACTAAAAAATAGAGTAAATCGTCTTTTTTCCTCACACCGTACCCACTCTCTTTCTAAATTGCGATCTTTTTTACAAAATAAAGTCAAAACTCTCATTAGAGCCTGGCGTAATGACGAGTGGAATAAATTTCTACGTTCTATAAAACCAAGCAATAACTCACTGTGGAAAGTTGCTAAACATTTTAAAACTCCCTATTCCTCAAAAATTCAACCATTCCGAGAGACAGACGGCACACCCCTGGTAACCCCTCTTCAAAGAGCAAATTTCCTCGCCAACCATTTTGAAAGGATTCATTCACGAAACCTGTACATGAGCACCCAAAATCATCATGCACGTGTTACCCGTTCAGTCCGGCATTTCTTGCGTGACAATACCCAAACAACAAACGTTCAGCTGACCAGTCCTAAGGAAGTCGGCAACATAATAAAATCACGTAAAAACAAAAAGGCTCCTGGACCTGACTCTATTACTAACAAAATTCTGAAGCACCTTCCTCGCAAAGCCCTAGTTCATATTACCTATATATTCAATAAAATGTTAATGCTGGGTCACTTCCCAGATAATTGGAAACTGGCGAAAGTAATTGTAATACCAAAAGCTGGTAAAGACCTTTCTGATCCAAATAACTATCGTCCAATTAGCCTGCTAAGTAATCTTAGTAAAATATTCGAAAAAATAATCCAAAAGCGCCTTGTGACCTTCCTCTCCGAGAAAAATATTTTGCGGGACGAACAATTCGGGTTCAGACAGTCCCTGTCTGCCCAAGGACAACTTTTTCGCATTGTGAACTTCGTTACAGATAACTTTAATGCTAAGAAACACACTGGTATGGCGTTGATGGATATAGAAAAAGCATTTGACACTGTTTGGCACCACGGTTTGCTCCACAAACTTGTTAAACTCGAATTCCCCGTGTATATCATTAAAATTATATCATCATACCTTAAAAATAGAACTTTTCGTGTACATATAGGCTCATTTTCTTCTGTAGTAAGACACTGCTACTCTGGTGTGCCCCAAGGGTCCATTCTGGGCCCCATCCTGTTCATAATCTTCATCAATGATATGCCCATACCTGGACATATCGTCCTAGCCTTGTTTGCAGATGACACTGCTCTCCTTACGTCGTCATGGCTAGTTGACACGATAAGTAGAAGGCTATCTGCTGGTCTAGACAAAATTAATAACTTTCTTAATCTGTGGAAGCTAAAAGCTAATGTCTCAAAATACGAGTGTATACTGTTCACCAAACGTAGACCTATCATCACCCACGATGTCCAATGCAATAACACCCTCATCCCTTGGTCACCTTCTGTAAAATACTTAGGCGTGCAGTTGGACTCCAAATTGTTGTTTACCACTCACGTACAATGTAAGGTTGACGCCGGCAAAAAAGCCATCAGACTCCTATTTCCTCTGTTATCCCGAGACTCCCAGCTTTCAAGGTTCAACAAACTTTTACTGTATAAAGTCGCAGTACGCCCACTCCTTGTCTATTCCTGCTCCGCCTGGAATTTCACGTGTAAAACAAATATTAACAAACTCCAAGTCACCCAAAACAAATTTTTGAGACTTGTAACAAATTCTCCTCGTCGCACTAGGATTAGTGAACTACACCAAAATTGCGGTACTCCACCAATTCACGACTATATCAAAATACTAACTACTAAATTTCTTCGTAGATCTCTGTGTAATCCCAACCCTTTACTCTCCAACATTACTGCAAGGCAAGGCCCTCATAAATCCCCAGTGTCTCTTTTCAGAGACATAGTTGAGTGAATCTATTTGTAACACTGGTTAATATTTTCATCGTTGGGGTTTCCCTACAAATTATAATGTCTACTGTCTAGCTAAGGGTTTTTTGATGATTTCTCCCTTTTTACCAACTCTGTAACCACCAAATCTCTCCTCATTTAATATGTGTTTAGGATAAGGCTCATGTATCACAATGTAACCACAACCTATATTATTTAAATCTATTTCCCTCTCTTATGCAAATAAAAACATTAAAATTAAAAAAAAAAAAAAAAAAAAAAAAAAAAAAAAAAAAAAAAAAGTAGTAATGTTGAGACCATGGAGACCATGATTTTTTTCGTTAATGACTGACCCTCCATCGTACTGTTTGCTGCCGGGTTTGTTTAAGCTGAACTTAAAGGGAATCAAAGGCTATTTCAAAATGAAATCATCGTAATATAATGCTTCTAGAATCAACTGGTGATTTCTAGTAATTTTTTTACCAGTTACCTATTACCCATATTACCCCCCCAACCAACCAAGTCGACTGATTTGGCCCAATGCAATACCAAACGAGGTCGTATGACTACTGATTTTTGTGCCAAAGCGCGTTCCGCTAAATTGATTTCTTCGAGAGTTATCGTGCTAACAAGAAAACGGCCATAATATTATATATATATATGAATCCTGGAGACCACTGAATTCGTGTTCTAGAGGTTCTGAAACGCGAAAAAAACATGACATGACCCATGTTTGCCACCATCACGACGAGACCAATAGTGCATTTTCAGAATGAAATGCACTAAAAAAAAAATTCGCTCCGGCAGCTGGCGGTCGGAAAGAGTGCATTTCATTTCGTACGCGGATACCCCCGCCATGATTTGTTTCGTTAATGTTTGACCCTTTCTCGTACTGTTTGATGCCGGGTTTGTTTAAGCTGAACTTAATGGGAATCAAAGGCTACTTCAAAATGAAATCATCGTACCGAATATAATGCTTCTGGAACCAACTGGTGATTTGTAGTGATTTTTTTACCAGTTCAAGCCATATTTCCCCCCCCCCCTTCGACCGATTTGGCCCAAATGCAATACCAACCGAGGTCGTATGACTACTAATTTCCGGGCCAAATCTCGTTCCGATAAATTAATTTCTTCGAGAGTTATCGTGCTAACAAGACCACACACTTACTTCCACTCCGGGGGCACCACCCCCTCCTACTTGGGTTTTTCAAAAAATTAAAATGGGAATCAAAGGCTAGTCTAATATAGAGTATTTGTACCGAATATGATGGATCTAGAATCAACTGGTGATTTTTAGTGATTTTTCGACCATTTCAAGCCCTGTTCCCCCCCCCCTCCACCACGACCGATTTGGCCCAAATGCAATACCGACCGGGGTCTTATGACTACTGATTTTTGTGCCAAAACGCGTTCTGCTAAATTAACTTCTACGAGAGTTATGGTGCTAACAAGACCGCAGACTTACTTCTAACCAGGGGGAACCACCCCCTCCTACTTGACTTTTTCAAAAAATTAAAATGGGAATCAAAGGCTAGTCTATCATGGAGTCGGTAGGAAGGGAGTTAACCCGTGAATCAAACGGGTCCACCAAATAGCTTAAAGATGGAAAAATGGTGATTTTCAGATTTAAAATGTTTAATTCGCGGCTGAAATTGAGAAAATTCGCTAATCTACCGCATAAATTTGGAAAAAGCTCTCATTTACCGCTTTTACGAAAACTTTAACTCGAGCTGAAAGCGCTAATATGCAATTTCTCAATCCAACGTCCAAGAACAAATAGAGAAAACCCGCTAATTGGCGGCTCAGCGGAGGACCTTCAACGGGTAAAACGGCGCTAATGAGTTGTTCTTCTATAACAATTCCGCAAAACTTTAGGAAAAGTGGCAATGGACGGTGAAAATAGAGAACAACTTCAATTTGTGACTCAAATTAAGAAAATAAAGATAATTTTTAAGTACGCAATGCCTGCAACCTCCAGCGTAAAATAACGCTAATTGTGATATTCTTTGTTCTATGTTCTTTGGGGCGATTCCTGAGCTGAAAAGGAGAAAAAACGTTAGTTCAGGGCAAAGAGTGAGAAAAAGCTTTAATTCGAGGCTATAACTGAGAAAAAACACTCATTTGCCTCTAAAATTGACGAAAAACACTAACTCATAGTATCTGAAGGCAACTTATGACGCCTAGGTGGGGTTGGAAAAAACAAAAATATTTTAAGGACGTGTCACGTCAAAAAAAACTTGCGTCCCCAGGTTATGAAGGTCCTTATTATGCAGGTAAAATTGAGAAATCACGCGAATGGACTGTTCTTGGGGCGCTAATTTGCCTGAATAAAGAGTTTTAACTCGATAAATTCGCTTATCGCCATCTGGAAGCTGTCAGGTGTGTTAAAATGTCCGGAATCAATTCCTAAAGCAAGTTTTAACGAGTTGTGAAGGAGGGGTTTCTCGTAGCTATGGAGCGCTCCTGCTGAAAAAAGCGCCCACCTTCTTCGAACACGACAGAGTTATCAGTTCTTTCCCCCAATTATTTAGTCCCTTCAGGGAATACGCGTGGAGGAGAGAAAAAAATATGACGCTCTATTTTTTTCAGATTCTCGTAGAGTTGAATCCAAGCCTCGAAGAGTGGCACGGTCTGCCCTATCTCTACTTTGCCGTTCACTGGCTGGCTATGTCTCACTCGTGCTACAATCCGCTCATCTACTGTTGGCTCAACGCTCGATTTCGTACGGCCTTCTGTTTGACGTTGAAAAAACTCTCGTGCAACCGGAGGAGAAAACCAGCGGCTCAAGATCAACTTTTAAATCGTATCAACACATGTACAACGTACATCAGCCTTCACCGAGCCAAGCACCGAAGTAAAACCAGCTACTTGGAGCAGCCGCTGTAATCAATTGTGTTCCTTCTTTTTTTTTAACGCCCGACTGACTTCTTCGTCAATTTACTATTAAATTTGTCAAGTTTTAACGTAAATTTAATGTTTTTCCAGTATGTATTTATAACTGTAAATATATTTTTTGTACATAAAATTCGTCCGAAAAAAAAGCACAGGGATCTAGTCAGTGGCAACTAAAATGCGACCCCTTCACCACTCTCTTCGTGTAATTAGCTCTGAGTTTAATAGTTACCGTCGTAGAATGTTGTCAATGTCAATAAAATGTGATTTTTTTACTGTTTTACATTTTCCAATCCTTATTTCAGGGGTGGGTGGGCAATGTCCTTTGAGACAATATCCTTTGAGAGTAGGAATCCGTCTTGAAAAAGAATGTAAAATGGTGGAATGGTGTTCGGTGGGTGGGGCCTGGGAGGAAGTCTATAAAGGTGTCAGTTTGCTTGAAATGGAAAATAATAAATAAATTGAAATTGTCGTCATGGTATCTCCTATTTCGTCGTGCAAGAAGATTTTGTTCTACTTCTTTATTTTGTTTTATTTTTTGCTATAAATCACGCTTTTTTGTGGCATCAAATATGGGCATTGATTGGTTCGTTTCCTATATGAAGTCACCAACCAATGGCGATGAAAAGGTCGAATGATTAATTAATTTGCTATTCTACGCTTAATTATGATTATTGATAGTAATTTGCAAACTCCTGGTGACTGACCTTAACTTACAGAGCAGTAATTAAGTGCACAGTCTTCTGTGTAGTGGTGGTGGTAGCGTAAACTCGGCGTTCAATTTAATTTTCAATGCAACGAAATCCAAGTAGTTCGTACTGATGCTTTCGTGTATAATAAACAAGGTACCTAATTATAATCTCATTCATATCGATAAATGGATCGCAGCGTGCGACTGAATTACAGTAATTACGAACAACCCCCTCCCCTTCCACCATCGTTGCACCACTGTGGCCAGTTTTAACAAGAATTCGATCCTCTCTTCCATTTCTTCCCATGCACAAAAAAGGATAAGCTCGTTTATAGTTCGTTCATTCGTTATAGTAGGTATAGTTATTTAGAGCTTCCATCGCCCCCTCCGAATCGTACCTCACCCCTACTCAGCCTTAGCCATTGCTATCCATGACTTTTCCATATTTCGTTTTCTACCCGTATGCTCATACCCGCGAAGCCTACCAACTTTTCCAATTTTGAAGCCACCCCCTCCCTATTTCTATCCGTATTTTCTTGCCTATTTTCTCTCAAGTTCTAACGTTACGCAACCCACGCACAGGACGATTCTCAAGGAGGGAAACCCAGTACGGCTACGGCCTGCGACCAGAAAATTATTTGACCGGACGGGGGAAATAAGTCCTCGACACGCTTAATAAACAAGATCGTGTGTATTTGTTTTAACTTCGCTGTTAAAACCAGGCGGTTTTTCGCGGCATGAATATGGATATCCCGGGCAATATGGAAAACAGTTGTTTTTTAAATAGAAATAATTCGTCTTTTAAGTCGCAGTTAGTGGTGAGGGGAATGGTGTTGGGGGAGAGTTTGGAGAGCGAATAATTAACACAATTTAAAGTTCGTTTTGTATAAAGCAAAAGTATTTCAGTAATAAAAATAAATAATCAACGATCGATTCAAAAGCGGAGGCAGAGCGGTTTTATTCGACAATTCCCCGAAAGCCCTCAAACAAGCGCGCGTCCGGATTTAAAATTAAACTGGACACCCCATTTAAAATAGTTCGTATTCAGCGTATATTGTCCAGCATACGTTGTATAGTAGGGGAAAACGAATCACACGCGCACACTTTCCAATAGTTTATCCCAGTAGCGATTCTCCATTTAGCAGATGGTTTTCACTATTTATGAAACGAGTTGAGGTGGTAAGAGGGGTAGGAGAGAAAAAAGTCGTATCTAAAATATGAATTTTCTGAATTTCGGGTTGGATTATTTGGTGCCTTCCATTGGCAGTTCGAGAGGAAAAATACGAATGGGGTATTGCTTCAGTAATTGGTGGGGGGAGAGGCGTCTGGGATGAGAGGACCATTGAGTGTGTCGCGATGGTAGTCGAGAAAGTGACCGTGGTAAACCACGGGAGTGAGTTGTGGGGTGACCAGATACCAATAACGCCGACTGATGGCCCAGTCGAGGATGACAATGTCCAACAAAGGGTCACGGTGCCGCGAAGCCTGAAGGCGGCTGGGCGATCAGGTTTGTTGCCCGGATAGGCAGACATTCAAGTGTTCCTTCTGGGAGAAGGGGGAGCTACGGATAGTATTGCTGGATTGCCAGACGTCCTACTTTCACAGGACATATACGGACGTTTCAAGTATTGACGTGGAAAACCAGAAGGGGCTGCAGTGACCTGTAGTCTGACTCATTGCGGGGTTACCTCATTCATAAACATATTTCACGTATCTCCACACTAAAATACTATCTTGGCGGACCAGGGCTACTGAAACTCTTTAATTTCCCTGATTTTTCTCGCCAAAAAAACACTCTCGCCTATAGTACTCTGACTGACCAAAAACAATTTCGCGACTTTTGCACACTAAAAAACCAATTTCACGGGCCTGGCTCACTAAAATAGCAATTTCTCGGATTTCACTCTCTAAAATTTTCGCGGATTTTTAGAACCATAAATTACTTTTTGTGGTTGCGACTACTTGAATTTCCTAGCTTCTTGCTAAAAGATCAATTTCAGGGGGTTGCCTCCCTCAAATAAACAATGTGAGGATGAGAATGGATTTCGCACACTAAATACATGTTATTGAGGGTCACCCATTCAAAACAAACATTTGCGGATTTGGCACACTAAAATACCCATTTCTCCAATCCCCCCCCCCCTAAAGAACCGATTTCGTGAGTTTTCGCCAAACTCCGAATTTTCGCAGGTCTGAATCACTGAAAACCACCATTCTCTCTTATTTTGCTCTTTGAAAAACTTTCACAAAGATGTGTCCCCCCCACCCAAACCCACCCTCAACAATATTTTCTAGTCATCTGGCTCACTAAAAACCAATTTCATTTTTCTGATCCGAACCCTATTTTCATGTTTCTGGCTCACTTGAAAAACAATTTCACTTGGTTTCTCCAATGCCAAGGATTTTGCTCACTATAAAAGCAATTTCCTAGTTTAAAAACCAGTTTTTGCACACTAAAAGCATTTCACGGGTTCCACCTATGAGTTCGGCTCTCTAAAAAACATTTTCCCGCGTTTGACTCGGTCAGTAAAAAACATGTTCACTGGTCTGGTCCAAGGTCTGGCCCACTAAAAAAAAATCAAATTTTGTTGTGTCTAAAAACCAATTTTCGCCGAGTTGCTTCATTTAAAATGAATTTTTTTGAGGGTTTTTACGAACCATTTCCGCGATTCCTTATCACTTTAACCTGAATTTCTCGGGGTTTTCTCGCCAAACAACCATAATCGTGGGTCGTTAGCTGACTAAAACCCCAATTTAAATGGCTTTTTTGGCTTGCTCAAAACCCCAATTTTACAGGTAGTCCAGTCAACAAGAACGTAAACAAAAGGGGTTCACCTTATATAAAAGTGGTGTTTGATTTCTTTTTCTTGTATTGTTTTTGTAGGTTAGAAGATAAGGAATATGAGTTTTCGTCGTCCTAACCCCAGTGCTAACTTCAGGGCAGGCCGAAAACCATCGATCTTTTGGGATTTTTCGGGTTGTAGGCGAATAAATTATTTCCTTTGCTTCCTAGCTAAACAATAGCTGTATTCATATTAGTAGTTTACAAAATACTCTAAATTATTCATTCTTTAGGTTTTTTGTGCAATCAACATCAACGGAGCTGTGATAGTACAGGAAATAAAGCTTAAAAAAGGCACAATGGCGGCGAAATTCGGCCCAACTTCAAATGTGGCTTTAAAAATTCATTTTGATGCAAACATCCAGGATTCGAAGAGTCCGCAACGATAAAGGGCGGCAAACATCCTTTTAAGGGAGGGTAGACGTTGGCCAACTCATCGCTATAAGGGGTGAAGAAATTTTCCCGAACAGGGTGTCTAATCCTATGTAGTTTTGTGTGCCGAGTCGATAAAAATCAACCACGAGTCCGAGCGACGATTAGTTTTTGAGTTACGGCGTAAATTTTAGCAAAAAAAGTTGGTTTTTGGCTTAAAAATTACCAAAAAAATCCTCACAACCAACTTTTAGCAGTGCAGTTGACGTAGATGTGACTTCTGAAGTAGATCATCGTGCTGAATCGGATCCATGATGGCTCGCTTCTCCGCGATCAATATTCTTTGAGTTACTAGTAGAAAAACCGAGTTTTTTTCCGATACTTTGATGTGCTGTGAAAATGTGTACCAAGATTTTGGGCAGGACTAACCATGTCCTCTGATCTTGCATATTTTCTTGTGCTGAATCGAATGAGCGTTTGCAGGGATCGCTGGGGTCAATACTTTCTGAGATACGCAAACAAATTTAAAAACAACTCCTATAAACATGCTTGAGATGTTTGTCCGTACCTCAAAAAATATTGATACCAGTGACCCCTACTACAGCTCATTCAGTACAGCACAAAAACTGAATAGGATGGGAGGACATAATTAGTCCAGCCTACAGCTCATTCAGTACAGCACAAAAACTGAATACGATGGGAGGACATAATTAGTCCAGCCTGAATCATGATACAAATGTTTTAGGTCACATTTAAGTATAGACAAAATGGGGTTTTTCGGGTATTTTCGTTCGTAACTCAAATAATATTGATCTCAGGGAATCGAGCTACCGTGCATTTGATTTAGCTCCAAAAACAACTGCAGAAACGACATTATGAAACGACTTCATCACTAAATGTAGGGCGTGAGGATTTTAATAAACTAATCAAGCCAAAAACAACGTTTTTTCGTACAAATTATGCCATACCTAACTCGAGAAGTACCTAATCAGCCCACGGACTTGGGGCTGGTTTTTATAGACTCAGCACACACAACAGCATTGCACTTGGCACTTGTATTACGTCTGGAAAACCCTCGGAGAAGACGTTCAGGCCCAGGTTGCGCTGCACCAGGTGCTCGGGGGATCGTTTTCGACGTGAAATTCTACTTCAGCGCCTCATAAAACGCCCCCACAATGATTTTTGGGTTGTTTTTGACACTCTTGTTAGGAAAATTCTCGGAGAGGAGGGCCACGTCCAGGTTGGGGCGCACCAGGTGTCCGTGGGGTGTTCGCCGAAGCCATATTTGAATTCAGCGCCCCAAAATGATTTTCGGTTGGCCTTTTTGGATTGTGTCAGGAAAAGCCACGGAGATGACGTTTACGGTCAGGTACTGGTGCACTAGGTGTTCGGGTGTCAGTTTGAACATCATATTCGTGATCAGCGAGAGGAAACCCGATCTGGCCCAGTTCTGACACTTATTTACCAATCTTCTAAAAGGCCTTCCAGATAATGCATTTTTTGGATGCACTTTTGGCTGTAGCAATGCAATTTCCGGTTTCTCCCTAATGAAAATTAGGTAAATTTTTTACAAATAATTTTTGGAAGCGAATGCAGAAAACCGGATTCCGATCCGTCCAGGACGCAAAATTTTACTTTTTATGACGTTTTTTCGCGTATTTTGCCTCGACTATAAGGTTAGTCACCTCGTTTGGGCAATTTTTTTCACCCCTTGTAGGGGTGAGTTGGCCAACGTCTACCCGCCCTTAAAAATAGCTTCGCCACCCCGAATCGTTGCGTACTCTACGAATCCTCAAAGTCTACGTCAAAAGGAATTTTTCAAACCACAATCGAAATCACCTTGAAAAGCAAATACGCAATGAAGACTTCGTGTAGTGAAAGCCGCAACAGTGAACGAAGACGGCTGATTATTTATATGTATTCCATGAAGTGCAGCTTAAGTATTATGGCCCAGTCGTGGCGGTTAGGGGGGAAGAGTGAAGATTTTCGCCAAAACAAGAAAATGGGCGTTCTTCGGGTTGACTTCAAGTCATTTTATTGACCTGATCGCCCATGAATTATAGATAAACTTGTTACATGTAGACCAGGAGACCACGGTCCAGTTACAGGTTACTCTATGTTACTCTCATATTGGCTTGTTCATGATTAACAATTATTTCTCTCACACATTGATGTAACATCAATTCTTGCGCATAGACGTTTTTGTAGGCAAATTTCATTAATTTTTTCGAATATTTTACCTCTTTGTTGGCGATTCATAGCTCCGTTGATGTTGGTTGCACAAAAAACCCCAAAGGATGAATAATTTAGAGTATTTTGTAATCCACTAATATGCATTAGCTATTGTTTAGCTAGGAAGCTCAGGAAAGAAGTTATTCGCCTTCAACCCGAAAACCCCTGAAAAATAAACGGTGTTTGCCTACCGGAGTTAAGTTTGCACAGGAGTTAGGATGAAAACTCAGATTCCTTATCTTCTGACCTACCAAAACAATACAAGAGAAAAACATCAAGCACCACTTTCACTGTAGGATTAATAAGGGTTACCTTCATTGACATGATCTGCTTAACAAAGCTTGGCTCACTGATACTGAAAAAACTAATTTTTTTTTATTTCCGCTTCAGTAAAAACCCCAATTGGTGAGTGTGAGTGGTGGTGAGGGGGCGGATTGGTCCTTACCGACTGGTATATGTTGGACACGGCACTGCTGCGTTGTGTGGGAACGAAAGGACCAGTTTAGGCACGAATAAGGTAGTTTGGCCATTTTATGGACGCAGATGGAGTCAGTTTAGCCAGTTTTGAAGCTAATGATTTAATTCACACTAGACAGTAGCTGTTTTTGGATCGCGTACTGTGTGGTTTTGCCTTTTAATTTTCAGGGCACGATCGTCAGTTTAACATTTCCAAGATGATAATCCTAAGTTGAGCTATTATTTGGGCGCATATATAGAGTCATTTTTTGCCAATTTTAGGGCTTGTTATGGGTCACACCAACCCTGACGCTAATATTGGTGGTAGGGGGGAGGGAGTCAAGACGAGTGACTTGGCTCGGGCAGGCGAACCCTGAATTCTGATCATAAAAAGGAATCGTGTTATCAACAGGCTTAAATTGAACAGCAAGTTTGACAATTTTTTGGGGCGCACATAATCAGTTAACAAATAGCTATTTATGGCTCATCAAGTAGTCATTTTTGCCATTTCGAGGACGTGAATAGTCAATGTTACTCTGGCTATGCGGACTGGCAAGGCCAGGAGGGGGGATATCGTAAGCGCCTCTCGGCCTTTACAGAAGACGCCTTTACAACTTTATCTCGTAGGATTGTCTTGAAAATTTGTGTACGAGACACTAGTGACCCCATTCAAATTATTTTCATAATTTCAAAACTTTGTACCGTGTGTAAAATACTTTTCAAACATTTTTTGTAGTTACGACCGAACATGAGAAAACAATGCCGGCTCTTTGGTGGATTGCAGTACACTCGTGGAGCGTGTAAGGTTTTCCACCCATACTCTCTGAATTTAAACAATATGCTTATGGAGAGAACGGTGCACTATACTTGTGTGATGTGTTGAATCTAAAACCCTATGAGTGTCACACCAAAAAGTCTCTCGACTAGGAGAGCCACCTCTTTTTTAATTTTTGCTTTTTCATTCCCCTCTCGCCACCACAACTCTCCATCTCCACCTACAGTCAAAGCGTTGAAGTCAACAAAGTCTTGTGTTGTTGACACTCGTTTCCTCACGGTTCAGTAAATCTATCTTTCGTTTTTCGCTCTCACTCACTCCCTCAATCACTCTCTCTCTCACTCTCTCACTCTCTCTCTCTCTCTCTCTCTCTCTCTCTCTCCCTCGTATTCACTTCATCCAACTCGTCGTTGCCTGCACAACTTATGCGGGATCGATCAAATCCAGTTGATAGGAGAGAGTGCGGTAGGAAGGGGGTGGGGGGTTCAGAATTTTTTTGAAGCGATGGAAAGTACGAAATTGTGCGCTAGATGGTGGCGTTAAAAGCAGCCACGCGGACCACCAAATGATTGAAAGCGATGGGGTGGAGGGAAACTATAATGGAAAAATTAAGTCAAATGTTTGGAATCGACCACTGAAAAATGTCTTATCACTAGGAAGCGCGACATTTTTATGGAGCAATCCTCGAACTCCGCTTTTTATTCCGCAGTCCACGTGTGTGGGGGGGGGGGGGAAGCGTGTGATCCGATTGGTACGAACAGGACTCAATTATTCGTAAACAATAAGCAACCTCGATACACAGCCTCCTACTCCTGATTTACGGGGCGATTACGATAACTAACAATAACGGGAGAGAGGTTTCAATTAACGAGATGCTTGAATTTAATGAGCGGCCGTGAGTCAAGTTTCTTGTTCTTGACAGTATTCGACGCCACCCCCCCTTAACTCTATCTCTTCACCATAATTGACCGTCAAATAAAAAGATCAATGACTTTAATAATTACTCAGTTAGTTGAAATGGAGTTAATGTAACGGAACGGAGATCTCAGTTTATAAGCCCCTTGTGCCACAAGTAGGGAGGAGGGAAGCCGACTGTTTCACCACGTTCTCTCCTTGTTCGACGGGACGTACAGACAATAAAAAGTCTCTTCAGAGCTGTGGAAAAATTAAATTACTGGACGAGCTTTTACAAGATATCCGAAGAAAATGCCCGGGCAAGTAAACTAATTATTTTATTTGCGGTTTCCTCTGCATCTTTTAATAAATGAGAGGAAAATCCATTTAGAACTTGCTAATTTCATTACTAATTCAACGTTAACGCTAATCCATTCTTTTTTAACTTCGTAAAACTAGTGATTCAGTGAATAAGTGCAGACGTTTCATCAAATACGAACTTCTTCAACCTCCTCCCTCTCCAGACCATCTTCTTGTTCAAATTTTATTTTACAGCATTCCCGCAGGGAATTTTTATTACGCTTTTCCCTCAATTCAGTAGTATGTACATATCGTCGGTCCCACTGCAACACCGTCTAGTTGTTTATAATCAGTTAGCCAGTGATGCAGTGGGACCGACGATGTGTACTTGTATTCCGGTCTGGAAAGAGTTATGCTCCCCTCCTTACACACTGCCCGGTCTTACCGGCGTTTGCCTAGCTTCTGGCCTTTACTGTAATGGCAAAACTGTAATGAGATGAACTGAGATCTTTGAAGAACCTCCCGATTGAGCTTTTTAGTGGCTTAAAATCTCCAAGCCGCGAAAGAGGTTAAATCGCGTTGTCGGGCCCGCTTTTAACCGCCAGAACAGCCCCACCACGCTCGGGTTTTCTATAACAAAATTCGAGCACGGAACAGACCAAAAATGTCTGTCAGACGTCGCTGTAAAGCGACGAGACACCATTTATTTCACCCAATAATTGAGTACGTCGTTGCACCTACGACCTAACAATTATCAACAAAAATGTAATTTCCTTGAAATTGTATGCCACGAAATGGCAAAACTCGGGGATTTTCTCAATTTCATCCACTAAGCAGACAAAATTCCGACTTACTAACAAAAGTTGTGAACTTCGCTTTCACACGTTTATAAAATTCAAATTTCCAGGGTTATGGCTCATTTCGAAGAGAAATTTCGCGAGGATCACTCCTTTCAAAAACAAAATTTCGTGGTTTGCCTTTGATACTCACAGAACCCAATCTCACGGGTTTTGCTCAACTAAACAGCCAATTTTGTGAGGTTGACTCAGTTGATACTTAGCATTCGACGGATATTGCTCTTGTAACGCCCTAAAAAGGGCGTTCTGTTGTGCGAGGGTAATATAGAGAAAAGGAGCTGGATCCGGGGGAGAATGGCCCAATAGCGTCAAAGTCCTTGAGGAAACTGCTTGTTATCCACAACACATAGGGTTTTACAAACATGTCCCCGGGGTTTTAGTATTTTAGTAGTCGGGGACAGTGGCACGCACATCCGTGCAGGGGGGGGGGGCGAAGCCTCGCGACCAGCCCTCGCGCCAGCTCGTGTACACTATGTGAAGTCAGGGAAATGTGAGTCAGATAGCGAATAAATAGCATGAACATCACCGGGTAAAAGGACCTCTTCGTTCCGGTTTGAACCCCTGTCGACTCCCTGAACCTAGAAACTTACGGCGGTACACTCCTAATGAAATAATTCCGTGGTGAAATAATTCTCTCAAAAGTCATGTTCGTGGTGGTTGGGAAGGGTGCTTGAAGTAAAACTCGCCCTGCTTTATGATTCTTTACGGGCTCATTTGTCACCGTTTACCCCTCGCCACCCGGCCACTCAATATCACGAAAACGCTCGGATTTGGAACGGATTTGCTTCCCGACAAGAGACTTCGCTGTAATGTACGCGACATTCTCCATGGGTAAAACGAATTTAATCTTGAATAAATTTCTTGCAATAAAGCCTCTTCCAAAAATTGAGTTCGAATGTCAATGTGTTTCATGCTTTAGCGTCATCGTAGTCGTAGCTGAGTTGAGTTCAAATTCAGTCGAATATTAGGGTTTAACCTCTGTTATTCCAGTTCGCCTTGTTTCTTTCTCTTCTACCTCTACGTACACATTTTTGAGAGTTTCTTTCTTTACTCATTTCTTTTTTCCTCGATTTATTCATTGTCATTGTGGCTGAATTGTATTATTCTCGTTAAATTTCACGCGTTGTTCTTCAAACGATAGTTGTGATGTCTTTGGAGGATCCCATTGTCGTTACTCAGCCAAAACGTTTATTAATACATTACTAACAGTGTGGGTCGCCCTTCGAGTCTGCTTTTTCAACGAAGATTTATGGCCTATGAGTTGCTTCCGATGACTTCCAGCTTCTTGAGTTCATTGACTCCGTATATCACAGTTCAGCTGGAGGTTTACCGAAGGTTCACTCAAGTCGAATTTATGTTCAACTTTCGAACTGAAAACAGAATCCCTTCGCTTCACAAAAATGTTTGCCGATTTGTTTCCACAAATTTCGTCCTCACACGAGTCATCAGTCACGAGTCATTCATACGCTCATGAGTAGAGTTTTGTAGTGATGCATTTAAAAGACAATGAAGAAATCGAGGGAGAAAGGAAAGAACTAAAGAAATAAGCTCCCGAGGAACTCCTGTCCAAGAGGGTTGTAGTACTGGATATACGTATATGCCTGTACTATTGCAGAATTCGGGGGAAATTTTTGATTCAATCTAACGAAGAATGGGAGGGGGCGTGTTCCGGAGTGAACCAACTTCACGTGAATGGGTCTTCAAGTAACCGATTTCATGGGGTTTAATCATTGGAAAAAACAATTTTGAGGGTTTGACTCTGAGTAGAACCAACTTCACAGGTGTTGCGCTTCAATAAACCAATCTCAAGGGCTTTAGTCGTTCAAAAAACCAGTCTTGCGGGTTAGTATCTTCAAACAACAGAATTCGCGGAACTTGGCATACTCAAAATACCAATTTTGGGGGTTATTTGGTTCAATAAAAAACAATTTTACGGATTCGGCTCTACATAAAAACAATTTTTCCTCCTTTGGTTAATCAAAAGACTTCAATTCCGTGAGGTTGGCTCTGTCAAATTCTTCTAGCTTACACTTGGCTTGAGGAGGGACGGAGCGTGTTTGCGTGATTGCGTGGAACACTGACCGGGTGTGGGATGCAACCCACAGCCCCTGGCACGCTCTGGCCAGTTCTTAAACTGTTTTGCCTGGTCTGCAATGGACCATTTTGTGCGGTTTTGGTGCCTCTTGGTAGACCTGAAGCCACGATTTCTTTCACGGAGCACCTAGCAACTATGGGGACTGGGCAGTTGAATAGATGTGGAGTGTTTTGTACCGGTGGTGTGCAAAAGAAGTCAATATTTATCCCAACTGTGCTCGGTTCTTTAACTTATTCATGTTAAAAATAAATAAAAGCCTCAGCCGGCTGATGTCCCATTTCAAGTGATGCCCGGGGCGGGCCGCCCCACTGCCTCCCCCCCCCCCCATACGCTACGCCACTGAGAAAACCATGTGATTTCATTGACTTATTCTGAAAAATTGAATGAAACCAGATGATTTTCTTCAAAAGTGTAGCACTCGCGAAACAATCGAACGGACCTAGGGCTTTATTCTCTAACGAAATAGAAACTTTGCTTTGGTAAAAACATTGAAATCTCATTCATTAAATTAAGAAAACTAAACGGAAACATATGATTTTTGAAAAAAGCAATGATGAGAAATGTTAGTGAATAAGGCCCCTAATATCCCTTGTATTCTCTGTTCATTTCATGCCTCTAAATAGCTCATCTGATTATCCTCCATTTTGTTATTATTGAGAGCTCTAGTAGAAAATAAGGCAAAGAAACACAACAAACCGCTCTGGCGCTCCCCGGCAGCAACGTTACCGGTGATTTTTTTTTCGGAAGGCACTGATGACACAAACATGCTAAGCTGGCGTGTTTGAAATGACCTAGAATTTCAAAATTCGCGTATTTATTAACTGTTGGGTTAATAAATGAAAACGGATTTTTTTAAAGTACTTTTCAACTCTTCTCTTTTCACTCTGCACTTTTTCGAACTCTTTTCATGTGACAAATTTGAAGAGTGGAAAGTGTAGAGTTGAAAAGTACTTTCAAGAAATAGGCTCCAGGGCTTATCCTCTATGCATAAGCATAAAGTAAGTAAACCATTAAAAAAAGATTTATGAATAAGTTTTGACCCACGAAACTTTCTCATTTGGACAGTTTTCACTGGTGAAAACTCACCAGTTGGGTCAGTTCTATCGTTGGGGTTGGTGAGAATTTTTCAGATACAGTTGGGCTCATTCGTCGCAGCGTGTATATGCAGGAAACTGGCCCGCACTTACACCCGTACACTGTCAAGAAACCCTAAAACGATTTGTCTCCACTGGTTGTAGGGGGTTGAAAACTCCATTTCCACACTATTCACGCGAAAGTAAAAAAAAAAAATGCTCTCCCCTCCACTTTTTCATCCACTACTTAAACGAATAGAGTGGATGGGTGGGTGGGGGGGGTTGAAAATAAGAGCCACTTTTGTATTTGACGTTTGGGTTTTTGAGAGAAGAAAGAAGAAAAAAATGAACAAATTTACCTCAAAACAACAGCCGAGGGAGAGTGAAAAATAATAAACTGGTTGTAAATGAAAAATATGTCAACTTCAATCTCAGTGTGGAGCGGCAAGTCGTAAATAAAAAAAAGAGTCGGAAAACTCCGAAAGTTTGAGAACATTTTCTTTTAAATAAAACGATTTGGGGGTGGGGTGTTGAATTTTTCGATGACTCTCAAAGAAATAACAAAAACTCTTTAACAACTTTATAATAATTGATGACAGAAACTCCTGACGGGAGAGAGAGCCAGTGTAAAATTCAATACCTAGCTGTGGCACGAAAATAGCACCCCCCTCCACTGTCCAACAACCCAATCCACACCACGTATTAATTTCATATTAAAAGTAAACGTGTATAATGGGAGGACCAGATAACACTTTACAACGCCCCTTTCCCTTACCGTTTCACGTTTCCTTTCAAAAAGATCAGATTTCGCGAAGACTGATTTCGTCACAGTTGCCAAGGCCGTGAGGAAGCGTTTTTTTGTAGAATAAAAGTGTTTCCCCTCCTCCAACAGATTTCCAAGTAAAAAGCGTCTTATTTCAAAATATAATTATTTTATTTTTATGTATATTATCCCGTGAATTTTCTTAGTTCACTTCTTCGCCTTGCTGTCCTTTTTATCGTCTTTTTTCGAACCATCCTTATTTTTGCCTCCCTCATCTTCGCACAACGGCAAGTACTGACTTTGAAACAGTTCGTACGTGCAATTGGCCAAAGAGGCTCCCACGCCGTAGCCGACGCCCAACAGGACGGGCCATTGTTTCCCTGAAACAAATAGTTCCCGAGACCCTTTTGTGTGTGCGGGTAAATATACGCGAAGCTTTTGTGGGAGGAAAAGGAGAATCGGGTGTACTATATTATGGAGAGTCTGGGTTTGAGAGGGAGAGGAGGGAGGGGGTATTTAAAAGTATCAGCATTCCCGAGAGAAAAATGTACAAAGGGTGGAGAATGTATTATACCCTACTCAATATTTTACAGAAAATACGCTTAAATAACTAAACCAAACCCTCTTTTTCATGAAATGTTTAAAAAAGAAAGAAAGTATGAACATATTCTGCTGATAAATAATCCTGAAATCTTAAACTAATTAATCCTAAACTATGAAGGATCGCCATGAAAAGGATTGTGATTGAAAAGGACACGTTCGCAGGCCCTCGAGAAACGTCCTTTATCGACCCGCACACAATCCCACGGCCTAGACTCTTTCGTTCCCCAGTGGTTGCTGATGCGTGGCAGCTCAATTCGCAAAGAGATCGCACTCGCACGTGCACCCAGGAAGGGTTTCGTTTCTTCTCCACCTCTTTCGACACCGTGGTCCAGGTACCTGTACAAGGCCTCTCCTCTGCGGTGCGACCCTTGCCACTAATTATACGATGCAACAGACCGCACGCACACCGTCACAACGGCCTCCGGGGGAAGGGGGATCAAAGGGGAAATAACCCATTCTCACGGCTCGTGGCCTACAGGGTGCTTTGCTGACTTATTAGGCTCGCGGTCTGCCCAAACTAGTAACTTCTAGGACAAAAAACGATATGTCCCTCTCAACCCATCCACGGGGTGGCTTTACTTGCACCAGTAAACAGACAAAACTCTGTAGTCCCCGGACTCTTGTCAACCCGCCTTTTTAGGTCCAAAAAGTGCAATATTTTCCCCCATAGAAAACCAAAGAAAGTCAGAGCTTTTGTTCAGGTCCCTTTCGACGAACACTTGAACAGGAAACTTTTTCCCCATAATGCCAGCGAGGCACTCAGCCTCGAAATGGTCACTTTCAAGTCCGCCTTTGGCGTATAAAATTACCCTTACCCCGTACCCCGGTACCTTGAACCCACCAAACTGTCTGGAATTTGACTGACCATTCGATAAAGCCTCTCCCCTGCACTCAAATCAAAACAAAATAAAACGTTTTTATAACGTTTCAAATAAACGTTTTTTCACGATGACCCAATTTAGTGTTGGCTGATATCGAAGCTCGAAGAATTCAAGGAGAAATTATTGAACCCTCAGCCATTTGTTCATTTTTTAATGAATGCGCATTTCGGAGCGACCCCCGCTCCCTCATCAGCACAAATAAACAAAATGAACTCCACTTAACAACACTTGTGAACAAGTCGCTCCGAAATGCGCATTCATTAAAAAATGAACATGTGGCTGAGGGTTCAATAATTTCTCCTTGAATTCTTTAAACGTTTTATACATATTTCATTAGAATTGCCAGACAGTCGGACTCCCCGGACTCTTATTGCGGATGCTGCGGAGTGCTGTTTCGCGAGAAAAACGTGCAAAATGAGGCGACAAAATTGACGGCGGCGCAAAGGGAAATTACTCAAACTTGGCTCATCTCATCTCATCGACAAATTACCGTCCGTCTGAGTCATTTTCGCATTTAAGCATCAAAAGGGGGTCGATTCTGCCATCATCGACCCCTCAGTGTACCACCGTCGACGTTGCCCCCTGTGCCAACGGTGGTCAATGTATAAAAGAGTCTCACAAAATCCAGTGAGTGGACTGCGAGGAGGGCGGCGAGAGGGCGTATCTTTTAAATTCCTGACCTTTGGACAGGAAGACCATTACCATATCTACTTCCAATTATTGCGGTGGGCGAACTGAAATGACCGTACCCTCCCCCACACCAAGACCCAAAATGCAACCGGAATTACTAGCGGCTTGAATAATGCATTATATAGCGGTACTTTTGCCATTATAATCACTCTCAACTTGTTTAGGAACGAGCTTAATTGGTTATCCCACCCTTCGTAATACAGAACACCTCCTCCACTCCCCCAACATCACCCAACCCCATAGCTAACTGGTTGAAGTGATTAGCCTTCCGTTAGGCTATTTGTTTCCATTCTTCGCGAGATATTGCTCTTTTTCTAATCAAGAAAACACCACAGAAGCCACGAAAAAGGCTTCAACACAATTAATAAAGGTAGAATAAAGCAAACAGGAGGGAAAATATTGCCACCTTTATACTGGCACGTGGGACCCCCCCCCCACCCATCCATCCGAACCTCTAATCAAACAATTTATTTATCCACCGAAATGTATGGTCTGCTCTTTATTTGAATTGAATCTCGTAGCTACAGGCAAGATGAAAAGCCCCCGATGGAGTACTTGAGATGATTGCCTTCCTCAATTCCCTTATACAGTGAAAATGAAAGTAATTTTTAGGATCCCGAAGCAACATAAATCTCACTCAAATTGTTGACATAATCGCTACGGGGCTCTTAAGCCCTTTACACGAGTAAGGCCCGTATTGTTGCTACTTAGGCCCGTATTCATAGACATTTCTTAAACCTGAAATTTCCCTAAAGCCCGCCACTCACGTGCAGTTTTAACTGACAGTTTGAACTGAACAGTTCAAACTGACAGTCTAAACTGCATGTGAGTGGGCATTTCGTCTGGTGAACTGCACAGTTCAATTGCTAATATCCGAAGATTGTTTCCGCCGTTTCAACCATTCCTTGCACCACTGCCTGCGTCTTTTAGGTTGGTTACTTTCCTGATGAATAACTGCACAAATTAAACCGAGAACGGCAATACGGTCCTGCTCGTTCGAATCCATTATGTTAACTGAAGAATTGAACTGCACGTGTGTGGGGGACTGAACTGAACAGTCCAAACTGGCAGTTTAAACTGTGAAGTTTGAACTGACAGTTCAACTGAGAACTGTACAGTTTGAACAGTTCAGTTCAAACTGTCAGTTAAAACTGCACGTGAGTGGCGGGCTTAAGTGGGCGTCGAAACAGATGATTTTTTTTTCCAACAAAAACTGATTTGATTTATACTTAGGAGAATTTTAACTTAAGTAGCGACTATGAATACGGGCCTAAAAGTTAAAATTCTCCTAAGTAAAAATCGAATCAGTTTTTGTAAAAATCATCTGTTTTGACCGTTGGTCACGCCCACTTAAGGAATAGCGTGTCCCATTTGCACAAAATTCTGCAACGTGGCAATTAATTTCCACCCATCTTCTTGAGCAACATATGATTTAATTAAGAGTGGACGGTTGGAAATGAACTGCCCAAATGCAGAATTTTGTGCAAATGGGAAACGCTATGCGTTTAAGAAATGTCTATGAGTACTGGTCTAAGTTTAACAGATGTTCCCTGCCTGCAACGGACTGTTTGTGATCAGATTGAACACATTTTTTAACAAAAAACTTACTCGTGTAAAAGGGGCCTTACACTCTTCACAAGTTTCGATGCAAGATGCTGAAATTATAAAGGAGATCATTCTAAATGCGACCGATTTTCCACATCAAAGGAACCCCTGTACTTGATTTATTCATCGCAAGAGTAAAACTTGTCAGGAAAAGACCTTCCTGCGGGTGTTCAATCATTCACAGCGTCCCCCTTCCCTACCACTGTATCAGTACTGTCCTTTTACTTGAGTACAGTAGCACTCTGCTAGGAAACTCGTTGATGGCGATGTGGGAGGGGGGAGTACGTTCTTACTATAAAACATTTACCGCAACGGAAAATCTTTAAACTAAGTACGAACTTACGTTTGAAGATGAGAGCGGAGGCAACCAGACCAACAAGCGGACCAAGAACTGTAACAAAAAAAAAAAAAAAAAAAAAAAAAAAAGTTAATTTAGGCCTCACCAACCCCCTCCTCCACCGTCGCCACTACCATAAATTCCAAGTATTCACTGCCTGCGACAGATAAAACTTAAATCGTGTTCATTAGTCCTTTAAAAAAAAAAGGTTTGCGCCGAAGGCGTAAAACCCGTGCCAAAAATTACTTTCGCTTGATTTTCCCCATTATTTATTTCATTACGATTCATGGAATTGGAACTTCTTAGAAATATCTGTGATCCCCCTCTTCCTAGTTAACGAATGTTACTACAAATGTGAATAAATTAATTTTAACCCCCACCCCACCCCAGCGCGCAACCAAGACACCGCCTTCTATACGGATGCTAACCGTCTAATTTTTATTTTTTCCCGCTCGAAAGGAATTTAACGGCCCGCGTAATTTAATACCGCCTGATGGCTAAACTAATTTACAGCGGCTGAAAAGCCCACCCTCTCCGGTACGTCCCTGATCTACAGTTCTTCGAGAACGTAAAGGCTTATTTCGTAATGATTTTCACGTTAAACCGATTCCGTCCAATTTGGGATGAATCTGTTTAAGCACCCCCCCTCCACACCAACCCACCAGCCCTCCCACCCACTGAACAACCGAATTTTGTCGCCGGGGAAGTTATATAGCCGAGGGCGAGTTGGAATTGGTGAAAATCTCAAGAACACGATGCTAAAGGATTTTTTTTTTTTTTTTTCATTTCTTACATTTCTTTCATTTTTTCGTAGTAGAGCTGCTAGGACCTAACGAGCTCAGCCTCACAAGGGGTCTGGTTGGCTGCGGAGCTAACTCCAGGTCGTGGACCAATCCCGGAAAATACGGAGGCCCTCTAGCCCCAGAGGCGTTTATGAGGGAGGGGGGGGACATGCATGACCGAGCTCGCAGTCGGTGTTTGAACGCGTGTTTTCTTGAAGACTCAAAATGTGCACGCTTTGAAGCCTTTCGCAATGGTCATGTTTGAAGCCACCGAGCGCACGATACTTGTACGTACGCACATGTTCTCAAACCTCTGAAAAACCCTTCAAAAATGAAAACTCGTGGTAGGGCTTTTGTTTTAGTTCGACTGCTTTGTCTTTAGGCCGTTTTGTAATTCGACCGTTTTTTGTAGTTCGAACATTTGAGGTCACGCCGTTCTGTAGTACGACCGATTTCTGTGGTTCGCCTGTTTTGTGGTTCGACCATTTTGTAGTTTGGCCGTTTTGTGGTTTGACAGTTTTGTGGTGGGGAAGGGCTTATATTTTGTGATTCAAAATGGCTTGTTTATGTCCGCGCATCGTAATTCAGAAATGTTAACACCCATGCGTTCAACAAATGCACGGAGTTAAAGTTCAACCGTTTTTTGCGTCTCAATTGGTTCGACTGTTTTGTAGGTCGACTGTTTTGCTATTCGACGGTCTTTGTTCTGTTTCGATCGTTTATGGTGAATTTCACCATCGGGATGAAATTATCAAACTCCAACATTGGTTGCGTTGTAAAACTGAGGCCTTACTTCAAGCGCTTAAACACAAGCTGAAGCCGCTTGATGAACAAAATCGAGGTGTTTGTGCGGAGGTTTTCCTAATAACTTTCTAGTATTAGTAATAGTAGTAGTAGTAGTAGTAGTAGTAGTAGTAGTAGTAGTAGTAGTAGTAGTAGTAGTAGTAGTAGTAGTAGTAGTAGAAGCCTTTATTTTCTTCAAACATTCGCACATTTTTCCTTATTAAATATAATGAGACAATACTCTATGGTCCTATGACCGTTAGAGGAATCATTCCTGTTCTTCTAGTTGGCAACTGTAGTTAAACGCATTATTTAAGCGCTTTAGTATATATTCGATACAGCGATTTAAAAATAAATAAATAAACAAATAGAAAAAAATAAAAAATAAATCAACGAGGGGAACTATTGAGCGAAGCCGACTTACGGGAAACGGTTAAATAGCTAATATAAATAAACTTGTATAAATATAGTATATATGAATAAATAGTAATAAATAAACGTATAAATAAATAACACCGAGTAAATATAACACGTTTTCGCTAAAAATTGAATTCGTTAACTAGCTCAGCTCTATTGGCCCCGCAAAGATTACGGGACCGTCCCTGGTGGCGTCTAAAAGAACATTCCTAGAGTAGACACACATGATAGTTACTGGTTGCTATTGCTACATCATTGTTTATACGGTTGTCTTCTGGTGGATGTGTTGGAAGCGGCTTGAAGTTACGCAGAAATTTGCTCTTAATTTTTTCTCGAATTTTGTCGTGATGTTGCCGGTAATTAACGCAATGAGAATTAGTGAGGGCACAGTGAGACCTATGAGGAAAAGATGACGGGAGTGGATCAAGATCTGAACCCTAAATGGGTGTAGGGGGTAATGCTGGTGGGTTTTCTCATCGGTAACTCGAAAACACCGCGTTCTACTTCAGAAGAATATTTTCTGCAAATTGTTCAATAATTGTTGGCATCGTGGTACGAAGCAATATTTGGAAATCCTCTTGTTTTTTTATAGCCTGTACAAACCAAAAACAACGAAATATTGACTACAGCCAAATAGATAAAGACGAATAAATCATCGAGAAAAAAGAAGAAAACCAGCTGGGCCGCCAATCGATCCATTGTGCCGAAGGGCTTGAAGACCTCCCGAGCACATGCGTCGCATCATTCGTTCCTGTGCGTGGGCCGACGGACCACTGCCCCCCCATCACACGGAGACCATTTCCCAAATGCCCAGAATCGCCCTAGACCTCCATCGACGCCCGACGTTCCTCCAAACCGTCGTGCCAAACAAGAAGAGCCGCACCATGCGTGATAACAGACCAACGCTGCTCCCCTGATGTGTAAAGGACCCAGACCAGTGACCCCGCCCAAATACCAACCAAACGCCTCCTGGAACAGAAGAAACAAAAGATCTCTCCTCCCAAAAAGAATTAGAACTTGCAGAACAACAACACAACAAACAACCGAACATTTCAAGCTCCTCCCCCCTCTCCGGCAATTCTCACCTGACATCATCAAAAACAATAGGAGAAAAGCAAAACTAACAACTAGTAATCAAACCAACTGCGAAATAAGAAAAACTGCCAAGACCTCACGCCGGCTTCAAACCCAGTCGAACCCTGTAGTGCCCGCCAAAAAACACGACAGAAACCCCCCTGGCCCAACTTAAAACTAAAAATTACTCGTGAGAACCTCCTCGTTTCCACCTAGTTCCGCGGAATCCGTCCGCCGTTAAATCCAATAACTCATTATAACACCCTCGTTCTCATCAAGTTCGCGGAATCCGTCCGCCCGGTTAGTCCTGCCGTTGCCCCTATGGCACACGGTCACTTGTTTCCTTACAACTAAAAGCCAGCGAAATTCGATCGATAGTCTCCAACAAACTCCACACGATAAAATGGAGGTCCACCAACGAGAAGGAAATAAAATTTAAACTTGAACCGTTTGCCGTTTAAAAAGTGGAGAAAGCAAAAACAGTACTTTAAAAAGAATGCCGGAGAAAGAGAAGTGCGATCAAATTTCAACACCAACGGAAAACAAAACAAAAGGAAAATGCCGTTGACCCGCATTACAAACTAATGACTACGCTAAACGCAACCGTTTCGAACGTCTCATTTACGACAAATCAAAAACAACAAAACACCCAAGCTGATGCACCCTAAGTAATCCACCGGAATTAGTTCGCCAATAACGCAACAAATGACAATACGATTTAGCCTTGAAAAGAAAATTGAAGAAAGAGAGAAAAAAAAACAATTCGTCAGCAACCTGATGACCGCCAGCCAAAAAAAAAAAAAAAAAAACACATATTCCTCGAAATTCAACGCGACACACCCTACAACCTTTTTCATCTTAAATCCCTAATCACGAATCAAACCATTTAACTTTTACGCAATTCAAACACTTCCACCAGTCAACTGCACAATTCCTACGAGAAAATTTTATTAATCCACTCCAACACGGGTCGGGTTTCAATGAATGAATAGTGGCCCATACACGGGCAGATAATTCTGACAGATTTGATCGGCCGATATTTTCAACAGATATCGTTAACGATCTAGAGCAAACGACGATGAGATCGGTCGTCGCCCCTTAACGTACAAAAGTTATCTGCGACCGATATCTGTTACCCGATCAAATCTGCCCGTTAGTGGGGGCACATCTGGCAGATTGATATCTGTTACAGAAAAAAATCTGACAGATTTCAATTATCGGTCGGGTTCGAAAGATATTTGAGATCGGTGGTCGGTATGAAGTTAGAAAACTAGTAGAGGGAGCAAAAAGCTTGACCCATACATATGATTCAAGTTTATTTATGAAGCACCCCGCACGTCCCGCACCGTCAACTATCTACTCTACGTTAGTTCGCTAGAAATCCGCCAGTTGCACTGGGGCGAATCTTTGCGGGGCCAATATTGCCAAGACAGTTCTGCGTACTTGACCAGTGTGTCAATTTTTTCCATTAAGGTAATCTAACATTTCATCGCGCGATAAGTCTTGTTTCTGAAAGCAGAGGGTTCTAATTTCTCTCAAAATTGGGCATTGACACAGAAAATGATACACATCCTCTTTTTCATTAAAATTACAAAGCAAACATCGCTTATCCTCTTTCCCGAAAGCGTATCCATTGAATGTCTGCTTAAGCATTGCGTTGGGTTTAAACGATTTTGTATTCAAAATACCGAAAATTCTGATTGGAGCTTAAGCTCCTAAGCTCAGCTTAGAGAACAGAACTTCAAGCCCATGTGTTCGGCCCGGGCCTAAGTCCGAATTTAATGAATCATTTGAACTTTAACGAACGTCGCTGGTGAACGCTAAGATTCACTGGTAAATGCTAAGATTTAACAGCCGTCGGTCTTTCACCGTATCATATACGTATATTTATGTTCTACTCATGCTGAACGTAAATTTAGTAGGTACGTATGAAAAAGTCTGAACCACTCCACCTATGAGGGGACCACTTATGAGGGGAGGAAGATTTAAACCCGTTCGTTGTTCGTCCAGGTCACTAGTCTCTTGAGGCGGTGGCACTAAAACTGTATCCGTGTCATCATCATCATCGCCCATTTCCTGATCGTCAAGTGGCTCCTATTGACGCAGCTCCCATAGCAGCTTCGCAGATGATGAAGCATGACATCGATGCCTTCCTGCATCCAAATTTTCCACTGCTGCGGTCGGTAATACACCGATGAAATAATATAAGATTGAGGGTAGAGTATACCGGTGCAGTGGAGCTGGTTGCTGGTTTGAATGGAAACAAGGTGGTTGTTGCTGTTCTGATCCCATCCCCAGTTTTAGGGCTCAATGCATTTCCAAACGAAATTTGAGGCCGGAAACTGTGCTCCTGGGTGACTCCCACGGAAGGGATGAAATGCCAGGTTCTATGATCGACACAGACTTTAGGAAGCATTAGAGACGATGGGTGTTGAGGGAGGTATCCATCTTTTTTGCACCGTACCAGCTTAAAAAGCACCTGTTTCCCATATTCCTGAGCTGGTAAAGCAGTGTGTATTTGTCGTAGTCACTTGCCGTAATTTGGCATTTCATGAAATGACCAGCCATTTCATGAAGTGCGCGCTCTTGATGTAACAGTGAGGTTAGAACAACATCTGACCAGGAATTTTGTTCATTTCATGAAATGCATCCAGCCTCTGGGCACTTCATGAAATACGAAAGGATTACACCATGTGTCCAGTCATTTCAAGAAATGACCAGAGTGAGTTGGGTTGGCATTTCAAGAAATGACCAGAGTGACTCGGCCACATAGTGTAATCCTCGTGTATTTCATGAAGTGCCCAGAGGCAGGTTGCATTTCATGAAATGACCGGAATTCCTGGTCAGATGGTGTTCTTACCTCACTGTTACATCAAGAGCGCGCATTTCATGAAATGGCTGGTCATTTCATGAAATGCCAAATTACGGCATGTGCCCACGACATATTCACACTACAGGTGTTTTCCTTTCCATACCTGTCTCTCAACTTGCCTATTGAGAAAATGTATACCATTCTTGAAGTTTCACAACAGTTCAACCAAAAAATTTGAAACTGGCCAACATTTTTAAAACTCGTGTAACTTTTTACCTGTTCAACATATATTTGTTTATGTATGTATGTTTATGAAAGATAATTAAATCCTCTAAAACTTCCTTCCTGAGGGCTTTCTCCTAGGGTAAACGGTTTAGACGATATAAAAGAATGTTCAACGGAAAACGTGGAATAAAAATATTTTTTTCAGACATTTTTACTTTTGCGGGGCATGTATTTCGAGAACGGTTAGGAATTATTGAAACATGCATATGACAAATGTTTCTGATATTTATGTCAGCTTTAATTGGTTATCACAAAGGTTTTGCCTACGATGCTCTGTTTTCGAGATATCAGTGAAAATCCGAAAAATGGTACTTTCTTTGTGCTCCCCCCACTCGGGCTCACCTCCTAGAGGTGGGGACTTTTAGTATGTTTACCTCCTAACTAGTCCAAACATGGTTCCGGAGTCAAACTTTCTGCTTTCGCTCATTCCCTCTAGACCACCTTTTTGAACACTCGTTTACTGGTCTATTGTGGAAGAGACCTCATTAAGAAACACCAACGTTTGAAAAATGTGCAAGTTCCCCATTGACTGAACTAAATACGACAATTGTCTCTGCCATACGCTCTCCTCGCAGCTGTCCTCTTCAGTGGCGGCTTCTGCTCCTCTGGCCAGGGCATTCGCATTTTCGGTTGGTGGTGGGGGGTGTTGAAAGGTGGGGGTGCCGGCAGCTATAGGATTTCGTCACAAGCAAACTATGCTTGTGCATTTGTGTACAATGTTCCGC
Source organism: Corythucha ciliata (assembly GCA_038030265.1). Taxonomy (NCBI): domain Eukaryota; kingdom Metazoa; phylum Arthropoda; class Insecta; order Hemiptera; family Tingidae; genus Corythucha; species Corythucha ciliata. Next base: position 27,964,918 of record CM075943.1, read on the forward strand.
ATTGGGGCGGTTTATCGGTGGAAATGAATTGCCCCGGTGCAGAATACCCGGTTTATGCAAATGCAAAACGCTATAAAATAGATGATTCAGTCACAATCAGCTGTCAACTGTCCGAACACAATAGGTCCGTTCCAATTGTTCTCGAGTGTTGCACTTTTGAAGAAAATCATCTGGCTTCATTCAATTTTTCAGAACAAGCCAATGAAATCACATGGTTTTCTACACTAGTGTAGTTTTAAATTGTATTAGGGTGCGTTCATAGTGAATCACCTTCACTGCGATACCTCGATGAGCGATGCCCCGATGAAACATCGATGAAGAACAAACATCAATAATTGTATGGGACTGTTCATAGTGAAGCACCCTCACTGCGATGTGATCTTCGATACCTCGCTACTATCATCGATGATTTGAACCATATGGTTCCTCGACCCCCCTCCTGCCCATTGCTTTTTTTTTTTTTTTTTTCAAAATAAGGGTTAAAGCTTGAAGGGGACAGGTGTTCGTGACTTACGTAAATTGTCTGAAGGTGGACTTTCACCATTCGGCGAATGCCGCGAATACCCAGAGAAACCGCCAGTGGTCACCGCTCCTACATAAACATACCAAACATGGGACCGGAGCCGTACATTGCATGCGGTTTCGAAGATGGTGGGGAAAGGCCAGTTGGCCAAACAGCCTCACCATTACGTCCTAGAATGCAATGGCGGCATATGCAGGCAAGAGAGGTAATGTTTGAGGGATTGGGGCAGAGGGAAGACAGCGTGGCTGTTGTCACTCCAAAGACGCAATTTGCGAAGGTTGGTGGGTATGTTTACGGGCCACTATACGGTCCGCAGGCATCTTTACAAGATTGGTCTACTAGCAGACCCGATGTGTAGGAAGTTTAAAGTAGAGGAGGAGACGACGGCACATTTCGTGGGATACGGCGACAGGTTCGTGGCGATTAGATTCCAAGTGTTTGGGACGGTTAGGGTACCCTAACGTACATTCTCTAGAACTAACAGGGTCAAGGCTCTGGAGTCTGGAGTTTGTTAAGTTCCAAAGTTTCGAACCACAAAACAGTCCAAGCCTGGCCAAGAAGGTAAGAGGCAGGCTGTCTTGCTAAGACACCTCACCCCAGGGGCCCACAAAAAGCTATAATTAACAATAATTAATTTTAACTTTGTCAATTATTTAGTGATAACTCGTAAATAATAAAATATTACGACGAGAATGACCTTAAATAGAGAGAGTAGGCTCATATTAAACAAAACTCACTGAAACTTTGCACCGCTTGGACAGCGCATCTGTCCAAGCGCATCATCATGTCGCTTTCTTCAGCGGAGGAGCTCATTTTTTGTTTTTTCCTTCGAAAGACAGCAATTCAAATATGACCGGAACTAAGAGTATTGTCTTCCCTTTTTTTCGCTTTTTATTTCAGTTGTTTCCCTTCTCTCAAATTCTTCAAAATAATCGGCACATGTTTCCGGAATATTGTCTAGAAAAGGAAAAATTACTTCGTATTCACGCGATCATAATTTTTCGACTAATGGTTTAATTAATAAAAAAAAAGAATTAGGACTCCATTGCGCGTATAAAATTGATACAATAGTGTACTAGAGTCCCCTACAACCCCTAAAAACTGAATAGTTTCGCCTGATGGCTGTTGAGCAACAAAACTTTGGGCCATAATTTGAATAGGAGGACACAAAAAAGTGTATTTTAGCCTCCGCACCGTGATAACACGATGGTGGTCTAAAATTTTATAATTTCTTGCCGAGAAACATAGGCCGTTTTCACACTTGAGATTACCGTATCTCTATACCAAAAATACACTACAGTCAAGACGCTCCTTCACACTTAGATTCCGGAATCGCATATTTTTAGTATCCGATTCCGGAATCTTAAGTGTGAATGAGCGCGTTTGCCGTATTGTATTTTTAGTATCCTCGATACGGTAATCGGATACTGGAATCCCAAGTGTGAAAGCGCCGTAAGAAGTATTTTTGAAAGAGTAATAGGTCGTATAAGAGCATTTTTAGAGGTTTGGATATTCACTCTAGAATTACAAAAAATTTCGCTCTGGCAGCTGGCGGTCGGAAAGAGTGCATTTTCACCAACAAAATTGATCTTGTTTAAAGTTGATCGCGATTAGTTGCCAATAGCGACCCATATGAATTCTGATACAAGTGTTTACATTGTAATCGCGATTAGTTGTTGATCTTGGTTTAAGAAGTTGGTGAAATCGGGCCTAAGCCGTCCCACAAGTAATAATGTTGAGACCATGATTTGTTTCGTTAATGTTTGGCCTTTCCTCGTACTGTTTGCTGCCGGGTTTGTTTAAGCTGAACTTAATGGGAATCAAAGGCTACTTCAAAATTAAATCATCGTACCGAACATAATGCATCTGGTATCAACTGGTGATTTGTAGTGATTTTTTTACCAGTTCAAACAATATTCCCCCCCCCCCATCATCCAAGTCGACCGATTTGGCCAAAATGCTATACCAACCGAGGTCGTATGACTACTGATTTCTGGGCCAAATCTCGTCCCGCTAAATTAATTTCTTCGAGAGTTATCGTGCCAAACCCCAAAAGGGCGGCCAAGTGGCCCCAAAAATACCTAAACAACTGACAATTCGCGCCTTGAAAATGGCTGAACTGAGTTCGTACCCTGCAAACTGACTAAAATGACGGATTCGTGCCCTAAATTGTAATCAAACTGACAAAGTGACTACTCAGAAATGATGCCCTAGATGATCAGATGTCCTAGAAATGATCGTAATGACAGTATACGCCGTGAAAATCGCCAAATTGGCTATCCACGCCCAGGGGAATGAAATCTCGTTATGAGGGTGGGGGGATTTCACATTTTACCTATCATCCTAGGAGCTAGACAACATAACTTTGGTCTTTTTTTGTATATTTTATCAGCATTCTTTCTAAGGGATGTTTTTTTTTCTCTAGAAAGCGTCCTTTCAGATTTATAAGCGAAAAGCTAAATCAATTCCCCAAATTTCACGGTTTTTCGTGATTTTCACGGATTTTTGTGATTTCTGTCTAATCGCTTGGTCCTGAATAACGACAAAACGCAGAGTGTCTAGTTTGATCTCTGCTCTGCTCTGCTGATCTGTGCAGTTTGAATTCTGCACGTTTTCTCGGTGTGCTGATCGACACTCGCCTTTCCTGGGAGCCCCATATCAATGACTTGTCAGCCGACTCACCAGGGCGGTGTATTTACTTAGAAGGCCGAAGACTTCCGTGTCTTTGGAGGTGCGCCGTATGGTTTATTTGGCGTACTTTCAATCGAGGATGATGTACGGGATAATCCTATGGGGAAATTCGAGCCACTCACGCAGGATCTTCCTTCTCCAAAAGAGAGCGATCAGAGTGTGCAATGGTGTGCGCCCTCGATCCTCCTGCCGGATCCTGTTGCGGAGGATTATGTCTTAACAATGACCGGCATCTACATCTTGGAGCTCCTGTTGTGGGTTGGGAGAAACCGAGAGGGCTTTCGTACCCAGCCCAGAGTCATTCGCACGACACGCGTGGGAAACTGGATCTACAACCGGACCCAGCCCGGCTCGCGACCAGGGAAAGGCTAAGCCCACAAATTCAAGGCGTAAGGCTCCTTCAGGCGGCGCCTTAAATAGTGGCTGCTCTACCTGGTTCCGTATACGATTCAGGAGTATCTTCTAGCGGATAAGTGGACAATCTAGCGTATAAGTGAAGTGGACAATCTAGCGGATCATTTGTTTTTGGCGTTCACTTACAATTTCATTTATTTGTGTTGCCAATGAAGTTTATTTTTTATTTTTATTTTTTTATTTTTATTTTTTTTTTGGCATCGACATCGTGGTCATTAGCCGTCTGCACGGTAAGAATTCTATTCACTAATTTCACAAATGCTTTGTGGCTCTAAATTTTGTAGCCGTTTCTTCCTTTATACATATTTTTATTTTTCTATCTTGTATCACTTCTAAGGACTTATACTTTGTGTGTGTTTCCAGATATGCACGCGACTGTTACCTGGTTCTCCGATGCTTGAGACCAGATTGGTTCCATCGTCTACAGTTCTGTCAAATTAAGGTATGAATAATACAGGGAACAAGGAACTAATATTATCACAGATTCATCACTTACGATTGCAGATTCTTACCATTAATATCACAGTTAATTGGTTTGACTAGTATCACTAATTGAATACCTATTTAATTGAATTGCGTATCACAGGGCCGACTAGTTATATTTCATGGTACAGTTCTATGGCTCTCAGGTAATTTATAATTACTGGGGCATTTTCCAGAGTAAGAGCTTCATTGAGAGACTCAGGGAGCCTACAAGCTTCTCTGGCTTCTTCATATAAGGGACAATCTAGTAGGAAGTGTTCTACTCTTACAGGTGCATGACAGCTCTCACATATTGGGTGCTGAGCTCTAGTGAGATGGTAAGCGTTCGTTAGTCTGGTATGACCTATACTAAGTCGAAGTTTATTATTATTATTATTATTATTATTATTATTATTATTATTTTTTTTTTTTTTTTTTTTTTTTTTTTTTTTTTTTTTTTAAGGGCATCAACTTCCAATGGTTATTAGCCCATCTTTCTTGCTGTATTATGAATTTAATAATATTGTACTCAATCCTACTTCGTTATTTTGTTCAGACTAGAGTAATTTATCACTAAGTTATCTCTCATGCATCTCTGGTCTATCTCATTTTTCATCACAGCCCATTTTTACCACATAAAATACATTTTACACAAAAATTATCACCCGTTTTGATATCACAGTTACTATTTGATCACACACACTCACATAAATTACATTTTACACAAAAATTATCACCCGTTTTGATATCACAGTTATTTCATCACACACACTCACATTTCCTCTCAAGGCTTTTACTTGTCTTAGTGCTATGCAGGTAAGCATTTCATTTCTAACCCCTTTTTACCATAATTTTATTTAACTATATTAATTTAAGTACTTCAACTTTTTCCAGGTAATTCAAAACTTTCTTCTGATTATCTGCCCAGCTTAGCAGCTCCTTATACGAGGGCAAGGGAAAAGGCAAGTACTGTCTTCGTTGGACGTCAAAAATTGGGCATTCCTCTACTATGTGCCTGACACTTACAGGACAATTACATCGATCACACAGCGGCCGCCGACCTCCGGTCAAATGATGGCCATGCGTCAACCTACTGTGCCCCGTTTGAAGACGTACAATTTTGATGGCTTCGCTTCTGTTCAGGTGAGTAACATCTTGCTTTTGTACGACATGTGGCTTTACTTCTTTCAATTGGGTTGTTGCTCCATTCCATTCCATTTGCCATTTGTGCCACACTTTTTGTTTAACCCACTTCCTAGCATCCTCAGTTCGCACCTTCTTTTCACAGGGCCTTGACCCTGCCGCTTCTCTAGCAAGCCTATCAGCCCGTTCATTTCCGTAAATTCCTGCATGACTGGGGACCCACATAAAGCAAATTACTTTCCCTTGCTTACTTAGACCATATAGTTTCGTCTGGATTTGGTTAACCAGATCATCGGATGTAAACCTGTTTCTCAGAGCTGTAACAGAACTGAGAGAATCTGTTAGGATCAGCACCTTACTATGGGCCTGGTTGATGCAATAGTTCACTGCATGATCGATTGCGTACAACTCGGCAGTGTACACAGATGCATACTCCGGCAACGGACTAGAGTAGTAAATGCTATCTGACATAAAACAAGCAAAGCCAACTCCATCATTTGTCTTTGACCCGTCGGTGTAAATGTGTTGATACCCCTGATATTTCTCGAGCGCTTGGCACAGTAATGATACAACCGCCGAGGCTGGAAGCAATTTCTTCTGCGTCACGTGCAACGTCAGGTCAAAATTTGTTTGAGGGTAGAGCCAGGGATATATTTCATTTTCCCTTTCAATTACAGCGGGCAAACGTATCTCCATTTCCCCCATGATTTCCTCGAGCTTCACTGCATATGGCCTAGTTCGCGTGATGAACTGTCTGTAATCTTGTACCCTATTAGCGTCAAAGACATGCTTTCGCAGAAAATGTGCTGAGTTTCTTCTAAGTCTTAGGGCATATTTCAGTCTTGCCAGGTTACGATGATGTTCGGGTGGTAGACACGACGAAAGGACGAAAAGATCCCATATGGGGGTGGTTCGAAAAGCCCCAACTGCTATTCTAAGCCCTTGTTGATACACTCTGTCCAAGGGTAACAACCAAGATTTCCTCGCATCCCCATACGCCACCGACCCATAGTCCATCCTTGGCCGAACCAAGCTATCAAAAATTTTCAACAGAGTGTCTGTGCAGGCTCCCCACTTATGGTTTGAGACGGCTTTCATGACATTTAACGTCCTTTCACATTTCGCTATTGTTTCGTGTATATGCTTCTTCCATCTTAATTTACTGTCAAAGTACACACCTAAAAACTTGTACTCTTCCTTGTACTGGATTTCAGTTGTCTGGAGAAACAAAGTAGGCCTGCTGTGAGGCGTTCTCAGCCGACAAAAATGGACCGCCACTGTCTTTTCTTCTGATAGTACCAATCCAGCATAAGTGGCATTTTCAATAATTTGGTCTATGGCCACTTGCAAAGGATTCGTGGCATCATGCGGGTGCCGAAAGAATATAGCCAGATCATCTGCGTATACTGATGCTCGTACTTGCCTTGGCAAATTGCAAATAAGCTTATTAATCGCTATCAGGAAGATCGTTACACTCAGAACAGACCCCTGGGGGACACCGGTTTCCTGCGTAAACTGGGCTGAATAACAGCTACCTATTCTTACGACGAATTCGCGAGATTGTAAGAAGCTTCGAATAATTCGTGGAAGACTTCCCTTAAATTTCCATTCATCCAGCTGTTTTATGACTACCGAGCGGAAAACCCTATCGAAGGCGTTTTTAACGTCAAAAAAGACAGCAGTCACGTGCTCCCTGTCTAAAAAGGCGTCTTGCACAAATTGTTCCAGGTAGACTAGCTGGTCCTCCGTCGAATGTCCTGGCCTAAAGCCTGTCTGAAACTTATTTATCAAATAATTCTTTTCCAATACATTCATTAACCTAAAATTCACCAGCCTCTCGAAAAGTTTTCCCATGCAAGACGTCAGAGATATTGGGCGGTAACTTTCAAGTCGTTGCGGATCCTTCCCTGGCTTTAAAATGGGTACGATGACTGCTAGTTTCCATACACGTGGATAGTAACCTTCAGCCCAGAGAGCGTTGAAAAGATTCAGCAATTTTTCTTTATTATGTACAGATAACTTTACAAGCAGCTCATTAGCGATATCGTCCAATCCAGGGGATTTTTTATGTGAAAGTCCAGATATAGCCCGCTCTAGCTCGTCAAGCATGAAAGGGGCATTATAATCCTCTCGAACCGTCGCTTCAAGAGAAACATTTAGGAAATGTTGGCACTCCAAGTTGTGCCGCGTTTCGATCGGGTAATTAATATCTGCTGTAACAGCCGCGTAATGCTTTGCATACTCATTCGCGATCTCGTACGGGTTACTCAGGAACGCACCATTATTACTACCGTTTATATAAACCGGAGCAGAATTTCTTTTTTGGCCTTTGAGCGCTCTAATCTTAGCCCACACTTCAGAGCTAGACGTTCTCAAGTCTATAGTCTTGATGTATTCCTCCCACGACTTTCTCTTCGCATTTTGTTTGAGCAACCTTTCGTGGGCCCTTTGTTTTTTAAAAGCAATAAGATTTTCCATTGTGGGATGCCTTTTGAAGTAGTTGAACTTAGCCTTCTTTTGCCTATTGGCTCTTTGTATTTCATAGTTCCACCACGGGACGCGTCGCTGGCGAAGAATATTCTTTGGCTTCTGGCGAGGAACCGCATTCTTGGCTGCCCGGAGTATGGCGTCAGTGTAGATCCGTACGTCGTTTTCTAAGTTATACGTCAAGCCGGGTAAGTCTAAAGCTTTTGTGTACTTTTCCCAATCCGCTACAGTAAAAACCCATCTTTCTATGTTTTCACTGCTTCTTGTCATACTATTATGCTTCAGAAGTATTGGGTAATGGTCCGACTGATGAAGCTCGGGAAGGACAATCCACTCAAAGTCGGCAGCCAACGACGAGCTCACAATGCTGAGGTCAATGGCATCAAAAGAGCCATTGCTAGCATTAAAATGGGTAGGATGGCCGTCATTCAATATGGTTAGGCGCACATTCTTAATCAGAGACTCCAAGACACGACCCGGAAGTGTCGTGCGGCTTGAACCCCAAGCGGTATGGTGGACATTGGCATCCGTTAAAATCAGGACTGGGGCTGGAAGCGAGAGAATTAACTGCCGAATTTCATTCTCATCCCACCTTTGATCCGGTAAGTATAAGGAACAGATCGTTAGCGCACAAGGTACTTCTACCCTGATAGCTACAGCCTGTAGATTAGTATTAAGAGTTATAGCATTACATTTTATGCTTTCCTTACAGTACAAGGCAACTCCTCCATGGCGTCTACCTCCAGCAGCCACAACACACGACTTCTGGGATACAGTGTAACCCGACAGTGAGTATACATTATTATCTGAAAAATGTGTTTCCTGCAATGCCAAAACTAAAGGGTCGTATTCACCAATTATCGATTTAAGCTCGTCCGAGCGCGTATAGAGACCTCTTAGATTCCATTGCAGAAAGAAATTGGGTCGCTCTATGAACGCATTTCCTTGTTTAGTATTCATTGTTTAATTATAAAGTACGTAATACGATATTATAATATTTAACTGCAACTTTTGATTCAAATTATACCTTGCCCAGTCACCTTACTTTCTCCTCCCTCTTCTTCTCTGCTCCGCCCAGGTTCCCCTTTTTGTTCCCTTCTTCCAGCCTTTAGTTCGTTTTTCCGTGCTGCCTCCAGCATCCGTTGACTCTCCTCCTTCTTCACCGCTTTCTCTACATGATGCCATAGATGAATCGTCACCATTGTTCTCAGCTTCCCTGCTTTGGTCTTCTACCCTTATTTCTTCGGTCCCTTCTTTTCGCTCACTCATTTTCATACCTTTCTGACTTGCACCTCTCCTTTCCTTTCTGGAGATGACAGTTTCCCATTCTTCTCCATTTCCATCACATTCATTGCTTTCAACACTATTTTTCTCTACCCCATGACCACTACTTTCACCCGTTTTGCCGCCCAAAACTCCGAGGCAGAGAGTGGCCTCGCTTGAAGCAGAAACAGGTAAAAGGGCCTCCCCTTTTTGGGTTAATGTTGTTTCAAGGTCAGTTACCATAACTGCCCTTGAACGAATAGCTTCTGGCAAGGCATACCGAGATTCAGCTTTTTGCGTTTGAGAATTTCGATTTTGACTATCGGGGCATACTTTCATAGGGCTATGAGCGACCCTTTGACTGTTCACTGCCTTTCGCGCGTATGTTACCCCTGGCCTCACCAGACCGCCCTTCTCTGCAAGTAATTGAGCTTCCCTAAAACTGCAATTTGATTCAATGCGTATCCGCTGGATCTCTTGTTCCTTTTTATAGGCTGGGCACTCCCGCGATGTCGTAATGTGGCTACCACCACAGTTTACACATGTCGGGGGATCCACACATACATGGTCCTCTTTCTTGACTCCTCCACAAAAGCAAATTTCATTTTCGGATTTACACCTGACGCCAATATGCCCAAATTTTTGGCATCGGAAGCACTTTCGAGGTGCTGGGATGTATTTTCGGACCCGAAACCTCTGAAATGCACCAATTATACTCTCTGGAACTTCCTTTCCTCTAAATGTCAAGACTGCGGTGGCAGTTTTCACCGTGCCACCATTAATTTTCTTTTGCACGATTCGCGCCTCAATGACCCCAGCTTCTTTGAAGGCATGCACCAGATCTTCTTCTTCCGCAATTCTGATCTCTGGATCGCTGATCACTCCTTTCACGGTGTTGAAGGTCATTGGTGCCGAAACAGTGACCTCTCTCTTATCCAGCATTCTCAATTCCCAAACCTTAGCAATCTGCTCTTTTGATGATGCTTCAATCAAAATTGAGCCATCAGCTAATTTTCTAAGGGCTTTTACTTCACCAACAGCATCGAATACTTCTCTCGCTAACCTAAACTTCGACGTATCTAGAAACGAACCTATTTTTGGTTTGATATTGAAGGAACGCTCCCACTTTTTTTTTTCGCTTGTGACAGACGGCGAGCCTTCTCTTCTATTGTGTTGGGTTTTTTTCTTAATTTTCCTTGGCGGGGAAGTACGAACACTATTTACTCCTTCATAGGGTTCAAACGTTGGTTCCTTCCTCTTCCTAACTCCATCCTGGGATGCAGCTGTACACGCCTCAGACTCACTAGTATTAGCACTTCTGTCCTTCACTATCTTTTCTAATCTACCCGCCAGATATGGATACCTGCCAATTAAATCACTCAGGCTCTCCCGCCTCTTTGGAGTCATATCGAGTGGATCATCGCAAGCCATCAATGCTTTAGGCGTATCTGTAACTACTGTTCCAGTGGGATCTCCACTTTCTATCTGTGTAGCGCTCTGGGCCTTGTTGCCGACCGCCTCGGAAGCATGCCCGTCATTGCTTTGTTCAAAAGATTTTCCCGTATCCTCGCCAGGTCCGCTCGGAAGGTCCTGACCTCCCTCCGAGTTCCGTTTAGTCAATCCGGCTATTTCATTATTTGTATCAGCCATATTGATTGTTAACGCATTTTAACCCTACTGCCAGGGCGGGTAGACATCTCAACCCTATATCCATAAGAAAAAAGCCATGATTTTCCTTGTGAGCATCTAGTTTCTGTCCAGAGGATTACGTGGGAATTTGGTAAGGAAAGGGATCGAAGGGAAAAAGGGAGGCCAAGGGCCTTTGGACAGGTACAGGGGGTTGACGAGTCCCTGCACCTGGGCTACAGACCCCGGGTTTGTCATGCCCGTGTGACGCCAAAAAACGCCACCCTGTGAGGTTCGGGACGCCTGTGGCTAACGAGACCCGACTCCCGGCTTTTCTGTAGGGGTGTGCTCCCTTAGACGGTGGCACCAGCCTAACGGGTCCGTCTCCCCCCCCTTTTAGTCGCCTTTTACGACACGCAGAGGATACGGTGGATGTATTCTAGCTCCTCCACCCCCACCCACCCATTATTATTATTATTATTATTATTATTATTATTATTATTATTATATTATTATCCGAATTAAGTCCATAACTAGATTTTAGAATTCAGCACCCCAAAAAACAAATAAAACTGTCTTAAAAACAAAGCCGGCAGTTTTTTCTTGTCCCAACTACCAAATGACTGGACTACTAGAAACTAAGTGGGAACTTACAGTTTACACCCTAAATCCCAGATTTTCGATTCAAAAACTCCCCACCTTTTGTCTGTGAACTGTCGCTGTAGCCTTTCAATGTGTAAGAGCTGTCAATTATGCCTCTGAGGATGAGAATTTTGGCAATAAACGTGAAATTTTGTTCCTGCAGACGAAAAAATGGAGTAAATTGGGCCTAATCCCACAGTATATCAGTTGGTTGTCCATTGAGTTTGTTGATAGATCATTTTAATGAAACATTAGATGTTTTGGTAGTAAATTCACAGTTTCGGACCTTTTTCAGGTTGTGCAGTCCATTTCTGAGTTGGGAGGGGTTAAATTTCGCATAGTTATTTTAAATTTTACGAAATAAAAATCGCCAGTTTAGTGGTGAAATCTTCAGTTTTAAGGATGAAACGTAACGCCTAAAATCAGTCAATTTAGGAATAAAATATTCTTTTATGGGATAGAATAGCCGTCAGTCGAATAAACTGTCAGTTGTTGCGTAAAATCGTCATCTTTGGAGTAAAAATGGTATAGTTTTAGGGTAGAATGTCAGGTTTTTGGGTCAAACCGCAAGCTTTGGGGTAACACTTCAACTTTGGCGTAAAATAGTCAGTTTTAGGGAGAAATCTTGAGTCATCTGACAAAACCACCAGTTTTGTAGTAAAATCTTCGGTTTTGGTGCAACACATTTGCTTGGGCGTGAAATCGACGGTTTTGGAGTGATGTCATCACTGTTGGGATAAATTCGTCGTGCCGTTCTGTGGTAAAACCGTCAGTTTTCAAGTCAGAGACCTCGCAGTTTCGGCGTAAAATCGTCCGTTTTGGGGAAAACGTAAGACTTAGTGGAAAACACAAGTTTTGGTCTGCAGTTGTTCGTTTTGGAGTAAAATATCCGGTTTTGGGGTGAGGTAATCAGTCTTGGGGTAAAATCGTCAATTTTTGGGTAAAATCTCTTCAGTTTTTGGGTAAATTCAAATGTTGTCACTTTGGCTTTTTCAAAAAGGTTACTTCATGGACTATTGCTGGATAGAAGCAAAGCCAGCAATAGGACGTGGTGCACCTGACATCTTATCTGACCACCTCTAGATCAAGGGCGGGGTACGCGGCAGACGCGGGCTCAAAATAAAAAATTACTTGAACCGAGCGAGACTAAATCCGAGACCGTGGTGGAACTCAGTGTTAGTGTAATCTCCCTGAGCTTTGGGGCTCAGGGGAGGCGAAGATGTCGCCGTTACAGTTCACTTTCGTCCGCTTACAGGAACTGAACGAATTTTCCCGCACACATAATGACCACGCAATCCATAGTCCTGAAGCCGTCTTTTGAAACACTTAACAAATAAACACATCCGCAGGGGTGTTTGGCCTTGAAGATGAAGCGATAATTCTGATGAGGTGCACCGGGAACGGGCCCGAAATGCATTCATAAAAAAAAAACACCACGGCTGTATTGTTCAATAATGTTTATGGTCTACAAGTTGAAACAACAGCCAAAAATTAGAAACAATTCTGAAATTAAACGCATCCGCTAACTAATAAATTTCAGTGGGGCATGGGAAAATGAAGAAAATTAAAACATGTATGTAGGTCTGGGAGGGGGGATCTATCACCCCTTACCTACCCCCCTGTCCACCCCCAAAAAAGGACAAGTCTGACCTTAAATGTGGCCTGTAAACGTTTGAACTGACGATTCCGGCTTTGAAAAGGCCTAGACAGATGATTTCTGTCATGAAACTGACAAAATCGACCATTGTCAAAATTGGCCTAACTGAGCCTTCACGCCTTGAAAATGTCTAAAATAGCAGCCATGCCGTAAAATAGCAAATCTGGCATTTCACGCTCAAAACATGGCCAAACAGCCCAATGGCCAACAGCAGACTATTTTGAGAGGCCATGAGGCCCCCTCTCCTCTTTCTCTTAGCGGCGTCCAGGGGGGTTGTAATAGAAATGTGAGACGAGATGAGATCGACTCTGACAGCTACAATTTATGCACACGTGGCTGTGAAATTCATTCTCATCTCATCTCACACGTGTTTCACTTTTCTATTACAAACCCCCTGTGGTGGGGACCATCTGAATTTGTCATTTGGATAAGGTCTGACCAAGGGTCTGACGGAATCATCAGCGTTCGACTCAAAATCGGAACACTCCGAAAAAAAAAGCGCCCACTTAATCCCATGGCTTTTTGGGCGAAAACGTCCAACATGGACGAAACTGCGTATCCTGGAAGTTTCTGGGCACTGGGAATCCGAAAATCGAAACAGATTTTCGATCTGACGATTTGTTGAAGAGGTCCTCCCCGTGATTCCGGTGTTTTTGTCCCCTTAGCACCGTTTTCGAGTCTCCACGAATTTACCCCGTGGACCAGCACAGAAATCCAAGGAACGCTATTCCCGATTGGAAAGGGCCAAGCCTGCGAAATTGGCAGTTTCTATTCAACCAAACTTGATGAAAATCGTATCCAATCGGCTCTTGTTAATCACACAATAAAGGCAAGGTCGGTCTGTAATAAAAGCAACTAGGTACTTGTTTTTTTTTCCGATGAGATTTCTCTTGTTTCTATTTTATTTTCTGAATGACTTCACCAAATACAAAGAAGGTACACATTTTAGAGTTTAAGAGCTCTGAAATCACTGTTTTTAACGAACAAACTGATGGAACGCAATAAATTCAAGGTCTACCGTATTTTTATAACTTGTACGAGTCATTTTTACGCTTACAATTTTGTTCCTAACGTTTTACATTTAAATATAAAGTCAGAAGTAAATGAATGAACTAAAATTTTATTTTGGGAACGCACAAGAATGATAATCTCATCATGAAAATTTAGTTTTTCTCTGTTCTTTTTTTTTGTTTTTGTTTTTAAACGGAAAAGTGAACTTCTGGAAGTGAAAAACCAAAATATCCGCCTGCTTCAACGAAATTTCCATTTAAATTTGTCACTTTTTCGTTTATTGGGCTGTTAAAAAATTGAAGAAAAAAAAATCTCAAATACTGTCGCTAACTGAACGGGTTTTTTACATTTTGCGTTCGAATCGTAAAAAACTGATTGAATCAGCTTTCCGTATCAAAAACTATATTTTGGAGTGAACAATTCATAGGCTCAATCGCCCTAATTCTGGGGTGTAGCGGTCAAAATAAAAAATTAAAAATTGTTACGTAATTTACGCAAAAAATAAGACGTGTCAATAGACCGCGATAGTTTTTTTTTTTTAATTACACAGAATTACACTTCGTGGAAGACCATACCAAAAATGAATTTAAAGAAGCGCTCATCGCTAATATTTCTGTTGCCATTAGAATTTTTGAATTTGATCCTAAAAAAAATTGTGAGCGCTTCTGAACAGCACAGCAGTAACTGCTGGAATGTGGTGGTGGATCTCTTTCAAGTTTTAAAACGAAATAAGCCGCCTGTAATACCCACGCGGTACGCATTACACCACCGAGGGGAGGGGTAATGTGTACCGCATGGGTAACGAAATTTACAACCGGGAAAATCCGAATTTTTTTACAATTAAATTATCAATAAAAGAGGAGTGAGTGAGGGGGGGGTCGTTTCGCGATTCGTACATTGGCAGCTGTAAAGCAGTCTTTAGAAACAACATTTTTTTAAAAATTTCATATTCGATAAAATAGAATTTACTGATAGTTAGAGCCCTAGAGATCCACCGATGACAAAAAAGGGCCAAGAGTTTGGGCGGCGGCTTTTGAAAAAAAAAAAAAAAAAAATGTAAAATTAGCTGCCAATGCGTTTGAATATGTACAAAATACCTCCCGCAACTAATACTTCATTGTCGGCATTGTTACGTTTTTTTTCACATTTATAAATATTTACAAATAGTATCAAAATTGTTTTCTAAACAGATAAATTACCCTTCGCAAAAAATCTGCATCATAAATATTTCTCTTTTCATGTTCTTCTTAAACGCTTAAAAAAATAATAATAACTTCTCAAGATGTTCGATTTTTCTTCAAAAATGTCTCTTTACTAGCACACTATTTACAGGGGAGGGGGGAGGAAAGTTATTCGAGTTACGCACCCAACACAGCACAGAAAAACACTTCCGGAGCCCGCTGCGCCTCTCTCCAAGGAAAAAAAAGCCTTCTTTAATTGCTCGTTTGGGCCTCTTCACTGCCATCCTCGAGTTTCGTTACGTACAGTGAAGGATCGATGACCTGTGGAAAGAGTAGTGTTGGTCGGGGGAAGGGGGGGGTGAGACGAGAGAAAGAAAAAAAGGTCAAGTAAAACGCGTACCTTGGGTATCGGTTTGATTTCTGTGCCGAGCTCTTGCTCGATTCTATGAAGAGTGAATCGATCCTCGTAGGTTATAAGGTTGATGGCGATACCGAGGTGACCGAAACGACCGGATCGTCCGATTCGGTGTAGGTAAGTTTCGGCCATTTTGGGGAAATCGAAATTTATCACAACGTTAACAGCCTGGACGTCGATACCTCTGGTAAAAAGATCTGCAAAAAAAAAAATGAGAATATTGTTACCGGTTTCAACCACCTTCGCATAGAAGTCAACTATTGATGATTGGGTATCCCCCCACCCCTTTAACCATCGATGGGAAAGGCGAGACGCTGGACTCGGTGCTTCTTCTATTGACGCCCACCAAATAACGGGTTGTTCCAGGAAAATCGGCAGTCGGCCCATTGCACACAGCGGTGATCTCACAGGGTGAGGCTGCCTGAAAGAGGAATTTTGGCAACGAGAAGTGTGCCCGCGATGGGTGCATACCGGATAGTTATCCCCCGCTCAATGCTCACACCCATCTCGGCGAGGTTCTCTCGCCTCAAACAATATGCCATCTTTCGTCCCTCCAATTACTGGAGAATAAAAAAGGCGCGGGCAAATCAAGCACTGACGCCTACCGTTCTTTAAACTGTATGCTATTTAACTAATCCTCTTGTTTCATTTTATTGAATCAGGTCCTTGCAGCCGTTTTTATGGCGCGAATAGCCAGTCAAGTCATTTGGCGACCGGGGCATCTGCTCTCATGCGGCCCAATACCAGACTGGACTCCTTCCTAGGGGATGAGCTCACCCCAAACTCCCATCCCCCCTCGCTTCTTAAGCCCTTGCCATCCTTCAAAACAGTTAGGTACCCTCCTAGCTGACAGTGGCTTGTTTACCTTTGCACCCCCGTCGCCACCAACAAAATTGTCTATAAGTCAACTTCGCTAATGACAGACTTGAGCACGAAATTCACGCGTTCTACGCATTATCTCCTTTTAGTCCTAAGATCCTAAGAAACCTGGCTGAGGCAAATCCGAAGATTACTCGCAAGTACCTTCTCGCTCGCCCAGTTAGTACCCGATCCATCATCACAGTCGTTGCTACGGGGGTGCAAAGGGAGGGCACCGTCACTCAACGGCAATCACCCGTATAAAAAACAAAGCAGCGCTTTCTTAGGTCCTGTTCAGACGGTAGACACTGACGCGCTGTGACTACCGTATTCACGAGGGAACGTAGTCATCCTCTATTGACTTCCTCGAGACCGCGACTCAGCATGTTGTGCCGCTCCCCTTTACTTTACAAAGAGACTCGCATTTTCATTCAGACTCGGTAGTCCCCGCGCTTTTTGTCCTACTTCCTTTGGGTAAAATGAGTGATTTGACACCGAAAAAAGTATTATTTATGTATGTATTATGTTACAGTGACGCAACCCAGCGGGCCTGGGTTCGAATCTAGCAATTGCCCATTTCACTATAAGGCAGCGGCGAACTATGACACAGCACACTCGGCTTCGTGTGGGCGTTCCCGGCGCTGTGCGTTCACACAAACCGCGCACCGACCGAAACGCCCGCGTAGTACGGGTGTGAAGTACACGGTTCAGGGTACGGCGTATGAGCCCAAAGGAGGATTTGGCGCCTGCCGGGTTCGAAACCCGGCGCTCACTAATTATTAATATTATTATTATTATGTTACTGTTAAAATTGGTTGGGTTGTTTAGGTCTGTTCGCGAAGCTACACAAGGTTGCTCAAGGGTACACTCGGGCGCCCGAAAAGCGTTCGCGAGCAGACGAGTGTAGTTAGTGCGGGTAGCGAGTGTAGGGCGTTCGCGATGAGTTCAGAGCTACTCCGGGCTGCCCGAAGTTACTCAAATTTTTTGTTATAAATTGATAACTCTTATCTAACATGCACAGGAGTGAGAAAATACCACGACTGTTATGAATTTACACTGGCTGCTCTGAAAGCGTTCGCGTAACAAAAAAATCCTAGCTGCCCTCGCCTACACCAGCTACCCCAACCTGCCCTACACTACCCTACACTTTTTCTCCGCGAACAGACGTTTTGTCAAATACGCGATAGTGTGGATGAGATGCTCGGTATTCGCCGAGTCCCAAATGTTCGGTATTCGAGTGTTTCGATTATAAAACTAATTCCACACATATGGTACTTGGCAATTAACGAGCACAATGTTTCCCAAATATGCGATAGTGTGGATGCCTGGATGTATTCGGTTGCTCCGATTAGTACGGGGAATACGAATATTCGCCAAGTGTAGCGGTCGTCATTCACTCATTCTTGCAACGGGGATAGCTCAATTAAACGTTGAGGACCCGGCTCAACGATTTTCTAACACGACTGACTTGGTCTGTCGAGTCGGCTAGAGAGCCAGAAGCGAGGACCTTAGTGCAGCAGCAACTATGCCCCCTGGGAAGCGGTGTACCAGCTACATAATCGGCTCAGTATCCGGGATAATAGGACCAAGAAAACCGAGTAGCTGTGGTAGCTGAAAGTATGAGGTCGAAAGGGAGATATCGGACCGACGTGACACCCTCTTGAAAGTTCGTTGCAGTGAGCCCCATGGGCGTGAGAGTGAGAACCCAGTTTTTAACCATATATTCCCTACGTCTAACTAGCCGGTGGATGCTGTTTTCAACTCTTCAAATTGCATAGCGTTTAGAGTTTGTGGACTCTTTCTCTAGTGATGGGCATTTGATACCGTACTGGCATCATTCGAATTATTCTCTAGTCTACATACATTTTTCCCCACGAGTCTTTGTGTAGAAGGCATGCATCATCTGATTTTCGGTGAGATCCTTTATTCACCATGCCAAGTGTCAAGTCCACTATGCGTGGATTCTGCTGTAAACGAAATTGTACTGCCAAAGGGAAATTTTGCACGGCCAAAATTCAGGACTGGCCACAATATCTAGTGAAGGTCCACTTTTCTGCTATTTTACCTTGCACTTTGTTCCATTGAATTTTCCCTTCAAAGATACCCTACATTTCCTCCTCTGTCTTGCTACCTCCATGAGTTATTAACATATTTAACGAATATTCGTATTTCCCAAAGCGAATAAATCGCATGTTTTTGCTGGATCT
The DNA here is from genome assembly GCA_038030265.1 of Corythucha ciliata. Classification (NCBI taxonomy): domain Eukaryota; kingdom Metazoa; phylum Arthropoda; class Insecta; order Hemiptera; family Tingidae; genus Corythucha; species Corythucha ciliata. The sequence continues at coordinate 27,983,498 of CM075943.1, forward strand.
TCACAAATACCGAGCCGAGCAGTTTGGCCGAATATTCGGTATTCGGCGAATACCGCATGTGTGGGGCCGGTTTAACAAAAAAGCAATATGTTTTTCATAGCAATGTTTCTATTTCATTCATTTGTTGAAGACAATGAATAAAATAGAAATATTGCTACGAAAAACATATTGCTTCTTTGTTAGAGAATAGGCCCCCTAAAGTACGCGACACGAAATAAGGCGGGTGTGACTCATCGGCCCTCCCATGCCCTGTTGCCACTCCATGCGTAGTGGGCGGTGATGTGGGGGTGGGGTTTTACGAACGTTCACCGGCTCACAGCTCTCCAAAGTGACAACGATGGGAGCGCAACGTTGCCAGCCATGGGAGTAGGCTTGAGCTTTTCATAGCATCTTTGGGACTATAAAGCGCAACGTTGGTTTTTTAGTCGATGAGTCACACCCGCCTTATTTCGTGTCGCGTACTTTAGGGATTGTTGATATTCCCTAGGTAAAGTTGAATTTTACTACACCATCCCAAAGTTGATAGATTTACAACCCCCAAACAAAGTCGACTGTGAATGGCTCCAACTAACTTTGAATGAAACCAGCAGGACAAGCCAAGGAATCTCACAATCCCTAGTAAATCAACTTTGACTGTAACATTATACATTATAATGTAAAATCTGAAGTGAGGAGAATGTGACTACGCACTGATAACGGGGCTGTTCAGACGGTTGTCACACAGCCTACGATGTGACTACCGTCTGAACAGGCCCTTAGGGCGGCTTCTCTCTCCCCCTCTCTCTTTCTCGTTATCAGCGGAATGGGTCTCTGAACCAACCCCGCGAGCCAAAACGCAAGGTTGTTTCTGAAAGAGCCAGATCCAAGAAATTTGGGGGTTGAAAGAGTCGAACCGGCGGTTTTGTGTTTTTAAGGAGCTGTAACGTCAAGATTAGAAAACCCGAGAAATAGGGTTCTTCAAGAGAGAAATTTGGGACTTCGAAAGACGTCAAACCACGGTATGGCTTTTTCAAGGTCTATTCACACACATCAGTGCCGTGAACGGGACGTGCCCCGTCCGGGACACGGACGTCCGACAGGTAAAATATTATTCTCATATGGGAATTGAGAGGCTCGTTCATACATATCAGGGACGTATATTTTATTTGCCGGACGGGGCACGTCCCGTTCACGGCACTGACGTGTGTGCATCGACCTTTAAAGGACCAAACCCGCGAAATTGCCTTTTTGAATTAGTCAACAGAGCTTTTTGGACTGAAACCCAACGCGCAAAATTGGTTTTGAATAGGCCGACCCTGCGGGTTTTTTTTAAAGGAGCTTGCCCCATGAAATTGCTCTTTAAAATGAGCCAACAACCCGAAAAATTTGAACCCAAAACACGTAAAAACTCACCAGAGCAGACTAGATTTCTGCAGAGGCCGGAACGAAAATCGTGGAACACTCTGTTTCTATGAGCTTGGGCCATTTTCGCGTGAATATAATAGCAGCAGTACCCAAGCTCCGTTATCTTCTTGGCGAGCAATTCGACTCTTTGAGTGGAATTGCAGAATATGATGCTTTGGGTGATTTGTAGCTGTTAGAGACACGACAAATTAAGAAACTGTAGACTACATACATGTAGACTATTTGCGTCTTACCTTCGAGAAAAGAGTGTTTAAACAGTGAACTTTTTGCCTTTCTTGAACGAAGGCGTAGTACTGAGTCACTCCTTTAAGCGTCAATTCTTCCATCAAATTTATTTCGTACGGTTCTTTCAAGTGATTTTCCTGTAAAAAAAAAAAAAAAAAAAAAAAAAAAAAAAAAGTTTGGAAAGGCCATTTTTCGACAAAAAAAGTCACTCACCATGAACTGTTTTACTGTGAGAGGGAAAGTAGCCGAATATAGGAGTATTTGTCTGTCTCTCGGTAGGCGAGAAATCACTTGATCGAGCATTCCCTTAAAATCTTGGGAAAGAAGTTTGTCCGCCTCGTCCAAAACAAGAATTCGACAATTGTCCATATTGGCTACTTTCTTCTCCATAAGATCCAAAATACGTCCTGGAGTGGCTATCACAACTTGTACTGTGGAATTTGAAACAAAAAGACGCTAAATAAAAAGTCGGGGTTCAATTAATCGAAGAACAACCTTTCTGGAAGAGCCGCATTATATCGTCTCTAAGGTTGGTTCCTCCAGTGGTAACCATCACTTTAATGTCCATGTGTTTGGCAAGTTCGATGCAAATCTGAGACGTTTGCAATGCCAATTCTCTCGTTGGAACGATAATAAGAGCTGTGGTGGGTGAGAAAGGGGTAAATTATTACTTATCGTGGAGGGGGTAACGACAAAAACACCTAACCTTGTATCTGTTCCAATGACACATTGACTTGCTCTAAAACTGGAATGGAGTACGCTCCCGTTTTACCCGTACCGTTTTTGGCGCGAGCCAAAATATTTCGTCCCGACAGAGCGATGGGAATACTCGCCTCCTGTATGGGGCTGGGTTTCTCCCAGCCTTTTTCGAATATTCCCATGAGGAGTTCACGTTGCAAACAGAACTCTTCGAATTCGTTTCCTTTCGTGTCGGTCACATCCTGTAAACGGATGTTTCTTTAACTCGCACCCCTAGAGGAGCGTGGTGAGGCAATTTATTTTAAACGTACGCTTGTCTTTTTCCTTTTGTCTGTTGGGGGAATTTTGAGCTTCGCCTTCCAACTCATATCATCATTCAAATCACTGTAAAAACGATAAATGACGTGTAACAACAAAACAATAAACAACAACAAAAAATACGAAAACTGTGTTTAGGTGGGAAAATTAGCCCCCCCCCCCCCAACGATAATTCAACATTACATGGAAGATAAGAGAAATCCCTAAATATGACGTTTATGTTGAGCAAAAACCCTGAGGTGCGCTTTGTGTTTATCAAGGATATTGAGGGGGAGAGGGATCGCTCAATGGCCCCTCTACAAGCTAATAAGTCAGCCGTAAAATGTGAACCCCTGTGATAAAAAAAAAAAGAAGAATAAATATAGAGATATCGTGGACAGAACATAAACCTTCCTTTCGCTTAATCAAGCGAAGGAGGGTTACTAAGGGGTTACAGGTGTACAAATATGAGGGCGGGGGCAAATCGTAAAACTCGAGAGATAGCCGTTTTTGTCATTCAAATGTCAAGAAGAGGATTTGACACACAAGCTTGGTGCGAACGTCGCAATCGGCCGACAATAAGAAGGGAGAAAAGTGTAACACAAGCCGAAAATCGCGGAGGCCTTGTACCCGTCTCCAGTCTTCAATCGATAGTCCCTTAGAAAGGGACACAATGGACAGCCCTTGTCTGGAATAGGTTGGACTGAGAGGGCCATAATCGCCTGTGTTACGAAACTCTCAAATTAGCCAGAAAATCGTTCCAAAATTGGCAATCCCCCATCTCTCTCTGGAAAAGCCATGAACCAGGGAATTTCAATGAAAAGTCGAATTGTTTAGGATGATCATCGTTCGTGTACTTCAGGGCCGAAATTCGAACATTCGAGTTTCGCTCCGGTTTGGCAAATGTTTACTATAATTCTACAAAATGGCTCTTGCAAGTCGTGAAACTGTCCATTCACACCCAAAATTCAGCCTGAAAAGCTGAATATTCGGCTGCATGGCTGGCATTCAGCTTTGAAAATGAATGGCAGCAGAGGACGTTACACTTTCAAACTTGCCTCCCTCCTTCATGTGTGGAAAACTGTTGTGAAGATGAGGTTGGGGGTTGTTTTTAAATTGCGAAAACGACCGTGGCTTCCACTAACGTGCTGTTCTTTGGGCAAAAATTAAGAGCAGACACGAATAAGCAGTGGTGGTCCAGCTGTGCGGCCTATCGGTAATGCTGGTTGGCTATTGTCTATAGCTTTGTTCGGTGGCTGCTGCCAGCACAGTAGAATTGGCAGTTGTCATGAGGAAGCGTAATTCTGACCAATTAAATTGATATGCTCTGTTTCATTTACAATACTGGAAGCAGCCAACTAACAAAGCTAAAGACTGGTAATTTGCTTCCAGAAACTGACTGTACCTATAAGTTCAATAACGGCAATTTATCCCAAACTTTGGGAGTCATGATTTAGCCCCCTCCCACAGCTCAAACCGAATAAAATACTTTGAAAAATGGTTTTGTCCCCGAGGGAGAAAAGAAAGAAAATGGTTCATAGTTTCACCTTAATAAACAATCCTCCGATTTTGGCAACCCCTCTGAGTGGTACTCATGGCGACTGCCCCGCGGTTACACACCACAGTGGAAGAACGGCTCGGGCTCGAATCAACATTTTCCAGGCTAGTCATTTTACGCCACAAAATTACGTTTGTTTTTTTTTGGCAAAGCTACCGAGTTCGATATAACATAGAGGGCGGACCCCAGAAACCACCTGTTTATTTCCGAGCACGTCTACTTAGGAAACAACATATGTATACGGAAAGTGAACTTGGCTGAAGACCATCTGCAAGTGGTTATCAACCTTTTCACGGTCTTGCCCCCCTTGGGCCACGAAAATTTGTCGCCTCCCCCCATCACCCCACACACGACAATTGAATTAATTGCATTAGGAAAAAGTATTGGGGTTTATATTAACAAACTTGTGTATTCGAGTCAAAGACCCGAATCCACGAAAAGCTTCGTTGTTGGTAAAACAAGTAACGAAAGGGCCTACAAATGGCTTGTTTTTTCACTGTGACTCCGCACCCGTTTTTGGCTACTTGCGCACATTTTCAGAACGTAACGGCAGTGGCCATGTAAACTCGAAACTTCGAGGAAGAGCCCCAACGCACGCGGGCCATGCTTGGCCGTCTTGGAGTCGAGAAAATAGACCGAAACCGCAATGGCAAGGCAAAACTCTCATTTCTACCACTTTAAGGCGCGCTTCGATGGTGTAATGGATACAATGCTCGCTTCGCAACCCAGCGGGCCTGGGTTCGAATCAGGGCTGCTAGGTCCCCCGAAGAGGTCTTCCCCACTTTTTTCCCCACTGAACCACTAATTTCCCCACACAGCTCCCCCCCCCCCCACGGCTGTCGCCAATTCATGTCACTGAAGGCTCAAAAGTCAAAACTCGAAAAAAAAAACCAACAAACCAATTTATTTTGCAAACGAAATAGGCAACAGGGACATAAATTCCAAGCTATAAAACATTTCAGAACTTTTAGGTCGGGCGTGTTCCTAAATTCATCGATGAATTAGGTTACAAAACTAACACAAACATGATAAATGTGAAGGAAGGCTCAATCACGGTGGACATTTTTACTCATCTGCTGAATTTAGGAACTCCCCCGTCATAACGCCAGCAAGCATGTTTTCTCTCGAATTAGAAACGAATGGATGATTAACAAATGAGCAATTTAGAGGCAAGAAAAGGACCGCGTGAGCGACCGAGAAGGCAGCGAATAATACGTTTTGGAAAATGTTCGATTTGGCGGGTTTTCAAATACGCTAATTTTGTTAATTAAAAAATATATTTCCGAAGGTTTCCAATATTTTATTTATTTACATGGAAGGATTGATCCACCCATCCTCTCTATTATCTATCGAAAATATTTTTTTTTTTTTTGAAAATGTGAAACTTCCTCAGTACTCTAAAAATCCCCACTTCAACGTCGGATTCCCCATTTCCCCAAAGGTGTACAAAAATCCCCACACCTGGCAGCCCTGGTTCGAATCCAGCCATTGCCCATTACACTATAAGGCTGCGGCGAGCTGTGACACGGCACACGCGGCTTCGTGTGGGCGTTCCCGGCGGTGTGCGTTCAACAAACGTCCGCGTAGTACAAGTGTGAAGTGCACAGTTAGTAGATGAGTATGACGTAGGAGCCCACTTGTGGCCTTGGCGTCGCCGGACTCGGCTTCCCCCCCCCCCAGCACACCCCCCAAAAAAGGGCATTGACAGCCCCTTTTGTGCATTTTGATGCACCGGTTCGGGACCGGTTACATTTCTCAATTGAGTATGGTCTGAGGGTCGTTCCTGAAGTTTCTGATATTTTTATGGCGGGTATCAACCATTAACCTCCTTGGACATGAGGGCAAGTTCACGACCCCCACCCCCCTGAGAACCACTTGCAGCGGGCGCCCCTCCCCCCAGGTTGAGATTCACTCCATCTGGGCTCTGAAATCGTCAATTTCGCCCTTCGAATTGAATATTTTGTCAACTATAAACCAAAAATATAGACATTTTGCTCCCAAAACACAAGTTTCGCTACAAAAATCACCATTTTTCTACGAAAACCCAACCTAAACGGTCAAATTGTTCCTACAAACTGACTATTCGCACCAGATGCTGACCCTTCGAGCAAATGATATGCTAGAATTTAGCTCCTAGAACCCAGCGTGTACCCCCTCCAGGCTGTCTTTAAAAGGTCAAGTCCAGTTTCTTGTCCTAAAAAACTGGAATTTTGTGGCGTCGTATGAACAACCATCCTTGGATCTGCCACTGAATTCACCAGAAAATACTTACTTCAAAGTGCTGCGTGCGTTGGTAGGAACTAACAGTTCAAAAGAGGCAAATAGAATAATTTTCATCCATGTTTTCAGAAATATAAAGGCACCCCAGAAAATACAAAGCCAATGTTGGACATAAAGTGACTTATTCAGCCTGGAAACCTGGAAGGGGCCAGGGGGACCCGAAATCTCCCAATCTGATACAGATCCCTTTTATCGTTCTCCTTTTGCTCAACAGTTAAACAACGTAAAGAACATTGAAATCAGCAATTTTACTGACGTCGGCCTACGACTTGAGCCGCGTACACAGATCGGACACGACCGCTCGGCTGACATTTTATTCATCAACAACCAAATCACCGTCACTGCTGAACTGAAAATTTGAAATATTAAGCCCTTAAGATCGGCTTTATCCGGGGGGGTCCCTAGGTTAACCAGAGGCTGGACATTCACTGCAGGACGACTACTTTTCCCGTTTCAAATGACACGATTTCACGAATTAAAACGAGCATTTCTAACGCTCCGAAGCAAAATATTCGAATTGTAACGGTACAGGCTACATAGGAAAACATAAAGATTAAGACATTTTCACTTCCATGATGCCGAAGAATTAAGAAGTAATTTTACGCAGTTTCACCCACCCTAGACAGGAGAAAGTCTGCAAAAAAAACTTAAGTGGGCCACCACCTGAACAGGAACGTACGAAAACACGCAAAAACGTTAACTAGGACGTACAGTCTACGGGGGAAGAAAAAACCCTTGGAAACTCTAAAAAAAGGGTGAGGTTAACTCAGCCCTCTTAAATTTTATTAGAATAAAAAAAATGATGAAATACTCACATTTTCTTCATCGGTAGCCGATTCGGAAGACCGACGTGATTCGATAACGACTCAGTCATCATTCTTCCACCTTTATTTTTTTTACTAAAAGTCTTTTTGCTTAAAGAAAAGTCCTGAAACCCGCGCTTTCTTTGGCTTAAAACAGGAAACGGCGATGCTGTTCGAAGCCCAAAAATTTGACTTTTTTCAAAGTCCAGCTGGTTTTCCGGGACAATTCTGTTCACTTCATCGCTCGTATAATCGCTATTTAAAAATAATTCATGTATCTGAGGACAAAAGAAAAGACGCGGGTTGATAATCGAAAAGAACAAGACTCAAAGTCCAAAAAGAGTTGTAAACCTTAGTAGGAAAAAATGAGGAAGAGGATTCAAAGTTCACTAGAATTCGTTAGGGAAACATGGCCAAGTTTCAATCCTTTTAAAGGCCACCTCGCTTTTAACGGACGTTGCCTTCTTGGTCCGATTAAAATTGAGGGGAATAATACAAGAAAAATCAGTTAAAGATTGCGCTGTTTTTTCTGTGCTAAGGGGAGAAAAGCGTTGCGAAATTTCACATACGACAAGGCAAGAGGGCGGGAGACTGAATGTGAAAAAGTGCAATTTGAAGTAGCTGGCCAGTTTCCCCGAAAATTTGTGTTTTAAGGCGAGGGCCCAAGGCTTAAATGTTAAAATTTCGCTTTGATTTACAAGTTCAAGAAAATATGAAATAACATGGCGTCTAAGCTGGTTCACTGCGGGCCCCAAGGGTTTGATCACGAAAACCCCCCGAATCCACATGGAAAAAAACTCGTCAAAAAAGAATTTGAAGCTCTCACCTTTGACAAAACTGAATAAAACGACAAAAAAAACGCCAGGCGTTTTAAAATAGGGGCAGCGCCAAAATAAAAATTGACAAAATTACTTTCAACTCTAACCACACAACTAGAACTCCGCGAATGGTAATGAGCAAGGACTCCAATCGGTAGGGGAGATGTGCGAAGCCAACCAACCAAGTCCGTTTCAATCACGGCGACTGCGTGGACAACGCGCCCTTTAGGAGGTTTTTAACGCCTAGAAACCGTTTAATTGGTGATAATAAAATTGAAGAAGAAATCGAAGTTTTCCTGGAAAATTAAAACGATGAAAATAAGCGACAAGGAACGTGCCCAAATGAGAGAGAAACGAGTTTACAACACTCGTGTCGGCATCGACCGGTTGTCGCTGATATGACGTCACAAATCATTAACTTTCAGGTGAAAAGTAAAACGTACCCGGGAATTCGTCAAATACTCAAAATAAAGACTTTTAACAACACTTTGTGGGCAAAAATAATCATACTTGGTCGCTCTTTGGAAACGACTTGTTCGTAGGCCTCTCAGTGGGACACCGGCGGTTTCTCGCCAGTAATTGCTGTGTTGATGCTCCAAAGAACTGGAATACTTCGTAGACCGCGGATTGCCGTTTAACACGTTATTCTTCTAAGAAGATTTTACGTTCACTTGAGAAATAAATTCAAAAATATCGCCCGGAACTGACTCATAAGGCTCCACGGAAACAGGAAGGTAGCTGAGCAGGTTATCCGGGTCGGCCCGTGCGTGTGTGAGTGAGATTCGGGGTGGACGAGACGATAGAAAAGTTTTTTCCTTGTCTTGTCGGCGGCGGATGACCAAACGTTTGCCACTGACTTAAAAATCTCGGTATTTTCCACGAAAAAATGTCCAAAATTTGTGAATCCCCCGATTGCAATTCAGAGGCTAACAGCTTACAGTGTCCCACATGCAAGCAACTCGGCATACAGGGCTCGTTCTTCTGTTCTCAGGTAGATCCTAGCAAGATGCCTCCCCCCTGACCCGACCTGTTGATGACTATTAAAATTTATGTTTATAGAAATGTTTTAAAGACAACTGGAAGGCTCATAAGGTCATTCACAATATCGCAAGTACGCGTTTTTTGTCAGTGGGGGGGAGGGGTCGATATTTCTTTATTCACTCGGTGTGTCTTAGGAGGATCATCTAATTCGAACGGCGCTGACGAAGAGTACAACCCGTGGCCGAATCAACACTTCAACTTTACGGGTACTCTAAGGATACAGAAAGGCCCCTAAAACAACATGGTCAAGCGTTTTTGACGTTCTTTCTCCGCAGGGAAGTTACGCCCCTATAGGCAGACGGCCAAGCGTGCCGTTCCCGAGAACATTCCACGACCGGACTACGCGGATGATCCCAAGGGAACTCCTCATTCTGAATTGGAGATGAAACAGACCGGCCTTATAAGGACGCTGAGTGATGAGGAAATCGAGGGAATGAGAGTGGCTTGCAAGGTGAGGGAAATCGTATCATTCTTGACTTCTGGGAAAGTGGCGCGTTGAAGGATTCCACTACAGAGAAGCCAACCGGTAGGAACGAGGCGCACCGACTGTGGGTAATTTTTGTTGGCTCATGCGCACACTATACGTGTTATATGATTTTATTATCTAGTACCGAATAACTCGGTTTGGGTACCAAAAATAATCAACAGAGAAGTAGGTGGACATATTACTCAACTGCGTGCCAATCTATAAGTCCCCTAGGGTTTCGTGTCCGAAGAGTTGGCAATTCATAACTCCGAACTCAAATTTTAATCGTTGTGGCTTGAAAAAAAAGTTTCCTTGGCTAATTCCGTTTGTGTGACATTTTGAGACGATAAAATGCCGAATGTCTAGTCCCTAGAAATAAATCAACACATTTCCAGGTGGCTAAGTCAGTTTACGTCACAAAATTGCCAAGAAACCAAATTTGACCAATTACCAGTCCGGCCAGCAATTTTGCGGATATTCATCTCCTGAAACCTGAAATATTGCGGCTATTATTCCTTTGGGAAATTTCGATTACGTGGCTCTTAAGCTTCGGCGCCTGTGTACGAAGGCAAAGCTGTGAGCCATGCCCCTCGGTTTATTCTGGGCTTCGTGTGACCCTCCCAGCTATTTAGCTCCGATGTTGCAATGGCACGGCTTTTTAGCCATGAAATTGATTTATTGATAGACAACTCAGCTTAGTCATTTAATTCGCAAGAAAAATTGTTGCTTTACAATTTCGGTGTTTTCCTCCTAAAATAGCGATTTCGCTGTTGTTCATCCCCGTAAACAAGATGTTTCATCACCGTTTAGCCTCAAATCTGCATTTCACGAATACTTAGCCACGGAACTCCGAATTTCGCTTTTTTGGCCTCTACCCCCTGGCTATTTAGCCCCTGAAATTGGCAATTTTAATGGTTTGTATCAGCTCTGAATCTTTGAAATTTCGGGCGTATTTTACAGCTTTGCAGCCTCTTTTTACGACGATCCTTTGAACGATAAATTGGGGAAGCCTGGGTCAGAGGGCATCTGCCGCAGAAGTACTCGAGAGTCGAGACGATCTTGGCATTTTCTGTGTTGACGCCAGAGTTTTTGGAAGGCTGAGAGAGGCCTGAAGGGGCTTCGAGATGAGATTAGGCCCATAAGTGGAAGTCGTGAGATGATGGAATTTGGCAGCGTTGTCTCATTCAAAAAACCAAATTCGGTACAACAATTGATTACCTATTTTTGCGGGTTTTGCTCTTCAATTTCGTGGGATTGATTCGTAAGAACTAATTTCGCGTGTTTAGCCCTCGAAAACCCCCGACTTCGTAGGTTTGGCTCATTCCAGAACCAATTTTAGTGGGTGAAACCCCGAATTTTGCTATTTTTAGGCCCCTTTTACACGAGTAAAGGTGGTTTACGCCAAAGTACCCCGCGATACTTTGGTTGTTTTTTCCAACAACAACTGATTTGATTTTTACTTTGGAGAGAATTTTAACTTGAGTTGTGACTATGAATACGGGCCTAAGTGTCAGACACGAATTTCTTTGGTGTGAACACAAACTTCCAGAAATTTCTATCAGAATTTGTACACTCAATAAATAAATATGTATAACTGACATTTTACATTTATGTCGAGACATAAGTATCGCGGGACACTTCAGTATAATCGCTCCTTAAGTTTTTTGTTCAATCTGATCACAAACAGACGGTTTGAGGCAGGGAACATCTGTCAATTTTTTTCGAAATGGCAACTTTGATCAAAAAACTTACAAAACCAATCTCACGTGAAAAAAACAAAAACAACAATTTCGTGGGGCTCCTTCATCGAGGAAACCAATTTCGGGGGTTTGGCTCTTCAAATGACTAATTTTTTGATAATAAGCAAAGAAAAGACGTAGTCACTCCACGATTTCAATTTATTATACTCCAGACCGGTTTCAACCGTTCAAGGCCATCTTCAGTGGTCTCCAGGGGCAGCGAGTCTGGGAGAAATTCCCTCACTAATTTTTTATTTCTTGGTTGTTATAAAACCAATTTTGCGGGTTTGGCTTTTCAAAAAGCATATTTCGTGAGGTATGGCTCTCCAAAAAAAAACAATTTTTGGGGGCTACCTTATTTTTTTTTCAAAAAAATCGTTTTTTTCTGTAGTTTAAAAACAAATTCCGCGCGTTTAGGTCTTGTAAAAGTCAATTTTTCCGGGTTTGGATCATCAATTTTGTGGGGATTCCACCTTTTAAAGTCCAATTTCGTGGGCCTGACTCTTAAAAATTATCCGATTTCGCGGCTTTGAATCTTCAAAAAATCAATTTTGCGGGTTCCACTCGCCAAAAAACCTTTCCTCGCGTTTTGTCACTTCAAGTAGACCGATTTCGGTGAGTTGTCCCCACGGATGTCTGCTCTGTCAAATTCACCCAGCGTACTCTCGTGACTAGTCAAGGTGGGGGGGGGGGATGCGGCACAGATACGTCTCCGTCTTCAGTTCTTGCTGAGGCAGGAACGAAAGGGTGGACTGTAAGGTAAGGTTGCAGGAACCAATGGTCAGTTAATCGTTTTTGAGTCGCGGATAGCCAGTCTGGCCTTTTTTGGGCGGCCCAGTTATAGTCAGCTTAGTGATTTACAGTGCTCGAATCGTCAGCTACGACATCTCTAAAGTGCGAATAGTCAGTTTTGCTGTTTTTAGAGTGTTTATAGCCAGTTTGGCTATTTTTAGGGTGCAAATCGTCAGTTTAGCCATAGTGGGTGAATAGTTATTGAAGAATTTTTAGGGAGCGTAGAGTAAGTTTTGCTAGTTACGCTGGGGTCATGAATCTTGGCCATTTTCTGGCGCAGATAGTTGATTCAGCGATTCACAAGGCTGGAGCTCACTTCAGGTGCCTTCAGTACGAACGGTCGGGAAAAAAATGCCGCATGAGGGCAAGGTCACTATAGCTTTGTTCGGTGCGGTTCGGTGGCTGCTGCCAGTACAGTAAAATTGATAGTTATGGGGATGCGTGATTTCAACCACGTGTTTGGTTTATTCTGTTTTATTTGCAATACTGGAAGCAGCCAACGAACAGAGCTTCTACTACAGAGGTAGCGCCGCCTTGATTACGAGGTAGTTGGTAATGGGGCACTGCTGAGGCTTGCTGGGGGGCTGTTCGAGGCCGTTGGTTCCAGTCATGGGAGGGGGTTTATCACTAATAGTCTGTCCATACTCCGATAGACCCTGGGATGCTTTGGCGCGATGGGAATCCTATCGGTGGTTTGACAACCGTTGACTTGTGGGCAGGGAACTTCCTCATTAGGTGGCCGTTGTTCCACTTGTTCATTTTTTTTTCTCTCTCTCTGTCCCATCTTTTAGCTGGGTCGTGAAGTGCTGGAAGAAGCCTCTAAAGTCATAGCCGTCGGCGTCACTACCGATGAAATCGATCGAATCGTCCACGAAGCCTGTATAGAACGTGAATGCTACCCTTCACCGCTCAATTATTATCGTTTTCCTCGTTCGTGCTGTACTTCAGTGAATGAAGTCATTTGTCACGGTATACCCGATCTCCGACCGCTGGCCGACGGTGATATTTGTAACGGTAAGCATGCCCCTTCCGCCCTTCCTGCTTTCCCTGTTGTTTTAGCTAAAAAAAAGAAAATAATGTTCACCAGTCGATATAACGGTGTTTCATCGTGGCTTCCACGGAGATTTGAATGAAACATTTTGGATTGGTGAAGTGAATGAAGTGGCCAAAAAGCTGACTCGAGTGACTTGGGAGTGTCTGCAAAAGGCTATTGATATCGGTGAGTAGTCACTTAAAAAAACCGTTAATTATCCCCCACCCCACCCCTCACCATGATTTCAATTCCAGTGAGACCAGGAGAAAAGTACAGAGAAGTTGGAAATGTAATTCAAAAACACGCTCAAGCTCATGGTTTCTCCGTGGTGAGAAGCTACTGTGGGCACGGTATCAATCAGCTATTTCACACGGCGCCCAGTATACCTCATTATGCAAGTTAGTTGTCCTCTTTAAACCGTAATATCCAAACAGATTCCTCGCACGCCTTTTTTTCCTCCAGAAAATAAAGCTGTCGGCGTGATGAAAGCTGGCCATTGTTTCACAATTGAGCCCATGATATCACAAGGTTTGTTCTCTAGCTCCCCCCCCCATTTCACGTTTTGCTTTAATCCCCCCCTCCACACCCATCCAGGCACATGGAAAGACGAAATTTGGCCTGACGAATGGACCGCAGTCACAGCCGACGGTCAAATGTCAGCTCAGTTCGAGCACACTCTTCTCGTCACGTCAACCGGTGTTGAAGTGTTGACAGCGAGGCAAGCCAAAGACGGTCAGCCCTATTTTATGACACAATAAGCCGATTCGAAACAGTCAAGTGCCTTTTTTTCCTTCTTTTTTTTCCATAATAAACGAATTCGGTATCCCCTCCCACTCTTCCTATGTCGTTCTAGGATAGTTATGGTAGGGGAAGCCCCCCCCCATATTATATAAATTGTAACGCTAAATTTTGTATCACCCCCCCCCCTCCATTATTCTTGTCCTCACCCTTTCACTCGCTTTTCACAAGAGTTGCCAGAACGAAGTGCCCTGAATTATACGCGTTACAAATCGTTCAGAATTTTTTATTATGTCCCTTCCCGTCCTCCCAGTCAATTTAATTTTGGGAATGAAATTCCTTTCCTTTCAAGAATTCGAAAATTTTTGTATTAGGAAGATAGAAAGGACCAAGGATGAAAAGCTTGTTCACCTGCCCCTCTAAACAGTGAAACGCCTTGGTCTCCCCTATTGTCCAGAAATCCTCGAGAAAACAATTCGTAGATTTGTCATACATGTGACATAAATTTGTCATACTTTATGGCGTTTTTAGCAAGCTTCCGGTGCTTAGACTTGTCAAATGGCAGTTGGCAAATCGATTCGCCTCTCAAAGGTTGGGGGGGGGGGGTATCCGCTTATCAGTGATAAGTGTGATGAAGCTCAAAAGAAGCCACCGTACACAGTTTTCTGGCTAGTTTTTTATTTTCGGTATTTAATTCTCATTTCATCAGTTTTTCTTTAAACTCTCGTCAACGGAGAAAGAGTTTTTTTGTTTTGCATCTTTGTGTGCGTAAGCGTGGATTTTTAAAAATAGCCCTCCCATCGATGAACGAGCGTGAGTGCCAGAAGAAACGTGAATAAATCACGTCCTCTCGAGGATTATTGAGAGAGGAAAAAATTCAATTCTATTGGTTTTTGAAAGAAACGGAATAATAAAGCTGGTCGTTTGTCAAGAGTCGACCACCCCGGCGTTGGTGTGGAGGAGATCAAACCAAAATGTAAGTTTTCACCCTTTTTTTATTCCGGTTTCAAGTCAGAAATTTGACTCTTTCCCTTTGTTAGAGTAGAAATGAGATGCCAACCTATTAATAGAATTTTATAAATCAAAAAATTTGTTCGCCGAGATTTATTTTGCCTCCCCACTTCTTTTTAGTGTCCAATGTGTGTATGCGATGAAGAAAAACCCGCAGCGGAATGCCCAGGCTATTCTTTTTTTCTCGCTTTTTCTTCCCCCTTTTGTTCTTGAGTTGAGCACTTTTCTCCCCCCCCCCCCAATTCTTGGACAACAATTAAAAGTAACGTTCAAATTAGTTGATAGCTACACACACATCTCTGCCAAGCTTCACGCCTATTTTTATCTATTGGCTGTCGCGCGAAATCGCCTTTTTTTGGTACAATACACTCGGCAAACACACACACAAAATTATTGAGCGATGCAGTTCGTTTCGTCTCAACGTGTTTCTCTTAAATGACATAATTCGGTAACATTGTTAACGTTTTTTTCGAGTGTTCGAATCTATTTGTTATTTCTGGCACCAAAACGTCCGCATGGAGTACTTTAAACTTGAAACCCCTGTTTTTTCCTTGCTCTTTCAGAATTTTAACTTGTTGATTGCAGCATGTTGGTGTATAGCTAACCCCCCCCCCCCACACAACAAACTGATTGAATTCATCCATACGTACTTGACCCCACCCCCTTAACAACACAGTGTTTGGGGTTCTTGTCAAGAATGTCTGGTAAGTGGGTTCGAGCTGTCGTTACCTGGTTTTTGTTTTTATTAGGCTCATGGCCAAAAAGTGCCTGTAAAGCGTTTTTCCTTCTAATTTCTACCATTATGTTAAGTTTTGAGTTGCGTGAGGGGTTAGATTTGACCATGTTTGAAGGTTTTTGACAGTGCCAGGAGCCGGTGACCTAAGGTTTCGAGGTTATGGGAACACGATATTGTCCAGACTCCTTCTGCCAGTTAGTACCCATCCACTTACATTGGCTTGGCAACTTGACAATGGGGATCAAGGTGGTCCAGCCCTTTCCCGTCTGCCAGAAGGCGGTGTGCTCCACTGTGTCACCCCTATTCCTCGCACTGGTTTTTGGGTGAGTAAAATCCACAAAATTGATTTTCTGTTGAAGGCCTAACCCGCATAATTGGGTTTTAGAAGGGCCAAAACCACGAAATTTGAATTTTTGAAGAGCCAGGCTCTTTTAGGTGAAACGCTTTTAGGTGATAATTGATTATTTAAACCTCGAAAAGTAATTGACTTTTTCAAGAGCCAGACACGGGAAATGTGTTATTTCAACGAATAAACACCATGAAAATGTTTTCTTTTAAAGAACCAACCCCGCGAGATTGGAAGTTTCAACGACGAATCGGTAATTTGAAGAGTAGACCAGTCATTCTTGACAAAAAGGGAGTCAACCATCGAGAAAAAAAATCCGAGGTCTGTTCGCGGAGAAAAAGTGTAGGCTAGTGTAGTGTAGTGTAGGGCAGGTTGGGGTAGCTGGTGTAGGCGAGGGCAGCGAGGATTTTTTTGTTACGCGAACGCTTTCAGAGCAGCCAGTGTAAATTCATAACAGTCGTGATATTTTCTCATTTTTCTCACTCCTGTGCATGTTAGATAAGAGTTATCAATTTATAACAAAAAATTGGAGTAACTTCGGGCAGCCCGGAGTAGCTCTGAACTCATCGCGAACGCCCTACACTCGCTACCCGCACTAACTTCACTCGTCTGCTCGCGAACGCTTTTCGGGCGCCCGAGTGTACCTTCGGGCAACCCAGTGTAGCTTTGCGAACAGACCTCCGGTGAATCTACAGTATGTTGTTAGGGCAGGTACCACTAGTGTAAATCCAGGGTGCCTGAAAAACCTCGAAATTTTGGAACGTGTTTCGTATTTCGGCTTATAGTATCTTCCCAAAAAAATGCATCGTTCGAAAAAGGTCACTATTAATTACTTATGAAAGTAGACCAAATGTGCTAACTTTTTAGCCCAAGCGGAGCTCTAGTAGTTCACCAGTTACCTTGAAAAAACGAAAATAAGAAAAAATATATTTTTTTTCATTTTTAGGAGTTGTACATGTGTTTTCTCGACCCCCTCCAATCATACCTCGCCTACTCGGCGTTACGTAAATTATCGCCGTAGTTCTGCATCAATCCTGGATTTTAATATCTCATTTTAATCTCCAGATTATTATGCACGCCCGTTATATCTTCATTTTTCATATTTCACCCCTGAAACCACTATAAAACCAATAACCCAATACAATTTGCGAACCAAACCCGCGAAATTGATATTCGGTCAAAAAACTAGCACCCCCCGCCTACCCCAAGGTCACAGCCTCAGTGAAAGCTCCCATAAGTGAAAATTTTGTCCCAAATGCAACACGTGATTGACTTCAATTTCGTGATTCCGGCGTCTTGAGCGCTTCTACGTGTTTTTTATGGCCTCACGAGACGGCATCCTCGCAATCGTCAGCCCTGCCCCCCTATTCTGTAACTCGTAACGCGTGCGTTAGCGAAATTTCTCAGCCGATCACTTTCAATTATTCGTCTTGTTTATTTCGCTAACGCACGCGTTAAGAGTTACAGAATAGGGGGGCAGGAAGTCCAAGGAAGAACGTTGGCGCAGGTAGATCTCGCTGAGGTCGCTCTGCAGGAGCCCTAGAAAATTGAGGGCTCATTTTGCGTGATATAGAGGAACGATGACGGGCCCCTTGAGGGCGGTTTGGCCGGGAACGGCTGCATTTCTCAATACAGCATGGTCTAAAGGACTTATAAACCGAAAAAATGTGAAACTTCCTCAATGTAACATAATTGATACCGAATACGTTGCTATTGATATATCTAAAGTCGACACATACGACTTGTTTCTTCCAAGAACGCTAAAATTCTTATTAATTAAGTTGGAAAACTAAGGACATCACAAAAACGCTTATTTGTGGTGTGAGGGCTTTGGTAACTGGTTGAAAACTTGCTTGCTTGGTAACTTGGTTCTAGTGGTGGTGACCGTCTAAAAGTCACTATTGGGCTCATAATCCGCTTCCGGCTCAAAATCTCGGGCCAAAATGTTCCAAAATTTAAAATTGGACGATTCCACGTAGGTACGAAGATGTAGCTCGAAATGAAAATCCAAGACCGGATTTTTGGCCAATTTTTTAAACAAAAATGAAGCGTTCCTTTCGCCGTGAACTCCCCACCTCCCGCTTTCCACACTCTCATCCCTCTCCCCCCTACAACCCTCTACAACACTTATGAATAGACCAAGCGGCGTGTTTCTCACTCGCCTCGGGTAGAAAGCTGTAGTGAAGCTCAAAAAACGTGAATACATTGAACAATTAAAAATTTGTATATCCTCCCAATAATGAACAGTGTTTTTATTATATTTTGTTTTACTGTGTGACTAATTTATTGATTTCGAACTTTGGTCTATGAACCATCAGTAAACGTTCACAGTTAAGACATTTGAAAGAATGGCTTAATTTTGTTTGGACATTTTGAATTGGTATGGTGCTGCACGTGAAGGTGTTATAGTTTTTATTTATTTTTTTAATCGTTACCAACCCTCGGTGAAGTGAATGTGCTTGCGTTTGAACACGAACGAGACATGGAATGATCCCCGCTGTTTACTGTAATCGAATTGACAGCCTCAGTGTTTTTTTTTAAGTAATTCGTTTTTTTGCGAGTTTAACAGTTCGAGAACAGAGAAAGCTCGAGAAATAATTATTTTCGTGGGTGTTTTTCCTTGGGTGGTCTCGCTGTGTCACAGGACTTGAACATGGGCATTGACAGTCGGCGACAACATAATGAAGCCGCGAGAAAACGCTGGGGTCTGCTGGCCCGAGCCCTTCACAATACTGGGGCACGGCGGCCGGCGGGGCTGGAGGAGAAGAAGAAAAAGGAGGAGGACTCCCGTGACTCTGTCACCGACATCATTTCCGTTCGACGGATATCCAATTTCGGCGTCGTTAAAATTTCACCGCTCGTCGACGATTGGTTCACGTATTCAACCGGTCGCTATTCAATTAAAGTGCGACACGTGAGTCGTCCGTTGACACCCGAAGATTTGATGGGTTTCAATAACACTGGCAACGTGTGCGTTTGGCCGTCCGAAGAGGTGCTTGCCTACTACGCCCTGTACAATTTGAACCGATTCGACGGCAAGTCCGTTCTCGAACTGGGCGGCGGTATGTCAAGCCTGGCCGGACTGTGTATCGCCAAGTATGGGTCAAGCTCCGCCGTTCACCTGACGGATGGCAATGAAAACTCAGTGGCGAATGTTCAACGGATACTCCAGTCGAATGATTTGTTCAACGCTCCAAATATCGCCTGTAGCGTGTTCAAATGGGGTGACGTTCCGTCCGTTCAATACGACGTCATACTGGCGGCAGACTGTCTGTTTTTTGATACGTCGCGAAAGGATTTGGTGTACAGCATGTGGCATGGCATGAAAGACGGTGGCAAAGGATTCGTTACAGCTCCACGGCGGGGTACAACTTTGGACGATTTTCTTGTTGAGGCGGACAGAATTGGTTTTCATGTCAGCGTCCACGATTCCTACAATGAAGATGTTTGGGAAAGACACTTACAACTAAAAAGCGATTGCTCTTATTACGATTCCAATATTCATTACCCCGTTCTAATTATTCTAAACAAGAGAATTGTCCCCAATTAATACGATTTTTTAAATATTTACTGTACTAACGGAATCTCATGAGCTTCCCCGGGCGGTGGGAGGGGATCCACCACCTCGCCAGCCCGGTTACGACGTAAAGGGTACTACTCAAGTGCATTAAATACTTAGGAGTGTTAAAATGACTTAGTTATTAGTTAATTATTCTATATTTACGTGTACTCGCATACGCTTATAACGCTCGTATTAACGACGTGGTACTAAAATGCCAAAATGGCTGTGTTATTCTTGTATGAACTAGTCAGATTTTATTATTAGCTATTTTAAAAAAAGGGAAGAAGAAACAACAGTGCATTTTTTGAATGAAATGCTGTACAATTGAATGTCTCGTAGTTACACCTCCCGAACGCCTCTCAGTGCCTTTTTGTCTGTGAGGTTTTGAAAATTTTGGAAAAGATTTTAAACGTGTCAGAACGTGCCTGTTTTCTATTTTACGCCCTATTTTTTTTAATAATTATAGAAAATGTGACCGACTACGATGCTTTTGGTGTATTTAAAGTCGATACTCTGAAGTCGATTATGTTGTCTCCCCCATCCCTTCAAGGTTCCACTACCACCATCCCTACCTGTGTTCGAAAACTCAAATTCCATGCAGTTTAAAACACGAACGCCAATCTTCCCTCCTCCACCCTGCCTTCTCATAGCACCAACCGTGTGTAGCAGAGTCGCTATAAATTATTAGCGTGGCGTGTTTTGAAAATTTACGGCTGTTGCCACATTTGTACGTCAGTCGGAATTAAAAAAAGACGCGATTTCTAGTTTTTTTTTTTTCACCTCGAATGAAAAATTGGGAACGCAGAGGCAGATGTTTTTTCGAGAAATTTAATTGGATTTTGATCAAGGCTGGTATAATTGAGTTAAGCCATTCGTCCGTCTAGCGTTTGACTGCGACGTGGGTTTACGTTGCATAAATGTATGGAGAAGGGTATTGGTGGGGGGGGGGGGATCTGTAGTGCTTAAAATAAAAAAAAACCCGTATCTAATCCAGTCAAATTGCCCTGAGGTGGAAAAAAATTGAAACCTCTTAATTAGTATTAATTTTTATTGATATTTTATTTTGGAGGCAGGAGTGATTTGTTTTCTGGTTTTTAATTTTCTTCACCGATCCTGCCGGCGTTTTCGCTTTCAGCGACGTTTCGTCGAGGAATCCTCGACGTCCTCAGGATTCTTCTTTTTTTTTTTTTTTTTTTTTCTTCTTTTAAAAACATAAAAATTAAAATAAATCTTTAATTTTTATGTTTTTTGAGGTGCATCCGAATTTGAACTTTTCCAACAAATTTTCCTCTTGTGTTTGGAGATGTCGGCGAAAAACGGTGAAATTTTGATACTTTTCCCATTTTTTCAATTATAACTTCGTGAGAGTGTGACTGACATGAAAACATGCTATATATGTTACCGTCAAAACCCGCATTGCCTAGTCAGATCTAGTTTTATCAAAGCTCCTCAGTGAATACTAGTATTCACTAGGCAAAACTAGAATTGTCCAAAGTTGCCGGACAATTCTAGTTTTTACTAAAAAGTTTGTAGTTAAAACTAGTTGTAGCCACTTGAGGTCAACGTTAAAACCCGCAATAAGTAAAAACCTGAAATTCCTGACCAAAACAATTTTCCAGGCAAAAGGTCTGACAAACCACCAAAACTGAACGAAAAAAAGGAATCCAAGAATTTATTAGTATGAAACCAATAATGGATTGAAAATTAAAAGATTCGTAATCGTAAAGACAGTTCATTTGTTGTTGTGTGCATACTGTTGTGGCATTTTGAATCCCAATATTTAGACGGTTGGCACCAGCAACCGTTGGAAGAGCAAAACTTATTGTTTTGACTGAGCTATTCAGTTGGAACTAG
This sequence comes from Corythucha ciliata, assembly GCA_038030265.1. Lineage (NCBI taxonomy): Eukaryota > Metazoa > Arthropoda > Insecta > Hemiptera > Tingidae > Corythucha > Corythucha ciliata. The sequence goes on from CM075943.1 coordinate 28,004,900, forward strand.
TTTTAAATATAAAATTACTAAATCTGCATGCATGAAACTGTAGCCGTAGGAGCCTACGTTGTCTGTCTTCCCTCGTTGAGGTGCGTTAAAAACGAACCGGTTTCGGCTGCTCGCCATCTTCAGCGTCTGTAAGTCCAACTGAAACTGTGTGGTACTGGTGTCACCCACCTGTATTTATACCTCCCGTCGTAAGCCCTCCCTTTCACTTTACCCCACTGTCACCCCTGGTGTGTATGTTTACAATGAAAAAGTCCGTTATTTTCTGTCTTTTGTCAGGCTGTCTTAGGATGTTACGTGAGGTGGTTGCGTCGGATGTATTTGTTTTTTGTTTTTTAGCTTCAGGTGAAATGTTTTGGGTCGCCTTTCTTTTTATTGGATAAACCTCCTTTAGAGGAGCAAAGATAGTGTCAGAAGTGGTGTTGAGCTGTTCGTTGATGATGCTTCCCTCGAACGTTTTTTGTTTGTAAATTTCCATGTTCTCCAGTATGTTTAGTCAGTTTGAACGTAGCATTGAGGACTGACAATACGACAAGGAACCCGACACGAGCAAAAGTCGAAAAAACCGACATATATGATCAAAATGGGGTATACAAGTTAACAGGTTCATGCGACGAAGTTCACATTGGGCAAACCGGTAGGAAGTTGAGACAACGATACAGGGAACACATAGCATCATATAACAAACACAAGATCGACTAAACCTTTGCTAACCACCTTCGTACACATAAACACCAACCACAAAACATAACACAATCCATGAAACTTATACACGCAAGACAGAAAGGACGAAGATTAAACATACTGGAGAACATGGAAATTTACAAACAAAAAACGTTCGAGGGAAGCATCATCAACGAACAGCTCAACACCACTTCTGACACTATCTTTGCTCCTCTAAAGGAGGTTTATCCAAAAAAAAGAAAGGCGACCAAAAACATTTCACCTGAGGCTAAAAAACAAAAAACAAATACATCCGACGCAACCACCTCACGTAACACCCTAAGACAGCCTGACAAAAGACAGAAAATAACGGACTTTTTCATTGTAAACATAAACACCAGGGGTGACAGTGGTGTAGAGTGAAAAGGAGGGCTTACGACTGGAGGTATAAATACAGATGGGTGACACCAGTACCACACACACAGTTTCAGTTGGACTTACAGACGCTGAAGATGGCGAGCAGCCGAAACCGGTTCGTTTTTAACGCACCTCAACGAGGGAAGACAGACAACGTAGGCTCCTATACGGCTACAGTTTCATGCATGCATTACCTACTAACCCTCGTAGTCTAAGCGATCACACTAACAATATCAATTAATAAATCTAATATAAATCTTATATCTAATCTAATATAAAATTACCCTGGAATGGAAACGCGGAGTATATTTTACTCCGTTTATTTCCGTTTTTATATTTTTTTATTTTAGTGTTGGAGTGGGAGGTTTTCCCCTTCAGCTATGCTATCTTTCAAGTGCTCTTTTGGGGAGGGAACAACCGCCATCTTCGCGAGACAAAGGGCATACAAGCAACTTGTAATTTAAAAAAAAAATGACACGTAAAAAATACGCCGTTTACAATAAGATGGGTGCGACGGCGTAAATTTTACTCCGCGATTCCATTATACGCCTCTAAGGTATTAGTAAGTCATGGGCTATTTGATGAAGTAGAAGCACATTTTAGCTCTGAAATTTATGGTTTCACCTCATAAGTGAACATTTGGCTGTAATCGTGTACTTTGTGTCCATTTAACTATTCCTGCATTTGCTTCCCTGCACGAGTGGAGAATGGCAAGTTTTGACCCATATATGGTCAAGTATGGGTGTGGCCAAAAGCACTGTAATTTCGACCTCTTGAAAATGTCTGTTTTTCATCGCTTACATTGTTTACGGGTCGATTTTGTTCTACTAAAATTAAATGCCAAAATTCTTGGATTACCCCACCCGAACGTCAAAGACGTTTTTTTTGCAAAACTGAACTTGAGCGTTAAGTAATAACGCAAACAACCTAAAATTTTGCAAAAATCTGATAGAAAATCGTTCAACATGAGGACTCCTCATCGGCGTAAAATTTACGCCGAGCGTTTCCATTAAGGGCCACCGACTGAGCGTTTCCATTCCAGGGTTAAGAAGGAACAATTCATCCGTAAATTCTAGTTTTCCCTGACCTCCATCGTCAATTCTAGACTTACCTAGTAAATACTAGTTTTAGATAAGGGGCTTTGGTACGTAAAACTAGTTATGACTAGGTAATTCGGGTTTTGACGGTAACATATACACATTGAAACTACATAGAATTTCCTACAAGCCGTGATCCAAACGGATTTTTTCGGACCATCCGTTTTTGAAATATAGCCCTTCAGAAAATGACCATTTTTCTATAGAATTGAAAAGTTATGGAGTTCAGAGTAGGGATGTCAGCCGTAGGTGGAGAGCCAGTTAACCAATGAAATGCCGTCAACAACGCTCGCAGATATCCTAATACATGCTGGTTTCGCGATGAAGTGCAAAAAACCACAAAAAGTTCAAAAATGTTGTCTATAGTTTAAACGTGATCCCGAAGTTTTTCGAGGTCAACAATTTGTACACATCATACGTACACCACACGCGGATAAAGTTTTGCGTATTTACTTACTTTTCCCAGTCCACACCACAGATGAGAAGGACAGGGCTTCCTCTTCCTCTCTATCACCGCACCACGACCAGAAGGCCGCGCACAAGCACTCTGAGGTCCTTTATGCATTTCATCGAAACACTTACTCGAGTAAAACTTAACCCACATATTATTTCAATCCTAAATCCCCCTCTGAGTTCGAAAATATTCATTTCTGACTCAATCCCGGACCCCCCCCCCCCTGAGTAAAAAGAGAGTATCTTTCGTGATGGGGGGGATAACCAATTTTCTGAAGCGCTGTATCTAATGAACAGATGGTCCGAAATATTCCGTTCGGATCACAACTTGTAGGAAATATTGTGTAGTCTCAATGTGTACGTAGTGGGTTTTCATGTCAGTCGCTCTCGTAAGAATTTATGAATGAAAGTGTGAAAAAATTACTACAATTTTGCTGTTTTTCGCCGATATCTCAAAACACAACACGAAATTTTGTTGGATAACTTCAGATTCGGATTCAGCACCCCAAAAAATACAAAAATCAAAAGTGGTAACCCGAGGTTTCCATTTTTTTCCAAGTCCAACTACCATTTGACTGTGTTAATCGTTTATGTTTTAAATAAAACTCGGTCGAGTTTGAAGATCACTCTGTTTGGGAATAGGGCCGGGTGGGGGAGCCGGATTTTGATGGGAGGGGAGGGTCCACCCTGGTCAGTGTCGAACGTAGGAACCTCTCCCACCCGTCGTGAAGTGAGGGGAGGTCAGAGTGACCGCTAATGAATAATAGCGTTTTCCATTAGCACAAAAAGTAGAGCTGGGGCTGCTCCGGGTCTGATCTGATATGAGTTTGAAGATTCCATTTGCCAATCGATCCTCAGCAGAGCGACTTTTTATTCGTTCCATTTATCCCTACGCTCCTCCATGGATCAGAGCTAGAGCAACTTCAACTGCTCCGTCAAAATAGACGGAGCGGTAAACCTCTCTTGGAAGGTTCATTGTGATAAGCATAGTTTTTTTTGATTTGAGTTCGTATTTTGATTTCCTTCGCGGATGAAGCCAACGATTTGTTGAACGAAAGCGGTTTAACAATCATTCAAGTTCTGTTATTCGTAGGTACCATTATCGTCGATTACTCAACAGATCCAGAGAAGTGGTCAGATGAAGCCACTAGGCTCATTTTGAAATGTATGGATAACTCTAGTCTAGAGTCAAGCTCGTCCGACGAAAAATATGAAAATAAGAAGACTACGTGGGCTATTATTGCAGCATAAATCAATAAGGAGAAGACGGAATAACAAAAACCTAGTACCAGTGTTCCAATCGTTACAAAACGGTTCATCCGGATTCTCTACATTAATGAAGTTATTCATCTTTATGTATTACATATTTTCCCCAAAGCCCATTCCTTCATTTTTCCTGTCGCCACAAAGCGTGTTTGCTGGCCGAGAATTTGTAAATTCGCAACTTGTTGTTCTTAGATGTCAATTATGTTCCTGGAAGAACATTATTAATAGAATTGGGCATTGAACTCACGAAACGATGCACCCGATTTGTTCACAGTCATGCTAATAAGTACATTCTCGCTAACCACAAGCACTCCACACAAAAATATACAAGTGCTCAGCTCATGCACGTAAATAAATATGTACCTACTTCCATTCAATACAAACACAAAAACTACAAAACAGTCATGATGAGGAAGGATGTTATTAAAGAGCGCTCTCTTCCACTTGTTAAAAGTCGTTCCATTTCAACCCACTCTTTGCCAGATTTTGGTTCGATCCGAGCGGGCTTGTGACGTCACAAGAGCGGCCCCAGAGCACTTTTGAAATGCCAAAAGGAAAACGCTATAAGAAGCGCTGACCTGCACTTTAGGCAGGGGGGTGCGTCCACCGATGATCAGGGCTGCAAGGCTGCGGTGATCAGGGTGGGGATTTTTCCCCAATGTGGGGATTTTGGTACACCTTTGGGGAAATGGGGAATCCGTCGTTGAAGTGGGGATTTTATACAAGTATACTATAAAGAGTAATGAGGCAGTTTCGCATTTATATATATATATATATATAGAAAAGAGAGGTTGCTGGGAGTATCAATCCTTCCACGTAAATAAATAAAATATTGGAACCCTTCGGAAATATATTTTTTTAATTAACAAAATTGGCATATTTGAAATCCCACCAAATCGAACGTTTTCCACAACGCAATTTTCGCTGCCTTCTCGGTCGCTCGCACGGTCATTTTCTTGCCTCTAAATTTCTCATAATCTTATATATCCCAAACGAATGGATATTCGTTTATCATTCGAGAGCAAACATGCTAGCTGGCGTTATTTAAATGACGGGAGAGTTCCTAAATTCAGCAGATGAGTTAAAATGTCGACCGTGCGTGTTTCATAGCTTGAAATTTCTGTCCCTGTTGCCTAGTTTATTCGTAAAATAAAATTTGTTTGTTTGTTTTTTCGAGATTTGACTTTTGAGCCTTCACTCTTGACTCTTGCATGGATTGGCGAGAGGATTTGGCGGGAGGGGAGCTGAGTGGGGAAATTAGTCGCTCAGTGGGGAAAAAAGTGGGGACAACCTCTTCAGAGGACCTGGCAGAACTGCCGGTGATGTCCGGACTAGAGAACCTTTAAACCAGGTATGCTTGGCCGCCATATTGTGCTCTTCTGTCAAGAAAAGATAGTGTGTACTGTTCACGTTTAATGGTATTGTTTAGCTAGTAAACTAGCACTTTATTGTATATTAATTTGGAATTAGTTCTTCTGATCGTCTGAGAGGCCACAGTTAGGCATTATTTCACCAAATGATATTAATTTAGGTAAAGAATAAGCGCGTGTAAAGTGATTTTTCGTCTATCTCGTTTAAGACCAGTGTTCGTGTTCGGTGTTCCTGAGTGCTCCCAGAGGCCTTTTCATCATTTTAAAATTCCTAAAACCGCTTATAATTTGAAGAATCATTTCTTTTTTTGAACGTTCTTGGCGGGTTTAAAATTAAAGTCCTCGATTTATTTCTAACAATCCGCCAGTTTGTCATTTAAAGTTTCCACACTTTGGAATTGCAATTCTTTTAATGAACGTATTCGACCACGTAACTTGGATGCCTGCTTTTTTTTTTTAGATAATGGATGGCTGCTGCCCCGTTAATTGTTCAAATAGCGTAAAAAGGGATTTTGAATGTTTCGATTTCCCCTAGAGAATGAAAGAAAACAGCGCTGCAAAATTGCAGGCAGGATAAATGGGCCCCAGTCCCAACTATTCATTCAGTTCTTTGTGAGGTAAACATAATTTCTAGTGTTCTAGTGTACTGAAAACAAAATGTTTCTATCGGGGAATCGTTCTCTGTGTTTGTCTTCACACGAGAATAACTTCCAGAAACGACGAGCTCTCCACAATGCCAACCCCACCAAAAAAATAAAAAACCTATCACTACAATTTTCCACCAGTCTTCACCATCAACATACCATTTAATTTAGAATGAACGAGTGGAAAACCATATCACTGGGAACACTGAAATCTTACAATTTTCAATTTGCGAGAGCAATGCCTGATGAACGAAATCACAAGGAAAAGGGCCTTCAGTCTGGGCTACAATAACATCGTTATCGTCGTTAATATTCACAGGGCGTAGTAACCCACGTTAATTTTCGCCTTAGAATTATTTGAGGAATCAAATTCAGATGGTTGGTGCAAGAAGCTTTTTCAGAGTCAATCACAAATCGTGACTAGAAAAAACGATTATGCAACGTAAAAAGAAGCTCAGCGACATCACCGATCAATAAATTGCAATTAATATGTGAATATAGGAAGCATAAAACCAACATAAAACAATAAAATCTTGAAAGAAAGAAATAAAAAGCTTCTCCATTCTATTATCTGATATAGCATAACTTAGTCATTAGAGCTCAATATGGCGGGCAAGCATACTCGGGTTATAGTGCCTTAGTCCGGACTAGCGTCTAGAGACCGATACCACCTCGAGAAGCGATGACGTGAACGTCCAAGACACAGGAGTTGGTTGGATTAAAGAAAACGTCTCGTTCACAGTGTTTATTTTTCCGAACCGGTTTTCAACTATTAATAGTCATCTTCAGGGATGGTTCTTTAAAGGGAAGCCCTTGTCGTTAGTAAAATATATGTATTTCCACACAGTGGTTGTCATTAACTCTTAGTTAACTCTTCATTAACTCTTAGTTAATGACAACCACTGTGTGGAAATACATATATTTTACTAACGACAAGGGCTTCCCTTTAAAGAACCATCCCTGAAGATGACTATTAATAGTTGAAAACCGGTTCGGAAAAATAAACACTGTGAACGAGACGTTTTCTTTAATCCAACCAACTCCTGTGTCTAGAGACCGAGGTCGTGTAGATGCTCAGCTCTCTCTAGCGTCCTCTGTGGGAACTCAATTTGAAACGATTGATAACTGCCGTGCCGGTGTAAACAAAGAAGTTTACCGGTAGTATACGTTATTCAAGCGTGTTTTAAATACTCCGTTAGTCCGTTTTGCTATTACAGTCGACTCTCGATATAACGATTCTCAAGGGACGGTGAGAATTACTCGTAATATCGAGTTTTCGCTATAAAAAGAGATCGTTGTATCAAAAAAAAAACCTGAAAAAATTCGTTCTAACAAGAGTGATCGACTAGAGAGGAGTTTAGGAAGGCAAAAAGAAGCATCGTCAGCGGAACATAGTTATTTCGAGTGGAAGGGACCTCGCTATAGCAAGTCGAACGGGGGCCTTACCTCGTTGTACAGCGTGTTCAGGTCACAGCAAGGAAAGAAAAGTCTCGTAGTATCGAGTGTCAAAAAATGCATAGTTTTTTCTCGTTGTATCAAGAGACGCTATAACAAGAGTCGACTGTAATATAGGTGATCGTGAATCCCAGTATGTTTAAGTGTAGTGAGTGCCACCTAGAATTCATCTCCACCCAAGCTCGTGCAGCGCATGTAAAATGGAAACATTTGTCCCCAGGGACACACAAATGTGATCGGTGCCTCAAGACTTTTAGGGATTCAGTTGCATTAAAAAGACACGAAAACTCACATGAACAAGGGAAATTGCCCGGTACTGTCATTTCCTGTCCCATGTGTAGTTTCAATGGTGACAGAAAAAAATGCCTCAGTCACTTCTCAGAAGATCACCACATTCGATTGGAGGAGGAATATCTTCAATTTACTTCCCAGGAACAGTTTCATTCTTGGATGGAACAAGTGGAAAAAGACACATGTTCCCGTTACATCACGCATCATGGGAAAGAAACAAAGCGTGATGGTACAATTGTGAAGATATTTTACTGTCACCGGGACGGTATTTACAGGCCAAAAGGTGAAGGAAAACGCGCTGTGAAGATAGCAGGGTCCAACAAAATAAATTCATGGTGCCCTTCGAAAATTAGAGTCAAAATATGTGAGGAAAATTCAAATTCAAAGGTACCTAGTATGCTTATGATGCTTATAATATGAACAAGTTAAGTACCCATTAATAATTCCTGCTATTCAAAGGTACATGTAAATTATACGAAAACACACGTCGGTCACTCGAACGAACCAGGGTGTCTTTCGCTTTCAAAAAGCGAAAGACTACAAATTGCAGAAAAAATTGCAATGAAGATACCAATCGACAATATTTTGGACGAATTGAGGAGCAGTGTGGAGGAAAGCAGTTTGAACCGCATTGATTTAACGACTCGGAAAGATCTGCTCAATATCGTCCAAATGTTCAATCTTGGAGATGATGCGGTTCTTCATCAAGACGACAAAATTAGCGTTGACGACTGGGTGAAAGAAGTAAATAAGGAAAGCGCCATTGTGAGGTTTGTGCATATTGTTCGAATTGGTCATTTTTGTATTATTATTATTATTATTATTATTATTATTATTATTATTATTATTATTATTAAATATTATAATTTAAACTCATTAATTTCCTGGAGCAGGCTGTATAAGACCCAGGGGGCCGTCGATGAGAAATTCCCCTATTTGAAAAAAGAGGACTTCTGTCTCATTATTATGACCAATGCCCAGAGAGAACTCCTCAAGAAATATGGAAATGACGTCGTATGCATAGATGGAACTCACGGAACAAACGGTGTACCTACTCTACTCATAAATAATCAATATTTACGTTTACTAAAACTTAATTTTAGGTTATGATTTCGAACTGTATACGCTGCTCGTAATGGACGAATTGAGAGAGGGATTTCCATGTGCTTTTATGATTTCAAACAAGGGCGACAGTGTCATGATGGAGCATTTCTTCAAGATCGTCCAGAAAGCCGTGGACGATGTGGAGTCATTTCAACCCAAATGGTTGATGTCAGACATGGCGGAATGTTTTTACAATGGCTGGAAAGCCGCATTTCCAGGTACTTCTACGAAACATCTGTTTTGTAACTGGCACGTGGATCAAGCGTGGAGGAAAAATTTGGGCAAAATCAAAACACCAGGTGCAAATTAGTGTCTACAAAAAACTCAAAATTCATTCAAAACCGATCGTTCGACCGACTGGTTTCAATTCATCGTGGCAAACTAACGAAGAAAATTTCTAACGTACGGGAAAGGCATACAACTTCTTTGAGCCTGGCAAATGATGGAGTGATTGCTTCGGCAGAAAATCACTGGCAGGTATTTTCTTCTTCAACGACGAAATTATACAGTGTAATCAAGAACGACATTGTCTGCACCTGCAAAGTCCGTTGCGTAGAATGCAATGCCTGTATGCATAACTATAGCTGCACGTGCATCGATAATTCCATTCGTTTGAATATGTGTAAACACATTCACCTCGTGTGTCGCACACTAGCCGAGAAAAAGAACGGTGAAACAACTAGTACTGACCACCAGCCGATAAGCAATGAACCATCGTCGTCGATGGAGACATCAGTTTTGCTCAAAGAACTGTCTCGCCCCAAGAAAACCACCACATTGGAAAATGATAAACAGGATGAATTACGAAAAATGACGGTGATTATTAATGCGATCAGCAGCACGGAGGAGCTCAAAGCTTTCCGAAGTCAAACAGCGCCACTGGATTGTATTCTTCGGAGCGTGAGAGAGGCAAAAGATGATGAATCGTCACCAGCCTCAAATGAAAAATAGAGAGCCAGCGAATAAAAAAATTGTCCCGCAGAAACGATTTTTTTCAACAAAAAAAAAGCCAAATAAGAAAAGGCCGCGCTTATCGCTGCCCTCACGAGCTGAAGGAGAGAAAATATCGCTTGAAATGATGAATGGCCAGAGTGCTTAGAGTGTAAAAATGTGTATAATTACCACTTATATTTTCCTTTGAATTGACTATTTTTATCTTAAAATTACCAGCAGGTGAAATTTGAGCAAGTCATTTGAAGATCAGCAGCCCTATTCTGTAACTCTTAACGCGTGGGTTAGCGAAATGAACAAGGTGAATAATTGAAAATAATCAGCTGAGAAATTTTTCTAACGCACGCGTTAGTAACATTAACAAGGCGAATAATTGAAATAATCAGCTGAGAAATTTCGCTAACGCACGCGTTAAGAGTTACAGAATAGGAGGGCTGATGCCCTGACGATTTGAAAGGTGAAAGCCGCCCCAAACCCCAGTGTTCGGTTGATTCGACCAATACATCATTGACTCGGTTTGAAATTGCGGGCTTGTGGACAATATACGTACGTAAGCAAGCGAATTTTTTACCGAGTTTTCGGAAGAATTTATTTCCTTTATTCAGGTGCGTTTACACCGGTGTCCCGCGACATGGAAAACGCTATTAGAAACGACAATAATAAAATTGTCCTCAGGAAACCATTAATTGCCCCTCTTCCCCACAACATCAGTTCTGTAAAATAACTAATGACAACATAATCGCGTCCCAATAAAAAGTTAATAACTTTTAATTAAATTAATAGAGTCATATGCATCATTAACTAACGTAAATGACCTTCTGTAAAGCGGTTGGAACTTCAATGTAGAATCAATGTTCAACTTAAAACTGGCGGCAGTGCGGCAACTAGGAGAAACAGAGCGCTAGCAGCCTCTACACGACCTCGGTCTCTAGACGCTAGTGATGCCCGGCCACTACACTTCTGTCGCCACAGACGCATGGGATGTTCCGGGTAGCTGATCTCTCGGTCGATGATAAACGGGAAAAACTTGCGTATGGTCAAATAAATCTATGAGGAATGTGGGAGGGAAAGCATATGCTTATCGTCGCCTTGCTGTTTCATGCTGCCACTTAAGTCATGGGAACATCGACACGGGCTTGTCACAGCCATTTTTTGGCTTCTTTATCGTCAACTGGAGCGTGTGCCTCCCTTACCAACGTACTTGTGACGTAGGGGACCTTGGCGTCTCGCGGGATAGCCCGAAAACCTTTTTTATCCTACTCGATGTGAAAACGCGTGCTTTCATGACTCGCAACTGTCATGAAAATACGATTTTCATGTCTAGGCATGAAAATGTTTGCCAAAATTTGTCACCAAGATGCGCTTCGGATAGCTATTGCATTTTGTTTCCTATTCTTGCAGGGGTTTTTCTCATTGCCACGCTCTCCTCACTCTTCCACACCGACCGACGTTACCACTCTCTGAGGCGTTGTCGTTTGTCTAGATGCACTTTTATTTTGTATTTTGTCAAGTACAGATGGGCTAACGTTTTCTTTTTATTCCACATTCCAGTTTTAAACTCAATACTAATGTATTAATTTTTCCCCATTCTTGCGTAGGATAAAAAATCATGTGTACGCCTCGGCAGAAAGGCGTATTCTGGGCCTCGAAAAATGGGCCACTTTTTTTCTCGGCCCGGAAAAGTACGCCTTTCATGCCTAGGTGTACAATATACTATTACCCAGTAGCTAGTATTTTTCACCTATGAAACTTACAATTTGTTTAGACCTTGAAAACTGTCTAATTAGTCTCGGAATAGGGCAAGTTAAACCTCCAAAAACACGGTAATTGACTCAGGCCCGAGAGCTTGATTCTGACTCAACGACTGATTGCATAGTCGGATGATCGCAGTATTAATGCTAAAAACGTGTAATTCGCCTGTGGAATCAATCGTTTCTGAAATCTGATCTGATCTCTGAAATGGCGGAGCTTACGAGTTTGGCCCACAAATGTCACTGTATGCTGAGAATGACGATTATTCGTTCCCCTTGGACCCTTCATAGTGGGCCCGGGCGCGCGAACTAAGCCACCACCCTCCCCATGGCTAAATATCCCGCGGCGACCGCCCCTTGTACTTCTTCCTCGAGTTATCAATATGAATAAAGGTCGCGTCAACAATATCCGTTTAGGCGTTGTTAAGGGTCTAAGGCCTCGCCACACCGAACGCGAACTGCACGCGGAAAACCTATGGTAACGGGGTGTTCCTCACCCACGTTGGTCATGGTTTTTTGGCGAGCGGACCAGTTCGCGTTCTGTGCGGCAAGGCCTTGGCGTCTAATAATTTCTCGCGGGATAGCCCGAAAACCTTGGATCCTTGTATGCTTGTTTTTCGCCTATGAAACTGACAATGTTAGACCTTGAAAACTGACTGTTATGACCGTATTCAGAGACCTTCCTTAACTTAAGACCGACTTAAAGTCCTTCAAAAACAGGTGATGCATTTTAATAAACCGAATGATCTTTGCACAACTCAAGTTAAGGCTCCGATAAGGAAGGTCTCTGAATACAGCCCTAGGACATCATATTAAAATCCACTCATCCATATTAAAATCCAATCATATTAGGACCACTATTAAAAATCATTTTCGTGGGTCTGACTCGCAAAAAGAAATCAGTTTTTACCTATTTTTGTCGCTGAAAACACAATTTTACAGGGTTGTTTTTTTTCAGAAAGCAATTACACGGGTTTTGCGCACTAATAAACCATTTTCACGACCATAAACCATTTTAACTTTGCCCTCACCTTGGGGGGGGGGGATTTGAAGCATTTCCAACCCTCCTGCTTCAGTCAGACTTTTGGCGTGTACTGAACTCTAAAGTCTTGCTGTGGTGTGTGGTGGTAGGGGAAATGTCAGCACCTTCTGTCTCTGTCTGAGCCTGGTACATCTGACATCTTCTCCAGTGAAGCTGCCCACCCCTAAATGAAGACCAGAGGGGTTGTCATAGTAATGTGAAACACGTGTGAGACGAGATGAGATTAACAGCTAAAATGTGCTCTCATCTCGTCCCACATGTGTATCTCTTTTCCATGACAACTCCCCTGGCTACGCACCTGCTATCGTGACGGTCACGTCGAGGATCCTATGATATGGGAGAAACAGTCGTACGACAGAGGTAACCCAACGGGTGTCGCCTTTTGTCGCCTCGCCAGCTGTCGCCAAGAGGTCAAGCGGAAATTCGTTAAATTGGGCTTCCTTGGCCGGAGGGGGGGGGGTGTTTTCCCAATACAGACTGTTCACCACTGGGGCGTCACCATACTACCAATCCCTGGAGAATGCCCGTTACGGCTCATTGATGCGTGAACACACCTCTTAGTCACCCCCTTCCCTCACTTTTTCCCACACTACACGTTCAAATTATTTTTCAGGGCAGACTATTGGAAGTCGCAAGACAGAAAATATTGCGATTTTTGCAAATGTTGGATAGCTGACAATAAGCCCGTAAGTTTTGAATTCGCCAATTAAACACAGCAGTGGTCCTTTTATAAACCCCCCTCCTTCAACCTCTTAATATTCCAGAGCATCCAGTTTCACGAAAATGGCCGAAAGCATAAGGAGGCGGTTCAAAGAAAACTGAGGACCATGACGAAACAGAGCGTCAAACAACACAAGGCCAATGTGAAACTGGAGGCGGAAATGAATCGAATGGAAGAGGTACGCCACTGATAATCCACCCCCCCCCCACTACTCTCCCACTACACTCACGTTTTTTTCATCAAGGCGGCGATGAAAGCCTACCTCAAGGACATGCAGGAAAATCCGGACGCGACGTCGCTCAAACTGGTCGACGAGCTGAGAGAGCGAGGGCAGATTCCTCTTCAACCGCCGTCGCTCGATTCGACACCACTGCCGGCCCATGAAGTAAACGCGGAGATTTTGACGGGAAAGAAGAAGAAGAAACAAAAAACGCCCTGGTTTGAAGCTGAATCGACGGAAGGCCTTAAGTACTATTGGAATATCATAACTGAAGGTAATGAATGAAAAAAAAGATAGTAAAAATAATATTTTTGGAGAGTTTTGCTCATTTTTTGTGTGTTTCAGAAACAGTTTGGGAGCCGCCCCAAGATGGTTTCGTTACGCTGGCGGAACAGGCAAAAACCGAAGAAAAAAAGAGGAAATTCGAGAACATCAAAGCGAAGGAGCAAGAGGCGGAAGACAGAGCTGCGCAGGCACGCGAAGAAATGAGAAAAAAGTACATGAAAAGGATAGAGGAGGAAGCGAAAAAACAGGAGCCACCCCCTCATACGTCCTATTCACAACCAGCCGCGATGTGTCTTGAGACGTTTGAGAACGAACCCACGGAGGTCACAGGCGATGAGACGACGGTGAACACCGGCTCGGATGACTCTGTACGACCATCACAACCACGACCACCACCACCACTTCGGACTAATGCTCCGTTTATGGTTTCAACCGCCATTCTACCCAAAGGGAAAACCGACCCTTACGGTGGGTGGAAAACCGTCAGAACGGAGTAAGTAACCCCTCCCTCCCTTCATTCCCAATCAGTAGCCATCGTGTACCAAACCCCACCTCTAATTCGTGGCGTTCGTCAGACCGCAGAAGATGAATCTTCAGCTACCGAAACAAGAGTACGTCGAAATAAAAGTACCGGCGGTGGCGGAACCGAGAGTCAAAATTAAAGAGAAGACGATGACGTCACTGGGTGACGTCGGCGATGACATCCCGACAATTTTTAAAAAGAGAAAGTTCAACAGGCAGAATATGAGGCAAAAAGTGGACAATGACAACGACGACTGATGGTAAAAACTCGTGAAGGGAATCGGGGTAATTTAAAAATTTGTTGTTTGGGGGAACGAGGACAGTGAGGTTAATCTCTGCGCACGCGTAAAACAGCGTTTCGCAGACCTTTCATGGGAGCGGCGCTTATTGCCCCTTCCTCGCCACGTTTTTCGCTGCTGGTAATAAAAAAAGACTCGCTGTTTGTTTTTGTACATATTTGTAAATAAATGGTGCGAACCCAATTCAAATCGTACGTCCCAGGGTCCCAGGTAGACTCTTCTCCTAACTATCCTCATGCTCGCTCAGCATTCTGGGAGGGTTGGATGAGTGCCGCATGGGATGTCAAAGTGTCGCATCATAAGTTAGTCATTGTGTGTGAAATCATTTGCCGCAGTTGATTTTCTTGTATGAATTGAATGGGGCGATGACGTCATCGAAGGAGGCGAGAAGGTTCCCTAGGGGCCTAGACCGTACAGACCCGTAATCCGTAAACTCATCCTTTGTTATGCCCTTTGATCTCCCTCCCCCCTTCACCCGAACATTACATCTTAACGGGAACTAGATTTGAACTTTTTATTCAAAAATATTGTACTTTGCATGCGTTTTCGCCGGATTCCACCGCTGCGTTTTACTCTTGAACGGACTTCTTATCGGTATTTTACAGTGTCGCTTCAAAGCGACAGCCGCCGGCATGGCAATTCCCGTTTCGTCAATTTCCTGGGCGAATCGTGGAACGTTCGAATTGAAAGGCGCTCTATTCTGCCTGGGACTGCCGTCCATTTTACTAAATTCGGGGGGCAACGACACTTTTCTAGAGGTGTTGTCGAGTGCCGCCGTTTCTATCGTTTTTGCTCCCGCCGCCGCAGTCTCGTTAGTCGAGTCATCGCCGCTTTCAACGATTTCTTTCAACTTTTTTTTCTTAACCGTCCATTTACCGTACTTGGGTTTTTTAAGCATTCTTTGAATCGTTGAATCTGGGTTGATAAAGTCGCTTTTTCCTGTCTCGTTGGGCCTGAATCGCCCCGGCAGCGTTTGCGGTGTTCGTTTACCTTGAAAATTCCTCATCAACTTGTTTTGAACCATCAACAAATTGACTCACTTTTTGAATAAAATGGTCCTTTATTGCCCGCCTGTTTTCCAGCGTTGTAGTCGACGGTTCCCGGAATTTTAGGAGTGTACAAAGTTGGCGGGAGGGCGTCGTTTTTAAGTTTGTGAGCCTTCGTCAATTTGATGAGCTCCTTATATCTTTGTTCTTTCGACTTGAATTTAGACGCTTTCAGAGTGTTTGGCGGAGCGTACGTGGCTAACAAGTACGAAAGAACAACAATCTTAAGGTTGTTAGGTACTTGGGTTGAGAGGGAGTGTGTTACCCGGCCCAATGTGTCTCGTTGTGTGCGCTTCACGAGACGTAGTAGAGAATTTTTGCCTTTTACTGTCAATTATTTTGTCGAGAGGATCTGGAAATTCGAAATAAGATGGTCCCAACCACGATTCCATCGAGTCTCGCTTTTTAGTGCGCAGTTGTTCTTTGAGGCACTTCTCGTTGAAACTCTTTGTCCACCTGACCCCCCCCCCCACGCACACACACACGTTAATTTAAGACGTTGACCCTTCACGGCCTTGCCTGGTCAAACTCACGGTTGCATGACTTTACATCCGTCAATCATCTCGAAACGGGAATCTTCAATGCCGAGCTTTTCGAAAGGTTCGAACCCGTTGACCTTCACCGGAGGGACGAACACGTTAACTGTAGTGAACGTGAAAAAAAATCGACTTGAGAGCCTCCCCCTTGCCCCTCTCCTTTGGTAGGCAGTACATACTAGCGTTCTCTTTCCAGGAAAGTTTGTCGTTCTTGTCTTCGAGAAACTCTCCGGCTGTTTTTCGAAGAAATTGTATGTTCTGCAACCTTATAGGGCCCGACGGTATGAGATTTGGATCGTAAGTTTCAGAAAGCCACTCGAGGTAATTAGGAGGTTCAGGGGCGCTGTAAACAAGTACTTGAGTACTGAACTACTGCAATGGAATAAAACTTCGAACCTTTTTACTTTATCAGCTCTAGACGGGTAACTATCCGTCGCTTTAACTGAAGTCGCGTCCGTGCGCGACTGTCCCTGTAGTTTGACCGACTCGCTACTTGAAGTGGTGCCTTCGTCTTCGTCGTCCCAATCCATGAAATACTCATCGCCGAATTCTTCCCTCTCTGTCACAGTGTAGCTCAATTTTTTTTCTTTCTCCGGTTTCCACTTGCCTGTCATCTTGCTCGTAATGGACGTGTACGTCAGGCTTCGCTGTTTCGCCGTCGGCGGCGGCGGTAGCTGAGGATGACTCATCTTTCTCGACTGAAATGAAGCCGACGACTCTTGATTATTGGCGAACACTTCGGACGCTACTGATGTTTTTGTCGCTGTGACAACCGACGGTGACATTAAATGTTCACGTTGGCACGGAATCAACAAACTGTGCCTTTCGCCCGACGCTCCTGCGGGGGAGGCTGCCGCGGCGGCGATTTCTCTTGCGTTCTTTTCGTTGTTCACTTTGGCGGCGATATACGCGTCGGCTGCATCGCCCACTTCAACGACTAAAGGGTCGTCGTCGAGAAGAGCAATTTTTTTCATTCCTTCGACCTAAAATGAAGTGAAAGCTTTCGTGTAAAATGAAGCTGCAAGCGCTCCGACCGTTTCTATTGAATATCATTACCGGCGGAAGTCTCTTGAGTAGCCGCTTTATAAGGCCCCTTTCCTTTCTCCTGCAATCATCAACAAAATTCAGTCATTTTTGTCTGAAATTATTGCCCGGCCCTAGCACAGTGCTGGAATAAGTATTGAGGGAGGGGGACTTGGTACAGGATGGTGCACTGATCAACATTGCGTTGTGTGTTGTGAGACTAGAAAGAAGGGCCCGCCTCTCGGCTGGAAGTCTTTTCGGTCGTGCTGGGGATTTAGAGCCGTTTCATGCTCTCTGGTGGTGGTGACACTAGCTTATGAAGGCCAAAAGAGTGAGGTTAAACACGTGCGCAGCGGCTTCTGCGCAAGTTCGCCCCTAACTGTTAGTACCAAGGCCCTGCTGGTGTACGAGTTCGTGCTCGATGAAAAGGGGTTTACTTTACCCCTGGATTTGGTACCTATCGGGGTGACTGAGCCGATCGCACTAGCCTCTCAGCTCCTATTGTGAAAGGTGGGGGGGGGGGGTTTGACAGGAGTGCCAGCAGACCTCGGGGCCTGTTAATAGTTATCAGGAGAAAACGCATCTAGTGGGATCTAAGGACGGCGAACAAGAATTAACATTGTCCCGCCATAGCAACCGCACTTGCGGCATTATTTGCCGACAATGCCCCCCCCCCCCGTAATAGGTTGTGAGAATGGATCTTGCTCCTCCCTGGAAAATTTTTCGTTACGCCCCTCTCATGAATCACCACCTGAGGATGAGAGGACGAAGAGTTTGAGGTCTACCCCTTCCCAAAGATGGCATTCTTGGAACCAGTTTGGGCTGGGAAAAGTCCATCTATATCAATTGGTTGGTAGCCCGGACGAAGGTTCAGATGTACCACTGTTTTATGTGCCAACCATTCGGAGGGCACTTAGCGAGGAAAGAGAAAGACTGCGAGTGGTGTGCTGTTGTGTGGGAGGGGGATATTCTGCCTAGGAACTGTCAAATCAATCTGGCCTTAACGCCAATTTTCTAGTCGTATTTCAACCAGAAATAACAGTTTTTTGCCGCAGAAGCTCTAGGCTCAGGCAAGTTTGCCTGAGGAATCGATTTTAGACACCGATTGGCTGTACTTGTAGCGGCGGGGGAAGGTGATGGTTTGTTGACCATTTGCTCACCCAATTGTAGTCTGTTCCGTTATGTGTTGTTTGATATTCTCAGGGACGCCCGACGGTTTGTACGGGACCAGTCGTGGCTCTTTTTCGTCCTCTAAAAAACCATTTTACTCATAAGTTTTGCTACGATGACTTACGAAATATTAAAATTTTGTCACCTAACAGCTGTCGAAGGCGATGCATCGTCATGAAAGCTTCGCTACTTTTTTTTCTTCCAGCCGCCAGTGACGTTTTCGACGTTATCCCGTAAATAATTTGATTCACTCTCACGTCCAGTACGTTTCGTTTGAACCCTTCGGCAAACACCGAGTCTTTGAAGGGTCTGGCGAACCGCGACCGACCCTTCTCATTGTCGCCTCTAAATTTTCTTCGCTTCGCTCGTTTTAACATTTCGTCGCCTTGTCGTCTCAATTCAACCGCCATTTGTTTGTCGTTGCTCCCAATTTCTCGGTCGGTCCTGATCAGACCTTTGAACATGTTCTCCGAGACGTGAACGCTCAAAAAGTTGACGATCCCTCGCTTCAAATAGTCGGTCTCTTTGTTGAGATCGCTCGGTAGTACTTTTCTCAGTAGCTCAAGGTCGTCTTCAGTGACGTTACTGATTGGTTTTTTTCGATTCAAGTAGAAGTAGAATTTCCTCATATATTTAGCTTTTCGTTTAAGGAGGAAAAAATGGACGACGGCGTCGACATAAATGCCCAAAGGGACTTCGCTCAAAATTCGATTCGTCACTCGTTGCGTCAAAGCTTGAGCCGCGTCTTTGTCCATGCCTCCAGGGTACGAATCATCCTCCCTGCGGTATTTCGCCAGTTCAGCCATTAACATTTCAGGCAATTTCTCCTCTACGTAACTCACAATTTTATTTGTGAGCGCATTGGTTACTAGCCCGTGAATTACATTTGCCATCTGATCCGTCACGGTATTTTCAACGTCTTCAGTGAATAATTTGTCTTCATTCTTGTTCACGTCACTGCCTCTCTGAACGAAATCGGCCATTTTTTTGTACAAATACGCTAAACTGGGCAACCTAGGGCATGCGGCGTACAATTCTTTATTGACGATATGCGTCCAAAAGTCGTCGCTTCTCAATTTTTTACCGGCCCGAATTTGAGCGTCGAGTTTTTTCCTTATCTTTACGGTGGCGATGTCACTGAATGGGAGCATACGGAAAATGTGCGAGTCCTCCCAGTCTTCGACCGCCTCTTCGGCCTCTTCTCTCTCAACGCTATCGGGATTTTTGTCTTTGACGGTGCGTCTTCGCGTGGGGCGTTGCGATTGCAACTCTTTGACGGTGTAGCGCTGTTTCACCGCGTTTCTCAAATGTTTGATGAAATTTTTCCGTAGTTCGACCGTTTTTAAGTCAGTTTTATTCGTCAGAAAATCGAACGGTTTTATCGCAGTCAAATCGTCCAAATACTCCCAATAAATGAGCTCTCGCTTAGTTTTAAAATGTTCTTTCATTCGTTTTCGATAAAACGGATCGCCCCATTGTACGAGCTTTCTCAAAACGGAATCCGGAAGTTTTTTCGTATCGTCCGGGTTGAACAGCAGAGACAAGCCGTCGTTAAGAGCTTTTTTGTCTTTAATTTGGGAATTGTCTATCAGTTTTTTGACGCGGTCCTTCAGGCCCAAACGGTTCAGTCGCGAGGTAGACGAGTGAAGCTGGGGGCTGGCAGCAGTGTCCTGGCTCATGACCGAACAATTTTTCATTCCTTCGCCAGATACAGCCGAGGTTTCTGCCATTGTATCGTTGTCGCTCGTGAAACTTCTCAAATATTTTGCTCGGTATTTAAAGTTATTGTCATATGGAATTGATTTGCAAAACAAATTAAGAGGTCTGTTCGCGAAGCTACACTAGGTTGCCCGAGGGTACACTCGGGCGCCCGAAAAGCGTTCGCGAGTGTAGCGAGTGTAGGGCGTTCGCGAGGAGTTCAGAGCTACACTCCGGGCTGCCCGAAGATACCCCAATTTTTTGTTATAACTTGATAACTCTTATCTAACATGCACAGGAGTGAGAAAATATCACGACTGTTATGAATTTACACTGGCTACTCTGAAAGCGTTCGTGTAACAAAGAAATCCTCGCTACCCTCGCCTACACCAGCTACCCCAACCTGCCCTACACCACACTACACTACACTACCCTACACTTTTTCTCCGCGAACAGACCTCGGATGATGAGCTCATTGGAAAGAACACAAAATTTTCTATTTAAAGAGCCTATTTTATCCAGATCAGACAACATCTACTACGTTTTGAATTAGCTTAGCTTATTAGCGAGGAAACTTAATTCCGGAAGTATTGGTGATAGGGTGATGTGGTCGGAAAATTACGTTTTTTCGCCAATAAGCTGATTCAAAACGTAGTAAATGTCGTCTGATCTGGATAAAAATAGGCTCTTTAAATAGAAAATTGTGTGCTCTTTCCAATGGGCTCATCAGTTTTGCCATTGCATCGATTACTGCGTGGGCAACAAGCTGTTTCTGAAAAAATCAGAAAATGGCTGATATCTCGGAAACAAAGCGGAATTTCGGAAAAGTGCAAATAGTCATTTCGATCAGAAATCAGTTGACCCTTCACTGGTTTTTCTCTGTCCAGTCGCTTTTTGTACACCCTGTATATATTAATTGGTTTATTTATAAGCTTAATTATGGCCGTTTTCTTGTTAGCACGATAACTCTCGAAGAAATTAATTTAGCGGAACGCGCTTTGGCACAAAAATCAGAAGTCATAAGACCCCGGTGGGTATTGCATTTGGGCCAAATCGGTCGAGGTGGAGAAAATAGGGGTTGAAATGGTCAAAAAATCACTATATATCACCATTTGATTCTAGAAGCGTCATATTCAGTACGTATACTCCATGTTAGAGTAGCCTTTGATTCCCATTTTAATTTTTTGGAAAATTCGAAGGGGAGGGGGTGTTGCTCCCGGAGTAGAAGTAACCGTGTGGTCTTTTTAGCACGATAACTCTCGAAGAAATCAATGGGCTTAGTGCAAAGCATAGATAAAGGAAGCATACTATAGATGGGAAACTGGCGGTGGTGGGGGTAAGACAGTCTTTTGCGCTCCCTGGCGTAAAGCCGTCCAACTATTTTCACCGAAATCACTGGTAGATAGCGGTAGTTTTTCTCTTTCTCGTACTTCATTAATAGATCCGTTCCAGTGAGGTGTTGGGAAAATATTCGGAGTAGATTTGCTATAGGACCAGCCAATATTTTATTGGCTGGCCCCATGGCAAATTTGCTCCAAACATGTTTCCAAACACCTTACTGGAACAGTCTAATATTCCTATTGGTTCAAAAAGAAAAAAACTGATCCAATATTTATGATTGTTATTTTATTGACAAAATTTCACAAATAGGAGTAGTCTGCCTCGCGAGGCCGCTGGAACTTTGCACTGGGAATCGAAGTGCTTGTCACACACAGGTACCCGTAATTTCTCGCGTTTCCGAAATCGGTCCATTAGACTTTTATCCCCAATGCTCTCCAAACACTTCCGAGCCAAATCACGATTGGAGGGCAAATAAGGTTGGGGCAATGTTCTGTCCTCACAGCCGGGTACACAACACTTGTGCTTCCCACCAGGCATTGTTACTTTGTGTGGTTGTAGGAACAAGGCTTCAAAGGAAAATATATTCCTGAATAACTCAGAAATACCTTTAAGGTAGGAACAGAGGTTCGTTCTTAGAACGCTTGAAAAGTAAAAAAAGTAATGCGTTCTGGAAGAGAACAAAAAAAAATCAAGGCGAGGGAGTCGTTCTGAAAAGAACGGTTGTAATATAGACAGGAAAAAAGGCAGGAATGAAAGAGGAAAACGGAAAAACAAGGATTTGAACAAAGGAACCCAAGCAACTAACCAAGCACGAGGCACAGGGCACACTGATAGACTCTGACCGACGAGGGTTTCTAAGCGCTAGGTTCATGAGCGGCTGGCCTTCTAACTAAATTTCGAAAAGGTAGCGCTCCAAGCGTAAAGCCTACTAAGAACTCTGTCTCAATTATGAACAATAGAGTTTCCACCCCATGACTAGGTCATTCGAAAACTTATGAAATGAGGAGTTTCGGCCTGAAACTAAAAGAGCTACCTTCACTTCAAGAAATCGGCGATAACTTCGTCCGAACATTGTTAGGATATTTCTTAGGCACGTTTTCTATTGCGGAACGAGAATTTTTTTCGACTTATTTGATATTGGACTTCTATGAGAAATAACACGTCAGAAAGGTAATTTGGAACACTTTCCAACCCACTCCTCAGTTGTAGCGTGGAGACAAATAATTTTCCTACAACAGTAGTTTTTAAATAGATTAACAACTAACGGCATCATATCATATATCATCATATCGGTGCATGGTTAGTAATAGGCGCAGGTAAAAGAGGGTTAGTGTTCTAGGGTTAAAGAGATTAACACCTAACAAAAAAACACCAAAGAACTATAATTATCTGTACGACTGCAGTCGCATTGCAGGTAAATCACGTTGCCCACCACGCAAGTAAAAGTTCTGCAGTACGTTTTCGGCATGCTTCTGTAACCCGAGGGGAAAAAAGGTTCCGCTGGAATGTCTTTGTTGCCTGGGACCTTGTCATGAGCAATATACGCTATGAGAACACTTGTTTCCATGTCCCCGCGATCATTACAGTTCTCGGGTCGGGCAGACCGAATATCCTCATTTACTACTAACTTTGACGTAAAATGAGCCGTAAAACGGTTAAAGACACATTAGTTCAAGCTATTTTTCAAATTACCTGTGATAAGTTAACAAAACTAGTTTATCTAATAGCCTTTTTCATCAAATTAACAGGACCATCCCATAAGAATACAGTTTCTCCTACTGCGTGTATCTCGACACCTATTGGAGATAAGCGAGTATCATTTTTGTTTTTTGTAAAGAGAATTTCATGCTGATTAACTTCTATGGTATGCATCAATGTCGTATCGTCAACGGCGAGGACGCTACAACGCATTGTTCACAAAAAGCAGTGAAGGGGTTCGAGAATAGTGTCACTTTTAACGCTATTATCTCTTAAGCGGTTGAAGCTACAAAAAACTTGTCGAAGACTAATTTTTGAGGAATTTTGTCAACTTTGTTTTGTTATCCCATGAGTGAGAATAGAGGGCTTCGAAATTTTCAACGAGGCGGAGGGGCTTGAAAAAGTTGGGTAGTTAAGGCTGTTGACGGTGAAGCTTTGAAATCACCCTGAGACACGAGATGGCGCTGTACATCGCGGGGAAAAAATTAAAATGGGAAATTTTAGTACGAAAACTATACACCAGAATTCGTTTTCCTAACTTCTTACTTGAAGCCCTGATATTTGAACATTTTCGCATCTAGGTATCTTTTTGAGTCAGAAGTCAGAACTGTCAGAAGAAGAGCCCTTGACCCCGCGAGTTTATTACAAGTGAAGTGTGATCTGATAATGATAATGCCTCAGCCAGTGTCTAGTGATGCTCTAATTGAAATCAGAAACGTACCAATTTCAATTCACGTCAAGTTGTAGTGTATTGGTAACTCAAACGAACTGTAGAGAGCGGTACGATCGTTTCAAAATGTCGTCTGAAAGGCATATAAACAGTTGTTAAGGCAATAGTTTGGCATGGTAATTTAGCTCAGTTCTCAATTTATGTAATTAATTTATAGATTAAACGACTGCTGGCGGGCGAGAAAGTGGACCACAATTATTCGCGCTTAGAGGGAGCCCCCAAAAACCCACTTCGTGTGTTGTGTCTCTCAATGTCCAAATAACGAGCGGACTCCCAATGTTTCTTTCCATTGTATACCCCCTGAAAAAATTATGGCAAAACCAGGGAAAATAAAATTGAGGATCGGGAAAGAAGTGTCAAAATTCGTGCGGGTTTCCTCCGAACATTTCCAACTTGCTTAATTAGAAGTAAATCAATGTGTCTTTGCAATAATCAGAAACGCGTTTCCCTATCTTCAGAAGAGTATTTATTCTAAGAAGCCTTCGCTAGAAAAGGGGACAGTTTCTGCTTCCACGGGCGTAGGTATACAAATTATATGCTTTGCTCGCTGAAATTCGAAGTCGGCGACTTTGGAATCATTCTGTGGTTGAGGCCTGATGGTTTTTTGCGCAATCCCTACCGCATCGCTTCAGTTAATACGACGTCCTCATAAAAGTTCATTTCCTTCTGGGTACATACACCTGTACAGGAGAATGAAAAAATAATTCTCCAGCTCCTTCAACAAGGAATTCGATGAGTTCAGGTGCATTTGAAAATGTCTTCCACTTCCTCTCTTCCCTGGCAAAATTTACGTGTCGTAAAATGGAAGAAGGGCGAGGGAAGGTACCTCGTTGTCATGGTTTTTACGATACCTAGTGAATGAAACTGCGGAATTTTCATGCGAGAATGTGTGGTCTCGAAGAAAAAATAACAAATTCTAAACAATTGAGTGGAAAAACCAAGGCAACGTGGTACATCCTCTCCCCCTCCTTTCCAGTTACGACACGTAAATTTTACAAGTTACAGAATCACCCCCCTGGTCCTGGCAGACCTTTGGGGCAAACCTTGGACAGAAAAACAATAACTCTGTTTGGAAGTAACACTTGAAACAAAATTTGAGATTTTTTTATGTATCCATGAGAGAGCGGTCAAGTCCCGCGGTCAGTCTTTTAAAAACGTTCAAGTATTTTAAGATAGCCGGATCGGCGTAATAGATTTTTAAAATTAGCCAACACCCCTACAAATTTGAATTTAAACGTGTGAAATCCATAAGACGGCCTCCTTTTAGGGAGCCAACCGCGCAAGATAGTGATTCCTGACGAGCATGATTCGTGAAATTTGGGTTTTGGCAAAGCCAATCCGAAAGATTGTTTTTTTTTCTAGGGAGCGAAATTATATTAGTCCTCCAATTAGCCTAAACCTTGGTTGAAATTATATTCAGTAAGTGTCAAATCCTCGAGATTTCAACTGTGAAACAGCCCAAATCCAAGAATTTCATTTTTGACTGTCACAGCCCAAACCAATTAGATTGGATTATTTCTTGAGCCAGTCCCGCAAAATTGGCTTTTTAGGGAGTCAATTTTTCGTAATTGGCCTTTTGAGTGAGTAAAAACCGTGAAATTTGGTTGTGTAAGAGCCAAATAGTCCGCAACATGTTGACTTTGCAATGGTAAAATCCGTTTATTTTTTTGAAGGAGCGATACCCGATAAATTGCTCTTTACAAATGAGCTAACACCCTGGAAATTTTTCTTTCAAAAGGGCGAAATAATCCATGAAGTTGGCATCATGCACTTTCTTGCCTTACGTGCTCCATGTTCCTAAAACTGACTCGCACAACTGTAATGTACCTATGTACAATAAAGTTGAAAGAAAAACTTCCTGACGTGCCTAGGTATACGTGCATTTTTTAATTGCGCCTGTCACTTGTCACTACCACAATGAATTTTTTGTATTGGAAAATGAGGTTGGCTTTCCCAGATAAACGTTGGAAGGCATTGGGCGAAAAATTCAAGGGAATTGTCATCTTCACCAACAACGTCACACTCAACATGTTTCGCTTTGAGAACAACAGATCTCTCAATCAATGGTCGCTGGAAATCGCCAATGCAGCGGATAATCACAAGCAGATTAACAATATCCGAGCCCATCTGAAATAAATCATTTCGTGCAGTGGATAATAGAGTATGGAAACGAGTAATACTCGGTAAATCGACCTTATTCTGGAAGGACTAAGAAATGGCTGTTGGAGTAGTTAACAAGATTAAGAAATACAGTCGACTCTTGTTATAGCGTATCTTGATACAACGAGAACCTTAGTATAAAGAGTTGAAAGCTTGGTCATCTGAAAAATTCTCGATAGTGCGAGAAAAAACTATGCATTTTTTGACACTCGATACTACGAGACTTTTCTTTCCTTGCTGTGACCTGAACACGCTATACAACGAGGTAAGGCCCCCGTTCGACTTGCTATAGCGAGGTCCCTTCCACTCGAAATAACTATGTTCCGCTGACGATGCTTCTTTTTGGCTTCCTAAACTCCTCTCTAGTCGATCACTCTTGTTAGAACGAATTTTTTTCAGGTTTTTTTGATACAACGAGCTCTTTTTATAGCGAAAACTCGATAGTACGAGTAATTCTCACCGTCCCTTGAGAATCGTTATATCGAGAGTCGACTGTAATAGGTTTTAACAATTATGAACGGTCATACGCTTATTCGATGAGTAATACTTACATTAATTAAAAAAATAAAAAATCATCTTACCATATTATTGCGCACAGAATGCCCTTTTAAGCCAAACAATCACGACATTCTGAATTTCACTTTTACTGATAACACTAGATGTCAGCCACTCCGATTTGTGTCCCCAATACGAAATAGGAGTGCAATAAATAAGATGACATTATTATTGTGTGAGTCATTTTCCCGGGTTATAGATTTTAGGCGAAAGCATAACGCCTGGAAAACAAGCCCAAGGAAACGATCAAGTTGCCGTCAGAAAGAATTATTTTTCTTTGACTGAGTTCACGTCGGAAAATTAGACTGTCATACCAAACCTGATAATTTTTACGGTAGATAATAATTATTGAGTATTCGACAATTGTACTGTTTCTACCGATAAATTCGAAATTTGGGCAGTATACGTCGAATTAGCTAGCGCTGTTAGTGCTTTGGATAATGACTGTAAAAATGACTATTGATCAAAACTATCCCTTGAAACTACGATTACGATTCATTATTTCTCGACTGTGAATGGAAAACTTGCATGAATGCCCGATTTGGGGGAAAAGTATACCGGTGAATTGACACATGCGGACAAGGATATTAACAGTAGTTCCTGACCAATTGGTGCTTCTGGTGATTTTTAAATAAATTTCAAAGTTCTTCACGAGGGGATGGATGGTACGAGGGAAAAATGACGTCAATGTGCAGTTTTGAAGCATTTGAGGAAACTCTAAAATGTTTTGTTTACAAATAACAAGAAAAATTAAAAAATTAAGAAGAAAAAAAGTGTAACGAATACACACAAGTGCAGGGGCAACTTCACCCTTTTCCTACTTTACAAAAACCATTTAAGTCCTTATCCTTAATTATTATTATCCCTATTTAAATCTACCAATACTACAAATTATTTCTCACCCCTCCCCAGCCCCTCTGCACCAAAACGGAAATCACCGAGACCGAGACGCCGAGAAAGGGCGAATATTGGAGCGTCAGCAAAACTCAGCGTGAGAAAAGCGGGTTTCCCACCAATAGGTGCCGAAAAACAGATATAAGGAAGGGGCGCTCTGATCTCGCTCTCTCTGCCGTCCGAGTCTTCGCCGTAATCCCGTCAGATCCCTAGGTCCGCGTGGTGTGTCCTCCCCGAGTATAATAATAGGCTTTATACTGTAACAATAAATCAGTTTTATTCTTTTTAATCACTTTCTTAATTCCCCCCGGTAATAAGCCCATTCCCCAATATCGCCCAAAAAAAGGCTTGTTACACCCCAGAAAACGCGTATTCCCCCCTCTTCACAACCCCATCCATTTCATTAAATTCCCTTTGACGCAATCAAACCCCGACTCAAAATAATTCGCCTAAAAAAACCCTTGATTGATTTCAATGTCTAATGTGGGCAATTGTCTTGTTGAAGCACCCTCTTCAAGAAACACCAGTGATTGAAAAATGTGCAAGTTCCCCATTGGTGATTTATCGGCAGAAGAATATGTATGCGCAGAAAACTACGACTTTCACGCCAAGTCGTGAGAAAAGAGGTCTGTCTCTTTGCTGCACTCTAGAAAAACACATGATTTGATTGATGTGAGACCTATACCGGGTGTACTTGGCCCACGTGGCACAAATAAAGCAGGTGATTCTAGACCATATTTACGTCAAAAAATGACCAAATATACCATGGTCCGAATATCAACCGTTTCCGACAAAAACGCACTTTTCCGCTTTTTCAACGCATCGCTGGTTTTCCTCATACAAACTGCAATAACTCTCACAATTTTCGTCGCACGTAATATTGTAGCACGCCACAAAATTGTCTTTTTATTATGTCTACATGGTTTTGGAATCAGCTTGAGTTGAAGGCCGTTAATGCTGAGCTGAATTCCCAAGTTGTCCTATTTTACCATCAAACACGTGTTTTCTAACAGCTTTAATTTCACTCACAGCACATCGAGCATTCGTTATAAAACACGAATGATGCAAAAAAAAAAAATAATAATAATAATAAAATAAATAAATCGAAATTCCTATTGTGTTTTGTGTGGGCCCTATGAGACCGATTTAGCGATTTGGATTTAATCATTCACCAATAAGACGATGGTTCTCTTTTATTTCCAGTGGCCACAACAGCCTTATTTTGGCGATTACACTTGACAATATTTCAAACCTTTGTCCAAATATCTTGGCTGTTACAGTGGCAATATCCATTTCATCTTAGGTCATTGGAAGGCTTTTTTATAGAAGAAGTTTTTTCCGCAGAGCGACTCATCTTGATAATGTTGTGTGCGAAATTAAAGCTGTTAGAAAACCCTTGTTTGGTGGAAAAAGAGGACAACTTGGAAATTCAGCCCAGTATTAAGGGCCTTTAACTCAAGCTGATTCCAAAACCACGTAGACATAATAAAAAGACAATTTTGTGCCATTTCAGTGGTGTGCTTCATTATTAAGTGCGACGAAAATTGTTGGAGTTATGGCAGTTTGCTTGAGGAAAACCAGCGATGCGTTAATTGTGAAAGGAACTCGCAATGGATATCATTCCACTTCTCTCTTGGAGTGCTCAATGTGTGTTCTCAAAAGAAATGTGACCTCAGAAAATAATCAAACTTCGCGCACAACAAACACAGCAGCTGTTATGGGCACACTATCCATTGGCGGTTGGCAGTGGTTTGTCCCAGCGTTATGGAGATACCATCCATGTCTAGCGACACTAAGGCACTATAAAACACGAGTACTGCAACACGGAAACCGGCGCCATGTTTGGTCCCTCACATGATTATAATTATCACCTGATCTCATTGACAAGTAATATTTTTTGATTTATTTCGATCGCGTTCCGCGTTTGTTTGCTGTTACGATGACAATTTTTTCATTGATGATATTTTGTTTACCCTAACAACTGAGGGACCAAATATGGCGCTGAAATCCGTGTTGCAGTACCTGTGTTTTAAAGGTTCTCTAGCGACACTTGAACAAGATTGAGTCGAATCTGGACGAGCCATTGAACGAAGCGGCCAGGTAGTGCCTATGTCTCACAAGGCACAAGGGCGTAAGGAGTTCGTTGTGTGACTCATTCTTTGTATCATCTTTAGACGAGAAGAGTATTAAAATGACAAGATTTAGTCCAGAAAAATGGGGAATTGGCCGGGACAAACGCATAGAAGTAGTTTTGTCAACGGATCTTATGTTTCTTGGGGTGCTGAATCCGAATCTGAACTTTGCCAACAAAAAATCGGTCGGCTGCACGTCGAAAATCGCAAAAAACTGGAAATTTTCTTACTTTTTATACTCAATCGGTTGTATCTCTGGAACTAAGTAGTTTTCGATGATTGCGCTCCTTTGCATTTTTGAAATAGACTAAGTTTACGACTATTTAAGCCCAATTGTATCTCCGTACGACTAATGGTTCCTGAGATATGGCCCGTCAAAAATTGACCATTTTCTGCCGCTGACGGAAAATTGGCTCGAGCCTGAAGCTGGAAAAACTGATAAACGCTTGGCAATCTCTTTCAGATACACATCCTTCCATTTCCTAAAAAAATCCTGAAGATTCCACGTCGGGTGTTGGCACTGCACGATCTCAAATTTGGATTTGAGGGCCCTTTTGTTCGATTTGGTGAAATATCTCTGAGACCATCGGTGTAGACTAATCATGGGCGTAGCCAGCGGTGGGCAGGGGTGGGCAGTTGCCCTCCACTAGAATCAAAAGCGCAGATTTCGTGGGGCAGGGGCCCCCGCAGGGGGATAACCCGTGAATTAACGCATTTTCTTAATTTCGTCGCGGACTTTGCATCGTGGAAACTGCAAATTGGTATGTTTTCTCAATTTCAAACGCGAATAATGACATTTATTTCTCACGTTTAACGTGAATCAACGCTATTACTCAATTTTAGCCGTGAATGGGTGTTTTTCCTCAGTCTTAGCCGCAAAATGTCCTTTTCTGGATTTCATCCGCTAACATTTTTTCTCAAGACGTGCCCCCCCCCCCCGCGGCCAACTTTGCACCCGTGTCTAGATGGCTGCCCACCCCTTGATCACGGGCTGGCTACGCCCCTGAGACTAATCGTTCTTTTGTTCTTTTAGGCTTAGTTTGATGACCACGAAAAAAGCCACAAGTTCCCATTCGCGTTTTTCTTCGATCGCATGGAGTAGCGGAAGCCACGTGAACAACTATGCCAAATTTAATAGGTATGCCTAAATTTTTCGATGACCTACCGGTTTTATCGAAATCAAGGATACATATTGAAAAATGGCAGAGGGGGATTATAAACGCCCCCATCTGAAGAACGTTTAGCCTTGCGTTATGAACTTATCTCACAAAATTGTCTATGGATTGTTTAGCGAATATACATATAAAGAACAATATTTCACGCAACTTCCAATGGAAGTTGCGGCGGTATGGCGGCATGGCGGAAGGCCATAAGGCTTATGGAAATTTCTTCCGTTGGACGCGAGCGTTTCATAATAAAAAAAAAGTGTGCTCTTTCAGGGTTTGTCACCTAAATTACCCTAAAATTGTGACGAATGTGCCTGCTGAAGTAGAGGAGACGTACCTAATATTGCTCCCTATATGGAGGTGACTAAGTGAATTGGGTAAATCGGCCTTCAAAGAGAGCAGCAACATGGCCTCTTTTCCCCATAGACTAGAAGCTGCTGCCCATCAACACCTGTTACGCACCTTGCAGGTCCCAAGTGCTATACTTCATGAGTGCTAATATGTCGTTTATTTTCACTATTGCTACTGCTTTCTTTGGTTAAGAATCTACTCTACATCACTAGCATGGTGTTGTTGGCAGTAGTTAGAGTTTTTAGATAAAATTCGGATTCAGCACACCAGTTAACACGGATAGAAACGGACAGAAATACAAGTATACAATCTCGTTTGAAAATGAAATGGAAAACTAATGTGAACTACATCAATTTCGACTTTGGATGCATACCACACTGAAAAAAAGCTTGAAATCGGAGGTTTTTGCAGTTTTTTCTATTTATAGGCTGCAGCGTCTCTTGTTAGGGTTTGAGGGTTTTAATTTCCGATTAAGGACTTCTAAAAACATTATAAATGAGCGGAAACCATGTTTTAAAACCTATTACAAGCGATGGCGTGGTGAAAACGCCCCAAAAACACGATAGTTAAAAATCCACTCAAATTTCGCCTTGTTGCCGGGGTTGTAACGTTGGGCAGAGTTAAAAATCAGACTCAGCACACCTAAAAACATTAAAATCAGTCATCAAACTTAGTCCCGGAGTTTTTTCCTGTAACTAACCCGTTTGGTAACCTGCTTCCTTGACTACAACTTGCTTTAAAAACACCACTCGACATCCCAGAGTTTAATATTTGGAAGCAGAAACGGCGCTCTGTGATTCTGCCTGATGTGAAAATCCCAGAAGTCAGAAAAGCGTCAGGTTTGAGGGTATGACATTGTTTGACGACTTTATGACAAGATGAGGCTAGAAAATTGGCATTGCGGGGAAGGGGTAGCCTTACTTTTATGAGAGAATTGACAAATAAGCTTCTTAACCCCCGCTTGTCCTCAGCTAATCGTCGAGATATTCTCTTTATCTTTCTTTAAAAATCAACTTTCCTGGAATCCTGGGGGAGGGGGCAGTTTCCCCCATTACCCCCCCCCCCTTAAAGGATCAGCCGTAAAAGTCAATTGGTTCGTGCGGGGGTTAATCAGTATTAAACTTATTTTAATCTTATTTAATCTTTTAACTATTATCTTATTCTGCGAGTTCTGTTTTTTAGGCAAAAAACAAAAAATGAAACAACTCCCGAAGACGGTAGATTGTTTCGCCGGCCTAGCCCGGAAAACGATCCTCACGTATTTTTCAGCCCACAAAACTCAAAAGACATGAAAGGAAAAAAAAAAAATTTCGCTCCGGCAGCTGGCGGTCGGAAAGAGTGCATTTCATTTTGTATACGGATACCCTAAGCCGTCCCAGAAGTAGTAATGTTGAGACCATGATTTTTTTCGTTTATGTTTGACCCTCCCTCGTACTGTTTGCTGCCGTGTTTGTTTAAGCTGAACTTAATGGGAATCAAAGGCTATTTCAAAATGGAATCATCATACCGAATATAATGCTTCTGGAATCAACTGGTGATTTGTTGTGATTTTTTTAACATTTTAACCCCTATTTTCCCCCCTCCACCTTGACCGATTTGGCCCAATGCAATACCGACCGGGGCCTTATGACTACTGATTTTTGTGCCAAAGCGCTTTCCGCTAAATTAATTTCTACGAGAGTTATCGTGCTAACAAGGCCTCACACTAACTTCCACCCCGGGACATCGCCCCCTCCCCCTCGACTTTTTCAAAAAATTAAAATTGGAATCAAAGGCTACTTTAACATGGAGTATACGTACTGAATATGATGCTTCTAGAATCAACTGGTGACTTGTAGTGATTTTTTGATCATTTCAAGCCGTATTTTCCCCCCCACCTCTTTCACCGATTTGGCCCAAATGCAATACCGACTGGTGTCTTATGACTACTGATTTTTTTAGATAAAGCGTGTTCCGCTAAATTAATTTCTACGAGAGTTATCGTGCTAACAAGACCACACACTTACTTCCACCCTGGGGGCACCCCCCCTCCCCCTCGACTTTTTCAAAAAATTAAAATGGGAATCAAAGGCTGGTCTAACATGGAGTATACGTACCGAATATGATGCTTCTAGAATCAACTGGTGATTTTTAGTGATTTTTTTACCATTTCAACCCCTATTTTCCCCTCTCCACCGTGACCGATTTGGCCCAAATGCAATACCGACCGGGATCTTATAACTACTGATTTTTTAGATAAAGCGCGTTCTGCTAAATTAATTTCTACGAGAGTTATCGTGCTAACAAGACCACACACTTACTTCCGCCCCGGGGGCACCACCCCCTCCCCCTTGACTTTTTCAAAAAATTAAAATGGGAGTCAAAGGCTAGTCTAACATGGAGTATACGTACCAAATATGATGCTTCTAGAATCACCTGGTGATTTTTAGTGATTTTTCGACGACTTCAAGCCCGATTTTCCCCCCCCCTCCACCTTGACCGATTTGGCCCAAATGCAATACCGACCGGTGTCTTATGACTACTGATTTTTGTGCCAAAGCGCGTTCCGCTAAACTAATTTCTTCGAGAGTTATCGTGCTAACAAGAAAACGGCCATAATATTATAAATATATAAATAGTATATGTATATACGGGGTGCGGCAGATAGTGTGGACCACCCATTTTTCTCCGCTATTATTGATGATATTGGAATGGTGCTCGGAGTTATGTCCCCTTGATCTTAGGTGAGGATTTCATATCTGTAGCCCAAAAATTTTTATTGAGCCCCGGTAGGGCCCAAATTTGACCTAACTTTATGAAATATGATGAGGTGAGGATTTCATATCTGTAGCCCAAAAATTTTTATTGAGCCCCGGTAGGGCCCAAATTTGACCTAACTTTATGAAATATGAAATCCTCACCTAAGATCAAGGGGACATAACTCCGAGCACCATTCCAATATCATCAATAATAGCGGAGAAAAATGGGTGGTCCACATTATCTGCCGCACCCTGTATATAAAGAAATATATAGAGCTATATATATATGAATTCCGGAGACCACTGAATTCGTGTTCTAGAGGTTCTGAAACGTGAAAAAAACATGACATGACCCATGTTTGCCACCATCACGACGAGACCAATAGTGCATTTTTCAGAATGAAATGCACTAATAGCAAAAAAAAACGTACTTTCTGTAACCTTGAGGGAGTTGTTGGACAAGTAGGGTAGCTAAGATAGTGAAGTTAGAGGGGGGTTGGTAGCATCTCGAGTCCAACGAATAATTGTATAGAATCCACCTTTTCAAACTAGCCACAGCACAGCGCCACGAGGTAGAATCCTCATTTCAACGAAAATAAAATTGCTATTAATTAGGAATAAGTTCTTAAAACAATACGAAAGTGTTGATGAATACGTTTTAAAAAATTGTGACTGTATTCTCAACCTATTTCCTCAAATATTTACGGTGAGAATAAACATTTTTATCGAGGCCACGATTTTAAAAAAATGAAAATTAAAAAAAAAAATGAAATTTGAAAAAAGTGAATCCATAGTGACAATTTGGCAACCTCAAAGATTCGCGAAAAAATAATAAAAAAAAGTATATTGCATTTTTGTCCAAGAAAACGTGTATGTACCGAGGCTTTCGTTGCGGGGGGAACCCCCCCTCAGAATTTTTTTTTCCAAAAAGTGAATCCATACTGACAATTTAATTGGTTAGAAATAGCTATGTGCCAATTTTCATGAAATATCTCGGTTTCACCACAAAGAAATCGTGTACCTACCGAAGTTGAGGAAGCACCGTCAACAGCCTTAAACTGAAGCCCTGGGTAACGGACGGTCTGCTTATTTCCATTAGAAAGAAAGAGAAGTTATTGAAAAAAAGTGAGGAAACAGCTTTTTAACAGGGAATTAGGAACTTATTTCAAGAAGTATCAAAGTAGGCTCAAACAAACTATAAGAGCAGCAAGATGTAATTTTTATAGACATAAAATTAACGTTGCTCAGGGAAATATGATGAAAATTTGGGGAGTAGTTAATGAGATTGTGGACTCGAAAAATCGGCTGGTTAAACCTATTAGGGAGCTATGGAATGGACGTGAATGCCTGAATGTGGAAATTAACCTGTGACGTATATTAGAGGGACAAGAGAGAGAGAGAGTGAGAGAACGGTAAAGGGAAAAGACTCATAGGAGACTCGGTGACTGGGGAGTACGGCGCAGGCCCGCCTGGCATGTCGGGGGTGGGGAGTAGCCCTTAAATAGGGAAGAACCGGCAGCAGCAAAGAAGGTTGGCCCACGCAAGTGTCACGCTCAGAGACTCGGTCCGCAGCATCGGAGAGTCAGATCGGAAACCGGAAACGCGAAAGGATAAGTCAGTATAGAAGTCAGACTCGACCCGTCGGAATCGGAGAGTCGCCACGAAGGTTCTGGAAATTACAAGTACGATTTGTTCGAGAGAGATAGTTTCAAAGTGAGTCAGTGCCTCAGTTAAATCGGTTCAAAAGTAAAGTCAGAGCGAAAGGGCCTTAAGTGAGTCAAGCGGTAGAAGTCCGCGGTTGTGAGTCAGTGTCTCAGTCTAGGCAGACAGTAGATCGGTTCGTGACTCTGTTGAAGTGTTCCGAGTTGGTTGTCCAGGGTCTCCCCTGAGACAAGTTCGTCACCGTCGTTGTGGTGCCTCATCCGAGGCAAGTTGTCTTCAGTCCCCGTCGTCGTGGTGCCTCATCCGAGGCCAGTCGTCTTCAGTCCCCGTCGTTGTGGTGCCTCATCCGAGGCCAGTCGTCTTCAGTCCCCGTCGTTGTGGTGCCTCATCCGAGGCCAGTCTTCTTCAGTCGTCATCGTCGTGCTGTCTCACTTGAGACAACCCTGTTCCCGCGACCGTCCGTCGGTGAGTCAAACTATTCTCTTTCCCTGGCATTGCCTAGTGGTTGCATGCTTCTGGCTCCCTAGCCCTCGGGAAACTTTCGGGCATTGGCCCGTTCTCTCTCTCTCGAATTGGGAGTATCAATCAAGTTCAATATTAGTTTTGTTCGTCGTTCTTTATGAAAATTATTGTACATAATAAACATCGTTTTATGATATGTCGAGTAATTAAATCAGTCCTATCCTCCTCCTACACACCAATGAGCAAGGGCCCTCGCAATTAAAGGGTCGAAGCTAAAGAAAAGAGGAGGGGAAGGGAGAGGGAAACGTTCCCCCTCCCCCTAACGTTTAAAGAAACGTTACAAACCCAAGTGAGTCGGCTAACCTGTTTAATGATCACTTTGATGCCACCATAGGGGAGAAAATGTTCAATAGTTTACCACAATGTGATACCCCTGATGTGCAGCAGAAGCAGTCTTCTGTATTACGTTCTTTCGAAACCTTTGAAAAATTAGATGAAGAAGAGGTGTCTAGAGTAATTGATAGCTTGAGAGGGGGATCGGGTCCGGGGCACGACGGGATTACCGCGGATATTTTGAAAAAGTATAAAATTTATTTTCTGGAACCACTAACTCAACCTGTCAACTTGAGCCTGCAAAAAGGTGTATTTCCGGAAGAATTTAAACTAGCTTTTGTCACTCCAATTTTTAAAGATGGTGATCCTAAGTAGGTGAACAATTATCGGCCTATTTCTGTGGTGAGCAATTTAGCAAACATAGTTGAAAAATGCGTGAAAAGGCAACTGATGAGCTATTTATTTTCAAAAGATATTATTTCTCTACATCAATTTGGTTTTGTACCCGGACGCGGTACCTCTGATGCTCTGGCTTCCCTATGCACGGAAATTTATACTGCTATAGATAATGACGAAAGGGTGTTAGTGGCGTATCTAGATCTTGCAAAAGCATTTGATACAGTAAACCATGACTTAATATTGCGAAGGTTAAATCAGTATGGTGTCCTGGGTGCCCCAGGACGATGGGTTTCTAGCTACCTCGAGAGAAGAGAACAAAAAGTCAAGTTAGGGAAGCATATTAGCCGCATCAGGACTGTAAAATTCAGTATACCGCAGGGGACTGTCCGTCGGTCCAGTTTTATTCATGCTGTTTATCAACGAGTTGCTGGGTTTAGGAATTAACGAGTTTCATACTCTACGTTACGCAGATGACACAGCTGTTGTATTCAAAGACAGGAACTGGGAGACGGTGTACGCAAAAGCTGAAAGGGGGTTGGCGGAAATTAAAAGCTGGCTTAACAACAATGGGTTGACGTTGAATTTTACTAAATCTAAATTTGAAAGTTTTGCAATTACTAGTTTCGACTTGCCCACGAAGAATCATTTACGTATACATTCGGCAGATTGTTGCCCTGAGGTTAAATGTGTGGGAGGGATTGTATTGAGATTGAACGGGTTCATTCTATCAAGTACCTCGGTGTACACATGGATTCTTTCTTGAAATGGAATGTGCATGCATGTAAGTGATTTAAGGATTAGGAGAATGATCTATGTATTTGCGAGATTGAGAAACATTCTTGAATTAGGAATACTAAGACTAGTGTACTTCTCCTTATGCCAATCTCTCTTGCAGTACGGGTTAATTGCTTGGGGTGCCTCCCCGAAAAGATCTAGAGAACCTACAAAACCTTTGTTCCTAGAATTGCGACTATGTAGGCTACCGGAGCTGGTTTTAAAAGTCTCTTTAATGCATCTACTCGACAAGATCAAATATAACAGCCGCTCGCAACGACGTGCAGGAAGCCGTAGCAGAGATCCAAGTTTACACGAGAAAATGGAAAATCATCATCAATCAGAGGAAATGCGAGGCAAAAATCTTCACCCTTCGCTTTCCTGCCG
Organism: Corythucha ciliata; assembly: GCA_038030265.1. Classification (NCBI taxonomy): domain Eukaryota; kingdom Metazoa; phylum Arthropoda; class Insecta; order Hemiptera; family Tingidae; genus Corythucha; species Corythucha ciliata. The sequence goes on from CM075943.1 coordinate 28,042,703, forward strand.
ACCGACCTGAACTCCATATAGAAAACCATATCATCAAATGGAACGACAAGAAATCTTCGGTGCGATACCTCGGACTTCACTTGGATAGACGGCTAACCTGGGAAAAGCACATCAATAAAAAGTGGGGGAAGGCTATGCCAGACTGCGACAACTCCACCCTATACTCAATAGGAAGAGCATACTAAAGCCAGAATTTTGCCTCCTGGTCTTCAAATCAATTATTCTTCCGTTGATGCTCTACGGAAGCGAAGTATGGGGAGCAGCAGCGGCGTCAAAATTGTCCAAAATTCAAGTTATACAAAATAAAATCCTGAGGATGGCGATGAACGCCCCGTGGTATGTTCGAAACACCCAACTAAACAGAGAATTAAAACTACCCCCGATCCACGACGCTATATCAAAGAAATTTGAAAATTTCCACACGAATCTACGAACGGTAAATCGTGCAGTTCACTTTGCTTTGGGCCAACCAATATCAAGAAGACTAAAACCCCGCCTACTCCAAGACAAATTCCGGCTGTGATTTTTCTGTGATAAGACATGCTCATAATTTAATTACCTATATACATTTACCCTGTGATATTTATACTGGTTAAAACAAATCCGCCTGTGAAGCAATATAATCTGAGCTATGAAATACTTGTAAAACTTGAGTTAAGTTGGTCTTGTATATCAAAAAAATAAATAAAATGAAAAAAAAAATTAAAAATTTACGGTGTTCATCTAGAGATGAAGACACAACTTTTGAGTCATCACTCGTCCAGATCTGTCGAGAATTAAAGTGGACGACGGACGGACGACAGACGCCATACTGAAAATCGAAATTTAGGCCTTTTCGGGGTCCAGGAACACGAATCTGGTGTCAGCTAATTTTTTTTTTTTTTTTGCCATTACCAAACAACCTTCCCTACGGGAACATGGAAGTAAAATGATAACCCACGTGAGAATAGTAATAAAGTGTGTGCTTTCGCCCTCGTCCACGACGTAAAGTACGTTGGATATGATTGATTTTGTTAATTCAAAGGCATCCACAGGGGCCCTGGATGGCACCTAGAGCCTTAATCGGAAAATTTGTTAATGTTTGTTGTTGAATGAATAAACCTCTCTCACTCTCTCTCTCTCTCACCCCCCCCCCCTCACAAATCAACTGTTACGGAGGGTAATGTGGTGAGATAACCGACAATTCTGCGCTGAAATGATTCAATTCGATCAATTAAACAGTGGATTATAGTATCAAGTGTCAGTTGGGCCAAAAGAACATTCTAAGTAGGTCATTTTTCCTCCAGGAATTTAAATTGACTGCTGGGATGGTAAACAGTTATAGCGTTTTCCATTTGCATAAAATTCCGCTTTGAAGCCGAAAATTTCCACTCGTCTTATCTGAATTATATCAAATATGGTAACGGAGAAGACGGGTGGAAATGCTCGGGTCCAGAGCGGAATTTTATGCAAATGGAAAAGCCATCAGTTTGGCTGTTGAACTGGCACTTCTTCCAAATTGTCGTGAAATAAAGCCTTTAAAACGTACAAAAAAGAAAAAGCGGCCATTGGACGGCGAAACTGTCCTCTCCCCTCCACCTTGGAGTGTATATTTTGTGCCTCGACTCAACCACGTTTCGAGTAATTTTAGGAATTTTTTCGCTGCTAAAATTTGGAATACGCGCGAATACACGATTGCCCCCCCCCCCAAAAAAAGGAGCGCTAAACTCGTAAAATTCGGTTTCGACCGACTGATACCCCAAAATTGGTTTTTTAAATCCGATAAAGCTTGATGCTGGATGTTGAGATAGTCAAATCCTCGTAATTTGTTTTTTAGAGAGCTCGCTCGCTAAGTTTGGGGTTTCAAAGAGCCAACCCCGCTAAAAGTTTGTTTGGGAGAGTCCACGAAAACCACGAAATTTGGTTTTTGTAAGATCCAGACCAGTAAATTGGTTTTTGTGAGCCAAACGTGCAGCATGTTTGTTCTTTGACTTTTTTTGCTCCCGTTTTGTCAAATTCGAGTTGGCAACCCTAGCTTTTCGATCAGACGAGCCGTCGAAACAATTATTTCTGTGATTTCGTCGGTTTTTGCCCGTTTTGTTCCCACTGAATTTCCCCGTAAACATCGGCCCGCGCCATCGCCTGTGGTGGGAAACCCAAAAAGAGCCTCGACGTACGTAGACCCCCCCCCCCGCCCGTAAACCCCTTTACCAATAGTGCAATAACCGCCAGCTGTATTTGACCAGTGAAAATTATTTTATTGCCGTACAAAAAAATTTATTACAGTTCAATGGGGGGGAATAAAGTTATAACCAATCAAAACTAAAACTAAAAAAGGGGTGTTTTATTCACGGATTTAGCTGGGACATTTATTTTGAAAACTCGAAACGCGTCCTAGCAATTTTCGACTGATTTTTGAACAATTTTTCGCCCCCTACACAAAGTTTGGAAACCAAACACAATTTTCCCTAAAAAAGAAAAGAAAAAAAGCGTATCTCTTCAATTCACTAGCGGAACATAACATTTCGGTAGTTGAAACAATGAGTTTCAAGCTTTGTGCTTGGTGGCTTGAACGAAGAGGCAAAATCTCGAGTGGTGGGCGGGGGCCATGAGAAATTGAACAAAAATTAACTGAAATTTGAAAGTTTATTCAAAGAATTCTTGATTCGTGTAAAAGCTATTTATTTAAATTTGGTGTATAATAGGAATGCCCTATTTACTGGCTCATCAATTATAAATTGGAAGTTGGTGAGGGGGGAGGAGTCTTTCGGTAGGTTAAATTAAGGCAAACGGTCAAAACAGAAAAACAAAAGAAAGAAAATATCAAAGACTTCCCGGATGAGCCCTTTTTTCAACAGTTTCAACAGTTTTGAAATGTTGTGGCACCTTGAAAAACAAAAAATCCAGTAAATGGTTAGTTGTGTTGATGAGGGGGGGTTGCGTGTTCTTACTTTTTTTTAAAATTATAATTGTCTTTAGTCAATGTATTGTGCCAGCCAACGGAACCCTTCGCCGTAACCTTGCCGTTTAAGTACGGAACACATGAAAAGCTCTAGAGGGCGAGCGGATAATTCACTCCTTGCAACTTTACCCTAAAAAAATGGGGCAACATCAATGAAAATAATCAGCGTTGGGTGGGTGGGTGCGTACGCGGGGAGGCTTACTTTTCCCGTGGTTTGACCGTATAAATTAAAGAATGTTCTAAGGTCGTCCTCAGAAGCGGCACCGGGTAGATCGATTTTATTGCCCAGGATGAGAACGGGGCAATTAATAAGCGATTCGTCGGTTAGAAGCGTGTCTAATTCGGCTTTACTTTCAGGAAGTCGCTTAGTGTCGCACGCGTCAACAAGAAATACGATGGCGTCTACCGCTGGGAAATAATCCTTCCAAACTCGTCTCGCTATAGTGGTGGGAGTCAAAATCAGGAGATTACTTTCCGCTAACCAAAAGAAAACAGTAAAACTTACCTTGGGAGTGTCCTCCTAGGTCGAATGTTGTGAATCTAATATTACCGATCGAAAGTTCTTCTGACGCTAAAAGAAAGCGACAGAAAAACGAAACTTAATTACTAAATAATTGTTTAACGAGGACATTAAATTAATTAGAGCATAGCGAAAGTGAAGTGGAGCACCCTTTTTTTTTCTACGCCGTTTAGTCGCAAAAAAATACTTTGACATTGTTTACACATGTGTAACTTTTTAGATACCACACTTGTACCAACACTGGTCGGGGAATTAATAAAATAAACACAAAAGGTAATAATACAGGGATAAAAAGGCGTTTTTGTCATTAGTCAGGTTAATCTTACTTGGATGTAAAGTGGGTACATGCTGGGCAAGTCTGTCATCCTTTAATCTGTGCAGTAGAGTTGTTTTACCAGCATTGTCCAGACCAAGGAATAACAACTTCCCCGATTTTTTCCATAAGCCTGGAAGCAAAAAAAAGGGGGGGGGCATGTGAAATACAGTTTATAGAACTCAAAACGTTAGAAGGAAAACACGAAATTTAATGGCAGGACACAACATTACGACTCACAGTCCGAAGAGTATGGCACGGGCCATAGGAAGTTTTCTTCGGCAGTTTGGGCTAGCAGTAATTTTTTCCCAGAGTTGGGTAAACCGAAGAATAGGTAGCGACCTTTATTTTTATTAATTAAACCTTGAAAAATGAACGGAGAAACGACAATATTAGTCGAAATCTGGGAGGAAATGCCATCCGCAGGGCAGCATCAAGAGAATTTCCTAGGCCTAAAGTACGCGACACGAAATAAGGCGGGTGTGACTCATCGACTAAAAAACCAACGTTGCGCATTATAGTCCCAAAGATGCGATGAAAAGCTCAAGTCTACACCCATAGCTGGCAACGTTGCGCTCCCATCGTTGTCACTTTGGAGAGCTGTGAGCCGGTGAGCGTTCGTAAAACCCCACCCCACATCACCACCCACAACGCACGGGGTGGCAACAGGGCATGGGAGGGCCGATGAGTCACACCCGCCGCGTACTTTAGAGGTCTGGCAAAGCGGCAGTCCCTACTGGAGGTCTAAAATCAGCAATTATAGAATCAAATAGCCAGCATAACCCCTGGAAGGTCAATTTACGAGCTAAATTACCGCGTTCTAGCCAGAATTGTCAGTTTTTGCGGAACTAAGGGCCCAAACACACTTGCGTTTTTTAAACGCGGCGATTAAAAAAACGCGCCCGCGTGAAAAATGCAATACATAGAATTGTATGAGAACGAACACACCAGCGTCTAAAAAGACGCCGCGTTTAAAAAAACGCAACTTGTTCTATTTTCGACGCGGGGCGTTTAACGCGTTCAAATTTGAAACACAAAGAAATGAATGGCTTTGCACACACATGCGTTCGTCTAGGCGCGTTTTTAGCGGACTTTCCATTTTGGCCCCTAATAAAATTGTTTCGGCTGCTTGGTCGGCAACCCCCAGCATCTTCTCGTTCAATCCTTTTGAATCGTTCTTCTGTTGTGTTTTGAACGCTGGGCTCTGAGCTTGTCTTTCTTGTCATTCTTTTGTGAACGTTTTCAACACGTGGTTTTAACATAATATCTGGGTCGGACGAAGAAGTTACAACGTGAAATGTTGTTATTGAAATTGACAAGTTTATCGCAGAAATCGAGAGAAGACCTGCTCTTAGTGGCGGATCTAGCATTTCATCTTGGGAGGGGTTCTACCATGAATCTCTCTTTTTTTCTTGAGTTTCAGCCGCAAACTTGTCTCTACAGGAGCCGTGAATCGGTGTTTACTCAATTTTAGCCGTGACTTCATCCGCGATTTATCGTTTTTCTCTATTTCAGCAGCGAATAAGCGCTTCTTATACCCACGCCCACCACGGCCGGGCATTTTCCCTTTTTTAAGCAGCGAATGAGCTCTTTATCTAAATTTTAGACGGAAATTAGCGGTTTGCCTCAGTTTTAGCAAAGAGTTAAAGTTTCCCCCCTCACTATTCTAGCGTTTTTCTTCACTTCTTAGTCATCCGAACTAGCGTTTTTTATTTTTGCTGAGAATTATTTCTGAATTTTAGCTGTGAATTATGCCACCCCTGAACCACCGCTTTTAATCAAGTTCAGCTTCAAGTTGGAGGAATTTCCACATAATACGTGAATTGGAGTTTTTCTCCATTTAGCTCCGAATGAGCGCTTTATTGTAATATTAGCTGCGAATTAACGCATTTTCTTCATTTCAGCCGGGAATCAGCGGTCAGAGGATCAGTTTTAGTCGTGAACAAGCGAGATGTCCGAATATATCTGTGAATTAGCGTTTTTTTCAATTTTAGCTTCACATGTCGTGAATTAGCGCTATATCTCATTTTAGCCGCGAATTATATTCCCAATGTTATCGTTGGATTATTTCTTAATTTTAGCCGCGAATCACCGCATTCCTCAATCTTAGCTGTAAATTAGCGCATTTTCTCGAATGGGGAACTTGCATGAATCTCAGATTGGGGAGAAAAGCATACCGGTGATTTGACCCGTGAACTGAAGGATAACAACGGAAGTTGCAACCCGATTGGTGCGTTTTAAGATTTTTAAAAAAGGTTCAAAGTTCTTCAGAAGGGGATGGATGGTGCGAGGAGAAATGACGTAAATACTTACTTGTGAAGCATTTGAGGGAACTCTAAAATTGTTTGTTTACAAATAACATGAAAAATTTATTCCCAGTAAACGTATCTAACCCCCTCTTCCCCGCATCATCAATTTCAATAAGTAAGTTTTTACGTAATCGAACCCCCGCTCAAAATCTTTAAAAATTCACTAAAAAAGCATCCTTGACTGATTTTGAAGTTTAATGTGAGCAATAGACTTGTGGAAGAGCCCTCTTTAAGCAACACCAACTTTTGAAAAATGTGCAAGTTCCCCATTGGTCCGCGAATTTGAATCTTTCTCCGTTCAAGCTGATGATGAGCGCTTTTTGCCAAAATTAGACAGGAGTTTAAAATTTCATTATCATTATTTTAGCTGCAAATGAGCGTTCTACATCAATTTTAGGCGGGAATTAGCGGTTTGTCTTAGTTTTAGCAGTGAATAAGCGGGTTTTTGATGACATTGTGTCCGTGAATTATCTTTTTTCTTAAATTTTGCCGCAATGCAAGCGCTTTATCCCAATTTTAGTCGATAATTATTTCTCAAGTCACCTGCTAATTATCGCGTTTCCTTAATTTTAGCCGGGAATTAGCGGATTTTCTCAAATTGATCCGCGAATTGGCGTATTTCTTTATTTTAGCTGCGAATGAGCGGTTTACTTTAATTCTAGGCTGAAATTTAGCGGATTTTCTCAGTTTTAGCCGCGAATTATGTGGTTTTCTCAATTTTAGCTGTGAATCAGCGGTTTTTCTCAATTTCAGTCCCGTTGTTGCTTCGAGAAATCACGAATTAGCGTTTTTGAGCCTGCTGAGCAATGGACGACTGCAGCTTTTTCTCAATTTTATAGCGGCGAATTAGCGCCTTTACTAAATTATCGCCGGACATTAGTGTTTTTTCCATTTTTAGCCACGAATTAGTGATTTAATTAGTTTTATACTATGAGCAAGCGCTTTTTCGCTATTTCAGCCACAAATTTTAGTGCTTTTCCCCGCATACTTGCCCCAAGACTAGCACATTAGAACGCCTTCTAAATGTTTTCCGTCGTTTAAAGGCCTATAGAAACTTGGGATTAGCGTATTTTCTCTGTTTTGTCGGCGACGTTGTCTTCAGATATCTCGAATTTCTGTATTTTTCTTACTTTAATTGGCAAATGAGCGCTTGTTCTCAATATTTGCCGTTAATGAACGCTTTGAAATCTAAAAATCCATATTTTTCATCTTAAAACATTTCAGTGCCCCCCCCCTCTCCAAGTGGTGTCCTCACCTTCTGTGTCCTCATCATCTATGCACTGTGGCACTGGCTGTTACATTGTGAACGAGGGTTGACAGAGGGGTGTCATCTTTACAGCTCCCCCTTTTACAGTATTTTGGTGCGAGAAAAGTTAAATAAATCTCTTATTGGTACGGCGATCAACAAATTATAGCAGACACCATCTTATTAGGGAGGGGGGTTGAACCCCCAAAACCCACCCCGTAAATCCGCCACTGCCTGCTCTCTTCAACAGAAAAGATGAACATTATAGAAATTTGAAAGACAAAATGTGGGATCAAGCTGTCTTGACGAGACCCGTTTCACTACTGGAGACTGGACACGCGATACTTAGAACGCAAGTGTGTTGAGACGGTTTTGGTGACGGGCGGGCGCGTTTTTTTAATCGCCGCGTTTAAAAAACGCAAGTGTGTTTGGGCCCTAACTTTCTAGCCAAAATGTTAGCTGGCAACAACGGAGGGAGAGAAGTGTACTGTCTAGTTCAGGTAATAGAAAGTCGTGTTCTGAAACTGGATCATTCCGACTAAAGATCGAAACAGGCACTTCGCGTCGAAGCTTTTTCTGGGACTTCAGGGCTCATGCTCACGCAGCCGCCGTCCACGAAAAAATTCGTGGGGCCCCTAAAAACGGATCAAAGCCGCCAGAACCACAAGGAAAACCCTTTTGACCCGAACCTCCGTTTCAATTTTCGGACTCTCCTAACTGAGAAACCCCAAAATACACGATTTCGTCAATTTTAAAATTTCGAAGGCTATTAGTTGGGCGTATTTTCTAAAGCAATTTTCTCAAAGTGTTTTCATCTGAGCCGAACGCGATTTTTGAGTCACTCTGACCACGTTCAACTGGCAAATTCAGCGCCTCTCGCAGTGGCCCAAAACTGACCGTTTCGAATCGTTTTTTCGAAGTGTTTCGATTTGTGTCGAACGGGTTCATGAGTGACAGATACCGCGTTGAATTGAGAAATAAATCCGGTCTCAGTCGAAACGCACTTACAGACTCGTCGTCGTTGGAATCGGCCGAATTCCTGCGCTACACCCGTTTGCGTCAAAGCGACTCCTTGGACTTCAGGGCTGACTATCCGCTGGGCCCCTGAAAACGGGCTAAAGCGGACTAAAACACCGGAATCAGAGGGAGAACTCTTTCGAAGGCTCGTCTCGTTGAAAATCCGTTTCGATTTCCGGACTCCCCAGGATACGGGGTTTCGTCTATTTTTTTTTCGAAGAGACTATATGCAGGTACAGCACCTACACGTAAAACGCTATTTGCAGGTAAGGTACCTTAGCGAAAAATGCTATTTGTAGGTACTATTTTCAATAAGTCAAGCTTTTCCGACGACCTCCATTGTATACAACATACTTGGAATAATTATCTACATATAAAATAATTAATCAGATCGAGGATAGTAGGTAAATTGAACACCTCCCCTGCTCTTGCCTTTCTGTTATATCTCTATAGTCATAGAGCCTTTATTGTAACCCTTTGCACTGCGTTATAAACCGATAGTGGTGCTCTGAACTTTATTTAGGTATTAATTGAAGGTAGCCTGTTTTTTGTCACATACTCTGTACTACTGCTCGAACTAGCTGCTGTTCTCTTCTATCGCTCAAGGAAGTCCCCCCCCCCCCCATGGGCACTTTAGTGCGGTGGTACCACGAGTTCACCATCCGCCACTTTCTTCCTTGCGATTTTTTCACCTTTCGTCCAGAAAGTGTGCCGATATGGTCTACGATTAGCTTTCCTTGCTCTTCTATCATGCCCAAAATTCTTGAAACGAGTGTTCCCTTTACTACACTCTAGAAATCTCCCATCAGCAAACATGCAAAAAATCACCATTTTTCAGAGAAGTTATGTTCCCTGATGTTCTTTCTCTGACTATAACACCAAAAATTCGCGCTTATCCGTAACCAGCGTTTTATGCCCCTGCAAATAGCGTTTTACGCGCGCCGTTCCTGCAAATAGCGGTTTACGTTTAGGTACAGTTTCTGCAGACAGCGTATTACATGTAGGTACCATACCTGCATATAGCGTTTCAAGCGTAGGTGCAATACCTGCATATATCACCAACCTTTTTTTAAAATTTTGGTCATTATCACCAAACACGCCAATCGCGAAATGGTTAGATGAGCGCTTTTTGGGGTATTGGGGGTAATTTTCTCCAAGTACAGTGGTCCTAAATATTGGTTGAGATAATTAATCGTGGCTGAAATTACAAAAAAGCGATCATTCGTAGCTAGAATTGGTAAAGTGCGCTCATTTGCGGTTTCTCGATGCAACTTCCAGGCCAAAATAGCTAATTCGCGGTTTATCAAGGCCTTCTAAGGCCTAAAATTTAGAAAAAACGTTCTTGGGGCAAGTCCACGGCTAAAATGGAAAATAACGCTAATTCGAGGGTAAAACTAAGAAAAAGCCATAATTACCAGTTTAAATCGAGGCCAATGCCAATGCCCGGTTTTCGGAGACAACTTCGTTACCAAAATAGAGAATAGGCGCTAATGTGCAAGTCGAAGCTAAAACTGTACGGAAAAGAAGCGCTATTTCACGTCTAAAATTAAAGAAAAGCGCTAATTCCTGGCTAAAAGTGAACAAAAGGTCTTTTTCAGCAAGGTGTTTCGAACATCGCAACACGTTCGAAATCCCATCACTAAGTGGACAGACTACAGAAATGCCTCATTCGGAGCTAAGTGGCCATGGGACCAGCCATTAAAGTGTTGCTCCGAACATGTTCGAAACAGGTGCTGTTCTTAGTGCATGAACGCTCCTAAAATTGAGGAGGAGGGTTTTTGGACGCAACGTACAATATAACAACAAGAATTTGCAAAAATAGGCAAAAAGCGCTGATTAAATGTTGAAAGTGAAAACATCGCTAAATCACGGCTAAACTTGAGGCCCTGACACACGAGGCCTCTTGAGAGGCGTCTCCCGTTCGTTAATAGCATTTGAATTAGCCTGTCTTACGGGTCACGGGGTGGCGCGACTTCAAGGGGAAATATGAGACGTCCCGCCCGTGTCGCGGCTCTACTGAAATAGACAAAGTCATAACTGAACGGTACCTACATAAAAAGGTTATTCCTCGTTTATTACGGGATTTGAGATGGAGATTCTGGCCCACGGGCCTTGATAGATAGGTGTAGATCCGCCACTGCTGCTAGTACTAGCTCAGTGAATGGCGCAATTTAGTAGCGCGACGCCTCCAGACACCTCAAAACTACCATCTCTTTCTCGAAGCTTTCAAAAGCATCGTCGCTGGGATACTGCCATTCTCCCAATAACCACCTTTTTAGTACTTCAAGAACCACACCCTCCTTCAACAAGGCGTCCAGAACGCGTCCCACTCTGCCTCGTTCGGCTGCCTTTCCCACGAACCTGAAGGACTCGAAGCCAGTGGCGTAGGTAGGAATTTGTTCTGGGGGGGGGGGATCAGATTGAAATGTTTTAATGGTGAGGAGTGGCGGGGGGGGGGGGATTTCACATTTTAGTCATTATTCCACCCATCCAGCACACTCTTGAATATGGACATCTTGCTGGCCTCATCATAGCCTCAATCTCTCAGTTAGGGGTGATTTTTGGACTCCCCCCCCCCCGTAAATTAGCGCTTTTTCGGCCGAGTGTATCGTACTTATCAGTTTCAGCCGGCGGTTTTGCCCCACCCCCTCCCATAGCCATGAATTTGCGCATTTTCTCAACTTTAGCAACAAAGTATCGTTTTATCCCGTGAGCGATGTTCCGATGTTTCTTAACAATCCACGAGTTTTGGCGTTTTCCTCAATTTTAGCAGCATATTACAGATTTTTAAAAATTTTTTTACCAGGGGATTAGCACTTTTCTCAGTTTTAGCTGGAAATTAACGTTCTTCTTAAGTGTTTTCCACAATATTAGCTGCAAAATAGGGGCAATTTTCACTAATTTGGGCAATGCATGAGCGACTTTTCTCAGTTCACTCGCGAATTAGCGGTTTCTTTGCCTATTGCCATAAATTGGCGTTTTTTTCAATTTCAGCCTGAAAAGTTGCCATCAGAATCCGCAAATTGACGGAATTTTTCTCAATTTCAACCACGAATGAGCGCTTTTTTAAAATTGTAGCGGCGACGCGTCGTAGCGTTTCAACCCCTGTGAATTAGCGAATTTTCTCAATTTCAGTCACAAATTGGCGTTTGGCGCAATTTTAGCTGTAAATTGGCAATTTTTATCCGCAAATTATCAATTTTCTCAATTTTTAGGCTTAAAATTAACATTTTTCTTAATTTTGACCAGGGCCCTATTGCACAATGTTTTATTAGCTAATAATATAGCTAATATTAGCTAATAAAACAGCTGTAATATTAGCTAATAAAACATTGTGCAATAGGGCCCAGGCTGATAATTTTATTTTCTAAATATTACTCGCAAATTAGCGGGTTTTCACGTTTTACCACCGCATTAGCAATTTTTTATAACTTTCAGGGGTTTAGATTATTCCTTCTTTTCAGTTCTAGCCGTGAATTAGCGTATTTTTTAACATTATACTATAGCCATTCATGAATTTGCCATTTTTCTGAATTTTAGCAAAAAAAAATGCCTTCAGAAGGTGCGAATTTAAATTATAAATGTAAAAATTTTTTCTAACAAAAAAATGTTCATCATTTCTCTCAAAAAATCATCATTTTTAAATTATAAATTTCACGATACTTAATTCGAGAATTAGTGACGTTTCACAATTTTAGCAGCGAATTTTCGCTTTTTCTAAATTTTAGCAGCGTGGTAGCGTTCCCAACCCGTGCATTACCTACCGAGTTTTGTCAATTTTTGCCAAGAATTGGCGTTTGGCTCAATTTAAGCTGCAAATTGGCAATTTTTTCAATTTTCAACTGAAAATTAGCACTTTTTCCCAATTTGAACTGAAAATTAACGTTTTTCTTAATTTTAGCTGCGCTAATTGGTGATTTTTTCAATTTTAGCCGCGAATTAGTGATTTTTGTCCAATTTTAACCTGAAAGCGTCTATTATTTGTCAATATTATAGCGTGTTTTCTCAACTTTAACAGCGGGGTTTACCCAAGTACAACACTGTTGCGTTGGTTTCCACAATTTATTGTAGATTGGCCTCCATGTACCACGAATCAGCGATTTTTTTCTTAATTTTAGTCTGGAAGTTACATTGGAAGACCACGAATCAGCGCTTTTTAGCAGCTATAGCCACGAATATTACCAATATTTGTCTGATAGAGGGTCCGGTGCGAAACCCCCCGTACTTCGGTACACTACTGCGTTTGGTCTCAAGTCCAAGGAAAAAGCTGGACGTACTCGGACCTTTTCGGGCTGCTTCAAGTCCAGAAAATCTGCTAAACCAACTTCAACGTGAATCGTTCATTTTTGGAGATTTTATGGGGCTCTTCGTTATGGTACTAGTGCTCCTTCGTCCGTATACTTGTACCTCTGGGGGGGCATCTATCCCCCATATCCCCCCCGTACCTACGCCCCTGCTCGAAGCCCGGATATGAGGCATTTCTAAAATCTGTCCACTTAGTGATGGGCTCTCGAACGCGTTGCTTCATTTCGATTTATTCACTCCTACTAAGAATCTTTAATGGTGAATTTCACGACTGAGAGTAAAGGTTTGAGTTACGTTAACGAAAAAAATGCGTCACAATTAATTTATGTAAACAATAAAGGTATATATACAATTGTATTATTGTTATACAAGGTGCTCCAGGAGGAAACGTCAATACTTGCACATGTTGTACTACTAAGTAGGGCGAACCAAAATGACTAATGGACATAGGGTCGGAAACGCTTTGTTTCAGAGTTACTGGGAATTTAGTGTTGTTTAAGCCAAATCACCTCTTTTCCATAAAAAGCGGTCTTAACGGACTAACCGTTCACCGTAGAACAAAATAAACTACATTTCTGAAAAGAGCACAACATTTAACATTGGGAAAATCATAGTCCAGGAGCAGATTCAAGAAAAATAGCAAAATCGTGCACTTTTGAGTCGAGCTTTCAAACTTTGCAGGTGTGTTCTAGATGGCTGATGAGTTGATTTTAAGATTGGAGGCAATCGCGACATCGCATAGGACGGCTGATATTCAAGACAGCCGTTGAATATTTTAGTATTTCCGCCGTTTCAGCGCTTTTTTCAAACTCTTTCCGGGTTGAAGCGCTGTTAAGGACTACATTAGACTGCTCTGAGTTCGAAAACAACCATTGGAGCGATCAATTAATACCGCACGTGGATCATGCAGCAGCTTCTTTTACGCGTCTTTACATAAAAAAAATGATTTTCCATGCTCGCCGAATTTGGATACTAAGGGCATCTCTTTCAAGTCCATTGCATTCCACCCTTGTCCTAGAGTGTCTGCAACTGAAATTTCGCCTCAAACCCCAAATCGCCCCCCAGCTGGTGGAGCTACAAATGTATTCTATGCCCCGTGTTCAGGTCATGAAATTATTTCCGTGAGCACATTCAAGGATTGACTCGGGAAATGACTGTTTTCAATTTTTTTTAGGTAGGTGCTATGTGGCTCAATTTGACTACCTGATCAGGGATTTCTGAACGTTAGATGCAATATCTCAGCGAAAAATGCATCGATTGTGAAATTTAAAAAGTCGTTTTGTAGCTTACAATACTGGCATGTCTTATCAATAACTTAACCGTGACTTTGCCACTGAAGTTTGTGGGAAAATCTTCTTTGTAAGAAACAGTAAAATTACAATTTACGGTTTTTGGTTTTAAAAAAATAAAAGAAAGTACTAAAACATGGCGTCAGCTAGTTGCAACAGCATTTCTTGAACGGAAATTTTGTGCTCTTTCCATAACCGTCATCGGTTTTCTTCTGTTACGAATAGCTGCGACGCTAAAAATGGTTATTGACGAAAAGAGAGCGTTTGTCAAAAAAATGACAAAAATACCTGTAACTCAGAAGGGAAGCGTTTGCGACCCTGGGTTCTTATGACGATTTTGGTTTGTCCTAGTTAGTACTACCACTGGTTAAAGTCCTGATCATTCCTCCTGAAACACCCTTTATATCTCCAACGGACTAGGAATGGAATATTCCAAATACGCCCTGCCCGTCATTGTAGAATGTAGACGATACCACATTCATCATGAAATGACTGCCCTGTGCCGTGTACTTAGACTACACGCGTGACCAAACCGTTTTATAGTTGTGAGAACAACAGCGGTAGAGAAATCGTTAGTAGCAACTAGCAATATTTACTGTGTTCAGTATTTAGAGGAAATCACCATGTAGAAGGTGGTGTAAAGCGATTTCATTTTTTAAATTGGCCCATTATAGGGTCATTTTAACATGGAATCGAAGTTTGCACACAAAAATTGCGACCGAGGTATGGGTGAACCCAGAACCGTCTGTTCATTCTCCTTTTTCTATTAAAATAATAGAGGAAGCGGGGTTCACTGTCACAGGAATAATGCTTTCAGAAGAAAATTGCGATTCGAAACTCGTTGGTCCTTGGTCCAACATCCATTGCGACACTGGAAAGGCTGAAGATTTAAAATGACGTCGGGTTTCTGATGAGTTGTTAACTGCTTAGTGACTAAAATTTCCAAACAGTTTAGTTTCTTTTTAGTAGCTCCGCTTGTAGACTCTCATTTGCGTATTCAGAAACCCATCTTTACAAAGCCTTAACTAAAGGAGTTGAAAAATGTGATGGTTTATAAAAATGTGTCATCTGTTTTGAAGCGCTTAAAGGAAATGTAAAGGTTAAGGTTGGTTTCTGAATACGACCCCTAGTTTCTTTGCAGTTCCTCCGTGTGTAGACGACCTAACTCCCAGTGGTGAAATACGTCGGGGAAGTTTCGACTCATAATAAACCTTATCACCTTATCATCAACCCCTAGGACAGTTTGACATTATTGATACAAATCCCACGTTTTAAGGCAGTTCAGTGTTTTTCACATATTTTTTAAGTTTCTCTACGTAATAATTAGTGTCGGGAAGACCTGATTCGCAATCGACAGGGGCTACTTGATTTTTTGAATCCGTCCGGCTTCAGATGAACATTATTTTCCTCACCTCTCTCTAGAATTCTTGATTAACCAAAATGTATTTTCACTCCGGCGCAGCTCACGGTAAAAACACTTCGTGTAGTCAAATTGAATCGTTTACTTATGAGTTGATTATAATAAATTATGCTTTTGAAGTCATAACAGACGTGTTCGACACATTTACACCCTCCAGAGACCACCGTCAAAAGCACACGAATGTCGGGTTTGGTTTCTTCCGGGATTAGTCGAAATTGATGACTTTCGGGTGACAAGCAAACTCGAGACACAGGGTACGGTGTACAGCACTTGTGAAACTGTGAGTATCACCATCACCCATGAAAACTTATTTTCTGGCCGTTGAGCTCACTACACTACACTGTGTGTGTTTTTTTAAAGTTTTGGTGGGATTCAGTGTTCGATGTACCAGAAACGACTGCCCTTTCTTCTTTGACATATTCGTATTCAATTCAGCCGCTACAGTTTTTCTGCGATGACTGCAATCTACAACGATAATCGTAGAACAATATCAACATGGTTTTTTTTTAAAGCTGGCTTCTCCTTCTTTGTGAGCCTTTACTTCGCCGGGCACCAAGTTCACGAGCCATTTTTCTAATCTCCGAAAAAATAAATAAATAAAAAAGCGAGGGACTATTCACTTAACCAACACAAAATATATATCTAAACGAAACGGCAGAAGTTGGAGACTAGACTCCTCCTTTACTTCTTCTAAACATTGAAAGGGGGTGAGGTGGGTTCTAACCTTCTTATTTGTTATGAGTCGAATTACCTTTGAAAAATCGAACCTCGCTTCCCCATCGTATTGGCCATAAAGAAATCAACAACAAAACTTTAACTAAAGGCACTATGGTTACGTATAGATGTCGCATCCTCTTGGCGAAATGAGGAAGTTTCATGGGCCAGAACCTATTCATAAATCTATTTTTTAAGGTTTATTTTTGCTAAAATAGAGCATACATCGTGATCCGTTCGTAAAATAATCCAACAGTTAATAAATACGCGATTTTTGAAGTTTTAGGTCATTTCAAACACGCCAGCTAGCATGTTTGTGTCATATGCGCCTTTTGAAAAAAAAAATCGCCTGTAACGTAGCGGTTTGTTGTGTTTCTTTGCCTTATTTTCTACAAGAGCTCTCCAATAATAAAATAATGGAGGATAAACAGATGAGCTATTTAGAGGCATGAAAAGGACAGAGAATACATGGGATATTGCGTTGCGGAAAATGTTCGTTTTGGCGGGATTTCAAATATGCCAACTTTTGTTTATAAATAAAAAATATTTCTGAATGGTTTTAAATTTTTATTTATTTATTTACGGGGAAGGATTGATAATATCAATAGGCATAATTATTATGCCTCATCGAAAAAAAATATTTTTGGAAAATGTGAAACTTCCTCATTGTCCACTTCAATAAATCAAAAAAAAAAAAGAGATGTCTCTCCACTTTTTATTCGCAGCTTATACCGGTTTCAATGCCTCACCGCATCATCATCAGTAAGTCTTCAAAAACTAAACACATTCACAAGGTCATTACACCTCGTCGTCAAGAAAACGTACTCCGTGGGTACGTTTTCTTGACGACGAGGTGTAACGACCTTGTGAATGTGTTTAGTTTTTGAAGACTTACTGATGATGATGCGGTGAGGCATTGAAACCGGTATAAGCTGCGAATAAAAAGTGGAGAGACATCTCTTTTTTTGAATTAATTGATCTGAAACTCCACAATATCACCCAAATTACAAACATATTGTCCACTTCATGGCACGGATGTCCATTTCACGAAGTGGCTCCACTTGCCGTGATTTCAAAAAATTACGACATCTGGACAAAAAAATGTCCATTTCTTGAAATCGCGTTTGTCCAGTTGCTGAAATTAAGCTTCCTTACTGCAAGTGGATGCACAACGTTATTTTTTAGCGGGTTTTTGAGTGCTCAATAAAATAACCTTGTTTCACCATCAGAGATTCCTCACTCATCCATTTCACGAAAACGATAATATTGTGCATACACTGGACATCCATTTTGTGAAGTGGACAATTACTCGACATGGATGCGACATAGACGCTACACAGTGATCATTTGTTCTAAAATTATTCCCGGTGCGTAATTTTTAGTGAGATGGGGGGGTGAGAGAAGGGGAAAGGGGAAGCTTATTCCACATAATTTAAGGGCGGGAGAGAGTCCATCACTAAGTGGACAGACTGTAGCAGTTTTTTGCTAGCATCCAAATGGCTTTGAAGTCAGCTGATACACAGCTCCAGGGGAGGGACTTGTGGGGTCCAGAAGACCCAAAAAGATGATTTGAGGCCTCAGTTTCCACAGCAAAGCACGAAGATGCCCACAATGTGGAACATTGAGAGTAACTCATGGGGCATGGTGGACTGGAAGGAAGTGATCTGGATTAGAACTTGTGTCCTTCCTTTGTGCGTGAGAGAGAGTAAAACACTTTGTTGAGTAATACAATGAGCTGTACACAATGTCAGTACATAGTAATATTGAAGGACCTTCCCACGATCCCGCTCACAGACGTACGCCCCCCTACTGATAAATATTCTCCTAAGGCCTAATAATCATCTTCGCACACAAAAATGACCATTTTCATAGGGGTTCTTACTAAATCAGACGCATAAAATGTAAATTAACAGCTAAGAACTCACCTAAATAGCCGAGAACACCTGTGAACCAATCCCAAATGAACATTTTTTCGTGTTTAGATCCTGAAAGGCAATGAATTGAGAAGGATTAGAAGATGAAGAGTAAAGCTGTGGGGTAGAAATCACAAGTTATCAATTTAGTGAGTCAGCATACTATCAGAAACAACGCGGAGGACAATGATTTTGTCCTTGATGAGTTTAACAGCTTTTTTTCTACTTAACAACGTTAAAGTGTACCATTTTAACGTCCAGAGATTACATGAATACCCCCCTCCCATTGAACATCATTACAACATGCTGAAACACTAAATTCCACCATAAACACACAAATTAAATGCTATTTAACCGCACCTTGCACTCACGAAGAATCGAACACTTTTTCAAGCCTTTACAGGATGCAAGGGGAGCGGGGAAATCTGTCAAATAACGTTGACCCGCCGGGAAAGTTACTAAAATTAAAGTTTTCTTTTTTCTGTTCCTTAAAAAAAAAAACTGGGGCGAAGCTTGCGAGAGTCCTTTCGCTCTATCACTACACACACACACGCTCACTCACTCAGATGATGTTGCACGTAGGAGCCCCTTCTTCAACAAATTTTTTTGAAGGGGAAGCCTTCTTGATCGATTGAAGTTTCTTGGGATGACGTGAAAACGGAACCTTTTGCCCGCTCAAAAACATTTTTAAAAAGGGACGTCACTGAATCCAACAGTTTGGGGTGTTTCTTGACATTTAATGGGCTAATTGGACTTCGAACTTTTTAAAGGAGGGCCCTTATTCGTAAGGGTTAAAAGGCAACTCTGGGTGACAGTCTTGAGACATGAGGAAGGGGGGGGCGTTAGATCGCCTACTTGGAGCAGCTGAACAGCACAAACGATTCTTGGAGCATTTCTGGAAATGTATCATTCCATAGAGCTAAACAGAACAAAAAAACTAGCGTCTCGCTGTTGACTTCCTTCATCGCAGGGTAGATGTGACGGACAACCGAGCCCCTGGGCTCAGACTCTATTTGTGAGGAATTCCTAAAATTCGTGCCTCCCAGCTTTATCAGCATGCACAGTATATAGCACAACAGACCGACTTCCTAGGCCCTAGATTACCTTGCTGGACTAGCCAAGGCCTGCAATGTCTCCAAACCGCCCTATATCCGCAAAGGGCTTGGCCCCTGCAGAAATAGCGTTGGGGTTGCCACGATTTCTGGACGAAATTTGCCATTTCTTGGCTAAATTAGTAGAGCCAAATAGTTACAAGTCGTGTACAAGTCAAGGGTATTTCAGATAACCCTAAAAGGGGCAGAATATAGAGCCCGTTCGCGTTCGGCCTATACGTGTCTGGTTGAGGCGCGTATAACTAGGTCCCCCCCCCCCAATCATTGCTACGAATTTGACCCATTTCCGTGCTTATCAAAGAACAAACCACTCGTCGCTACAATTTATACGTCAGTAATAATTAGAACTAAGAAAAAATTACCACGAACAACAACGTCGGCGGCCACCGTGTTGATGTTTGTACGGCGAAGACGATCACCCTCGCGACACGCAGCTACGACCCGTCAATCTGACTATTAAAGGGGAAAAAAACGTACAAATCATCGTTACAAGAGCACACAAAGACGAACTCGCTACCTTATTTTAAATGAAATTTCCTCTGAACTCCACTCAATCGAACTGTTGAGCCGAAAATAAGCTTCCCAGACAACTCGTTAAGGAGCGTCACGGTGTGTAACCCCCCGCTAACCTTGTCGTAGGTCTTTTCAGTGGTTTATTGGCCTTAAAAATTAGTTCTGAAGCTGTTTTTCGTGTTTAAATTGTTGCTAAAATTGACAAATCTACCATATATTTCCCTTATTCAATCACGGAAAAGTCTAATTAGGGCAACCCTGCCTCAATTGATTATTTTGGTAAGTTAATCACACACAACCTTTTTTCTTAGTGTGCGTGAGGTTCTCTTTTGGCTCTTTCCAATTTTCTACCCAAAGCTTTGTTTTTCTATGTTTTGTCTATAAAAAAAAAGGAACCCCGTTTTTTAATTTATTCACAGCTTCTGTTTAGTTTCGCGTTTAGTAATTAGTGGAGCGATCGTTGGAGACGGATAATACAACCCAAACACCTCCAGGGCGTTAGCTATGGCTGAACTTGATTTCGACCCGATTGCGACGGAGGACTCCCTCTACCCAATCGCCGTTTTGATTGATGAACTGAAGAATGAGGACGTTCAGGTGAAGATGCGCTTATTTTTAGAATATTTGACGAAAAATGTTTTGTAAGGAAACTTGGTCATGGGATGTAACGGCTTGTATGGGGAGGTTAAGGGGTAGTTCAATGGCTTAATGGTCGAGTAACGTGTTTGGTGAAATAATGGTCTTCACGGGTTGAATTATAGTTGCACAGGACCACCAGGTTAGCGTTAGGTCAACGTTCGACGTTCTAGGCTCATTCCGAGGAGGCCGACGCACTCGAACAGCTTTGTCTATACACGCTCACCATCGCATTTACCCATAACCCCTCAGCTCTTCAAATGCTCTGTCATGTTCCTGAATGCGCTTACTATTGAAGGGCGTTGTCATTATCTTTGATCGTCCTACATTGTGAAATATGCCCAGCGTCATGCTTCCTAGCCTACTGTGTGACTACTTACCGCCGACGTTCACTTGTCCTTTTCCCAGGCCATGAACTACCCATCTCGGACCGTGCGATTAAAAGTATGTTGCGTTTTACAAGGTGCTAACCTCAAGGGAAAGGCCCTGAAATTCGTTTTAAGATTTGCCCCACCCCCTTTGCCTCCTCGAGCACAATACAGCGATTGACGGGATTTCTAGACTAACGAAGGGGAATCCGAAAATCAAAGCTGTATTTCCATCAGACAAGCCGCCGCTATGGGCGCAATCGACTACCCTGGAGCTCAAGAGAAGAGCCTCGATCTGCTCGGACCGCTCTAGACCGGATATCTGCGGACCGCAGGATAGGCCGCTCTAGAATAAAATATAATTGATCAAAAACCTACAATAAGGCAATAAATTTACTTTCAGTCAATTTGACGGGCATTTCAATCATAAATTGAGTTCATGCGTGAGAATCACTTATATAGCGCCTTCCTTAAAACGGTACACATTGAGAAAAACATCCAATTAGCCTCTTTGATTTTTGCAAAAAGAGCAAAATTTAAATTTGGGCGTATCCTGGGGTATCACTTCACGAGGGCGTCCAGAAATAGATATGGTCTTCCGACCATCCCGGACTGGTTTATCCCGTGATTCGTGTGAATTTGACCGGTTTTCAGAGCCATCTCAAATTTTTGGCGGACGGTGAATTCTATTGCCGCGAGGTTCTGGGGTCGAAATGTGCTCTAACCACAGCTAAACTCCAGCCACGGAAACACTCAAGCCACAGAAACGATCAAAACCCAGAAAAGCTCCAACCACAGAGGCACTCAATCCACAGATACGCTCAAAATACAGATACTCTCAAACCACAGATACGCCCAAACCACAGAAACGCTTAAATTACAGAATGGCGCAACCCACAGAGACGCTCAAACCAAAAAGAAACTCTCCGATCGTACAAAAGCTCCAACCGCAGGAACCCTCAAAACACAGACAACCCTAGAAACGCCCAAACCACAGAGACGCACAAACCACAGAATAGATCCAACCACAGAATCGTTCCGACTGCTGGAACGCTCCTACTACAGAACCGTTTGAGAGGCGCTAATTGGCTAATTACGGAACACTCCGAAAGAATTGCCCCCAAAATCCTCTCTTAACCCCTAGACGTTTCTGGAAAAATTGATCAAAATTCAAAACTCCGGTGTTCTGGTACGTACTCGGCTCGTTACTCGGCCCTCGCTGATCTCGTTCTTTTTTCTATCAGCTCCTTGGGGCGGATTCAGTACGGGAGAGTTACGTGCTTCGTGCTCCATCCCAGTCCTACGCTTAGGGCAATGCCTCGGACGTGTCAATTCGATACACTCAAGGTCCATTTTCCAAGTCTCGAAGCTGTTCAGAAGAAATTTGTAATGTAAGGGTGGGTGGAAGGATAATTATGTGCCATTTTCGTTTGTTTAATAGCTGAGGCTTAATTCGATCAAGAAACTCTCGACCATCTCACTAGCCCTCGGCGTCGAGCGAACTCGAAGCGAGCTGATTCCATTCCTAACCGACACAATCTACGACGAAGATGAGGTCCTCCTAGCCCTAGCCGAACAACTGGGTCAGTTCACCCCCTTAGTGGGCGGCCCCGAGTACGTCTACTGTCTCCTACCACCGCTCGAATCACTCGCCACTGTCGAAGAAACCGTTGTCCGCGACAAAGCTGTCGAATCACTTCGCCTCATCAGCGCTCAGCACAGCCCGGCCGACCTTGAAAATCGATTCGTACCTCTCGTCACTCGTCTCGCCTCAGGGGACTGGTTTACGTCGCGCACCTCAGCATGCGGGCTTTTCTCAGTCTGCTACACCCGAGTCAACAGTTCAGTTAAAGCTGATCTTCGGGCTCATTTTCGAACACTCTGCCAGGACGATACGCCCATGGTTCGTCGTGCCGCCGCCAGTAAACTTGGCGAATTTGCCAAAGTGGTCGAATTGGAATATTTAAAAACCGATTTGATTCCAATGTTTGTCAATTTGGCACAAGACGAACAAGACTCGGTCCGATTGCTCGCCCTTGAAGCCTGCGTCAGCATCGCATCACTCCTTCAACAGGAAGACGTGGAACAGCTCGTCATGCCCACGCTACGCCAGTGTGTCAACGACACTTCATGGCGTGTTCGCTATATGGTCGCGGATAAATTCACCGACGTAAGCTTTTTTTCTTCCCTCATTATTACAAGCTGTGCTAACCCCCTCCACACTTCCATTAATTCCAGCTACAACAAGCGGTTGGTCCTGAAATAACTCGCGCCGAACTCGTCTCGGCGCTTCAGTCACTCTTAAAAGATTCAGAGGCTGAAGTGAGGGCTGCAGCGGCGAACAAGGTGAAGGATTTCTGTCAAGCCTTGGATCCCACCTATAGGGAAGGTCTCATCATGTCGAGCATTTTGCCCTATGTGAAAGATTTGGTCGCCGACGCTAATCAACACGTCAAAGCCGCACTGGCTAGCGTTATTATGGGACTGTCGCCAATTTTAGGGAAACACAAGTAAGAGGTTATGGGGGGCGGGGTCTGATATTTTCAGTTTACTAATTTTGAGTGTTTTTTTAGTACAATTGAACACTTATTGCCACTGTTTTTGTCTCAATTGAAAGACGACTGTCCTGAAGTGAGATTGAACATAATTTCAAATCTTGACTGCGTTAACGAAGTTATCGGAATTCAACAGGTGGTTGGTCCCAACGCTGTTAGTTTACGTCGTTTTTGTGTGCATCGTTTAATAACTTGAACTTACTTTGTCTTCTCCCCCTCGCCCCCCTCCACCCACCAATCTCTGAACAAAAGCTATCACAGTCGCTTCTACCGGCCATCGTTGAACTCGCCGAAGACTCCAAATGGCGGGTACGCCTCGCCATTATCGAGTACATGCCTCTGCTCGCCGGACAGTTGGGCATAGAATTTTTCGACGAAAAACTCAACACACTGTGCATGGCCTGGCTCGTCGATCATGTCTACGCCATACGAGAGGCGGCGACGCTGAATTTGAAAAAACTCGTCGAAAAATTCGGCGCCGAATGGGCTCAAAACACGGTTATTCCTAAAGTTTTAGCCATGTCGAACGATCAAAACTATTTACATCGAATGACCTGCCTTTTCTGCATTAACGTGAATTTTTTTTAAAAAATACGGAACGCGTTTTTGTGTGTGTGCTAATTAATTCATTTTTTAAAAGGTTTTGGCACAAGTGTGCGGTGCAGACGTTACCGCCCGTCTAATGCTTCCCACCGTTATCACAATGGCCTCGGATTCGGTTCCCAATGTGCGATTCAACGTTGCTAAAACACTTCAAAAAATCAGTCCGGTACTTGACGCCAGGTCTGTTCCACTCTTCA
Organism: Corythucha ciliata; assembly: GCA_038030265.1. Lineage (NCBI taxonomy): Eukaryota > Metazoa > Arthropoda > Insecta > Hemiptera > Tingidae > Corythucha > Corythucha ciliata. Next base: position 28,066,674 of record CM075943.1, read on the forward strand.
CATTAATTGTATTTTTCCCAACTTGAATTCACCCTTTTTTCCCAGCTGCGTTCAAACTCAAGTGAAACCTGTTCTGGAGAAACTCAACGGCGACGAAGATGTCGACGTCAAGTATTTTGCGTCAGAAGCCATCGCCGTCATAGCAGGTTGAAACAGTTTTTGACTGTTCATTCAACTTTTTTTATTTACTAAGTCTGCGCCCCTCCCTTCTTCGTGGTTTTATTATATTTATTCGCAATTTGAGCATCCTTTTGCAGATTTCGTTGGTGAGTTACAAAACACGACTGTATTATAACAAATTACCCTTTAAACAAAAACATGGTTGGAATAGAAACCTTTATTCTTCGAGAAAATATTTGAAAGGTTATTTACTCGTCCTTATTTTGTAAGTTTTAATAACTCGTGGTACTGTAAATCCCTTAACCCTTTGGCCTCCTTTCTTCAATAATATTTCCAAGTTATACCAACTTTTAATTAAGAAATAAAGGAATAATGTTATAATTAAAAAGTTAGTCGTACAAGATAGCCTTGAAGGGCACGAAGACGTTTTATGACATGTTGTAAGGGCGCCCATTTCCTTTGAAAATTTGGCCCCAAAATCCCGTCAATTCGGATTTTAGCGAGGCAATAGAACGGTGTTGTGGGATAGCTTCGCGGTATAGAAGTCCCTCCGAAGTCCTCACCTTTTAATTTCAATTCCTTACTCCCCCACCCCTCCACGTCATTGCTCTTACAGTTGCGGACGTTGGCAAACAATCCGATTTGACCATAGGTTTCGTTCTTTTGACGTCCGGGACTGCACGAGCTGTCTAAAACGCGAAACCCAGTCTTTTGTCATTCCTAGAAGTCCGAGACTGCACTAAAAGCATTCGTTTGTTCAACCACTGTGCACTTTCTGTCCGAGAAAAAAAAAACATTTAACAAGAAGTGGGGGGGAGGGCAACGTTTCATCCACTAGCTAGCCCTTTCACAGCCCCTTCATCCCAAGTTGATAACTTTATGGCCGTTTTCACCCCTGAGTTTGCCACTTTAAGCGGATTTGAAAGATTTTAAACTTTTAACGGTGCTCTTGGGAGTCCAGGCTCCAGGGCAACGTTTCCCGCCTTTCAATACCTGTCGCCGAGTATTTGACCTACAAAAAAAATTTTTGCTTTTAACCCGCCAAACGGTTATTTTCCTCCTCCATCCAACCATCTCCCACCCCCATAACTTGGCTTCAGTTTTCTCGTAGTAGCGCTCTACACATGCAGTGTTAACACTCCGTGTGTAGAGGCCATTTTGAGCGGCTCCCCCCGTGTTTTTTTTCTTTGATTCTTTGTAGACTTTTTCTCTTTTTTTTTTATTCTCGTGTTTTTCTTTACATTTTCTTCGGTTTTCCGACTGTTTTCCTTCTTATCAAAGCCGTCCAAGTTGTAACGTTTTCAACACGCGTCGTCCGCTCCCTCTTTCTCGGTGAACTTGTCACAGGAGAGTCTCTCCACTCGGGGGCTTCCCCTCTTTTGAATTTAATTGCTTCAAAAAAAAAAAAAACTTCGTCGTTTGAAGCGTTGGGGCAATGACCAAAGGCTTATCCTGTACACAACGGAGGTGAAAACGGCGTGCTTTGTGATACGGCACTTACCCTTTGGCAAGAAAACTCGAAGGTTCGTAATTTTTTATTATTATTTTTGGTGGAAAAACTTGACCCCTCCCCATGGCGGTCATTCAGTGATTTTTATAGGCCCGTGGTATTTTGTGTACGTTCAGGTTAATTTGTTTCTAACGTGCAATTTTCGTTCGAAGAACCGGTGGCCGGGCATGCTAAAATTATACGCTTCCTTTTCAGCATTCCCGGGGACCTCGACGTAATTTTTTTTTTTTTTTTTTTTTGTATTTAGCCTCCCGTGTAAAATGTTGAAATTTTGAGGTTGCCTGATGAGGCTTTGATGGCCTCTATGATTGGTTTCCTCGATAGTTTTTAAGCAAAATGTATTTTCAAATTTTGAGAACATTCATGCTTCATATTTTAGTTTTGCGTGCATCCTCGGATCACCGCCCCCCCCCTCTTTCCATTAATTTTTGACTTGATTATAGTTCAGGAGTCTCCCCTTTGATTTGGGTTTGTACCTTGGAGCCCCCTCTGGGTTTGGGAACTGCCAAAATCAGGTGTTTTCGAGGGCTCGAAGGTGGTTTCGGTAGTCCCTATCCCAGGCATGTCTAAAGTAACCAGAGGGATTGTATGTATGTATGTGTGTGTGCTGAAGGGAGGGGGGCTCTTGTTCTCGGAAACGGTCGAGTAATAAAATGGGCTTAGTCATGAACTAATACAATAGGTCTTTTCAGCCGACCCTACGAACCTACAAGAGTTATAAATTTTCGAAGTTTTGTAGCTTTCAAACCAATTGAACTCATGTTGCTCAGGAGCAAATCAGTCATTCACTTCTATAATCGAGAAAATCGCCCATTCACTGCTAAAATGGAGAAAACGCCAATTTAAGGTTGAAATTGAGAAAACGCTTATTAGTGGTTTGTGGAGGCAACTTCGGCTAGCGAATCACTAATTAATGGCTACAAGTGGAAAAAATTGTGAAAAGCGGTAATGTGCTGTTTTTTGGGTCGAGTCCACGGCTACAATTATGAAAAATGCTGATTCAACGCCGAAAGTGATGTTACCAGCAACTTAAAGGTAACATTCTTCGGCGGATATAAGGGCTATAGGGAGTTAGCCCCCGCCCCCCACCCCCAGATAATCATTCTCAAGCCCCTCTCGAAAATTTGAGAAATTCACAGGGTTTCACACACTGTCATTTGTGTACCATTACAACGTCCGTCCCAGAGCTGGAGCTCAATCCTCCCAAGTCTGAGGGAGCACCGCCTCCCGACCCGCCAAAACTGAACGAAAAAAAAAAAAAAATGCCGCAAATTATAACATGGATTCAAGAAATATGGGATTGAAGGAGCTGATACAGCGAAATTGTTGTTGTTGTTGTTTTTTTTTTTTGTTTTTTTTCAATGAGCTCGCGACGAGATTGCTTCTTTGTATGAGCCATGCCACATAGAATGGATGTTTGAATGGTTCTAACGTGCCAAAATTTGTTTCTGGTGCTGTGAAACCCAAGAAATTGCTTTTTTAAATGATCCAGCGCCGTGAAATTTTGTTTTTTCAGAGTTAACCAGAAAAGCCACCTTCACAATGGGTCGGCAAAGCGATATTAGTTTATTGACCCTGAGAAACCCGAATTTTCCAAAAGCTAAATTGTTCCAGCAGATCTCGCTCAATTGTTTATGGCTCAACCCTGCGAAATTCTGTTTTTGCAAGGAATCGGATCCTTGAAATTGTTCTTCAAGAACGACAGGCCGACGGCACGCCGAAAACCACCTTTTTCAACCTGCTGAGGTTCAGGAAAGTGGAAGTAAAATGACCCAACACCGAGACGACATTGTTTTTGAATTGGTCAACAGCGCGAAATAGTAGCTCTGTTCGTTTGCCGTCCGGAGCTGCTGTAGCAGCACTGAAAGTACTAACCTTTTGTCATTTTCCCCCTGTTTTGTTCCCTGTGTCCCTGATAACCCGCGAAACAACAACGACAAAATCTCGTGCTCGGAGTAGTCCGGGACCAAGGTGACTAAACTTTCTATAGGTGCCGCAGATCTTCGGCCATTACTGTCGTTCATCTAGGTCACGAGCAGTCCCAAGTTCCTTTGCGCTGGACCCAGTACATTATTAATTGTTTTTGGGCTGTGATTTTTGAGCATTCATAACCGTCAATTTCAAAACTAACTTGTTTTGCTTCTCTACGGTGAGCAATCGGGAGCAAAGGACTGCTGGTGACGTCAGACTCTACCCTTCCCGTCCGATTGGCAGGGGGAAATCTGCGGCACCTGTAGTAAACTTTAGTCACCTTGTCCGGGACTGACAAACGAACGGAGCTTATGCTATGTTATAGCAGCGAAACCCACAAAATTAATTTTAGCAAGCACACAGGTGCAGCGCTTTTAGGCCCGCCGCAAATTGAGCCCACCCGTGGGTCACCCAAGCTCAAAAAACAGTTAGAAGTCACGCATTTTCAACTGTTTTTTGAGCTAGGGTGACCCACGCGGGGGCTCAATTTGCGGCGGGCCTTATAGGGCAGCCTTCCCTCCATCTGCCTCAGTTGAATAGCAGCAGAGTAAGTTATAATGAAAAATGACCTATACCCAACGAAATTTCATTTTTGAACGAGCCAAAAAACCCTCAAAATTGGTTTCTCGTGTATCCACTAGAATTTTGGTGTTAGAATGAGCTGTATCTACGATAATGGTATTTCGATGACCCGTACCCCCCGAAATTGGTGTTTATATGGCTTACTTTGCGAAATTTGTATGTGAAAGGAGGTGGAGCCGCGCAATTTGATCTCCCGGAGGGCCAGCCTCGTAAAATTTAGTGTTTTCAGGGATCAAAGCTCTTGAAATTGTTCTTGAACTAGCTAACTGCACGAAATTTTATTTTTGTACAGCCGGGCGTAAAGACTCGAAATTCGCCCGCTGGGAGAGCCTTGAGCAGGTGACATGAGGTTCATTCCGCCCGCCGGGCGTAAAGAAAAATACCAGCCCGCTGCGTCTTCTTTTAGGCCTTTTGTTGTTTTTTAAAAAATTGTTCTTCCTAATTCCGGTTTTAAATTGTATATTAGCCATAAAAACACAAAAATAAGTACTGTAAATCACGCTGAGGGGCGATTAAAGTTCTCTTTGTATTTGCTACATCATCCTTCCATTCGCTGGCTAGAATGTGTGTTCACTTCAGTTTATTTAAAGCAAACCATATGCTATGCGTCTGTGCAACCTATCAAAAGGCTTCATTTTTCGAAGGAATTAATGTTATTGGTTGCCTAGACGACTCCTCAGATACATAGCACATAGCTTCTGAACGGTGCTTTAAGGGGGAGTTGTACTTGTGATTCCTCGACCCCCTCCAATCATACCTTGCCTACTCCGCGTTACGGAAATTACCGCCGTATTTCTGTACCAATCGTGGCATTCAAGGGCTCATATAAATCTTCAGGAAATTCCGCACAAGCGTACGATCTTCCTTTTTCATATTTCATCCCTAAAATAACTGTAAAACGCACACAAACTTTTACCTTGAAAATTCACACTCTTTCGACGACTTATTTAGGAAAGCAAGATCGTACGCTTGTGCGGAATTTCCTGAAGATTCAAATGAGCCCTTAAAGTCCACGATTGATGCAGAAATACGGCGGTAATTTCCGTAACGCGGAGTAGGCGAGGTATGATTGGAGGGGGGTCGAGGAAACACATGTACAACTCCCCCTTAAGGCCCGTTCACAAGCTCTATGTTTGCGTTGTGTGCAGTCTGTGCAACGAAACAAATTTATTCCCTCGAAAAATGAAGCATTTTCATAGGTTGCATAGACACCACACAACACAAGCATAGAGCTTGTGAACGGGCCTTTAAAGGCCTGTTCACAAGCTCTATGTTTGTGTTGTGTGGTGTCCATGCAACCTATCAAAATGCTTCATTTTTCGAGGGAATTAATTTGTTTGGTTGCGTATACTCCACAGACGCATAGCATAGAGCTTGTGAACGGACCTTAAAGACTGGTTTTTATGGTTATTATTAGGTCTATTCGTTTGTCGTCCCGGACTACTCCGAGCAGCAAGAAATTTTGTAACCTCGCGGGTTATCATGTGAAATAACGCGAAAAAATAATGGAAGGTTAGTACTTTCAGTTCTAATAGTGCAGCTCCGGACGACAAACGAATAGACCTATTATAACAATTATGAACTTCGGCAGTACAAAAAGTAGCGTACAACTCTCGGGCGGTATTCCTCATTACGATATCGGGCGACAACTGCCCTCGGCTTTACCTCGAGCACTTCCTGCCGCCCTCGACCGTAATGAGCATCATACCGCCCTTGGATCGTAATATACTATTTTGATGAGCTAGGACTCGCCGAATTGGTTTTACGAGTGTCCCAAACTCGTCAGATTTTGTAGGAGGTCAAATCCAACGATGTTGATTTTTCATGGGCCAACCCTGTGAAATTTCGTTTTTGAAAAAAGCCAGACCCATGGAATTTATCGGGACCGCGAAATTATGTATTTGTAGCAGCGAGAGCCACGAAATTGCATTTTAATGAGGCTAGACGCGCTCATTGACTCGCAAAACTGGTAAAGGATCACATCTTCCAATCTTATTGTTGATGGAAATGATGGGTAACAGCGCGATATTTTATTATTATTATAATTTTTTTTTTTTTTTTGCGCATCGAATGTCATGAAATTGCTTTCTTGAGTCGAATGAACCCTGCGAATTTCTTTTGAAAGGGCCACGCTGCAATATTTTGTTTTTAAGAGTAAAGCTCGGTGCACACGATGCATTGTTTCAAGCATGATGGCCTGCCTGTTTTAAAAACACATCAGGGGCCTATTTTTTGAAAGTTTTTTCCAACTCTTATCTTTTCACTTTGCACTTTTTCTAACTCTTTCCATGTGACAAATTTGAAGACTGCAAAGTGTAGAGTTGAAAAGTACTTTCAAAAAATAGGACCCTGGGGGTCAACCATGAGCTAGCGTTGAAAAATTAACGCAAGCGGTAACGGACGCTCTATCACAAATAATGTTATAACGCCATAGATACCGCGTTTTGACGGTATTTTTACGCTAGCTCATGGTTGACCCCATGGTCATTACCGGGGATCATTATGCTTTTATTCACCATGCAAGTAAATATGCTTCGAAAAATGCATCGTGTGCACCGAGCTTAAGGCAGAGCCGTGAAATTTCTCTCGCATTGACAAGGAGTCAATGGGCTGAAAATGTCACCTTTGAAAAATAAAAGGTGTGAACTCCCGTGAAATTAACTCGTTTTGAGAAATGCAGCCCTGCAAAATTGGTTTCTGGCGCGCCAAATCCACGAAAATTGGTATGAGAAAAAACTAAACCGGCGAAGTTTTTTAAAGACTCCTGCAAACGCCAAATTTGGTTATTAAATTAGCTAAAACTGCAAAATTGGGTTCTGTGAGTGTCAAATCCGCGATATTTGGACATCAAAAGTTTCTAACCAGCGGAATGGCATTTTTGAATGAGTCAACCCGGTATAATGGGGAACTTGCATGAATGCCCGATTTGGAAGAAAAGTAAACCGGTGAATTGGCACATGGACAGAACGGTGGTTGCATCCCGATTGGTGCATTTGGTGATTTCTAAATAAATTTCAAAGTTCTTCAAGAAGGGATGGATGGTGCGAGGAGAAATTACGTCAATGGTCATTTGAGGGAACTATAACATTTTTTGTTTACAAATAACAAGAAAACTTGTCCCCCTGAAAACGCTTCTTACCCCCCTCTTCCCCACACCATCAATTTCATAGAATAACATTTGACGTAATCAAACACTCACGCAATTTTTTAAAGATTCGCTTTAAAGAAATCCTTGTTTGATTTTAATGTTTAATGTGAGCAATTGCCTTGTGGAAGAGCTCTCTTCAAGAAACACCAGTGCTTGAGGAATGTGCATGTTCTCCATTGGTTTTTTAGGGAGTCAATCCTGTGTCATTGGCTTTTTGAGTGAGGAAAATCTTTGAAATTCGTTCTGCGAGCAACGGAGCAATGGTTCACAGAATTTGGAATTTATTTGATTTGTGATAGCCGCAGTATTACATCATTCGCAGCTCAATATCTGCGAAATTGCAAGTTTCGGGTCTAAATATCCTGAAAAATCCAAGTTTTTGATTTTGATCTTCATGAAATTAAAAATTTCGAGGGGTTAATCAGTGACAGTGGAACCCGCGGGCTAGCCGGCTACGACAGTGCCCCAAATCTACTGACGAATAACCGAAAAATTGCTACATTTGGCATTTCCTTGGCTGAATAAACGCGATATTGCGAGTTTCACGTCTCAATTCAAGCGAAATTGAAAGTTTCGGGTATTTTTAAAGGCCGCGGATTCCGCACAAGCGAACCCACACAGCCCTCAAAGCCTGACGAATAGACGCAAACTTGTAACACTTCGAAGGTAACTTTCTGGGTTGTCTGAGGGGTGCAAATGGCCCCCGAGAAAGGCCTTGGCCCAAGCGGCGCTCGATTGGCCGCTCTGCCCCCCCCCCATTCTGTAACTCTTATCGCGTGCTCAAAACAAAAATGCTGAATACTGCTATTTTTGAACCCACATGAACCGCGTGCAGCTGAAATCGGTCAAAATTTAAATCGGAGGGTACCGCGTACTCAAGTTCCCGAAAAGCCTAATTTTCGAATCGAGCCGTTGAAGCTTTACTGCGGCAATTTCCAGGTTGCTACGAATTTTCCAGTAGTCGATAAGCCGGATGTGACGCGAATTGGGAAGGCCCCATTCACGTTGATTTGACTCTGAATGAAACGGGATTGGTTCGTCAAAAGTGGTGTAAGTTTTTCCACCCATCCTCTCTGAATTGAAACATATGTTTATGGAGAGGACGCGGCACTACTCTTGTGTAGTGTGTTGAATGGAAATCGCTATTAGGCTTCGGTTACTATGCGTGCGATTTCTGACGAAAACGTGTTCTGACGAGCTCTGACGAATTCGCTTAGGGAAGGGAAAATTTCCGTTCAAGGCTTCCGTTACTATGCATGTGATTTCTGATGAAAATTTGTTCTGACGAGTTTGTCCCCCGTTCGTATTCTGACGAGGATTTCTCTCCCATAGTAACCGCTTTCATTGAAAAGCAGACGTTTGTTTGTTTAAGCGAATTCGTCAGAGCTCGTCAGAACACATTTTCGTCAGAAATCGCATGTATAGTAACCCTAGCCTAATGCGGTGGTATGGTGAGGTGGAGTCACTTCTGGTTTTTCGCGAGCCAAGACCGTGAAGAGATTGTCCTCTCCCCCCCCCCCCGCCAGTGAAGCTTGAGCTTGAAGAGAAAAAATGGCTTTTGGCCCCTATAATTAGGTCAGCAAGCTGTGAGCTTTGTTCAGAAATCGAACGATGTAGACGTAATTTGTCGTTGAATTGCTAATTTTACCACGCTAAAATTGATAATTTTCGGGTCAACAACTGACTGGACCAACCTAGCAGTATTTAGGTATGTGTTCCTGATAAAAAACATGTCGTCTCTGAAGCAGGAGACAGTTTGAGGGCCTAAATTACTTATTAACCTAGCCTAGGAGTCCCAAGGGACAAACATCTCGAGTTTAGCCCATGAAGTACCGTTTTCAGGGGGCAACATTGTCAGTTTTTGGAATGAAAATCCAGAAGAAGGATTCAACGATTTTTTTCCATCAGAAATGCCAGTTTTCGACGGAAACGACCCGAATTTTGTGCCCACAACCACTGGCGGATACAACAAGAAAGGCGTTTATGGTTAATTGGGTGACCAATGACCACCCCCCCCCCCATGTCGGATCCGTCTGAAAGTTTCAGGACAGAAAATGGCTGAAATGAGGTTTTTTGCGGTATTGACCAATTTTGGGGGAAGGAATGCTAATTTTGCCGTTATAATGATCATCTGAACACATTGCACTAGAACCTTGCTGTTTGAAGGGCAACATGTCACTTCAATCTGGGAAAACAACCAACAAACTAGAAAGTTCATTCAAAATATGAATTTCAGAGAGGCTAAAGAGGAAATGTCGCCATATTAGCCCTACTGTTGGGAGTTTTTGTCCCTAATTGTCAATAAGACAAATTTCCAGTTTCTAGGGAGAAAATACAGTGGGGGGAATGCGTGCTTTTGCCCTGAAAGTCTGAATTCAGGTCAAAATATTAAGCTTTTTGAGGACGTAATTCCACATTTCGTCGTGTAGTTGACACGTTGTGGTGGTCACCCCTACCGTAATGAGATCGTTTTAGGGCTCTTGTAGGTGTGTTTGTGGAATCGCTGGAACGGGGCTTTACGTCCAACTACCTTTACGGTGTCGTGGACGAGGGCGAGAGCTCACACTTTACTTTTCAACTTTTTTACACATAACTTGACCTTTGCTCAAATAATCCAACAGTGGGAATCGAACCCACTCAGCAGACGATACCTGGACCTGGAGTCGACGCCCTAGCGACCTCGGCCCCTCGTGCGTAGGTGTGTTTATGTTAAGGTTGTTTTTCTGTGTGATGGGAAGAGGGACTTGTGGTTCTTGGATTAGTGAGGGGCTTTTTACAGTTCCATCGATTATGCACCTTTCGGGTGTAAAAGAGCAAGTTTAAGAAGACCCTTGAGAGGGCAACCCCTCCTTCCACTCTCACTTACAAGTGGCAACGTTGCTTTTGTTACTCAGGAGTCAAAGGGGGTCACATTAAGAAGGGTCAAGCAGGCTGAGAAGGAAAGAAGACCTTTTCGGAAGGGCATCCTATTGCCGATGTGTGCATTTCTCATCAACCTGCCAGGGTTTTCCTTGACGGGCTCCAGTACTATCCGACCCACTTCTACACTTCTATCTTTTAACTTGAGCTCATTTTCATGTCTCGTCAACCCCCCATTTTCATGTCGTCGTCCCCAATTATCTGACATCAGCAACGTCTCTTACCCCCCTCTTCTCATGCTAGTGGCACTGGTGTGCAACGGCAGAAATGCGAGATTCCAACGTCCACTAAAAGAGCCTCTGCCTTCATGCTCCCCGAAAGAATGAAATTTCCCCATCATCCTTCGTTTGACTGCACTATTAAGCGAATATCGAATTGTATAAACGAATGTCGAGTTGTTGTTAGTAATCTAATCCTGGCTGTTGATCGACGGGAGGGTGGGGGGCTCTTTATCTTCCAGCTTTTTTCGTTGGTGAAGAGATAGATGCTCGTCGTTTTCCAAGTTCTGAGGGCTAATTTTTCCGAAATTGAGTACATAAGTACGTGCCTTCGGGCTGCATAGTTTTGAGGTGGAGGGGAGTTTGAGTGATTTCTAATGAATCACTTTGGCGACCCTTTTCCACTTCATTTTATTTTGTAGTAGCCACACTTTATCGTTGATGAGTTGGGGGTGATCAGTCGTTTAGCCATTTATTTCATGTTAACCCCCCCTTCCAGCGTCGTGCCCTTTTCGTCACAGGCTTATTGCGTACGGTTTCACTTGGGTGGTGTGGGGAGGGCGACTGTCTCGGCAATCGGCCAATCCTAATAATTAAGCTACTTGGCCCATTGTTCCCAACAAGCGTTTTCTTACAGAATTAGCCAGGCTCTTCACGGTTCAACTAGGACATTTTTCTCAATTTCTCTGTCCGTTTTATAAAAGTCATCGATTTTTTCCCTCTTTTTTTGTAGTATTAGTGGGGGGAGGGGAGTTGTGTGGTTGATTACATTATTTGGATTTCGTCTTAATGACTGTACTGTTTTTATTTGTTGTACCCCTTTTTAGATTTCTATGATGGAAAATAAGAAGGGTGGTCGCCGTGATCCTGACTGTGATAAATGTTCGACGACCGGTGAAGAGTGTTCGGTGACGTCCACCGTGACCGCATCCTTGCCCGCGGGCGGCTACGGTGAATTCCGGCCGAACGCCCCCAAATTCGGCACAGTCGTTCCAAATCGTATTTTCGTCGGCGGCATTCCCGACACTGTTTCTGTTGATGAACTTGAAAAATTATTCTCGCGGTACGGACGGGTCACTCAGGCCAAAATTATCATGGACCGAGGCGGCGTGCCCAAGGGCTACGGGTTTATAACTTTTGAAACGGACGAAGAAGCGAAAAATATTCAAATGGATGTAAGGAATTTTTACTTTTGTGACTTTACCTTGCGTTTCATTTATTTTAACGCTCTTTTTTGTGCTCCGAATAGTCTAACGTAGTCCTGAGGGAAAAGCGTCTGAACATCGCGCCTGCCATAAGAAAACAGGTTGGTTCACTAATCATCGGGTTGTATTGCTTTTTCGGGGGAACTCAAAGTGTTAAGCTGCGTCCACACTAGTAACACAATTTTTTTATTCAGAGTGAATGGGTATAAGTGTTAAAAACATTTTGGGTAAAGCAACATCAAAAATGGCGTCGGACGGGAGCACCCTGTGTGTCCCATCTCAAACCATTCAGGGGGGTTGTCATACAAAAGTGAAACACATTTGAGACGAGGTGAGAGAGAATTTCCCAGCCATGCGTGCGTAAATTTTAGCTGTTATTATCAATCTGATCTCGACTCATGTGTATTTAACTTTTCTATGACAACCTCCCTGGAGATACGATGTTTTAAGGGATTTAGACTGACGATAAGTTTGAACGTGTAAACCAGGCTTAATAGGTTGATGCCACTTCTGTCAGAAAAATAGCAATTTCACAGCTTAGTCCAGTTAATAAGAGAACATAGACGACTTGGTCAGTTTAGTGAATTTTTATTTTTCCGCTGTGTTTGAGGTAGTTGGGCGGTAAACATACTAATGGTGGATTTCGTCACCTTGCCTTAAGGTTCGGCTTAAAATTAAGTCGCCTTAAGGGAAAAAATCCATTAAATGTTATGTAAACAGGGTTATGCTTAGTTAAGCCGAACCTTAAGCCGAGGTGGTGAAAACCACCATAAAAAGTCCCCGGACTTCTGATGGCAAGTCTTGTAGTGCTTATGAAATCCCGTAATTTGTATCGTGTAGTTAGATTTCTTAAAAAATGGAAAAACTAGGTCGGTTCATACTGCTATAACTTGCGGTCAAGTTGGTCTAAAATGTTCAAAAATAGTTCATTACAAACGAAATGTAATGCTCTTCAACTTATTTTCTGTGAACTATCGTGAGAAATTAAAGGTAAAGTCGTTACAACCAAAAGAGTCAAAAACTGCTGAAAATGGCGTTTTTCCCCCAAATTTCCCAATATTCCCGAGTCGCGTAAGTTGGATGCTACGTATTAGGAATAAAAAGAAGTTAATGGCTAAAAAGTTGTAGCAAATTGTGTCAGCTAGCCATGTGAAGGGAAGATACTAGGCGCTACGAAGTGAGAGGTTCAATATAGTTTGGAAAAACCAAAACAGGTCACCTTCCCAGAGGTTTCCAGCAGTCCGCTCACGTCGGACGTCCAGGGGCTTTTAGTATGTTTACCTCTCAACTACCCCAAACACAGCGGAAAAATAAAAATACACTAAAATCACTAAACCAACCATGTCGTCTACACTCTTTTTTCAGTACCTATTGATTGACAGGACTTTATAAAATCCCATGAAAAATTGTATCCCCTGAACGGTTTGAGATAGAGCACTCGGGGTGGTCACTTCCGACGCTATTTTTGATGTTGTTTTAACCAAATTTTTCTTATAACTAAACCCATTCGCCCTGTATAAATAACTATTTATACAGGGTGTTTCAGAACTTTGCGGCATCCATTTGCAGGCTTATTCCTGACCGGAAAATATTACGATTTGACGATATAAACGTTGGCCAAAAACGATTTCCCACAGAGATACGGGCAATTTTGTATTTTTAAAAATGTTGACGATTTTTCCGGGGAAAGTTCAATTTCTGGACTTTTACTTGTCCAAAATTCATTTATGAACACATTTTCGGAAATCTCATAAAAATTCCCATTGGATGCAACCATTTTCATTCGACATAATTGGTTGTAAGACTGACAGTCGGCAATCTAAGCGGGTGGCAATTATCCGGTATTACAAGCTTGATGATCTCACCCCTTTTGTTTTTGGCTAGGAATCTCCATTTTCACCAAAAGTTGCCCCATTCAATAAGCTTCAAATTTTTGTATTACAATTTTAGTCCAGTCAAACCGTATAAAAAAAATACCATACGTGGACAAAAATCTCGTCTTTGATTTTTTCACTTTATTCTATGTTTTTTGGGGTGAGGAACACGAATCTGAAGAGATCCAACAATATTTCCTTGTGCGTTTTGAGAAAATCGCGAAAAACTGAAAATTTTTGGCACTTTTTTTAGTTTTTCGCTTGCAACTCCTCAATGACGCATTCTACGGAAAATTTCACCCTGTTCTTTTTTGAAGAGCATTAAGTTCTGCGTCGAATCATTTTTTATTTTGTCACAATTGACCCAGCCGTTTCGCAGGTATTGATTTTCTTTAAAATGGTAATTTTTAGTCGCTTTTGGCAAAATTGTGTGAAAAAATAAAAGTAGTTCAACTCTCAGTTGAGTTATGTAATCTCTGACGCTAACTATAATACTGGTGATATGTTGAGTTTTAACATTTGTGGACAAAGTTGGTGGGCATAGCCACTTTTTTGAAACAAAACCTATTTTCATCGACCTGTACAGAATATTTTCCGGGCCTTGAAAAATTTGGCAAATATGGTTCCTGGCTGTAAATTTCACCAGCTTTCACTGAAAAATAGTGCAATTTTCATCGAAGGCTTCGTTCGATAGTAATAGGCAAAAACGTTCGGCTGAAGAAAGGAATTATTGGAAAATTACTCATTTTGCGAATTTCCCTCTGCGTTTTATTGCCACTTATCGGGTCTTCATAAAAACGCCATACATGACTCCTTATAGGAAATTTAACGAGCTTTCAGATGAGTTTCTTTAAAGTTTAATCGGATGGATAGTTTTTGAGTTATAGGCCGAAGTGTTACAAAAAACGTCTTTTTGCATAAAATGTCAAATTGTTTGACGTTATGGCCCTGTCTTATGTTGATCTTCAAATGAAATTTCATATAATAGGTCTGATAGAAAATTCAATCAGCTTTCAGATCGTTTTTCAGAGAAAAAAATTCGACTACTAGTTCCCGAGCTATTGGCAAAAATGTGCAGAAAAACGTGGTTTTTGGGCCGCCTTTTTTCGCGTTTTTGTCGCATAACTGATACCACTGATTTTTTCTGTAGGTTTCAAGACTTTTCACTTATGTAAAATTCAATTCTGGACCACTTTGATTTTATGACATTTTCCGATTGGAACAGCCGTTTTTAAGTTGCTGCTGCCTTAGTAATTTTTATTAATTTTACCAAAAGTGGCAAAAAATGATCATTTAAAAAAAATCAATACCGGTGAATCGGCTGTGTCAACTGTGACAAAAGAAAGAACAATTCGACGCAGAATTCAATACTTTTCAAAAAATGAGAGGGTAACATCTTCCGTAGAATGCGTCATTAAGGAGTTATAAGCAAAAAATTGAAAAAAGTGCCAAAAATGAGCAGTTTTTCGCGATTTTTTCAAAACGCACAAGGAAATATTGTTGGATCTCTTCAGATTTGTGTTCCTCACCCCAAAAAACATAGAATAAAGTGAAAAAATCGAAGACGAGATTTTTGTCCACGTGGAACTACCGTTTGACTGGACTATTTGTGGATTGCTGCATTAGAACTAGAGTTAATTCACTTTTAATACAAAAAAGCATGAATACGTGACTGACAGTTCACAGTTCACACTTCTCATTTCTTCACTTCCGAAGTTTCATCCGGCCAAGCGCAGTCGCAATGTCTTTTTTGTGTGTTTAGGTCACCAACAAAAGAGAAAAGAACCTTCTGAACTAAAAAGATCGATGCACTTATTTTCTGTCGGTGCTCTCTGGACCTTCCATGTCCAATTTTGCTAATTTAGTGAGGCCTTTTGTCTGATTCTATCAATTGGTCAACAAAAATGGTCCTTTACTCTTTTGTGAGCAAGCTGACACGTACATGGTGTAAATTACGCCAAAGGTTTTGGGAATTGTACTCCTGTGAGGCGTCTGTACCACGAAGCATTTTCAAATTGACGGTTGTTCTCAACGCGTAGATCGAAATTAGAGGCAAAGAGGTAGGTGCACGTGTACAATCTCCAAAAGCTCTGGCATCATGTGCTTGTTGAGCAATAGATAAAATCAAACAAAAAGTCTCGCTAAATTAACCAGTCCAGAGAGCAACGACAGAAAAGAAGTGCATCAATATTTTTTAGTTCAGCAGGTTCATTTCTCTTTTGTCTGTGACTTAAATACACAAACAAGACATTGCGACTGCGTTTGGCCTGCTGAAACTTCGAAAGTGAAGAATTGGGAAGTGTGAACTGTCAGTCACGTATTCATGCTTTTTTGTATTCAAAGTGAATTAACTCTAACTCTAATGCAGCAATCCACAAATTGAAATACAGCAATTTGAAGCTTATTGAATGGGGTAACTTTTGGTGAAATTGGAGATTCCTAGCCAAAAACAAGAGGGGTGAAATCATTAACCGTTTAGGGGGCAACTTGTAATACCGGATAATTGCCTCCCACTTAGATTGCCGACTGTGAGTCTTACCGTAAATTATGTCGAATGAAAATGGTTGCATCCTATGAGAATTTTCATGAGATTTCCGAAAATGTGGTCATAAATGCATTTTGGACAAGTAAAAGTCCAGAAATTGAACTTTTCCCGGAAAAATCGTCAGAATTTTCAAAAATAAAAAATGCCCGTATCTTTGTGGGAAATTGTTTTTGACGAACGTTTATTTCGTCAAATCTTAATATTTTCAGGTCAGGAATATGCCTGCAAAAGGGTGCCGTAAAGTTCTGAAACACCCTGTATAACTTTGTTAAACAACTGGTTACAAAATTGTTCACATTGTGATCAGATATTCTGTAACAAGTTGCAAAAACATATCGAAAGATGAATACAGTCGTAAAAAGTATTCTAGCGTGGAGGAAGTCCGATGATCGCGGCGCAATTCAATTATTAAGAACGTCATGGTCTTTGTCCACTCCATCGCGATTACTCATCGCGGACTTCGCACACGAAGTCCCCATTCACTCAAAATTGAATCAACTGCGAGCATCCCTACTGCCATCCATCAGTCATCCATGGACGGCCAGGTTCATGTTGTGTACACAATGCCTGGCGTGTACAGCTTCAAAAGAAGTTCATTCAGAATAATGTTATACGTTTTTTTTATATTTACCGACACGAATCGGGTAACTTATAACAAAAAAAATTGTTATAAAACAGGAAGTTAGGTACATAACTTTTTCCCGTTAGATTTTGTAACTTAACGTTGTAATACAAATAAATGAATTTGTAAGTAGTGTGGTTGCAGCTTTAGAGTGGAAAAAAATGGATTTCGTTGCTTTTTTTTACTCAATTTATTGGTGCACGTCAATGCTTGTGGTTTGACCCTTTTCTTCCTTGTCTAACCTTAGTTTTTTCGCGCGTTATTAGCCCATTGGATTGTCTGATTTTATTTATGTTTTTCGTTTTATGCTTGTTTCCAGCAGATGTCTGACCGGATCTATCCCGGGTTGATGTCCCCAATCATAATAAATTCGACGGAGCCACCAATGTCTCCAGTCGGCGTCGGCGGTGGTGGTTCAATCGTAGGTAGTGACCATCCCGGTGGTCATTTGAACGGCGGTGGTCAAATAGACGTCAGCCACTACCAGCAAATTGCTCAGCCTCAATATTACCCAAGACGCGACGATACAACTTACTTCGCTCCCCCCATACCGTACCCCTATCAGGGACCAGTTTATCATGCTCTGCCGAACGGTCCGGATTCGGCGCCTCAGATCATGTTTTCCGGTATGTACCCCTTCTCCTTCTGCCTCATCGCCTTAATTATCATTTGTTCAAAACGTTCCATGCTTCTAGGTTACCAGGGTCACTACTCGAATATACCCATCCCATTTCAGCCCATGTGCTACGCACCACTCACTCCTATTCCCGTAAGTACTCGTCATTTCTCACATTTTGAATGAATAATGTTGGGGGTAAGCGAGCTTTTAAAATTGAATAGCCTTTCCCTTCTATAACTCTCGTAATACCGCCACCGACACTAAAGCTGATGGTTTTTTCGTTTTGGGCGGGGGCAAAACAGAGATTCTATGGAAGCGTGGAAAGGAGAACCGGCAACGGGGTTCAATCTTCTTCACCCTACGTTCTCGTAGACCCTTTAAATTTCCCCCTTTAACACTTTTTTCACTATTATCTTCGAAAGTTAATTTTTAAAAAATATATATGCAACTAATTAAAATTATTTCCTCCATTTCGCCCAAATTATTTTTTATAATTCGACGATTTTATCGGTCTGCTTTAAAATACGAGGTAAATCGTGGTTGCGCTTGACGTAGATTCTGGTGATCCCTCCTAACTGTAGTTTTTTTTTGCCAATTTTGAGTGTATAACGCTATTAAAACACGTTTTTTTGTGTGTGGCGCGGATCCAGAATTGAGAGGCTTGAGAGCTGTAGTCAATGAAGAGGGGGGGGGGTAGATTAGGATTAGGAGAACGATTCGACGCGTTTCAAGGGAACAGTGTGGGAAATAAAAGAAAAAAAAGTGGGAGTGGGCGGGGGGTCCCTGTGCAGGACGAAATGTAACGGAGTAGAGTTGTTACGGTAGAAGACCGCTGGTAATTCTTATCCGGTAAATCCTAGCATTCACCAGCGACGTTGGTTAAAGTTCGAATGATTCATGAAATTCGGACTTTTACCACTCATGCATGGCCCGCCGCAAATTGAGCCCACGCGTAGGTCGCACCCAAGCTCAAGTAACAGTTGAAAATGTATAGTCAGTGAAATGATCGAAAATTGTTTGTCTCTCCACAGCTTTATTTTTAGGTGCAGGACCGGTTTCGGCCTCCCTGTATCAGGCCATTTTCAACTACCAAATAAATTGTATCACAATAAACTCAACATCACAAAAAACAAAACAACAACAACGAAGTTACCTGCAAACTTCTACACTGCTCAAATTCCTCCTCAAATTTGGGGTTGAATGAAATGGCGTGAGGCTACAGTAAATCATGAGATGGGTGAATGGGTGGACTTTGCCTGAGTGATGAGCTAACCCCAAAAATTGGGTTTCTGACGAGCTAGATCTGTGAAAAGAGCCCAACCCGCGGGTTTTGAAGGTGCGAAATGAGTAAAGTTTACTTTTTTGGATGTTAACCCCGTGAAATTGCTTGAATAAACTAAAGTAAATTCTTTCCGGACGAGGATGGAAGGGCACGATTCAAATTTGGCTCCCCATGAAATTGGTTTCGGCTGTGACAGATCCGTGAAATTGCCCAGCCCTTGGACTTTGAAGTTTTGAAATGCGTAAAGTTGCGTTTCTTAGGGACCTAGCTCTGCGAAATTGGTTTCTGACGGGCCAGAACCGTGACTTTAGGTTTTTGAAGGAACCAAACTGGCAAATTGCTCTTTTTTTAAAAATGAGCCTAAGGCGGAATTGGTTGTTGAATTAGCCAAAGCCGAGAAATGTTTTCTGCAAGAGGCCAAATCCGCGAAATTTGGACCTCAAAAGAGCCCAGCCAGACACATTTCTTTTTTGAAAGACTCAAACCTGAACGAGTCAACTCCGAGAAGCTGGATTTTTGAATAAGTCAACTCCGTGAAGCTGGATTTTTGAATGAGTCAACCCCGCGAAATTGACTTTAGACGCTCAATCCGGCTATATTGACGATTTGAGTGACCAAAAACCCGAAAAATTGGGTCCTGCGTGTGCCCCATCCGCAAAATTTGTGTTTTCAAAGGACCAGACCAGTGAAGTTTATTTATTTTAGGGTCATATCCGTGAAATTGGGGTTTATAGAGGTGAAATCGGTGGACTCTAGCTATTGACGTAACCAAGATTATAAAAAAGAGAGGATGACTCAGGAATCAATCATTATGCCTCCTCGGTAGATAACACGGAAAAATGATTCAGGTGAGCGGTCCTCTGGAACCGTATTCGGCCGAACGGTTCGTCGGCTGTGCACGTCCAAACTGTTCAGAAGAGCACGGCCGAATGATCCCATATTGAGAATTTGAGTAGAACCGCGTCCTTATCGTCAGAAGACACGGTCGAAAGCTATTTCAGATCCGAATAGAATGCGATTTTTCGGTTCATTCGGCCGAACTAGGTGTGTTCCTTCGTTTATCTTTCGTCCCACTGAGCTTTGAACAGACGAAACTCGGCTCCAGTGGACGAGCGGACGTCCGTGTTGCTGTACCGTCGCGAACGGCCGAACACGGTTCCCATGGATCGGGAAGTCTCACGCCTAGCTGTTTACTGTAGTTATGCATCGGAGAGTGTGGTTGTTTGAGGAGGGGTCTTGCCCCTCCCCGGAATATTCTACGTTACAGAAGCTGGGACCGTCGGCTCTTTCAGCTGTAGGGACTATTTCCCTTGTCTTGACGGTCTTAACAGCAATATTTCAGCTATCTGTTCACGCCGTCACGCGTCAAAGAATTGCCCCCCCCCTCCCCTCCTACAGGAAATGGCCTGTATGTCTCATTTGAACGAATGTTTTTTCTTCTTTTATTTAAATTGGATTGTGGTAGTTGTATTAATGAGCATGACACTAAAAAACAAAACAAAAAAACATGTATTTTGTTGTTAACTAGTTTTTAAACCCTCCCTCTGTATTTTCCTCATTAGAACGATTCGCGAGAGCCCTCGCCGATGAGTCCGCCCATCTTTCAATATCCCTGCATATACGGTGCCCCGGTGAGCCCTACCACGAATTCGTCATGCCCCGAAGGGGGGAGCGGTGGATCAGAGGCGTCTTACTACGAACCTTCGGACAATTATTTACGCGGCCAGGATGCCTCGATTTTTTACTACTACAATGTAAGTTTTTTAATATTTTCAATTTGTCCCTCTGTATCATTTTGTGGGTGGGAGGAGGTGGGGTGCATGAAAAAGCGCATGTTAGACAATCGATGGAGCCAGAAAAGGTGGTAGTTTGTACGTTGGAACGTTTTGTCTTCAGGGAGTACGTTTCTTTTTTTGTAGCTCGTTCCACCACCGATGACCCCTGCACAGGCAAACCCTCAGATTGCGCCGAATGTTCTCGCCATAAACGATGCGAATGACGTTAAAAACCCGACTGAACGAGACGTACCACAGACTGACGTGCCGCCTCAAAGGCAGATCGCCGAAAATGTCAACGCTTCAGTTCAAACGTCATCGTCTGAAGCCACAGGTCCCGCCCCACTGTTACCAGTGGCGACAATGTCAACTCTGAGGGACTACCAGGGAAATGTGCACCAACAACAACATCAACAGCGTGTGTTGAATCGACCACCCGTAGACGATGGCAATTATTCGAGAACGCCGATGAGAGGCGGATGCGGTCGTGGAGGGTTTCGAGGCGTCGGCAATTTGAAAAGAGGCGTCGCCGGCATGAATGGTGGTGGTGGTGGACGAAACTATGAACAGAACGTCGTTAATGGTCATAACAATAATAATTCGACGTCATGCCCGAACAATTACGAGTGCGACAAGAAGAAAGGGGGGATGGTTGATAGCTCAAGGGGGGGAAGAGGTGGGGGACATTTTCCTTTTCACAACAATCATCCTCGTCCCATGAATAATTTCCAGAGACCGTCCTATACCGACCGACCTCCTCGTCCATCCAACATTCGTTTTTTACAGCCTAATTACGGCGGTGGTGAGTACTCGCACAATGCGATGGATGCGAATCGATTCTACCCGTCTTACGGTGGTGCTAACCGTCGAGGCCACGCCGGACGAACTCGCTGGGTAAGTTAATATGAAACCAATCCTCTCCTCCCCCACCTTTACATTATTTGCTAGCACGATTTTTGAGATTTGCTCGTTCCCACACAGTACGGAAATTCGCTATCCCGTGGTGGGGGCGGCGCCAGATACAATAGAGGTGGCGGTGGCAACCACTACAACGGTTACAGTGGTGGTGGCAGTGGTCATAAAATGAGAGGACAGAGTGACGAAGGCGGCGATTTCTGTGACGACGGTGAGCGAAGCGTCAGCGGTAGTGGCGGTGGAGGTGACGAGTCAAAAGACGGAGGCGGCGATGAAAATGGAGTGCTTACTCCGCCCATCACTCCTAGGTCACCGCGTCCCAACTCGCCCAACGGTTACACCACCTCAACCGCCGTTGCCGCCACTGTGGGCTCTTCAAACTCCGGCTCCGACGTAGACGGTTTCAAAGAGTCCATGGCTGCTCTCACGATCTAGTCCTTAAAATGCGAATACTAATAGTTTAATTTAATTTTCTCTTCCTTTAAAAATATATTCCTCAATTATACGTCCTTTAAACGAATAATTGTGTCTTAATTCTAAGAGAGAAGGAAAATTATGCGCACTTTGAAAAAAAAAAAACCGTCCCCGCACGTAACGAAAGTGACCTTATTACCGCTCTCACCAGCGGCCCATGATTTCGCTCAATTTTTCTCATGCAATTTAACGGAGTCTCGGCTGTGATTTGTAACTCAATCCTAATTAATCTTTAAGTGGACTTTATTTACGTTTTGGTTATCTTTAAAAGATCTTTTCATGTACCTGTTTCTTTTTTTGTACGTTTCTTGTTACAGAACTTTTTCACTGTGAACATGTCTATATGTATAGTTTTTTCAGTAGTACAAAATTTTTAGTACGTTACTAGATTTCTTAAGGCTTTGAAAAGACGTTAGCAACATCTATGTGTTGACTTTCGCTGTTAGCTCGCCCTTTTTTGGGTACATTTTTTGCTTAGTTACAAAAAAAATATATAAAAAAAAAAAAAAAAAAGCAAAAACTAGTTGAAAACAGTTCCTAAATTGATCTAAGTTAGTATTTAAGTTGGCTTTAGACATTTGTTGGGCTAAAAAAAATATGTGCCAACGGCCGGGAGTTTGGTGTTGTTTTTTTGTTTTTTTTTGCAACGGTCGATGACTGTTAAACTTGACCGTTTTGCCTAGTCAAGCGCCCATCAAAAGTCAAACTCTCGGCCCCGCCCCTTGAAAGTGTCGTTCTTACCGTTTAAGGGTACAAGAAAAAACCGTAGGTATATACTGAAATGACGTTTCTCGATTAAGACATATTATAGTGTAAAATATTTGAAAAAAAGGCTGAATTGTAACTGCCATCGTGTCTTATATTTTTCAGGCTTGGAAGTTTGTTTTTTTTATAGGAAGCGAACTGATTTGTACGATTGTTGTTGGAGCCTGTGAAAACGATAGTGAAAAAAGAAAAATATAATGAGACAACTTGAAAGTAAAAGAAATGAAAAATTCTGGATCAAGCCCTGCCAATTGGGTAGTTTCCGGACACTGCGCGAGACCATTTGGATGACGGGTAAATTTTCCGTTTTGGGGCGATAATACTTAATTTATTGACCTAAACAGTCACAGTCATGATACCATTTGGTCTATGATAACCAATTTGCGCTCCTCGATGGTGTAATGGATACAATGCTCGCTTCGCAACCCAGCGGGCCTGGGTTCGAATCCAGCCATTGCCCATTACACTAAAAGGCTGCGGCGAGCTGTGACACGGCACACTCGGCTTCGTGTGGGCGTTCCCGGCGATGTGCGTTCAACAAACCGCGCACCGACCGAATCACCCGCGTAGTACGGGTGTGAAGTGCACAATTAGATCTGGGTATGGCGTAGGAGTCCAAGGGAAGCTCAGGCGCCTGCCGGGTTCAAAGCCCCCCCCCCCATCCAAATTATGACCAATTTGAAGGGCGCAACGACGTCCCCAATCTGAAATTATATTGAAATGAGTGAACGTGAGCTGAAGGAAGGGGATTGTAACAGCGAAAATAAATGGGTAATTAAAACCGTACGTACCCTGGTCAGTATCTCGAATGAGATGGGGAACGGCGAGAGCTGACGAAGTTCATTACTTCGTTGCGTTGTATTTTTTGGCCCACTTGGAACGCCTAATATCCAAGTGGGAATTTTGAGTACATCCTATTCTTCTGAAATGAAATAAGTATAAGGCTAATAACCACAACAGTTGATGCCCCCCCCCCCACGAAATAAGTTCAAAAATTGTCACAAAACACAGGGTGAAGGGGCGAAATCGTCGTTTTTGACAAGTTTTGGCACCGAATAATTAGGAGAATAGGATGAGCCGGGAGCTTCGGCGATGGGAATAACTGTGGGGGTAGGGTGACCAGACTCCCTACGTTTTAGAGTGTCTGGGGAAGGCCCTACTTTTTGGTTCCTAACGTGTGACGTCTAATAGGTCTGACCCCCCAACATATTCACGTTCATCGAATTTGTTCAAATGCTGCGTTCTTATTAATCGTAAACGTCCCAGTCTCCCATTCGGCCTTACGGTTCTCGTCAGCCATGGTTAGCCTGGTCCCCTCCCCGCGACTCAGGTTTTCCCATCCAGGTTGAGCGCCAGGGGCCGGATTTTGCTTTTTAAAAAACCAACTTTCGTGGGGTTTGCACTTTCAAAAAACAAACAAATTTCGTGGCTTTGGCTCTCCATAGAAACAGTTTTGTAGGTTCAGTTTATTCGAAAAACTAATTTGGCAATAAACGAACGACGAATTTCGTGATTTAGGCTATTCCAAACCTCAGTTTTGCGAATTTTCACCAAACCGGAAAAACGTGTTTTAGCTATAGGTGAAATCCGTTTGGCTAATTCATAAAAATCAATTTGGCTCTTTTCAAAACCACATGTCTGGATTTGCTCATTCCAAACCCAAATTTCGTCATTTTGGATCGTACCAATCCCAGCTCGTACGTAATTAAGCTGGTTTGGCTCTTTCAAACCCAAATTTCACAGATGCTTGCTATTTAAAAACCAAATTTCGTGGATTTGGCTCTTATTGACATCAATTCCACAGGTTTGGCCAATATGAAAAACTAAAATTGTAGATAAACGAAAAACAAATTTTCGTAATATTGGATCTTAACCGCAATTGTGCTCTTCCACAATGTGTCTTTCGAAACTAAACTACACGGATTTTTGCTATTCCAAATTCTATAATTTCGCGTATTCATTCTTTCAAAAACCAATTTAGTGGCCTTAGCTCTTTCTAGAATCAGTTTCCAACATTTTGCTACTTTGAAAAACAAATGTGGCTCTTTCAAAAGCCAATTCACGGATTTGGCTCGTTCAAAATCCCAATTTTCGGGAATTTCGCTCTTTCGATAACCAAATTTTGTGGGCATCAGCCCTTTATTGAAGCCCTCAATTTCACGGACATTCGCTTTTTGAAACCCAGTTTCTTAGCTTTTGCACCTTCAAACTCCATTTCAGGTATTTACGCTTTATCAAATACCCAAAGTCTTGGCATTAGCTGTTCCTATACAGGTCGACAGAAGGTTTTAGTGCATTTCATTCAAAAAATGCACTATTGGTCTCGGTCTGATGGTCGCACATATGGGTTGTGATACTTTTTTTTCACGTTTCAGAACCCCTAGAACACGAATCCGAGGTCGGTTCGATTTGATATATATATATATATGGCCCCTCGCTTGTTAGCACGATCACGGTCGCAATTTTTGACTTAGGGCAACCAAATTTGGTCTAAAAATCAATAGCGTGAATATCTCGGACGAGTTCGTGATCCAGATGAATCGGTCCACGGGAACGGTGTGAAAGAGGTATTTGAATTAGTTGAAAATTCGCTACCGCACGGCTGTTGCTGCAATTGCCCCCAAAAGTGACACGAGTAATGAGAAATGAACGCGCTTTCGTATGAGACCCTTGTAAACCAAATCCGTTGATATGGCAGGGGAGTTCTCGGCGGAGGGGAGCTATTAAATTAACCCTATGCCTTACTGGACCACCCAATTACCAAAAAATTTCATTGACATTGTATTTTGAGCCGTCTCTTTTATTTGATTTGCCTACAGCCTAATAAATCTTGAGTAAAAAATCCCGAGATGGGCAAAAAGGGAGGAAAAAAAAAGATTTAAAAAAAATTGTTTCGGATTCGAACCCAGGCACTCCGTATTCCGCAATCGTGAAATTGTGACATACCATTTAACTGATCTGAAAATTAACGTAATCTGAAAAAAGTTTTGTTCCGACAGCAGCCTGTCGGGAAAAGTGCATTTCATTCATGCGACAATCGAGTCGAACCTCATAAGTTAGAACGATATCAATCAATTATGAATGAAATTTAGGCCGGGATAAATATTTTAATTGCAAACAACTCCTCTAACAAGAGTCCGCCTTCCCATATCGTATAGGCAACCAAACCATTTCATTTTCATAATTTTGTTCCCCCTCAGTTGGTGCCAAAAAGGGGGCCTGCGGTAAAAAGAAACACGATTTTATGATTTTGACTTTCTATACCACGGCCTAAATGTCATTCATAATTGATTGATATCGTTCTAACTTATGAGGTTCGACTCGATTGTCGCATGAATTAAATGCACTTTTCCCGACAGGCTGCTGTCGGAACAAAACTTTTTTTAGTTTGAAGAACTGATTCGGCTGTTTCAAAAACAAAATTTCGTGATTTTGGACCTTCCAAATCACAATTTTGTCGTGGACTTGGCTCCTTCAAAACCAAATTGCACGGATTTCTGTTCTTTCATCGCTTTTACTCATTTCGAAAACAACGTGCGTGGGCTTATCCTTCCTTAAGGTGCGTTCATAGTGAATCACCTTCACTGCGATACCTCGATGAGCGATGCCCCGATGAAACATCGATGAAGAACAAACATCAATAATTGTATGGGACTGTTCATAGTGAAGCACCCTCACTGCGATGTGATCTTCGATACCTCGCTACTATCCATAGATGATTTGAACCACATGGTTCCTCGACCCCCCTCCTGTCCGTTGCCTTTTTAGTGCATTTCATTCAAAAAATGCACTATTGGTCTCGCCCTGATGGTCGCACATATGGGTAGCGATACTTTTTTTTTCACGTTTCAGAACCCCTAGAACACGAATCCGAGGTCGGTTCGATTTGCTATATATATATGTGGCCCCTCGCTTGTTAGCACGATCACGGTCGCAATTTTTGACTTAAGGCAACCAAATTTGGTCTAAAAATCAATAGCGTGAATATCTCGGACGAGTTCGGGATCCAGATGAATCGGTCCACGGGAACGGTGTGAAAGAGGGGTTTGAATTAGTTGAAAATTCGCTACCGCACGGCTGTTGCTGCAATTGTCCCCAAAATTGACACGAGTAATGAGAAATGAACGCGCTTTCGTATGAGACCCTTGTGAACCAAATCCGTTGATATGGTAGAGGAGTTCTCGGCGGAGGGGAGCTATTAAATTAACGCTATGCCTTACTGGACCAACCAATTACCAAAAAATTTCATTGACACTGAATTTTGAGCCGTCTCTTTTATTTGATTTGCCTACAGCCTAATAAATATTGAGTAAAAAATCCTGAGTGGGCCAAAAAGGGAGGAACAAAAAAAATTTTTTAAAAAATTGTTTCGGATTCGAACCCAGGCACTCCGCGTTGCGCAATGGTGAAATTGTGACATGCCATTTTTAACCTAATTTAACTGATCTGAAAATTAACGTAACCTGAAAAAGTTTTGTTCCGACAGCAGCCTGTCGGGAAAAGTGCATTTCATTCATGCCCTCATAAGTTAGAAAGATATCAATCAATTATGAATGAAATTTAGGCCGGGATAAAGATTTTAATTGCAAATAACTCCTCTAACAAGAGTCCGCCTTCCCATATCGTATAGGCAACCAAACCGACTCTGTTTCATTTTTCATTTTCATCATTTTGTTCCCCCTCAGTTGGTGCCAAAAAGGGGCCTGCGGTAAAAAGAAACACGATTTTATGATTTTGACTTTCTAAACCACGGCCTAAATGTCATTCATAATTGATTGATATCGTTCTAACTTATGAGGGCATGAATGAAATGCACTTTTCCCGACAGGCTGCTGTCGGAACATTTTTCTTTTCAAAATCTTTTAAAGTCCACCTTCACTTAATTTACGTGAGTCACGTACACCTGTCGTGACTCTTTAAAAAAAAAAAAAAGCCAGGGGCAGGAGGGGGTCGAGGAACCATATGGTTCAAATCATCGATGATAGTAGCGAGGTATCGAAGATCACATCGCAGTGAGGGTGCTTCACTATGAACAGTCCCATACAATTATTGATGTTTGTGTTGCCACGGATGCCACGGATTGGTGTATTTTCAATTACTTCATAAAATTGGATCCCCCCCCCCCATTTTTGCCGTGAATTACAGCTTCATCTTCACCTCATCCACAATTAGTGATTTTTCCCGATTTTAGCCGCATATTACCACTTTCTCTTAATTTTAGCGGAAAAGTAGCGTTTCTATCGCATTATGTTGGCAATTTTTCTCAATTTTTGCCACGAATTTGAGTTTTCCTCAATTTTTGCGAAAAATTAGCGATTTTTACCTTTTTACCAGTGAATTAGGAACTTGCGTGGGTCGGAATTTTTAAGGGAGAATTTTTTTGTTGGCCAGGTAGAACCTAAAAATGAACTTGTCGCAACAAAGTGCTCTCAAAATCATGCCAATAATTATTAAATTGGTATTAAAAATTCATTAATTTTCGCACTCGTCACAACGCCTTGTGATTGGCTGAGTGTCCGTGACGTCACTTAGTTCAACTTTTTTCGAGTGGCTGTTCTTGGTATTATGGAGATTCATAGTTTCATGCTCATTTTCTTTCATTATTAAAAGTAATTTTACACATTAAAATGGAATTGAATAGTCCGTCTGAACTTACAGAAACTGGGATCCGCAGAATAGGTATACTTATTTTCTCTTATCAAATTATCATTTCCTTTTTTCGCCTTAGTTATCACTTTACGATCGCTGTTCTAACTTCAAAAGAAGGACTTCTAAGTCCTATCTCACTATTGCTATTACTTTTATTCATTTGCTTTGAGGCGTAATAAAATATGTACAAAAACTGCTTCGTGCCTCAATGCAAGAGCAATAATGGAAGGTTAACATGATGACCAAGAGTTTGTAGGCCGGAGGTGCGATGACGGTTTCATAGAGAAAAAAAGGAGAGACGTTCCTTTACGCGACGTGAACGTCTCTCCTTTTTTTCTGAATGGAAGATTAGTACTTTTAGAGCTATAGTGCAGCTCCGGACGATAAACGAATGGATCCAACTTGCTTCCGCACTGTTGAATCGAAATTGAATGGTTTGACGTTTGAGCAACTCAAGTTGAACCGTTGAACGTATGATTGAATTAATGTGGTCTTGTAGAGCGGGTAGGAAAGTTGAATCGACCGAGTTTAACTCCGTTTCAAAATAGTGTTGCTGTGGATGGAGCTATAAGCTATAAGGCCTAAATTCACACTCACAATTAAGCCTATTCAGCTGCTCAAAGTTTGAAATCAAACATCGGTTTTTACTGGTGCGGCAGTTTGGAAAAGAAAACTAATTTTGAAGAAGAAAACTTGGAAAAGAAAATTAATTTTGATAAACGCATTCAAATTAATGCATTGTAATAAACTGAACATTTGCTATAATAGCATAATAAAATGAAAAAGTGAGACTACATTATTGGTCAGTCCAAAACAAATTCTATTTTTCTCTTCTTTGACTTGGCAAAGCGCGTTTTAACTGTTTCTGGTTCGACGTTGATGTTAAACGGAGCTTTAAACCCATGTGGTCGACCCGGGCCTAATTAAAGTTTACTAGTCCAAGCTTAAATGATATCTCAGAACAGATTAGGCCTGTCCAGCGAATGGTTGGAACCGTTGAGTACAGATAAATAATAGAGGGAGCGTAAACGAAAAAATTGGCCCGCTTCCCTCTCTCTAGGGGTCCAAATAATGGGGTGAGAAAACTATTGGAAACTATCATACAAGTCAAAGCATTGAAGTTTCGAAACTTCATATCTTAGGTGTTTTACTTTCGTCCAAAACCGGAATGTTTTCCTATCCAATCAGAACACGTACAGAACAGACAGCTGGCCTACGTAGACTTCCAGTGACGCAAAGTACCCTCATAGAACCATTATCATTAACATAATTATACTGTTATGTTAATACTGTTTGTTATGTTATGTTGTGTTAATAATTAACGTAATTATACTGTGCGAAGTTATGATAACCAAAAATCGAAACTAAAATTCTTTGGCCCAGGGGGGGGGGGCGCGCGCCCCGTGCGCCCCCCCAGGATCCGCGCCTGTGCCTATGAATGACACAGCTCCACCGAAGTGGTGCAAAGCATGCAGGCGAGAACAACATGGTCCGGTTCTATCAATCTATAAGGTTCTTCTGATGTGAAGACCACTTTGATGTGAGTAAATTCAATTATTATAGTCATAGAGGTCGGAAGCCTTCGGAGGCTTCATTAG
This sequence comes from Corythucha ciliata, assembly GCA_038030265.1. Taxonomy (NCBI): domain Eukaryota; kingdom Metazoa; phylum Arthropoda; class Insecta; order Hemiptera; family Tingidae; genus Corythucha; species Corythucha ciliata. The sequence continues at coordinate 28,096,465 of CM075943.1, forward strand.
TTTGTTTCTTCTTGTTTTCTGGCTCTTCCTTTCTCAATACGAAGGATGAAGTCAGGATAACATTGCTCCGTTTCTTGATTCTTATAAGTCATTGAACCATTTTTCAACTCGAAAATGACGTTGAGAACTTGATGTACCTGAGGACGTTTTCACCTACTTCGAGGACTCGCATACGCGAAGCCGGGAGTTGTACCCTCTCGATTTGAGTGCTAACGATCTCGACTGACGGGTAAGCATTGTGGAAGCACCAATAGATTTGTTTGGTCACATGGTAGTACTACATATTAAGCGTCTCTGCTCTTTCAAAGAGTAAGTAAAACAGTACAGAGGAAAAAAATCTTATTCACCGTACAACTAGTCTGAGAACCTCCATAAATCACGCCCTACGGACTATTCAATGGACTATTAGGCGTTTTCCATTGTTTTTTAGTGAAGGAAAAGTGTAGCACGAACAGCATTTCATTGAAATTTCTGGAAATAATAAATGAAAACATCTTTCAGTGCTGCACTTTTCCTTCACTAAAGACCGACAGACACCGACGGCATGCCGAAAACCACTTTTTCAACTTTTCTGATGTTGTACATCAAGAATGATAAGTCAGCTCGGACTCGATTTTTTTCACGAACACCATACTTCCATTCCTGTAGGGAATATGGAAGTAAAAAACAATGGAACACACCTATATTCTTACTCTTGTAAATTTGGAAGCGTTTGCGAAGAGCAGCAGCGTACAAATATTTTCTTACTTTTTAGGCAACAAGAATGCAAGAACTTCATCTGTTCTGGAGAAGTTGAAAAGGAAAGATATCGTAAACGATTTGCTGGAAACTCAAAGATGTGGAGTTATTTTTTATTTCATTCTTTCTTACATTTTTGGGAATCTTTCGCCGCTAAAACAAGCATCCTCGTGTTACGCGAGAGCAAGTGAGGCTCGTTCAAATGTGTATTCGAATATTTATTATAATTTATAATATTTTAATATTTATTCAAATTTTTATTATTTTCTTTCTCGAAAATTCGCAATAAAATTGAATAATAAAGCAATATTCACTGTGTTAATGTCATTTGTCGAATATGGTTCGAACTAAGTGACGTCATCACACTGGGATATAAAAATCAACATGGGGCGGGGTGTTTTTAACTGGCCCATAAAATTCCCTACTTTGAAAATTCATATCAATATAAATTTTCGTTGATATTGAAAAAAAATGCGCCAACCCTTTTTTATTTTTATCAACTTTTAGGAAAAAATGTTTCCAAAAAATGTGCAAGTGGCTCATTAGCACTCTTTCTCACTTTGAGCTGAAAATAAGCGTTTATCTTCATTTCAGCACGCGCTAATTTAGTGATTTTTCTGAACATTGACCGCAAATTAGTGGTATGAACTATTTTTGCCCCGCATAATAATTTTTTTTTTTTCACGTTTAGCTATGGATTAGCGCCCTCAGGTCACGGATTTATGTTTCACTAAATTTTAGCCGCGAATCAGCGTTTTACTAAATTTTAGCCGTGAATCAGCGTTTTACTAAATTTTAGCCGTGAATTATAGCGTCTTTTTCAATTTTATGTAGCCATGAATTAGCCGATTTTTTTCATTTGTATCCGCAAATTGACGCTTTTTCTAGACTTTATCCACGAAATAGCGTTTTCCCCCAATTTCATTCATGAATTACCTAGTGAATTTTCTTAATTTTAGCTAATTCGCGCTTACTTTTGTTAATTTTATTAGTGAATTAGTGGCTTTTCTCAATTTTAGCAGTTATTTAATTTGCGATTTTTTAAAATTTTTACCGTGTATTAGCGTTTTTCCCAATTTTAGCTGCGGATTAGGGGCTTTTCTTTTCTGTTTCAGTTAATGTGCGATGAGGAAAAGCTCTAAATTCATAAAGTTAATACGGCATGCCAAAAACCGCTTTTTTCAAATTTTCTGAGGTTGTACATCACGAATGTGAAGTCAGCTCGGACTCGATTTTTTTCACGATCACCATACTTCCATTCGCGTAGGGCACATTAAGAAAAAGTGCGAATTCATGGATGAAATTGAGAAAAATCGCAAATCACTGATAAAATTGAAAAGAATAAGGGCTGAAGAGAGGGAAAAACGCCAATCCGCGGTTTAAATAGAGAAAACGTGAATTATGCGCCAGAAAGAGCCAGAAGTTCGTGCCAGAAAGTGAAATAAAAACCGGTAATTAATGATAATTATAGAAAAATCTATAATTAGCGGCTGAAATTGGGAAAAACGCTAATTTGCGGCTAAAATCAAGAAAAATGGCTGATTGGGGGGTTAATGTGAGAATTTTTATAATGAGGAAGAAACACGATTTTTTAAAATTATTATTATTTGGAAAGCGTGGTCAACCATAAACACGATGAGATGTATTTCTAACGAATTATTCATCAATAAAACCATTAAAAAAATGTTTGAAAGTAGTTAATTCGAAATTTCTGTTTTCCCTCCAAGCGATTTTATACTCGTCCCCTCCTGCCTATATCATGTGTAACGTAATTATTTCAGATTTAGTCCTACTGCGGTAGCTTATACATAATACTGAAGCAAAATATTATTATTATTTTTTTTATAGTGATTGATAAAATCAAATAAGTTTTTTATCATACATGTAAAAGTTAGGTAGTTGACTATGATGTCTGTACTTTTACGGAGCTTCCCACTCTTTTTCATTGGGCGTAGCCAATACTTTGGTCTCCATAAGTTTTTCGGCCCGACCTGATTAAAAAAACACGGGAGAAATGATGAATCCGATAATTATGCGCCATTTATTAACTTACACTTATACACGCACCTCTGCAATTTGGAGTTTTGAATTTCCGTAGAGATCTTGAAAGCTTCGGAAATGTATTCACAAAGCTCCCATTTTGTTATGGTCGGCAGATTATTTGAATCGGCCTTTCAAATTCCACCTGGGTCATTTATGATCTCTAATGGGACAAATATAAATTTAATAAAACAATGTTTTAACGAAGTAATCGTGAAGTAATCGTTCGCAGATGAAATGTCTCGCCTTTTTTTTTGGATTGAACGAAGAACTCGCCTCGAAGAAAGTAAACACAAGCACGCACAAGCCACACGGATATTATAAATTAAAGAAATATTCGAGTAGTCACAACCATTTTTTATCATTATTTATTTTTTCGACTAGTTTCGGGGAAGCTCCCCATTCTCAAGAAACCAGATTATATGTGTCTCAAACGAAACTTGATGTTAGACTAGACTAGAGTCTATTAGACTAGAGTCTAATATCAAGTTTCGTTTGAGACACATATAATCTGGTTTCTTGAGAATGGGGAGCTCCCCCGAAACTAGTCGAAAAAATAAATAATGATAAAAAATGGTTGTGACTACTCGAATATTTCTTTAATTTATAATTACAATGACACAACAAAAACAAATGTTAAATCAATCACGGATATTAAACCAAAAAATAAACAAAAACGTATGTGAGAGGTTGATGAGTGAGAAAATATGCCGCCCCAATGCTTCAGAAGTGTATGTAGTAGCCTCGTGCAAGCTCTGGTACGTCACACAGGGGCTGAGGTAGGTAGTTACCCCCTCGAACCCTGTCCATACATAAAAATTTAATATTTTAAATATATTGCATTCATTTTTATGGTGAAAAAGGATGTCAATCGGGTTATTTAACCGAATTTCACAATAAAAAAGCGTCAGAGACCAAAATTTCTGATACGTGCACCTTCCTCATTCATAGAAAATTTAGAAAATGGCAAGCCACGGTTACCGCGGAGGCTACTTCGTGGCCAATTAGGAAAAAATTACAAAAATCGCTAACTCGCGGCCAAGATGGAGAAAAATCGCAAATTCACGGTTAAAATGAAGAAAAACAGCTAATTCACTGGTGAAATTGAGAAGACGCCCTGGAGTGTACAAAAAACGCTAATTTGCGGTTAAAATGGAGAAAACGACGAATCGCGGCTTATTTGGAACGGTGACCTCACGGGGGTGCAGTTGAAAGATTCGCCCCGGGGGGCGCCAAATGTCTATAAGGCCGGCACAGGGGGCTATATGTAGAGGCTAATAACCGAAAAAAAAGTACTAACGAAAAGTGGCAACTGGCAGGATTTTCGGTGATCCTTTATGACGAGGATAATACCTCACTATAGTGGAGAGCTGATCAACCTCAAGATTCTTCTGGTCGGATTGAGGGAAAATCGTCGCTCGAACACTTAAACAAGGGGGCTAAAATCTACGTTTTTGACCAGATTTAATACCGAATTAATAGAGAAATAAAATGGTTTGGGATATCGGCACTTCTAGGGTGGAGTGTCCGATATCACCCACCAGAGCAATTTTGGCAATTTCGGGAAATTGTATGCCCATTTAATCAAACCTAACCATTTTTCAACAAACATTCCTCCTCAGTATTATCATATTCTCCTGTCAAAAACGATAGCTAAACTGTGTTAAACGAAAAGCTGAAATGACAACTTTTTAAAAAATGAATCTGCCAAATTTAAGAGCAAATTCGCAAGAGTTGTTCCAATTTCGTAAGCGGAACAGCCAAAATTGTCAATTTGTCTTTTTTTAATTGTAGCCCCAGAATAGCCCAAGCTATGATTTCCGAAGTATATACCGCAGAGCCACGCAACTCGCAGCTTTTTTCATTTTTATCCGCAGAATAAAACAAATTGCGATTTTTTATGCCGCGAGACCCGCCAAAAGGCCCAGTTTTTGTCAATTTTGTCCGATGAGCAGTGTAACTTGAGAGTTTTCTCGTAGTTATGCATGATGGAGCAGCCGAAATCGAGATTTTTGGAGTCTTATTACCCGCGAAAACCTCAAACAGCCGGATACTTTTTTTTTTTTTCGGTGGAACCTCCATAATGACGAGTTTTTCACGGAATTTTAGTCCCAAAAGGCAAAATTCGCTGTTTTTCTCTATTAATATCCTATATTCGGGTGAAACATTGACCGCTGAGCAGCCAAACCGGGGACTTTAGCCTGCAAAATCATTTTGCCCGATTTCAAACCGCTGAACATCCCCCAACTCGTGGTTTTTCTAAAATTTCACCATTGGAACGTATACTTCCAATTTCATCCACTGAGGAGCGCATATCATAACCGCCAGAATTGTGACTTGAGGAATTCGAGCCACGAAACGGCCTAGTTTTTTGTTTTTTTTGGGCGGTTCCTCTCAATTTCGACCACTGAACAGCTTAATTCTATCTTCATCTTAATTTTATACGAGGACCGGGGCAGCTCGCGGTTTTTCCACGTTATATCCTGCGCGAATAACATCAAAAATTAAGAATTCTGACTCAAAATGACCAAACCCACCGTTTTCCCAGTAGAGCCGTGGTATACAGGGTGTGCAATACTTTGCCATGTTGTAGTACGCACCAAAAATACCATATTAACATATGGTCGAAAGTGGTTACCTTACGAGATATTGGCATTTTCCTGTTTTTCACGCTCTTCGTGACTTTTTTTACACAAACAGCGGATTCACAGCTCGCAATCCAAGCTTAGACAAAAACTAATTACTGATTCGGAAAGAGCAGAAAATGTCCTTCTCGAATCTGTCATTAGAATGGGTTTTCGGAGTTAATTTGAACATGTAATCTGCATGCAAACACAGGAAAAATGAAATGCCTAAAGTACCATTATGTTCATATGGTATTTTTGGTGCGTCCAGGTGCGTACTACAACATGGCAAAGTATTGCACATTCCTCCTGAAACACCCTGTATGTATTTGCTGATGGTGGTAGGATTGGTGGGGGGGGGGAGTAGTCAAAAAATCAAGACGATGTGTCGTGCTGCCGTCTTTCATTATATTTTTTTAGATTGCACAGTTGGTATATTACGACTTAGTTATTCATTTTATTTGCTTATTTCGTTATTCGAGACTAACAAGAAACAGTCATTGGTTTAATGTTATTACGACGTAATATATTACTATGGTACTTAACAAAAATAATTTCTTTTCTTACGCTCCTACAATTTGTTTAGAGATCTTATTTATATTTTTATATAATTTTCCTTTTTTCCGGACCAAAAATGTCCGGTAGCCGTGAAAATTACTATTTAGTACGGGACAAAAACAGCGCTTTTCACTCATGGAATGTTCGCTTTTTATTTTTATTTTGCACCGCCCCTGGGGATGTAGAAAACACATTTTAAATAAACGCGCCAGTTTTTTTTTAACAATACAAAAAATCAATGGGAAAAACACAAAAATAGCACTTCCCGACACCTAGCGTTCTACTTACGAAAAAAACGTTCGGAGGACCTCCAGCGAAATTACATAAAAAATCTCAATAGAAAGAAAACATAAACATTTTAATAATATAACAAAAAACATTTAATATATTATAAAATTATTAAAAAAGATTTTAAAATTCTGGGAAGTATTTACATAAGTGAAAGAATAAAAAAATAAAATAATTCATGAGAAATAAATACTCTGAAATTACAATCGTTTAGCTCGAAAGTAAATTCAAAATGAAATAAAATTTAAAATACTCGTAATAGCTACAAGGCTATTAAAATATAACCCCAAGTGAAACAATTTTTATTTTAAAAATCCCAATTGTTTTAAAAGCAATCGGATTCTCAATTCGTTTTCCTAGTCGAATAAAACTGCGCATTCTCGGCGGCAGCAGCCAAAAATTTATATATGAAATCAGTAGTCGGCAGCAACGCCCGACGGTGGGAGCTCAATTTCCACGCCGACAATTCCATCGGACGGTGATGACGGAATAATGAAGTAAAGCTGATCTTCATCGGTGCCATTCCACTGCCTCTTCTTAGGAGGTGGTCCACCGTCGATCGGTGGCACTATGAAACCGTTCGAAGTGATCGAACGCGATCTTTTTCGTACCGATCCGCCCCCACCTCCACCTAAGACGCCGCCACCGCCACTGGCGTAGTCGTGGTCGAGCGCTGATATTGTTTCAGGAAGTAGCGGCGGCGAGCGGGGGCGGAATTTTAAAAGTTGAACGAGCTCGTTCAACAGGGCCGGAGCTGAAGAGTCTCCAACAACTGTGACGGCATTGGAGGAGGAAGTGGTTGACGAGACTGGTGCGGACTCGTCCTCCGAGAGACCGTCAACTGGAAGGTCTTCGAAACCGTTCAATTCGGTTTTGGAGCGGCGTGGCTCGAGAATAGTGCTCGCGGGTCGTGGACCGTTGTTGGCCGGTTTGGCCTGGTCGAGCATAATGGAAATGTCGTTGCTCGTTTTATTGGAGGAATTACCTCTCATGTTTGGAGCGAGAATGAGAGCGAGACTTAAGACGAGCACCATGAGGCATGTGGCTGGCTGAGCAGGTTGCTGCTGGTTGGCACCGTTGAGAGGTGGGGCGGTACCATTTCTGCTGTTGGCGATGGCAGCTTTTAGTCTCGTTAGCTCAGCATTAAGGCGACTATTTTCCGACTCAAGAACTTTGACTTTTTTTGAGAGACTGGCATTCTCCACTGAGCATTGCTTTACCCTGCGTTACACAAATTCATGAAAGTTGTTTGTTCGTTATTTAAAAAAAAAAATTCTTTACCTGTCTTCCAATCCATCGACATATTCCTTCTTTCGTTTACGCGAATCTTGAGCCGAAATTTTATTTCTTATTTTCCTTCGAATTCTTTTCAAATCTCGTTCTTCCTGCTTCGTCAACGGATATCGAGCAGGTAGACTGATACCCTCCTTCAACATCAATCTCTTCTCTTCTTCAGTTAGCTGAAGTCGCGGGTACGACCCATTGATAGGTGACCGTCGAGATGGACTGATCACGTCGATGGACTCATCGTCACCAGTTTCGTCGCTTGAAGCGACGGAGGCCGGTGGTGAGGCAGGCATAACGGCGGAAGCTCGCCGGCTCGTCGACGCGGAGGAGGTGTTGTTGACGGTCTTGATGATTTTTATTGTTTTTAAAGTCGCAACATTTCTCGGGCTGTCGCGGCCGCTGTTTTGTGTATTCTTAACTGGAACGACAACAGACGTGCGACTCCCCGTTTGATGTTCGACATCAGTGGTCGGAGTTGTTGCTTCTCTTGTGACATGTGACACTACCGGTTTGACACGTACAACTGGACGGGGTGTTTGTTGTTGGGCTAAAATAAATAAAATCAATTAGTCAAACTACAAGAGAGAGAAAAAAACAAGAACAAAGAGACTAATAGTGCATTTTTAAATGACATGCACTACAAAAACTAGTTAGGCTTCCCGTCCATTGGAGCCGCGTGCTTGGTCGAACGAATTTTTGTAGGTTATAGGCACGCCGACAACTGGAGAGACTCCGCTGGAATAAACGTTTATTCGGCCGAATGCGGTCCCAATGGACGGGAAGACATAGGGTTCATAGTACGGGGACATAGGGTCAACAGTCTCCGTTCAAGCGTTGCTAAGGGTTTAAACGATTTTGTAATCAAATTACTAAATTCTGATTGGGGTTTAAGCTCTTAAGCTCAGATTAGTGTTAAACGGAACTTTAAACCCATGCAGTCGACCCGGCCCTTACGGTGGATTTCACCACCTCGGCGCTCCCGCTAAATGGCTGTTCGATCTGAAAGCAGCTTTGCTGGTGACATTGAGAAAAATGCTAATCCCCAGTTTTTGTAGGTAATTGCACGACTGAAATTGGGAAAGCCAAGATTAAAGCTGAATAGTCAGTCAATAAAACAATTGCATGGCTAAATAGCAGAGGAATCGCAACGTTGGAAGTTATAAATAGCAGCGAAATTGCTACACTCGGAGCTAAATATCCCCAAAATTGCAAGTTTATGGTCTTCATTCTCCTTATACTGCAAGTTTCAGGTCGTAATTCACGTGAAATCGCGCAAGTTTCGTTTTTTTAGTAACCGCGGGCTAGCCGGCCACGACAGCTTGCAAAGTATCTGACCAATAGTCGCAAAATTGTAATATTTTCCAATTTATAAAAAATTGGAAGTTTCTTGGTTGAATATTCGCGGAATAGCAGGTTTCATCGAAAATTGCCTTTATTTTTATTTTTTAGTGGAGGTGGACCCTTGGGTTAGCCGGCCCCGACAGCGCCCATAGCCTGACGAATACCCTTGAAATTGGACGTTTCCTGGCTGAATATTCACGCAATTACAGATTATAAAAATGCCTCCGAAAATGCCAGTTTGGGGTTTTAACCTTTTAATTTTAGAAAAACTGCAATTTGGGGTCCCAATTACACCGAAATAACAAGTTTCGGGCTGTAATTTCGGCAAAAGCGCAAGTTTATTCGTGGCATTTTTTCGAAGTGGCCACCGACCCCCCCGGTTGCCCCAAGAGCGCCCAAAGCTTGATGAATTACAAGTTTTTTAGTAGAAAAATTTCACTTTTTGGCCCGGTTGACCGTCTCAACGGCTCAACTGGCAGTATCGTGCCCATAAGCAGCAATGCCTCTGAGAGGGTTAATATTCCATTTTATTCAACTGAACATTCTATTTCTTGGGGTGCACTTATATGCAAGTTTTCCAGTCGGGGCCCAGGATCCCGGTTTAATAACCCAAAAATCAGTAAATTTGTTTTTTTTTTTTAAAGGGAGAAAATCAATTTTTTGGACCAGCAAAACCAGCGAAACAGATTTTAGAAAGAGCTAAAGCAAAGAAATTTGGACTTTGAGGCCCGATTTCACCAACTTCTCAAACCAAGATCAACAAATAATCACGATTACAATGTAAAAACTTGTATCAAAATTCATATGGGTCGATATTGGCAACTAATCACGATCAACTTTAAACGAGATCAATTTTGTTGGTGAAAATGGGCTTACAAGAGTAAAAATACGAGAATAATTGAGGTGTGAAACAGAAAAAACCGCAAAATTGGTGTTTGAAAGAGCCAAACCAACAACACAACTTTTTTAAAAAGAAGATAAATCCCTTAAATTGGGATTCGGCGCTCGTCCAAATCCAAATTTTAATTAATTTGGATTTGGACGATCGCCGAATACCCAAAATTTGGGGTTTAAAGCCATAATCCGTGAATCTGGGGGTTTAAGAGCCAAAATAACTGAATTCTGTTTTTTAATGACCCAAATCCACGAATTTAGTTTTTTGTATTAAAGGGGCGAAATTTGGATACAAAATAACCTAAATTTCTATCTCTGGTTTTTGAAAGAGTCAAGCGCACATGACTTGTGTTGGATCAAGTTTTTCATACATTCGAATGTTGTGGATTCTGGGTCCGAATTCCCCTCATTCAGTTCAATGTCTTCAATGTTCAACGTTTTCTATCCCAGTCGGGCCACGCTGCCAACAATTCACCATCCACTCCTGATGATTGAAGTGCATTACATTTCTTTTTTTACCACAAAAACCCTTTGGGCAATCAATTTTTTCATTAATTTTAACGTGGTGGGGGGGGGGATGAATCAATATACTAACGTTAAGATTAAATAAAATATCGAGTGCCGCACACGAATAAAAACAGACAAATTGAAGGTAGACTTTATCGTTTTCTCGTCTTATAAGACAAGATTTGTTACGCAATTCCAATCAATACACATTGTGTGCCTAGCTGTTATATACTAATTATTATTAAAAAATCGTAGTTTTTCTACTTCGCTATGCCAAACCTTGACACATTAAAACAAAACCTCAAGAAGTTCTTAGGGTTTCTTGATCATTGATGGTTGCGAGGAGGGGTGTACAAAGAAAAGCCACATTTCCCGGCCACTGTTGATGACGGGGGAGGGGGCTGTTTTAAAAAGGAATCACGAAGGGAAACACGTTTTTAAGAGAACATTACGTCAATAATGAACACTGGGCAATCAACCAGGGATATAAGCGGGGGGGGGGGACTAAAAAATATGGATAATGCGCTTTTTTTTGTTTTCTAAAAAAAACGCGTTACACTTTCATGCTTCTGTATCGCGAATTTTACGAGCTGCACCTCTTGAAGGGGGAGCAGAGGAGAGAAAGTTCGACTTTTAATGTTGCAGATCATTTCCCACAGCCCACTCTCGGGGAGGTTTGACCCCATGGCATTTGAAACTTCTCCGAACCACGTGGTTCTAATGTTTCCAGCTGGGAAAGAGTCTAAGAGACCGCATTTTCTCCAACTGGGGCAACCAAAGAAAGGTCGTTGGTTCAACCGAGTTTTTTTTTTTTTTAATGGTAACATTATAGGTGAATGAGTCACACCCAACCCTTGTTTCTCTCTCTCTCTCTCTCTCTCGCTGTGTCTCTTGAGATGTCGTAGGAACTTACTTGGGGCCGCTGGCGAGATAGTGGTCGCATCAATGCTGAGAATCTCATTCATCACATTATCTTTGTCGTCCAAGCAATCGTCAAATGACACCGGCGACAATTGCTGATCGCACGAGACGCCTATAAAATTTTGTTTCGTTAAGGACTACTCATTTTGTTTTTTTGTTTTTTACAGAAACTGACCACTGTCGGAGCAGATACTTTCAGAGATGTGAGCATTATTGCTGTTGTTATTACTGTCGTTTAGAATCAAGTCCTGATCGAAAAAATCGCTGGTTCCTGGGAGTAAGTCGAGACTTTGATTTAATAGAATGGAATCTAAATCGACTGCAGAACTGTCCCAGTATGTGCCCTGAAATAACGACAATTACATTAATTAAAATAAAATTAAACCTTAATTTTCCGGCTGGACTAATTTTGAACAGAATTCCCCACACGTGTCGCAAGCGTAATTATTATTTTTGTTGTAAATAAAACCCGAATAAGCAAATTATCAAAAAATTGTGTAATTACGCAATGAAGAAGAATAAGCAAAATTTTGCAATTCTGCTAGCTAAGCAAAATGTGTAGTAACATAAAAGATAAACCTTTCATTAAAGAAAGAAAAAAACATCCCTCAGCAATCATCTAATTTTTATTGGCCCCTAAACTGTCATATCATCAACCGGCGAAATTGTATTGAGATATTCGAAGGTTGGACTCGAAAAATCCTATTAAAAGCAACAAAACATGTTATTGTTTCTTAAGGCCATTAAATTCAGAAAACGCTCCACGCGAACCAAAATAGTTTTTCAACTTTCTAAAAACCCAATAAAAAGGAATCGAAATAAAATTCTACGTCTGACAATTGGTTCTTGTGTGATCAAGTGTTTTTTTAATTGTACACATACACACTCGTGCTACATCCGTCCATTCATTTATGGTGGATAGACGACTCAAGCGTGAACTATATCGTGAAATATGGAAGCGAAGGCACGTGGTGAACAACTTGAAGCGAAAAGAAAGCTCAATTTTATTTAAGGCGTTCACTAAAGCGGTGATTTCAAGTATTGGAAAAGAGGAGCTCCATATAATAGCCGGACAAATAATTGAACGAGCACGTGGTTACCTGAGCGAATTTTCCAACATATGGTACACTCAAATCGTCTGTACAAAAATTATTTTTAAAAAACCACCAACCTGGTCAGGATCGGGCTTGATTTCCATTTTCATGACGTTCTCTTTGTCAAAAAGTCCGTCGATGAACGACAGTGACAGGTCGGCGAGGATTCCAGACATGACTCCGCCTTCCAGGGAAAATCCTCAGGAGAAAACTTCCGCACCACGAATTTTCCGTAATAACACCGTCGACGGTTTATTTTTATTTTTCCAACCAGTGGAAAAAAGTCCCACGCGAGCGTGCTCAGATTTCGGTACTTTCTACCGCTCCCCCATCTCGTTTCCTACGAAAAACTAACGGTTCCGAAGTTCGTCAACCGGTGAAATGACTGTACCTTTCTTTTTTTTCTTGACGGCCTCTACCTTTCCTTTGGAATGTTTTTAAGAGGAACAAAAAAACACTCACGATTACGCCCCCTTTCCACGCTGCTTATTCACCGGGACGGAACTAAGATTGGAGCAATCGAACAACTTCGAGGAAAAATGTATAAAAATATGAGAGACGCTCGGCTTACCCCCCTCGCAAAACAGTAGTCAATCCCGTCTTTCCCTACCAAAAAACTTGGTTTATTTATTTTGTTTTTATTATTCCGACTCACTTCACGGTCGGTCCCCGAAAAAAAAAAAAAAAAAAAAAATACCAGGAGTGAGCTCCACCACTTCTCTCCGAACCGTTCACACCACTCCACACCGCGGGCCGACAGCAATCCTGTCTGCCCCACCACTCCCTTTCAAAACTGAAATCAAAGTTCCAACGTGGCACTCGACGTGACGTCATCACCCTCCCTAGTATAAAAACCACTTGCTAGCCATTCATTGGTTCCTCGAGAGGAGAATCCCACCCGTCGTATGTACAGAAAAAAAAAGCTCAGGAAATGCGCTTTAAACCGTCCTTTCACCAGATTTTTAACAGCAAGAAGAGCTGAACCCTTAAGCACACTTTACGGGGGTGAGAAAGTGGGTAACGTGCGATTCCTTTCATTTTTCCCATCCCCTTCACTTTTTTTTTATTAACCAAATATCAAATGAACAGTAAAGCAAAATAATTTATAGTCTTGACTAGCCAATAGGAAAGGAAAGGGAGGGAGACAACATTTTGGTTGCCGGGACTTTCTTAATTGGTTGGAATTTGTACTTCCAAGAAGCGTTCAACGCTTTTTTGTCTGACGGCCGTTAAAGATGAGAAAGAAAAATTAGTAATTTTCCCCGATGGTTGTAGTGAAGTGTCTTTTGTATCTATCTTCGATGGAGGTCAAACCTTGATCATGAACCCCCCTTCCCCACGCCACGACTTTTGAGACTATAGCCGGAATATTGTGGTTTTAACAATCATGTGTGAGAATCCCTGTTTTTATTTTATTGGGTTTACGAGAGCAAGGGACGACCGCGCGATGTTTCGTGAGGTAAACTTCGTGGCATCCCCCCTTCTCTATTGCGCTACGAATGGTAGCCGTGCTCTTTACTTCGAAACGTGATGCGAATGTATAAATTGTAGTAAACGTTTAGCATTAATCGTTCGGTTTAACTATCAACAATGTCTCACGCTGCTCGCACAATCTCATGCCTGGAATTTCTAAATTTTCATGTACATATTCATTACGTACCAAAAAGCATTACAGAAAGCCAAAGCCGGCGGAAGTATATTCGACCAAAGGAGGGGGAAAGATTGAGAAACTTCCCACCATTCCACAGTCGCGTACCAAGGTAGGGATGGCAAGGGGAGACCGACCGCTCATTTTAAGACTACGACTTTTTTTTAGGGCTAAAAGGTAGTAAAAAACGCTACTGTGCCAAGCACCCGCGGCTAATTCGAAAATGAAATAAATGAAAAAAAAAAAACATTTTTAGAGCTAAATTCGCGGCTAAATTATCGAAAAACGCTATATCCCGTCAAGAAGAACATGAACCCGCGGCCAGCGCTCTCTCATTCGATTACTTGCAACTTATCTTCCCTCTACTTTCATTGCCGAATTGGTTGTCCCACTGTTCACCAAAGATACTTGTTATTATCAAGCTAAACTTCCATGGTGGGGGTAAGGAATAGTAGCTAGAGGGGCTGATCACAGGAGGGCGAGGTCCACGTTTTACTTGACGGGCTATAGAGAGAAAAATCGCTAAGTAGTGGCTATAAAATTAGGGCAAACGCTAATTCACGACCAAAATTGAGAGAAATCGCCATTTAAATTGCTGCAGAGATAGAGAAAACTCAAATCCGTGGGTTCTAAAGGATAACTTCGAGGCTAAAACTGAGAAATTGCGCTCGTCCATTATAGCTAATTGAAAATGCTTGACTGAAGTGTAAAAAGTTTTGTTCCGACAGCAGCCTGTCGGGAAAAGTGCATTTTATTCATGCGACAATCGAGTCAAACCTCATAAGTTAGAACGATATCAATCAATTATGAATGACATTTAGGCCGTGGTATAGAAAGTCAAAATCATAAAATCGTGTTTCTTTTTACCGCAGGCCCCTTTTTTGGCACCAACTGAGGGGGAACAAAATTATGAAAATGAAAAATGAAACAGAGTCAGTTTGGTTGTCTAGGGAAGGCGGACTCTTGTTAGAGGACTCTTGTTATTTGCAACTAAAATCTTTATCCCGGCCTAAATTTCATTCATAATTGATTGATATCGTTCTAACTTATGAGGTTTGACTCGATTGTCGCATGAATGAAATGCACTTTTCCCGACAGGCTGCTGTCGGAACAAAACTTTTTTCAGATTACGTTAATTTTCAGATCAGTTACATTAGGTTAAATGGTATGTCACTATTTCACCATTGCGGAATGCGGAGTGCCTTGGTTCGAATACGAAACAATTTTTAAAAAATTTTTTTTTGTTCCCCCCTTTTTGGCCCACCTCAGGATTTTTTACTCAATATTTATTAGGCTGTAGGCAAATCAAATAAAAGAGACGGCTCAAACTACAATGTCAATGAAATTTTTTGGTAATTGGGTGGTCCAGTAAGGCATAGCGTTAATTTAATAGCTCCCCTCCGCCGAGAACTCCCCTGCCATATTAACGGATTTGGTTCACTAGGGTCTCATACGAAAGCGCGTTCATTTCTCATTACTCGAGTCAATTTTGGGGGCAATTGCAGCAACAGCCGTGCGGTAGCGAATTTTCAACTAATTCAAACCCCTCTTTCACACCGTTCCCGGGGACCGATTCATCTGGATCACGAACTCGTCCGATATTGATTTTTAGACCAAATTTGGTTTCCCTAAGTCAAAAATTGCGACCGTGATCGTGCTAACAAGCGAGGGACCATATATACATATATATTTATCAAATCGAACCGACCTCGCACTCGTGTTCTAGGGGTTCTGAAACGTGAAAAAAAAGTATCACAACCCATAAGTGCGACCATCAGGGCGAGACCAATAGTGCATTTTTTGAATGAAATGCACTAAAAGCGCTAATTTGCGGCGACTAATTAGCGCGGCTACCATTTATAATTTTCAGATCAAATTGCGAAAAAATGCTAATTCGCAGCTAAATAAAAAATGTAAAAAATCGCCAAGTTTACAGGTAAAATTGAGGAAAACGCCAAAATGGTGGTTAAAATTGAGAAAAATAGTTAATTCAAGTGATAAAAACGCTTCTTCACTCCTAAAATCTCGTTTACATAGAGACTAGGAGCTTTCCGCCTCGGGCCCCGATAGATGTATAGCCCGCCAGTGCCATTCCCAACTATTTCCCTTCAATTCAGTGCTGTATCTAGCCCTCTCCAGGTCCCCTAGGCAAAAATTATCTGGGTGGGGGGGGGGAGTGTGGGTAGCTACAATAGGAAATTTGCTCTTCAAATAAGCAGCCTGATTAGCATTGAAGGTATTCATATTAGTATTCGTATTCGTTTTCATATACATAATCGTATTCGTATTCGTAATCTATTCGTATTCTTACTCGTATTAGAATTCGTATTCGTATTCTTAATATTACTGAACGTTTTGCCATTAAAAAAATATCTTGAAATTTTTCCCGAAAAACAGATTTTTTTCCTGGAAAAATGAATTTTTTTCCCAAAATCGCTTCACGGCTCAAATTGAGAAAAATGCTAATTCACGGCTAAAATAGAGAAAAACGCACGTTGACAGCCAAAAATTGAGAAAACTCAAATTCGCGGATAAAATTAAGAAAAAACTAATTCGTGCTTTCTGGAGACCACTTCGGGCTAGCGTAGAAAAAAATAGCTAATTCCGGCGAAATAGTTAAAAGCACTAATGTTCTGTTATTGGGTCGAGTCCGCGGCAAAAATTTGGTAAAACGCTAATTCAACAAATAAAAGTGAAATGATAAATGCTAATAAAAGTGAAAAATTACCAAATTGGAGCTAAAATTGTAAAATGTACGGGTAGAATTGAGGAAAGGCGATAATTCACAGCCAAAGTTGAGGAATAATATTTCCCACTTATACCTGCAATTCGCAGCCTCAGCATTGCAGCATTTTTCCGGCATTGCAGCATTGCCGGCTATTTTCTACGGGGCTGATTTCTGCGAAATCAGTTTCAGGGCTAAATATCCTGCAAATTACATGTTTTTGGTCTTAACCATCACGAAATTACAAGTTTCGGGCCTTTTTTTAGAAGCAGTGGACAGCACCCGAAGCCGCAGACAAATATAGCCATGACACTTCATCACTCGGAGCTGAAAATCTTCGGAAATTTATTGTAAATGTCTAGAAATTTATGTTTTAGTCCAGTCAACGAATGATTCTAGAAGGAATTAAAATTAAAATAAAATCAAAAAGCAGAAAGTTTGACTTCGGAACCATGTTTGGACTAGTTAGAAGGTAAACATACTAAAAGTCTTCACCCCTAAGAGGTGAGCCCGAGTGGGGGGGAGCACAAAGAAGGTACCATTTTTCGGATTTTCACTGATATCTCGAAAGCAGAGACTCGTAGGCAAAACTTTTGTGACAACCAATTAAATTTGACGTAAATATCAGAAACTTTTGTCATATACATGTTTCACTAATTCCTAACCGTTCTCGAAATATATGCCCCGCAAAAGTAAAAATGTTCGAAAGATATATGTTTATTCCTCGTTTTCCGTTGAACATACTTTTATATCGTCTAAACCGTTTATCTAGGAGAAAGCTGTAAGGAAGGAAGTTTTAGAGGATTTAATTAACTTTGGAAATTGTAAATACATAAACAAATTTATATTGAACAGGTCAAAAGTTATACGAGTTTTAAAAATGTTGGCCAATTTCAACTTTTTTGGTTGAACTGTATTCAATCCATTATTTTCTATAGACATTTCTCTCCTGAAGCTGTAGACAGTGTTCAACTGTAGACAATCAACATGTACAGTGTAGTTTCATGTACTGCTCCCCCCCTCATACACGCAATGTACATTCCTGTTAAACTTCTCTGCCTTTTATCAGTTCATTTCAAGGGACGATGAGCCGTAGGAAAGTTGATTGGTGGAGGGGGGATTTCGTGAGAGGGCTTGCGTAGTCGAACAGTGGACCCGATGATCTTACTATATTCCAGGAATTTTTGGTAATTTTACCGTTCTTGTATTTCTAGTGGTATAAGGAGGGTTAGGTCTCGACAATGTCTGTTTAAGCGTTGCGTTGGGTTTGAACGATTTCGTATTCAAATGACCAAAAATTCTGATTGAAGTTTAAGCTGCTAAGCTCAGCTTGGAGAACAGAACTTCAAGCCCATGTGTTGGGCCCGGGCCTAAGTCCGAATTTCATGAATCATTATTTGAACTTTAACGAACGTCGCTGGTGAACGCTAGGACTCAATGGTATAAATGCTAAGATTTACCAGCCGTCGGTCTTTCACCATATCATGTACGTATTTTATGTTCTGCTCACGCTGAACGTAAATTTAGTAGGTAGGTATATGAAAAGTCTGAACATATCAGATTAACTCAAATAATAAACCACTCCACTTATGAGGGGAGGAAAATTTAAGGGGGAGTTGCACGGTTGATTCCTTGATCCCCCTCCAAACACCCCTCGCTTACTTCTCGGCATACATTTTCTCGCCTTATTTCTGCACCAATCCTGGTTTTTAAGGACTCGTTTTAATCTGCAGGAAATTCCGCATATGCAGTAGTTTTCCTTTTTTCAAATTTCATCCCAGAAGTTATTTTAAATTCGCCTTCAACTTTTACCTTGTAATTTGACTTATTTGAAAAAAGGAAAACTACTGCATGTGCGGAATTTCCTGAAGATTAAAACGAGTCCTTAAATACCAGGATTGGTGCAGAAATAAGGCCAGAAAATGTATTCCGAGAAGTAGACTAGTGGCGATTGGAGTGTGGTCGAGGAATCATCTCTGCAGTTCCCCCTTAAACCCGTTGTTCGTCCAGGTCACTAGTCTCTTGAGGCGATGGCACTAAATCTGTATCCGTGTCATCATCATCATCGCTCTTTTTCTGATCGTCGTCAAGTGGCTACTATTGACGCAGCTCCCGTAGCAGCTTCGCAGATGTTGAAGCATGACATCGATGCCTTCCTGCAACCAAATTTTCCACTGCTGCGGTCGGTAATACACCGAAGAAATAATATAAGATTGAGGGTATAGTATACCGCTGCAGTGGAGCTGGTAACTTGGTTTGAACGGGAAATAGGTGGTTGTTGCTGTTCTGATCCCATCCCCAGTTTTAGGGCTCAATGCATTTCCAAACGAAATTCGAGGCCGGAAACCCAGAAACAGTGCTCCTGGGTGACTCCCTCGGTTAGTGGAAAGGATGAAATGACAGGTTTTATGATCGATGCAGACTTTAGGAAGCATATTAGAGACGATGGGTGTTGAGGGTCCATCTGGTTTGCACCGTACCAGCTTGAAAAGCACCTGTTCCCCATATTCCTGAGATGGTAAAGCAGTGTGTATTCACACTCCAAGTGTTTTCCTTTCCATACCTGTCTCTCAGCTTGCCTATTGAGAAAATGTACCGTTCTTGAAGTTTCACAACAGTTCAACCAAAAAAGTTGAAATTGGCCAACATTTTTAAAACTCGTATAACTTTTGACCTGTTCAATATAATTTGTTTAAGTATTTACAATTTCCAAAGATAATTAAACCTCTAAAACTTTCTTCCTGAGGGCTTTCTCCTAGGGTAAACGGTTTAGACGATATAAAAGAATGTTCAACGGAAAACGAGGAATAAACATATTTTTTTCGGACATTTTTAATTTTGCGGGGCATGTATTTCGAGAACGGTTAAGACTTAGTACAGGCGTAGCAAGGGGTGTGCGGCGTGTGCGGTCCGCACCAGGCATCACTACCCTGGGGGCATCAAACCCGCTGTTATGATATGCGATCACCGCTACCTAGGAATAGGAAACAAGAACGTGAATTTGTAAGGGAACGTTTTTAGCGAAGATGACGGCCGCAACATTACGGTACACCTTGCGCCTTCCTACTCCTAGGAAACCCAAGCAGTAAGCAGCTAAGCACACCACCGATCTAAATCTAACACGCAACATCGGTTGATGGGTGGGGCTAACTCATTTGAACTAAGAAGGAAGGGGTTTCACTCATAGTTCCGCGCTGATTTATGCTCGCATCGCTGTGTGCTTGATGATCCTCTTTTGTTCGTGTTTGGGAATAGCGAGTGGATATGATCTATCGAGGTTGGAATGCCTGGAACTGTCGGTATAATTATGCTATTGAAAGAAAACGCGAAATTTTTTGTTTTGGTTTTAAAAGACGAATGAACGTTAGGGGAATTTATGGTCAAAAGTTTAACCCGTGTTTAATCCTCGGGGGGGCATCAAAATGAGACCCGCATCGGGCATCACTTGCCCTTAGGCTCCTGACTGACTTAGTGAAATATGCATATGACAAAATGTTCTCATATTTATGTCAGATTTAATTGGTTATCACCAAAGTTTTGTCTACGATGCTTTGTTTTCGAGATATCAGTAAAAATCCGAAAAATGGTACCCTTTGTGCTCCCCCCACTCGGGCTCACCTCCTAGGGGTGGGGACTTTTAGTATGTTTACCTCCTAACTAGTCCAAACATGGTTCCGGAGTCAAACTTTCTGCTTTCGCTCATTCCCTCTAGACCATCTTTATGAACACTCGTTTAGTCTCATTAAATTGCCAGTTTAGGTTAATTATTTCAGCAAAATTTCGAGTTTCGGGTATTTTTTTTTTGGCCGCGGAACTAAGGCCGTCTAAGGCTACGACTCTGACGAATAGCCGCAAAATTGCAACATTTTGAATGAAAATATCTGCAAAATAGGAATTTATCTGGCTAAATAATCACGATATGGCAATAAACTAGCTTACTGCTCAATTAAAGCGAAACTGAAAGTTTCGAGTCTTTTTTTTCAAAGGCCCTGGATGCCGGGCAAGCCAGCCCTGACAGAACTCAAAGCCTGACGAATAGGCACAAAATTGCAACATTCTTAAGGAAACCATAAGCGAAATTGGCCAAGTTTACTGGCTGAATATTCACGATTCTAGGTATTAATTTATGCGAAACCGCATGTTTCAGGGCCTTTTTGTACGGGTCTAAATATCCGCTATATTGCTTACAGTTTCAGGTCTCGTTTTCTGCGAATTTTTTTTTAAACATTTCGGGATAAGTTTGATTTTTTTTTTTTTTTTTTTCATGGTCGAACCCGCGACTTATCTGTCCACGTCAGCGCTCTAAGTCTGACGAATAGCCGCAAAGTTGCAACATTTTGTAGGACGACCCCGCACAATTGGGCTTTCATCAACAGAACTCCGCGATTTTACTTCCATGTTCCCGTAGGGAAGGAAGTTTGGTAATGGCAAAAAAAAAAGTTTTAGCTGACACCAGATTCGTGTTCCTGGACCCCGAAAACGCCTAAATCTCGATTTTCAGTATGGCGTCTGTCGTCCGTCCTCCGTCGTCCGTCGTCCACTTTTTTCTTGACAGATCTGGACGAGTGATGGCTCAAAAGTTGTGTCTTCATCTCTAGATGTACACCGTAAAATTTGAAAACGATTGGTTGAGCGATTTGGAAGATATTATAACAAATGTGTTCGGAGTAAAAATGGTTGGACCCTTATAATTCCAAGAGAATATTATAAAATTTGATGATCGATCGTTCAAAATGGTCATCTAGGTTCCTAGAAGACGCTGCTAAAATTTGAATAAGATTTGTTGAGCGGTGCAGTTGCTAAGGTTTGGAATGCGTATCAGCTCTTTTTTTACCCCAAACCTATCTCCTACCAGAATTTTTGTCCGATTTCCTCTCATGATGGCTTAAAATGACAACAACAAAATTCCCCATCGATGAACTGGCCATTTTTTCGAAATTCAATTTGGTTATTTTTAAATTAATTTTTTAAACAAATTGACGAGGATGTATTCGAAGATTCGTTTCTCTTCGATTATTTCGAGTTTTAGCGAGTGTCTTATTGATCAAATTGTGTCCATTATTTAATTCATTGATCGTGTTGAATATTTCAAATTGATAGTTACCGTTAAAGAGAACTATATTAGACTACAAAATTCATTATTCGTCACGTCGTTAGAATTTGTGTGTTCATATTTTTTTGTGTGTTATTATTGCATCAATCGTTGACATGGGATGAATATTGAGAGACATAGAGCTCTTTCCAGCAAATTTTAGAACTTTGGCATTTTTATGAGAACAGAACTTCAGGACAGGCTAGGGCAAATTAATTAATTTTGATGGGTGAGTTTTAATTATTAATCACTCGTGTCGGAATGTCGGAATTGTTTCATGTGAAAGGCATGTTGTAAGCGAACGACGGGAACATGGAAGTATCGTGGGGTCCTCCACACAAACTTAACGTAAATTTCAGCCCTCAAAACTTGAGGTGTCGCCCACAGGTTTTTCTTTCCGGATGCGTCTAGCTTTTTAGGAACTATCCAAATTGGGGAGTTCCACGGGGAATGAGAAGGCCGAATAATATTTACTGTGAGCTGCGGCTACATAATCCGACGGTGAAGAGGAGGCCTCGATATTGTACCGTTGGCATCACCGAATCAAGAAAACAAGACGGTTATGCGGTTGCGCAGTACACCCGTACAGAAACTCACGGTCGGCCATTTGTCGGAGCAAGAAAACTCGAAAACACCGATTCAAAAACGTTTTCGACCATTTTGCAGAACTCGTGCTGTTCTCTGAGCACTAAAACGAAACGGTGAACTGGCGAGTACCAATAAAGAAATGATAAGGCGCTCTTTCATTTGTTTAAGGCCCGTTCACAAGCTCTGTGCAGGGCGTCTGTGGAGTCTACGCAACCTATCAAAATGCTTCATTTTTCGAGGGAATAAATTTGTTTGGCTGCATAGACCCCACACAACGCAAACATAGACCTTGTGAATGGGCCTTTATGAATAATGTTGGGTGACAGCCTGACAGCTCATTTCAATTTCAAATACGAGAATAGTCCAGAAATTTGAAAAATACTGAGTTTCCAGTTTGCCCAAGTTGTCGAAGGAACCGCAAGACGCCGAGTACATTTTTTTTTTTTTTTTTCGGAGCGAAATCCGAGAAATTGATATTTTTTATTGAGCCAGACCCGCGAACATTGTTTTTTAGGGCCCTGGCAGACCAGGCCACTTGGGTGGCGCCATCCGGTAGGTGCGACTCGGTCACTAATAGAATTTGAACTATCCTGTGTCACGGGGTGGCGCGGCTTCAAGGGGGAATATGAAAGGCTCCACGCAAATGGCCTCGTCTGTCAGGGGGCTTAATTAATGCGAGGTAGATTCGTGAACATGTTTTTGTTACTAACTGTGCAAAATCATGAAAATGCTTTTTGAAAGAGGCATGCCCGTGAAATTTGATTTTTATCAACAAAAATCCACGAAATTAATTTTTAAGTGAGCCAACAGATCCGCAAAAATATGATTTTTGGCGAGAAAAATCTACGAAATTTGTTTTGTTGTGAGAGAAATACGAGAAAGTGTTTTTCTCAGTGAGTAGAACCTGCGAAATTGTTTTTTTCGTGCTCAAAATCCGCGAAATTGGTCTTTGAATTAAGGACACTCTACAAATTAGGTGATCAGCAACGCCACCTAATTTTTGGGCCAAATCCGATGGGGGGATTTAATTGGGCCAAATCCGAGAGGTTCGTTTTTTTATTAGTGAGCCAGAAACACGACAACTGTTTTTTAACGAGTGAGACCCGCGAAATTGGCGTTTTATTAAACCAGAATTGCGAAAAAGGGATTTTTAGGGAGCTAAACTCGGAGACTTTTTTTTGCAAGAAGCAGCAAAATTGGTTTTTAGATTGGGAAACCCCCGAAGTTGGCTTTTCGGGAATATATTCGAAAAATTTGAGGGAGGGGATATTTTTTTAAGCCTGACACGCGAAAATGTATCTTTGGAGACAGAAATCCCCAAAACTGATTGTTTAAAGACCGTTTTACTGAGCCAGACTGGCTAAACGACCGAACGAGGCAAGTCCAGAAAATTGGTTCTTCAGCAATGCAAATCCGCGAAAGTTATTTTCAAGTGAGCCACAACCGCGAAAATTAGTTTTCAGCCAGAAACACCGCGAAATTTGCTTTTTAGTGATCCAGAGACCAGCGAGATTGAATTTTTGGTGAAAAATTCCACGAAAGCATTTGTTTAAAGAGCGAAATCAGAGAAATTTTGGTGAGCCCGACCAACAAAAATAGTTTTTCAGCGAAGAAATCCCACAAAATTGGGGTTTCGGGAACTATGAATTGCTTCCCTTCCACTCAAGATTCGCTAAAAAAAAAAAAAATGGCCTAGAGCGCTCATTTTTAGCCTATTTGAGATTCGCTAACGGCCCCTAAGGGGCTTAGAGTAATTATGTAAGTAAGTACCTATACTATCTCTATACTTTATTTATTCTCTAAGCTAAGGGGAGTCTTTGCCGGGACCGCCCGGACTTGTAAGTTTATCATGGTCATCCCTCCCGAACAATTCGGTTTTAGAGCTCTCCATTCTGGTCTCTCACTACCTCTACGCTGTTACCTCAAGTGTTTGTTATCCATTGTTGTTACTGTTATTCATACCCATATTATCAGCTGCTATATTCATTAGCCGCGATGCTTTCGGATGCTATTTGCTGCATTGAGATGTTATCTACACCAGTGTGTTTGTACCTCTAAAAACTACCTATTGTATACAGGGTGTTCGGAAATTAGATGCTCAGAGATATTAGGGCCCTGGCAGACCAGGCCACTTGGGTGGCGCCATCCGGTAGGTGCGACTCGGTCACTAATAGAATTTGAACTATCCTGTGTCACGGGGTGGCGCGGCTTCAAGGGGGAATATGAAAGGCTCCACGCAAATGGCCTCGTCTGTCAGGGGGCTTAATTAATGCGAGGTAGATTCGTGAACATGTTTTTGTTACTAACTGTGCAAAATCATGAAAATGCTTTTTGAAAGAGGCATGCCCGTGAAATTTGATTTTTATCAACAAAAATCCACGAAATTAATTTTTAAGTGAGCCAACAGATCCGCAAAAATATGATTTTTGGCGAGAAAAATCTACGAAATTTGTTTTGTTGTGAGAGAAATACGAGAAAGTGTTTTTCTCAGTGAGTAGAACCTGCGAAATTGTTTTTTTCGTGCTCAAAATCCGCGAAATTGGTCTTTGAATTAAGGACACTCTACAAATTAGGTGATCAGCAACGCCACCTAATTTTTGGGCCAAATCCGATGGGGGGATTTAATTGGGCCAAATCCGAGAGGTTCGTTTTTTTATTAGTGAGCCAGAAACACGACAACTGTTTTTTAACGAGTGAGACCCGCGAAATTGGCGTTTTATTAAACCAGAATTGCGAAAAAGGGATTTTTAGGGAGCTAAACTCGGAGACTTTTTTTTGCAAGAAGCAGCAAAATTGGTTTTTAGATTGGGAAACCCCCGAAGTTGGCTTTTCGGGAATATATTCGAAAAATTTGAGGGAGGGGATATTTTTTTAAGCCTGACACGCGAAAATGTATCTTTGGAGACAGAAATCCCCAAAACTGATTGTTTAAAGACCGTTTTACTGAGCCAGACTGGCTAAACGACCGAACGAGGCAAGTCCAGAAAATTGGTTCTTCAGCAATGCAAATCCGCGAAAGTTATTTTCAAGTGAGCCACAACCGCGAAAATTAGTTTTCAGCCAGAAACACCGCGAAATTTGCTTTTTAGTGATCCAGAGACCAGCGAGATTGAATTTTTGGTGAAAAATTCCACGAAAGCATTTGTTTAAAGAGCGAAATCAGAGAAATTTTGGTGAGCCCGACCAACAAAAATAGTTTTTCAGCGAAGAAATCCCACAAAATTGGGGTTTCGGGAACTATGAATTGCTTCCCTTCCACTCAAGATTCGCTAAAAAAAAAAAAATGGCCTAGAGCGCTCATTTTTAGCCTATTTGAGATTCGCTAACGGCCCCTAAGGGGCTTAGAGTAATTATGTAAGTAAGTACCTATACTATCTCTATACTTTATTTATTCTCTAAGCTAAGGGGAGTCTTTGCCGGGACCGCCCGGACTTGTAAGTTTATCATGGTCATCCCTCCCGAACAATTCGGTTTTAGAGCTCTCCATTCTGGTCTCTCACTACCTCTACGCTGTTACCTCAAGTGTTTGTTATCCATTGTTGTTACTGTTATTCATTACCCATATTATCAGCTGCTATATTCATTAGCCGCGATGCTTTCGGATGCTATTTGCTGCATTGAGATGTTATCTACACCAGTGTGTTTGTACCTCTAAAAACTACCTATTGTATACAGGGTGTTCGGAAATTAGATGCTCAGAGAAAATATGGTGATAGTACACGTCATTTGCGATCAAGTTCACTATTTGACGTTTTTCGAAATTCGGCTTAGCTTCCGAGATATAACTCATTTTGTGTATTTTCTACTAACCCCTATGTTTTTC
Organism: Corythucha ciliata; assembly: GCA_038030265.1. Lineage (NCBI taxonomy): Eukaryota > Metazoa > Arthropoda > Insecta > Hemiptera > Tingidae > Corythucha > Corythucha ciliata. Next base: position 28,122,633 of record CM075943.1, read on the forward strand.
CGATAAATGCCCTCCTCGCGCTCATCAACAGGTGCTAGACTAAAAGTAAATAGCTCATTGGAAAGAGCACAAAATTTCCTTTGAAATGAGCTATAAAATGAATAATATGATCCAAGATCGACAGTGGTAGGGCAGCCGATTTCCGAAGGAAACTTGTTATTCGTATTTTCACACATTTTTCCTAGGCGATTTTCACCTTTCCGTCAAATACAATTATTTTTTTCCATTCATTGGAAAAACATTCTCATTTGGTGAGCTTTCAAATGACGTGCAATAATTGCTTATTTCTTGGATTTCCCTTGGAGAAATGAGCAATAAACGAAAAAAACACAGACACGGAATTCAAATTCAGCGTCGTTTTCCACTACGTTTTTTTCTCAGAAACTGCTCGCAGCCTGCCGATGTTCTACTTTATGAAGGTGGGTTAACTGAAACTAGAATCTTGATTATCTTAAACAGTAACGGCTGGTTTACACGATGCCAGTAAGCGAGCCAGTCGACTGGCTCTAGTTATTGGAGCCTAAAAGCTTCTAAAGGCACCAGTTATTGGAGCCTGTCGATTGATTTGCGCCAGTCCATTTAGACGATTCAAGTTACCGGTGCCAGTCAGCAGAGTTCAAAACGATGGATATCAGATATCAAGCGTAAAAATGACTGATATGATAAGTGAATGCTGGACTGGAGGAGGAAAATTTCGTTCACACGGTACCAGCAGATGGCACCAGTTCATTTTTTGGGGTGGGAGACCCTAGAATGCTCACTGGCTACTTCCAGTGTAAGTCGAATGGTGGGAATATTTTTTACTGGACTGGCACGGGACTGGCGCCAGCAGATGTTTACATGGGGCCAGTCAACTGACACCAGCTACTAGATCATGGTCACTGGCGCGCCATGAAGAAAACAGCCTTAAATGAAAGAAAACAATTGAAATTAGATGGATTTTGGAAGACAAATACTTGAAAAAAAAGAAGGAATAACATTTTATAATAATTGCTCAAAGTGGCCACCGTCTTCCCTTTTGCACTATAGGCATTACCCAGATAGCAAGCAATATCCTAGGAATGTTCCCACATTCTTCGATTTCGAATGTGAATAATCTGAACAACATGAGATTATTCTTATATTATATAAGTTTTCCTAGAATATTCTGAAACTAAATGATTCGATTATCCTTAGGTGGGTTCAAAAGGATTATGCCTGGAACATTCGTAGCGGAACATGATTATCTTATTTTGAATAATTAACCTAGGTATGTTCTTTTAGCAGTTTCTAAGAATTAAATGTTACATCCATCGATCTCCGTAATTTTTGTCGTGAGATTGATGCCGGCATAAAGCCGTTTCGGTTTTTATTTGAAATTAGAAATCCCAAATAAATGCTGAGGTTCAGTTTCAGTTTTTTTTAGTGCATTTCATTCAAAAAATACACTATTGGTCTCGCCCTGATAATCGCACATGTGGGTTATGATACTTTTTATTATTATTACTTTTTTTTTTTTTTTTTTTCTTTTTTTTTTTAGGCATTGACTACTGAGGCCACTAGCCTTCACGCAAGTAGGCATTTCAATTACATTCTATATTCTCTGTTCTGCGTCTGTCAGCCTCCGCTCATGGCTTCAAGCGCATTATTATTATTATTCGAAACAAGATGATCATGTTCCGCTACGAATGTTCCAGGCATAATCTTTTTGAACCCACCTAAGGATAATCGAATCATGTAGTAACAGAATATTAGGATTTATTATTTAATAAGTATATAAGGTTATTGGACGGACCAGCGTCATCGGTTTCGTTTCTTGAAAAAAAAAAATGCAAAGGTTTCCATTTCACCATCCATCTCACCCACTCGATCCCTATCCACACTCAAACATTAAAAGTTCGTACCCTGTTCTTATATTATGATGTGTGCTTGTGTGGTGTTGATCGGTAAAGTTCGTGTCAGTGGGTTTAGTGGTGGGAGGTCTTCGACTCTCCGATTCGTCCATTTTGCTCTCCTCTCTACGACAGACGCGGGAACTCTTTCTTAACTTTCTGGTTCTTTCTACAAGCACAATTCAACGTGGCTCGAGCCCATCTAGTTTTTCTTCTCGAATTTTCTTCGGGCACGCCTAAAATTGGAAAACGTCACATCATTTGATTTGCAGGTAAGGCGACAATTTGCTTGTTAACCTTTAAATCTGATTGTACATGTTTGTTTAATGTAATTTGCAGGTGCAAGTTTCACGACTAATTCGTCATTAATTGGTCCTACGTCGATATTTATTTTTCTGCCTGTCAACTTTTCTCAGCGACCAATTTTCGGTGATCGAACCAGTAGCTACAAGTAATATACTGAAGTAAAGTGTGTATTTCGGATTGTACGATAATTGTGGGATTTTGTTTTCAGGCCCGCGTCGTCTATGTCCCATCGCCGCGGCGTCGTATTATTTTCTTGGCGTTCTGTTAGTGTGTAGTTGTTTCTCAGCGTGTTTTTTTTTTTTTGTAGTGTCAGTATTTTTTCATTCGTTTCCAAATTGTATGCATCATGAATTAAAAATAAAGTAAAATAATTCTGTTCCGTGCGAATATTCTTTTGGAACATTCACGGAATATATACAACATGTCCCGTTTGGACCTCCTTACAATATTCGTACCCGACACTATATATCTGAATGTTCTAGAGCGATTCTAAAAAAACATTCTTTGAACGTTCAAACTTATCGTTCTGAATATATTCCACGAATCTTCTAGTAGAATATTCCGTTGGAACATTCACGGATTATATACAACCTGTCCCGTCTGGACCTCCATACAATATTCGCAAAAAAACCAATATCTTCCACGAATATTCTTGGAAAAAAGGTAAATTCCAAAAAGATAATCAAGGAACATTCGGGTAATATTTCCTTGCTATCTGGGTAGGGACCCACCGCCTGACTCTGCTCGTGGCACGTAAACCTTCGATTATGAGGGCGATTTCTGAGCTCTTCGCACAACGTTCGAATTCTCTCTGATTCGAACGTCTTCCAGTGTCACTACTGGGCGCTATTAGATCCATCTAATTCCAATTGTATTGTCTTTCATTAAATTCTGGAAAATGAAAGGATCTGGTTTCAGTTAACCCGCCTCCATGAAGCAGAAAATCAGCAGGCTGCGAGCAGTTTCTGAGAAAAAGAAGTAGTGAAAACAGTCGATGAATTTGACTTCCGTATCTGTGTTTTTTTAGTTTATTGCTCATTTCTCCAAGGGAAATCCAAGAAATAAGCAATTATTGCACGTCATTTGAAAGCTCACCAAATGAGGAAGTTTTTCCAATGAATGGAAAAAAATAATTGTATATGACGGAAAGGTGAAAATCGCCTAGGAAAAATGTGTGAAAATACGAATAACAAGTTTCCTTCGGAAATCGGCTGCCCTACCACTGTCGATCTCGGATCATTTTATCGATTGTATAGATCATTTCAAAGGAAATTTTGTGCTCTTTCCAATGAGCTATTTACTTTTAGTCTAGCACCTGTTGATGAGCGTGAGGGGGGCATTTAACGGAAAAACATAGGGGTTAGTAGAAAATACACAAAATGAGTTATATCTCGGAAGCAAAGCTGAATTTCGAAAAACGTCAAATATTGAACTTGATCGCAAATGACGTGTACTATCACCATATTTTCTCTGAGCATCTAATTACCGAACACCCTGTATAACTACCACTGGGTAGTCAATTTACCACATGCGCCGCATGAAAATTGTATAAATCAAATAATGTACCCACTTGATAGTGTATAACACAATAAAGTTACTTTTTGAAAAAAAAAAAAATCATGGTCTGACTGAGCGACTCAAAAACCGCATTTGGCTCAGATCAGAACACTTTGAAAAAAATAGCCCAAAAAATACGCTCGCGTATTTAAAAGGGGACGAAACCGCTTAACTTTGGGTTTCTCTAAACGGAGAATCCGGTAATCAGGACGGATTGTTTTGAACGGGATTGCAGGGGATCTCCCCGTGGCTCCGGCGGTTCCCTATGAACAGCGGCCACGTGATCCTCAGCTCTGTGTTCAGATTGGGGGACATAGGCAATACTTTAAGGTGCTCATTTGTTATTCGTTATGGCTTTGTTGCCGGGAACCAAATTGACCTACTGAAGAAAACCTGACCAAGGGGGGGGGGTATTTAGGAAAATAACTAGGTATCGTTAAATGAGAAACATTCGGATATTTCCAAAGTTTTAAAAAGGTCGTTAATTGAAGTCAACTTGAACGGACAATCAAAGGTCATTTGCAAGCTTAATTGCTCAATCAATGTGAAAGAAAGATAGGCACGAACTACTCGTCAAACCTTTACAGGGCGAGTCAAAATGAAGAGGACACTGGATGATTTGATTCGTTTTTTGAAACTTTCGGGTCATTACTATGACTTTAGCGGATCACCTCGAGCCCAACTTTTGTACACCCTTCAAGTGGCACGTGTTGCGTTCATTTCATCGGGCAATCTTTTGGCACTGTACGCCATTTACCGTTCGGGGATTATCAAAAATTTGGGCATCGTTCTTTTTTTAGGCGTCGTGGGTATAATCGATGATCAGCACAGTCAAATGTTTTTCGTGGAACGTGACACGACGACGAAAATTTTCAATTTTTTCACCGAGCTAGAGAACACACGATCGCATCAATGGGAAAAATATATCGTCGAAAAGAGAAATCTCTCCCTTCGGAAAAAAATTTTCTTGTTCGCTCACGCCCAAGTTTACATATTTGGTTTCTACCTACTGGTACCACTCACCATGGACCTGTTCTACGCTTTCTACTCCCCAGAAACGGCCATTGTTCTCTATCCGAAACCCTTCAACGGTTTGATTGAATACGAACAACGGCGCTCCTTTAAATATTTCGCCGTGTCAATTTATTGTTTGATTTACTCGACCATCGCATTTATTGCCAACATGGGTCACCAGTCAATCGTGACCATTGTGGCGGCGCAAATCTGTTCGGAAATAGAAATTTTAATTCAAAGAATGAAGCAGTTCGGCGACGAGATACACACCAGGGAAGGGAAGGATGCGAACTATGTTAAACGCCAAATGAACCATTTCACGATTGAGCACCAAAAGATTATTACGTGAGCTTGAAAGGGAAGCTTTTAACTGCCCCAAATAACGCTTTGATTTTATTTGTTATTACAGAGTTTACCTACATGCAAGAAAATTATTCGGATTGAATTTTGCCGTTCAACGCGTTTTAGGCTCTGTTTGCAACTGTCTTTTACTGTACTCAGCTGCACTGGTAAGTTATTTGACTGAGAAGCAAAGTGCCACAAACGAAATTCAAGAAGGCAGTTGTTTGATTATTATATTAGGAAAAAGATAAACTCGTCGTCGTTTACGATCTTTACTGCGTCTTCGCGTGGAGTTTTCAAATGTTTTGGGCTTTTTACGGGGGCCAACAAATTAAAAATCACGTAAAATGACGGATGGCATTTAAAAACAAAATTTTCAATATAATCCAAGCCTTTATCTCCTTCACGCAGAGTGAATTTCTCCATCAGGCCGTTTATGAAATGCCCTGGCACAAGTTTACACCACGTGATCGGCGTCAATTTCTATTCGTTCTCGGTCAATCTATGAGAATCATGTCGATCAACTATCGTGGAGTGGCACCTTTGGACGTTGATACCTTCATGAAAGTACGTGGATCAAAACTACTTAGCGTCAATTTTTATATGCTAATAAAATCTGTGTCCGCCATTTTAGGTCATGCAATCTTCGTTTTCGTACTTTACTGTTCTAAGATCTGTCCTGTAAATACGAAATATCGTGGGTACTAGTGAAAATTAGGGACATTTTTTCTTTTTTTTAAAAACAAAATAACGGTACAACGGCTTCTAAACAATAACACAATCAAGAGGAAAAACAGAAGAGGCTAATTTTTTCTCAGCGGCTATTTCGAAATACTGTAAATTTTTAAGAACCGGAATGTCTATCTCTTCCGTTTTTCCTTCGTAATTTCTAGGTTTTGCACCTTTAATGCCGCCATTAAATCAAATTTAAGGAGTTCGTAGGAAAATTATTTTCATAGTATGGCAAACACATCCAAAGTTTAAAAAACGATAAATTAATTTAAAAAGGAGACGGCTCGTTAAGTCTTTAAGTACACAAATTTTTAAAAACGCTGCTTTCAGTAGTTCCTATTTTAAAAATAACTCACTTCGCATTGCACTAAAATCACGCTAGTTTACTCGTTTTGATTTTCCATTACGCTTTGTTGTTGCAGAGCGTGCATTGTTTTAAACTGATCGCATATTTGCTTCGAGACAATTTCCGCAGCTTCCGTGGCTTTCGGTATCAGAAATCTGTGAATTTTGAATGCCCAATGTGTAGAGAAATAAATAATATTGGGAACCACGGTGGTGAATGGGATGGGGGAAACGAACCTATCCATATCGTTGATGACCGGCGAGTCACCAATCGTGGCGCCATACCTAAATGTGATCATTTGAGGTGTTTTCTTTCGTCGGGTTATTTTAACAATGGCCGACAGAGGCTTGCGCACGACGAGCATTGCTTTATCTTTGGTTCCAGTGGGTCTTAGGACATATATGTGGGTTTTACTAATTAGTAACTCACTGAAAATGAACAAATTACGGAAATAAGTACAATGCATACGCCTGAACGCGTTTAAAACGGACCTATCGAATATTTCCCCGTTCATTTTCAGCTCCTTACAGCTAAATGACGCGATAACTCCGTTCTGATCTCGCCAGACTGACGGACTAACAGTTTCATACTGTGATTCGCTTTCCTCTTCATCATCATTCCAACTACCGTCATCTTGAGCACAAATTACGAAATTGTATTACATAAACTGCAAAAATTAGTTATTTACTCGCGGGAACCTTGAATATCCTGGTCGTCGTCCACGCTAAAAACAGGAGCCATATTTCTGTAGCGTTTTCCCTTTCTATCATTGGGTCGAACGTGGCGTTCCGTATTTTCACTCGCCCCAGGATTCACAATGTATTCGAGAAGTTTTTCTTTGACTTTAACACTTTTCGACTTGACGGCAGCACTTCAAAAAACAGTAGAAATTTAATTTAAAAGTTGAAGAAACTGAAGTAGACGTACTCACCCAATTTTCCCGAAAATATCTTCGGACGAAGATTGAGACGATGGGGCTCCACCACCGATGCCACGAGGTACGACGCTATCGCCTCCAGTTCGCCCGCCACCGCTCTTGTTAGTAGAGGAGGCGCCGCTTTGTTTGTTCGCCTCGTGTTGAACGCAGACGGCACAGGCCGTCTGATTGTGGTCGACGAGTTCATCGTAATTGTAGTACGCGAAATAATCGTGAAGAGCTGAGATCAAAATAATTTGTTGTAATAATTGTAAGTCGCACTCGCACACCCGCATATAGAAATACAATGAACGAATCAGGTGTGGAACGGGGGGAGGGGTTCTCTCAGGGGCCCCAAACCGCTATCTAGGAGTTGAGGTCAATTTTGCGAAAACATCGTCAAAACCGCCTCCTAAACCCCAGCCACCTTAAATTCCACGGTCATTCCCTCAAAGAACCGGTTTGAGCCAGAAATAGTTTATGAATCCCTTAGACTCGTGTATTCAACCGAGGAAGACAGCCGGTTCCGGTCCAAAACTTAACCAGTCTGTGTACCTCCAGTCAAGCCGAACGTCTGTAATTTCGACATGCAACCAGCCAGGTTAGGTTAGTGTAAAAAATCTTACTCTCCACCTAAAATACTGTGAAAATCCGAATATAAACTTTTATGTTCAGTGGATTGAGTTGGGTGTCTTCTCTATTTCATTTTATGTCGAGCAAAACACGAAATAGCGTCGTCGGGCTTGCATTTTTTTACATCAGCTGGAATTCCACTCTCTTGTGGCCATATATCCGTGCCGAGATCGATTTTACAGGATTTCAAACGATTATAGGTCACAGCAGATGTTCCGAGCGCTTTTTCCACTTTCTTAATGATAACCGAAATTTATAAGACGCCTTAACTCCATCAATAATTACCCAATTAGGAGGGATTTTATCAGGCTACAATTAGTAAGATAGCCGCCACCTTCGAAAAGTGCTTATTTTACGAGTTATCAGCGAAAAACTGAAATAAATCGCCTAAATAGGAGGTTTTTCGCGATTTTTGTATAGTCTTCCCACCCTCTGAAGTTGTAGCAAGCTTCAAAATCAGATTCAGCATCTCAACGAACATTAAGAACCGTCAATAAATTTTCTTTCGCATTTTTTCCCTGAAAACACTGTTTCAGAACCTAGATTTACTGGACTATATGTATAGGTGTCACTATCCGAAGCCACGGAGACGTAAAGGATGAAAGCAGGGGGCAAACTCCAGGCCTAAACGGTTTCTGAGGGCAAATGTTCAGGACCAATTGAAGTGCACTTATTTGGTCACTCAGCTTGAAATTACAGCATTTTGACCAAAACAGACGGGGGTGGGGGGGGGTTCTTATTGTAGTTAAATGAGGCGTTTTCGACCGAATATCCTCAGAGTTCACTAACCTGCCTGGAAACTGAGTGTGACTCGATGTTGTCTTGTATACAACGTGGGCTTCCTAACCCTGCGAGCCTGAGTTAGTATATCACTTTTTTTTTTTTTTTTTTGAGGATACGGACTCGGATCTACCGAGTCCGCTGGAGCCTAAGCTCATAAGCGGCTCTTACTCCATACCCTGAGAATCCATTAGCTGTACACTTCACACCCGTACTACGCGGGCGTTTCGGTCGATAAGCGGTTTGTCATACGCGCACCGCCGTGAACGCCCACACGAAGCCGAGTGAGCCGTGTCACAGCTCGCCGCAACCTTATAGTGTAATGGGCAATAGCTGGATTCAAACCCAGGCCCGCTGGGTTGCGAATCGAGCATTGTATCCATTACACCATCGAGGCGCGCTAGTATATCACTATAGCCAATGTCAATATGAGGCTGCGGCGAGATGTGACACGGCCCACTCGGATTCGTGGGGGCGTTCCCGGTGGTGTGTGTTCACCAAACCGAGCACCGCCCGAAACACGCACGTAGTACGAGTATGAGTGCACAGCTGGATCAGGGCATGAAGTATGAGCCCAAAGAAGGCTTTGGCCCCCAGTAGAACACTTCTTCCTCCAAAACCTAGAAATTGACAAAGTGTCCTCGAAACTGGCCTAGAAACTGAATCGCAGGCCTGGAAACTGACCGAGTAATCAGCAAACTACTACACTAGTGGCCCGAAAACTGACTAAGGCCCGTATTCATAGTCGTCACTGAAACTGAGTACTTATTTCTATTCAAAACAGATGGCTCACATTAGGACGACCGTTTTGAAGGCGTTTAAGCAAATAGGTACTCAGCTTGAGTAACGACTGTGAATACGGCATTAGAAGCGACATGAAAATGGTCAAAGGGGACTGGAAACTGAAAAAGTAGCCTGGAAGTTGACAAAGTGTCCTGAAACTGGACCACAGGACCGGAAACTGACGAAACGACTTGGCAATCGTCAAAAGTGATTTTCAAACCGACTGAGTGACCAGGAAACCTGGCTACGTAAGCGGCTTCGAAACTGACAAGTGCCTTGAAACTCTAAAAGCGGCCTGGAAACAGTCAAATTGGCCTGGATACTGACGAAACGCCCGGGAAAGTGGCAATAACCGGCTTGGAAACTGACAAAGGGTGCTGGGAACTCACTAATGGTGGATTTCACCACCGAGGGTTAAGGTTTGAGTTTCGTTAACTCAGAATTAATAGGAGGTCTGTTCGCGGAGAAAATGTGTAGGGTAATGTAGTGTAGTGTAGTGTAGGGCAGGTTGGGGTAGCTGGTGTAGGCGAGGGCAGCGAGGATTTCTTTGTTACACGAACGCTTTCAGAGCAGCCAGTGTAAATTCATAACAGTCGTGATATTTTCTCACTCCTGTACATGTTAGATAAGAGTTATCAATTTATAACAGTGGAGTAACTTCGGGCAGCCCGGAGTAAATCCGAACTCATTGCGAACGCCCTACACTCGCTACACTAGCTAAACTAACTACACTCGTCTGCTCGCGAACGCTTTTCGGGCGCCCGAGTGTACCCTCGGGCAACCTAGTGCAGCTTCGCGAACAGACCTAGGAAAAATGCGTCACAATTTATGTAAACAATGTTAGAGTTTGGTAACTCCAACCTAACGACCGGTGGTGAAAATGACCATAAGTGGCCTGGAAACGTAAAAAGCGGCTTGGAATCCCATAAATTCACCTGGGTACTAACGAAGTGGACTGGAAACTTATTTTTTATTCTTTTTCTTTACCAGAAACTAACTTTTTCAACAAAAGTCTGAAAAACCCATCCAGAATCTGATTGCTTCGGCTATAAAACACGTATTTCAGCCATGTTACCGCAAAACTGAATCGCAAATTCTACCCCAAAATTATTTTTCGTAATCATCATTTTGCGTTTTAAAGTAGGTAATTGTTGTATTCAATTCAGGCCCGTATTCATAGTCGTCACTTAGACTGAGTTTTCGCTTATTTTGACTCATAACGGATGATTCAGTAATTAAAACGACCGACTTGAAGTCGCTTAAGCAAATACCCAGCTTGCAGTACTACGCCACCTTGCAGTACAGCACAAGACGTAATGAACGTTATTCTTGGAGACTCTACCCACTCAAACACAGGTGAAAACTCTGAAATCTCAGGATGGAAACACCAAAAAAATTACAAAAAACGTCGTCATGAAAACCTAGAGAGTCCCACGCCCGCGAAAAAGTCTAATGTACAAACTCTTATCCCAACAAATAATCGTTACTCAATACTTGAAACTAATACGGCAGAGGAAACTCCCACGCTCTCGCAACCAACTGAAAAAATCCCTCCCATATTCTTACAACAAAGCAGCTATAACTACCAAAAAATAGTTGAGGACCTTACTAATTCATGCCGAAATGAATTTCTAACGAAATTAACAGGAAATTCGTTGAAAATACTGCTACGTAGCTCCGAGGATTACAGAGAAATCACAAAATTACTAGATGCAGAAAAAATCCCTTATTACACATACTGTTCTCCCTCTGAGAAAAACACACTAGACGTAGCCATCAGAGGAATCCCCCCCTCTATCTCAGAGAAGGAAATAAGCGAGGAGCTTCTAAATTTGGGATACCCAATAAAAACAGTATTAAGACTGCTGAACAAAGACAAAAAACCAACCCCTATTGCTTTATCTTTGGTTCCAGTGGGTCTTAGGACATATATGTGGGTTTTACTAATTAGTAACTCACTGAAAATGAACAAATTACGGAAATAAGTACAATGCATACGCCTGAACGCGTTTAAAACGGACCTATCGAATATTTCCCCGTTCATTTTCAGCTCCTTACAGCTAAATGACGCGATAACTCCGTTCTGATCTCGCCAGACTGACGGACTAACAGTTTCATACTGTGATTCGCTTTCCTCTTCATCATCATTCCAACTACCGTCATCTTGAGCACAAATTACGAAATTGTATTACATAAACTGCAAAAATTAGTTATTTACTCGCGGGAACCTTGAATATCCTGGTCGTCGTCCACGCTAAAAACAGGAGCCATATTTCTGTAGCGTTTTCCCTTTCTATCATTGGGTCGAACGTGGCGTTCCGTATTTTCACTCGCCCCAGGATTCACAATGTATTCGAGAAGTTTTTCTTTGACTTTAACACTTTTCGACTTGACGGCAGCACTTCAAAAAACAGTAGAAATTTAATTTAAAAGTTGAAGAAACTGAAGTAGACGTACTCACCCAATTTTCCCGAAAATATCTTCGGACGAAGATTGAGACGATGGGGCTCCACCACCGATGCCACGAGGTACGACGCTATCGCCTCCAGTTCGCCCGCCACCGCTCTTGTTAGTAGAGGAGGCGCCGCTTTGTTTGTTCGCCTCGTGTTGAACGCAGACGGCACAGGCCGTCTGATTGTGGTCGACGAGTTCATCGTAATTGTAGTACGCGAAATAATCGTGAAGAGCTGAGATCAAAATAATTTGTTGTAATAATTGTAAGTCGCACTCGCACACCCGCATATAGAAATACAATGAACGAATCAGGTGTGGAACGGGGGGAGGGGTTCTCTCAGGGGCCCCAAACCGCTATCTAGGAGTTGAGGTCAATTTTGCGAAAACATCGTCAAAACCGCCTCCTAAACCCCAGCCACCTTAAATTCCACGGTCATTCCCTCAAAGAACCGGTTTGAGCCAGAAATAGTTTATGAATCCCTTAGACTCGTGTATTCAACCGAGGAAGACAGCCGGTTCCGGTCCAAAACTTAACCAGTCTGTGTACCTCCAGTCAAGCCGAACGTCTGTAATTTCGACATGCAACCAGCCAGGTTAGGTTAGTGTAAAAAATCTTACTCTCCACCTAAAATACTGTGAAAATCCGAATATAAACTTTTATGTTCAGTGGATTGAGTTGGGTGTCTTCTCTATTTCATTTTATGTCGAGCAAAACACGAAATAGCGTCGTCGGGCTTGCATTTTTTTACATCAGCTGGAATTCCACTCTCTTGTGGCCATATATCCGTGCCGAGATCGATTTTACAGGATTTCAAACGATTATAGGTCACAGCAGATGTTCCGAGCGCTTTTTCCACTTTCTTAATGATAACCGAAATTTATAAGACGCCTTAACTCCATCAATAATTACCCAATTAGGAGGGATTTTATCAGGCTACAATTAGTAAGATAGCCGCCACCTTCGAAAAGTGCTTATTTTACGAGTTATCAGCGAAAAACTGAAATAAATCGCCTAAATAGGAGGTTTTTCGCGATTTTTGTATAGTCTTCCCACCCTCTGAAGTTGTAGCAAGCTTCAAAATCAGATTCAGCATCTCAACGAACATTAAGAACCGTCAATAAATTTTCTTTCGCATTTTTTCCCTGAAAACACTGTTTCAGAACCTAGATTTACTGGACTATATGTATAGGTGTCACTATCCGAAGCCACGGAGACGTAAAGGATGAAAGCAGGGGGCAAACTCCAGGCCTAAACGGTTTCTGAGGGCAAATGTTCAGGACCAATTGAAGTGCACTTATTTGGTCACTCAGCTTGAAATTACAGCATTTTGACCAAAACAGACGGGGGTGGGGGGGGGTTCTTATTGTAGTTAAATGAGGCGTTTTCGACCGAATATCCTCAGAGTTCACTAACCTGCCTGGAAACTGAGTGTGACTCGATGTTGTCTTGTATACAACGTGGGCTTCCTAACCCTGCGAGCCTGAGTTAGTATATCACTTTTTTTTTTTTTTTTTGGGGATACGGACTCGGATCTACCGAGTCCGCTGGAGCCTAAGCTCATAAGCGGCTCTTACTCCATACCCTGAGAATCCATTAGCTGTACACTTCACACCCGTACTACGCGGGCGTTTCGGTCGATAAGCGGTTTGTCATACGCGCACCGCCGTGAACGCCCACACGAAGCCGAGTGAGCCGTGTCACAGCTCGCCGCAACCTTATAGTGTAATGGGCAATAGCTGGATTCAAACCCAGGCCCGCTGGGTTGCGAATCGAGCATTGTATCCATTACACCATCGAGGCGCGCTAGTATATCACTATAGCCAATGTCAATATGAGGCTGCGGCGAGATGTGACACGGCCCACTCGGATTCGTGGGGGCGTTCCCGGTGGTGTGTGTTCACCAAACCGAGCACCGCCCGAAACACGCACGTAGTACGAGTATGAGTGCACAGCTGGATCAGGGCATGAAGTATGAGCCCAAAGAAGGCTTTGGCCCCCAGTAGAACACTTCTTCCTCCAAAACCTAGAAATTGACAAAGTGTCCTCGAAACTGGCCTAGAAACTGAATCGCAGGCCTGGAAACTGACCGAGTAATCAGCAAACTACTACACTAGTGGCCCGAAAACTGACTAAGGCCCGTATTCATAGTCGTCACTGAAACTGAGTACTTATTTCTATTCAAAACAGATGGCTCACATTAGGACGACCGTTTTGAAGGCGTTTAAGCAAATAGGTACTCAGCTTGAGTAACGACTGTGAATACGGCATTAGAAGCGACATGAAAATGGTCAAAGGGGACTGGAAACTGAAAAAGTAGCCTGGAAGTTGACAAAGTGTCCTGAAACTGGACCACAGGACCGGAAACTGACGAAACGACTTGGCAATCGTCAAAAGTGATTTTCAAACCGACTGAGTGACCAGGAAACCTGGCTACGTAAGCGGCTTCGAAACTGACAAGTGCCTTGAAACTCTAAAAGCGGCCTGGAAACAGTCAAATTGGCCTGGATACTGACGAAACGCCCGGGAAAGTGGCAATAACCGGCTTGGAAACTGACAAAGGGTGCTGGGAACTCACTAATGGTGGATTTCACCACCGAGGGTTAAGGTTTGAGTTTCGTTAACTCAGAATTAATAGGAGGTCTGTTCGCGGAGAAAATGTGTAGGGTAATGTAGTGTAGTGTAGTGTAGGGCAGGTTGGGGTAGCTGGTGTAGGCGAGGGCAGCGAGGATTTCTTTGTTACACGAACGCTTTCAGAGCAGCCAGTGTAAATTCATAACAGTCGTGATATTTTCTCACTCCTGTACATGTTAGATAAGAGTTATCAATTTATAACAGTGGAGTAACTTCGGGCAGCCCGGAGTAAATCCGAACTCATTGCGAACGCCCTACACTCGCTACACTAGCTAAACTAACTACACTCGTCTGCTCGCGAACGCTTTTCGGGCGCCCGAGTGTACCCTCGGGCAACCTAGTGCAGCTTCGCGAACAGACCTAGGAAAAATGCGTCACAATTTATGTAAACAATGTTAGAGTTTGGTAACTCCAACCTAACGACCGGTGGTGAAAATGACCATAAGTGGCCTGGAAACGTAAAAAGCGGCTTGGAATCCCATAAATTCACCTGGGTACTAACGAAGTGGACTGGAAACTTATTTTTTATTCTTTTTCTTTACCAGAAACTAACTTTTTCAACAAAAGTCTGAAAAACCCATCCAGAATCTGATTGCTTCGGCTATAAAACACGTATTTCAGCCATGTTACCGCAAAACTGAATCGCAAATTCTACCCCAAAATTATTTTTCGTAATCATCATTTTGCGTTTTAAAGTAGGTAATTGTTGTATTCAATTCAGGCCCGTATTCATAGTCGTCACTTAGACTGAGTTTTCGCTTATTTTGACTCATAACGGATGATTCAGTAATTAAAACGACCGACTTGAAGTCGCTTAAGCAAATACCCAGCTTGAGTGACGACTATCAGATTTGGCCCTCAATCAGATTTGGTGAAAAGGGCGACTTTTGCTTGAAGTAGGAAGGGGCGATCGCCGTATTTGCCCCCTCCTCGATTTCGCCGGTGTTCCCGAGTCACCTTCCTTTTCTATTGTCTTGGCTATGTCAATGGCGAGAATCTATGAGGATTTCATCTCTTTTAAACCTAAATTTAGCGGATCTGGTACTTTCAGAAACCAGTCATGGAGTTTGCTCATTTGAGATCCATTCTGCTAGTATCCAAAAGAGAGAGAAGAATGAGTGATAAGTCTCCCTAAGAAAGCGCTACAACTGTGAAGTTTCTATCGGGGACGCGTGCTCCCCTTTGCACCTCATTAGATACGGTCCGGCTTCAAGTTCAAAATGAACGTTTCAATTCATGGTCCTTCCTGTGGCATTTCTTCTCTTTTTTATAGGCAGATTCCTCTGCCAAATGACCAGTTGTCTGTAATAATGGTTAGTTTTGGGTAATAATGGCCAGTTTTTAGTAATAATGGCCACCCTTCGATATTAATCACCAGTTATAGCTAATAATTACCAGTTTTGGAAACTTATGGCCATTTTTGGGTGTTAATGTCCAATTTTTGGTAATAATAGCTAGTTTTGGGCAATTCGAAGGCCATTTATGGATTATAATTTGGCCCGTTTCGGCCAATTATCTCCAGTTATGGCCTTTTATTGGGAAATAATAACCAGTCCAGTTTTGAGTAATCGCCATTTTTGGGTAATAATAACCAGTTTTGGGCAATAATTGCAGATTTGTGTAATTGCAATGGCCAGTTTTCGGTAATAATCACCAGTTTTAGGTAATGCTGGTCGTTTTTGGGTAATAATGGAGGTGTAATAAAGTCCTGCTATGAGTAATAATGGCCTTTTTTGGGAAAATGGTTGGCCACACATGTGTTCGTATTGGACAAATATCTTCCAATATTAATTATTTTCTAACATTGCCTAAAAACCGACCAACAGGAAATTGAAACGCACTGTTAAATATTTGGCAATATTTGAAACATGTGTGACCCTCATTAATAATGACAAATTTGGGGGAATAAGGACTATTTTTGGGTAATATGGCAAGTTTTGTGTAATAATAGCCAGTTTAAAATAATAATGGCCAATTAATAATGGCTTACGAGGCTAAAATTAGGCAATGAAGACTGAAAATCTGACTTTTATGCGAGGAACTGGTCTTGGTTCAGTGGCGTAGCCAATGCTCCATAGTCCCTCCCTTCACCTATATATAATCGCTGAACATCGTTGGTGGGCAAGACCACTTTTCTGAAGGAAAATGATGACTGGAAGATGTTAATGTGGGGCGGGGGCCATTGTTCCCCCGCCAAGAAAACGGGTCAGGTACGTGCCAGAAACCCCGCTTTACCGACGAGCGTATACTTTCCTCCAAGGGAAACAGGGGGTTCTCCCTCTTCCCTTAGAAAAATAATGGAGACGCTTCAAATATTTGAAAAAAAAATCTCACCGTGATAGCCACCGTTCAGGATTGACACGTAGTGATGCGAGTCACGGAGGAAAGACGCAACGATCATATGAGTGTACTGATCCTGTTCAAGGTATCCGCACCCTATGAAACAAAGATGTTCACCAGCGGCTGACGAACCAGCCAAAAGGGCTTGACGCTGAGCGGATAAAAGTCCTTGAACCGCCATTTTATACACATCGCCGGCTTGTAACATCTTAAATAAGGGGAAATTGCCGGTTACTTGATATTCTGTGGAGGTGGTGGTTGAGGGGGGATTTAAAACTCACTAAATTACAGTCTAAGTGAAAAGCGGTGGGCATATGACCGGCGTTGTACTGATCCGCTGGTCGACAATCGACTAGAAAAAAACGTACACCTCCTCCGCTCAAATCGGGAGGTGCGTGAAGGCTGTCGACCAGCTCGGAAATATTTACCGGCAGGCAGAGAGCTTGCGTGATGTTTTTTATGACTTCAGGATTGCTACCATCTCCGAATAGACACCTCTCCAAGTCCTGCGGAGGGTTGTTCAAGATGTCACGGAACAAATTAAAGGATTGTTGGGGAAGGGGTGGGGGTACCTCTTTAAACGAGCAGGGTGTTCGATCGTCGTAGTCCTGTGCTAAGGAAAAAAAATCGTTGATGTCGGTTTTTTTCAACGCAGAAGGAGCGACGGACAACATGGAAACGATTTGCTCTTTGGTCGAATCAGTCAACTTTAAAATTTGCTCCCTATAGAACATAATTGAACGATAAACTTGCGAGACTTTGACACATTATTCGATGGGAGAGGTTTACCTCATGTTGATGACCATGACGACTCCCAAAAAAAGCAAGAAAAAAGGTTCCTGCTGCAAAAAAATCATGTGCCACATGTGGGTCGTTACCGGGAGGGAGCACGTCGCCGAAAAAAGTGACTGAAACTAAGCGTTCCTCTGGCATTAAAAATAATGCCAGCATTCCAACAGGGAGGGCCATGCTCACCCATACTGTGCTGTACTGTTCAGGTGTGATACGCCTGGTGTCGAGGAATGAACACAAAGTTGGGTCGTGGTATAGAAGGACTAAACGAAACAAATGGTAGAAGCAGACGTGTCTGGGCACGTATTTAGACGCGATGGACTTGAAGAGATGATATGTGTCCGAGCGGGGTAATTTCAAAGCGATTAGAGGCAATAGAAGGTCCAGCCAGCCATTGTTGGATGAGTATCGGACACCACTCGTTTTCCTGTGGTGGGTTAGGATTGTCTCCAAATCCGACACAACTGACACCTTTTCCTCATCATCGTTACCTAATTTAGCTGTGAACACAAGGTGTGTGTGGACCGGGGGGGGGGGGGGTAATGACGGTTACAAAATACCAAATCTGGGTCCCGTACCAACAATTTGCTGACAGTCTTGGCGGATTAGATTCTGTTCAGGTAAGTCAAATATTTCGTCGAAGTTTTGCGTTTTGCACTCATCGACGAACATATCTTTCCATGTACTAGCGAGAACATCTTTAGACTCAAGGTCTTTTTCTATACCATCCTCTGCAGAGTCAACGTTATCTTCTTTCAGTGCCGATTCCAGTTCAGCTATCCTGCGGAACATGCCAAATGGGTGAAACGCTAGTAAAGTGGTGAAAATGGCAGACTTTTGAGCAGGGCGTGCCAATCTGAGATAAAAAATCGGCAAGGTCAACAAATTAGGCAGGTTTTGTGAGACTCATAAAACTCGCTTGTCCATGTAAGCTCAAGGTCTTCAAAGCACACGAACTACTCTCATCTTCGGACATATTTGAGAACAACAAAGTAAAATCAGTTCCACGTCACTCGACTCAGCACTGAATGTCATGACAAACTGCCCGGATTCGGGCACTTATTTTAAAGGAACTCAACAGGAATGAATGTAGACAACTAAATATATATCGACATTTCATGATAATGTTAAGTGGTTTAAGACCTTTTTTCAGTTTTTTAAAAAGTTGAAGATGTCCCAAATCTCAATAACTGAGATGGCTTACCAAGATTTAACGTAGGGTTCGTCCTTGGCCATTTTTCCATAGTTCATTCACAGAAACTCACATACACTAGCTGAAGTAATTAATTACAGCCCAAAAAAAAATTATAAATTAATAAAATACACGAAATCCATATTGACAGGACATGAGCACAGGACCGTTTATCATTTCCTTTTCTTATCGCCTAACCCTTCCTCCCCACCAAAGCTGGAGTTCCTTTTCGGTTGCATAAGTGAAAGGTTTGGCTAGTGTCAAAAGGGGGGAAGCTTGGATAAAAAAGAAAAAACGTGATAAATAAAAAAAACGTAGTTTTCTCCCATTTTTGTTACAATTTGCCGTAGTGAATTAATTATCTTTTCAAGTGGGATTTTAATGAGTGCAATATCAAACGGTAGGAATCAGTGAAATGTCGGGAAACTCACAGGCAAATTGGTCGCGTTTGGCTATCGCTCTCGCCGTAGGTGTGCCTACTGCCGGTCTCGTGTATTACATCTACACAAAAACCGCTCGAGCTAATAAATTTGGGGATGACGGTGGAAAATCGAAGGAGAAAAACGGTACGGCTTTGAAAAGTCAAGCGGTTGAATCGACAGTGTTAGAGGAGAATGAAGTGAGTTTTCACATTTTCCTTTGTCATGCGAGTCGGTGTAGTGTTATGCCTGTGGTGTTTTTTAGCCAGAGGGACCCTTGGAACGGGCGCTGTCGTTGAAAACTCAAGGGAATGGATTCTACAAGGCGAAAAAGTTTCAGGATGCTATTCGATGTTACAAAGAGGCGATCGAGCTGTGTCCGAATGAGAAAGAGTATCTGTCGGCGCTTTACCAGAACATTGCCGCAGCTTACGAGTGTCTGGTAAGTCTTCAGTTCACTAAACTGATTTCTTGATCCGACAGCAGTACAGGAATCATTTAAACCATTTAAAGGCAATTGTTCATTTATTTAGTACCGAATTTGTTGTGAGCAGACGCCCTCATTAGCTTTATCCCCAATGGCGAAGCGAGCGGCTTTTACTTCATATAACGAATTACTGTACTAACGCTTTCTTAAGCGCCCCATACACTATGCGATTGCCTGCAGGCCGTCGCCTCAAGAGGCGACCGTCCGGCCAAAATCGATGGGTATCATACACTGTCAGTCAACGATCTCACGTCCGATCCTAGCCGGTCCTACGGCCACACACCTTCAGTTTTCACGGACTGCAGGTAAACTGCAGTCCATGGCCTTCAGATTAACTGAAAATGTGTGGGTAACCCCGATCGACGGCCTCACGATTGCCTTCAGTTAAACTGACAGTGTATGGGGCGCTTTAGTTGTTTGTGATTTTTCCGCAGAAGTTACCATTTCTTAGAACAGGGGTTCCCAACCTGGGGGTGCGCGAAAGGGAAATAGATGATGACGGTCAGGTGCTTGCAGAACAATGAAAAGGATAATAAAAGCAGCGGGCCGAAAACATCTTTTGTAACTTCGATAACCCCTATCCCTTTCCACGAGAACCCCGGCTCTTGTAATTATCCACGCACTCGTAGGCCTATTTAAAAAAGAAAAACTAATCAAGCCAAAAACAACGTTTTTTCGTACAAATTATGCCGTAACTCGAGAAGTAATTATCCCACGGACTTGGGGTTAGTTTTTATCAACGCAGCACACAAAACTACATAGGATTGGACACCCCGTTTGGGAATTTTTGTTAATCGCTTATAGGGATGAGTTGGTCAACGACCCCCCCCCCCCTTTAAAAGGACGTTTGCCACCCCGTATTGGGTCCTCGAAGTATCGTAAAGTAAAGTATTTTAGGCCACATTCGAAATTGTACCGTTTTTTGCCGCTATTCTGGCATTATTTCCTGTACTAATAATGAAATGAATGTGTATTACATTGCAACGAAATTTCATTCCTGCGGCTTTGACTTGAGAACGACTATTTTCAGTCAAGTAGTCCTTTTTTTAATATATTTTTTGGTGCGGACTTCCCGGTCATGCCGAGTCCGACGGTACCAAACCCACCGAAGGATCCCCCATCAGCTGGCTGATACACTACTGGCAAGTAGGGATATAGTTAAAAAGGGAAACAGGAAGCATTCCGGGTGCACTTCCTGAGTAGCCCCTTGTGATTCGCGTGCGCTGTTCTTAAGGAAAGTTTACGTTACTCCGGTGTCAATCCGTTAATTAGGCGAAGATTGAGAAAATAACGTGCTAACGGCTGTTAAAAAAAAATCGCGGCTAAAAGTGAGGAAAATCGCTTGTACGCTGCACCCATTCACGGGTGAAATTGATAAAACGCACCCATTCCAAAATGAAGAAAATATTCCAATTCAGGTAGGACAAATAAAAAGCCACTAATTTGTGGCTGAAAGTAAGGAAAATTCGCGACTAAAATTGAGAAATTTCGCTCACTTTCAGTAAAAATGGAGAAATATCGCTCTTTCGCGGCTTACATTGAGGAAACGCCCAAAGCCAAGGTTTTGCGATGCGAGACCTTGATGTCACCTTGAGTGAATTGATAAGAAGCTCTAATTTGCAGCTAAACTTGAGGAAAAACGCTAATTTCCGGCTAAAATTTATATAAGCGCTCTTTCGAGGATTAAATTGAGAAAACGCACCTATTTCCGGCTTTTACGATGCTGTTAAGTCCAGGTCAAAATAAAGGAAAGACACTAATGGTTTATGGAGGCCTCTTCACGACTAAATTCAGAAAAAAAGGCTCGTTTATGGAAGGAATGAGTAGATAAACACTCCTTGGTGGCTCAAAATGAGGAAAACCGTCAATTCGCTGCTAAATTGAGAAATATCATTCGTTCACGGATAAAGTTGAGAACAGACCGCTCATTTGCGCCTAAAATGAAGGAAAAACGTACATCTGCGTTTGAAAGTGAGAAAAGCTGCTCTTTAGCAGCTAAACTCGAGGTAACATAGCAATTCGCTGTTTCGCGATGAAAAGTTCAGGCAAAAAATTGAGAAAGGACGTTGGCTAAAATTGAGTAAAAGGGCTCAAGAGCAAGGGGCATTAGAATTGTGAAAAAACACTCGTTTGCGGCTAAAACTAAGGAAAAACAAAAATGAACTTCCTTGTGCGCCCCCTCCCCCTTTTGAGAATAACATTCACTCCAGAAGGTAAGATGGAGACAGCCCTGTTCGGTGCGGGAACGAAAACCATTGTAGTTTATCAAACGCCCAATCATCTTTTTTTTCTTCTTCATTTCATTTTAGTGTCGCGAATAGCCTGTTTGGCCATTAGTAGGGGCTCATATAGTCCATATAGCCATTTTGAATAGGCAAATCGTAAGTAGCGCCGTCTGTGGGGCGCAAATTATCAGGTTGACCATTTTTAGAGCTTGCCAGTTTGCCATCTTTAGGATTGCCAGTTTGCCTCAGTTTCTAGTTCGCTAGCCAGGTTTGGTTGCTTCAGGTTTTTGAATCGCGAGTGGACAGCTTGGCCATTTTCAGCGAACGGGTCTCCAATTTGAGCATTCTCAAGGCGCGAATCGTAATTTTAATGGAGCATAGAGTCATTTTTGCCATTTTTAAGGCGTTAATAGTGACTTTGACTATTTTAAGGGGACAAACTGGTCAGTTAAGTCATTTTTTGGGGCGCAAACGGTTATAGTTTAGCGATTTTCAAGGCGCGAGTCGTCACTTTAGCCATTTTCAGGGCCTGAATTTGTCATTTTTTTAAATCGCAATTGGTCGGTTTTTCAATTGCTGAGCCCAGATTGTTAGCTTCGTAATTTTCCTGGCGGATACCGTCAGTTTAGACATTTCAAGGGTGGATTCAGTCATTTCGATAGCTTCAGTCACGTTTAGTGCACGAATAGTTGGAGGCATTGAATGCGCGCATCGTTAGTACGCCATTCACACGAACGAAACCCTCTGCTCCGCCCTCAGTGAGAGGACAATTTTTTAACGCACGACTTGACAATGAGTTGCCCGGGGACTTTTGGGGGTTCTATATTTCAATGGTTTGCTAGATTTAGCGCGGGAGACTAAAGCATCAGTTTTAGGGCCTCTGGTTCTGAGGCAAATACGATCCATTTGCTAAGGCCCACATTTGCTCCATCGTCCATCCCCCTTACCACACCCAACCGTTATTGAATTTGCATGGTTCAGTTAGATCCAGCAAAGTGCAGGATTGATCCACACTGGTAGCAGTGGGTACCCAGCCGCACTTTTGACTTGATATTTTTTCTAAAATACCTGTTCGAGTATCAAGTTTGAGTTTTTGGGGCCCAAAACTGGGCACTTTAGCCGTGAAGGCAGAAAAAAAGCCCTAAATGTCAGCTGCAAGAACACGCGGCTAATCTAACAGATTGAGGGCGTAGACTGGCTCCAAGACTTCACAGAGTTGAAGATGAAATTCGTGTGAAACGGCAAATTCAGGGGAACATTGGAAAACCACGACACGGCGAGTTGAAAATCCGTGATAAACGCAACAATGAAGGCAAAATTGATAGAAAATACCCCATTGTGGAGTGAAATTCGCGAAAAAAGGCACATCCAAGGTAATATTTCAGTGAAACATTACATTTAGGGGAAAATTCACGCTAAACGGGGAAAAATTGAAAGAAAAACTAATTATGAAGAGTTAATAAACCTGGAAAAATCCACATGAAACGACACATTCTAGGCAAGATTTCCGCGAAATGTCACATTCAAAGCAGATTTCACGCGATAACTTCGATGTATTTTATGTATTTTTATGTAGAGTTTGCAATTATTGTCAATGTACGTGTCGATATATCTCCCCCTCCTCACCTAACTCATTTTTAGGTTATTACGTGTGCACTAGTGTACGTTTTCTTACGTTCGTTCGAAACTTTTTTTTTTTTTTTTTTTTTGCGTTTTTTCAGAATGATTTCGAAGAAGTAATCAAAAACTGTTCAGAAGCCATCAGCCTAAAACCAATATACTTGAAGGCCCTACTGAGGCGGTACAAGGCCAATGAAAAATTAGGGAACCTTCGAGCGGCCCTTGAAGACGTTACAGCCTGTTGCATTCTGCAAGACTTTAAAGTGAACGATGAAATCGCAAGTGCTGATAGGATATTGATTTCTTTAGGTAAATAATTGAGGGGAGCACTACTTTCACCCCCTCCCCCAATTTCACTTTTATCTCGTTTCTCCTTTTTTGTGTATACATTTTTTTTTTGTAGGAACCTTAAAGGCGGAAGAATTTTTAAAAACGAAAAAAGTTGTTTATCCGTCCAGCACATTCACCAGCCACTACCTATCGTCTTTCTCACAAGATCCCATTTCCAAGTACTATTCCGTAAATGGAGAATCTTCAGAGGAAGGAGAGGCGTATGTACCGGCCAAATTTTGCTCTCGTCCAGGTTTTTGGCTTTAACCAACATTTATGTGCAGGTTGTCAGGCTTAAAAGCGGCCAAACGTGCCCTTCGCGAAGAAGAGTACGATCGAGTCGTTCACGAGTGTAACGTTGAAATAAATTTGGTCAGAGAGACCGCTCAAATGCCTTCGTCCGACTATTACGAAGCCCTTCTGCTTCGCGGTACCATGTACGTTTTGAGCAATAGAGAGGCTCTGGCCGAATCGGATTTCAACACGATTATCGATTTGAAACCTGAAGTCGATCTTAAAGTTTACGTTAGCGCTTTATTGCGTCGTGCCGGCCTTCGAATGCAAGACGGCGACATTAATCGCGCCATGGATGACTTCAACGAGGCCCTGAGTGCGGACCCTAACAATTCTGACGTTTATCACCAACAAGCGCAGGTTCGTACACGGTGAATGATTCGTCCTCGCAATTATTTTAATTTTCACAAATCGTTTTGTATAGATGTTACTTATCTCTGATAAACCTGACGAAGCGATCGTCGCTTTTGAAAAAGCAGAAGAGCTGAACCCAAACTTCCCGCTCGTCACAGCCCAACGATTGTACACTCAGTACAAAATAGCGTCAGTCAAAAATGAAAGAAGCCGAGCTAAAGAAGCCATCGTGGCATTTGAAAAGTTAATCGCGGAAAACCCTTCACTCACCGAAGGATGCCTCCTTCTTGCTCAGGTATCTCAAATTTGGTATGTTTTCTTTCCAACGATGACGGTGCAATGTTTTTTCAGGTTTACAACGAGAGCAATGAATTTGATAAGTCTGAAAAAGTTATTAACAATGCCCTCAAGATCAACCCTAACAATGCCACGGTCCTTGTGCATAGAGGTAAAGCTTTTCTTTCGGTTTTCGCTCAAAACATATTCTCACTAGTGTTTTAAAGGCCTTTTAATGCTTCAATGGAAAGCCGATGTCTTGAAAGGAGTAAGTGACTTGGAGAAAGCGATTGAAGTCGACCCTAAATGTTGTTTCGGTTATGAAACTTTGGCGCCCGTCGAAGTTCAAAGGTGAGACGTCTAGCTCAATTTGAATAATATTTTTGTAATCGACGAATTTTAATTTTGAACAGAGGGAACTTGAAACGAGCCATTGAACTCTTCGACCTGGCTATTAATTTAACCAAGTCGAAAAAAGAGGCCGCTCATTTGTGGGCGTTGCGCGAAGCCGCAAGTGCCCAAGAGGTTGTCACAAGCCGACTTGGTATCCCTGCGCCGTCGTTGCCTCGTTAACTTCCCCTTCTATTGGATTCTTTTCATTTTTACCGAAGGCGATGATAGAGAGTTGACGCTAGGACTTGGGCCAAAGAATAAAAGTAACTAGATGAAAGAATCAAACATTTTTTTTTTGTTTTCGTTCAACTTGCCTTATTGTTGGCGTAATGTTAATTTTTTGTTTTTTCGTTTACGAATGAATGTGCAAGTCATGTACTCACATTATTTACCAATCGTTGTGCAGAATTAGAGCGATTAAATTCTGAACAGTCATCATATTTTATTAAAAAGGTACAGTCCCGTCGACCCAAGAGACCCAAATTAAGTACAATTTCGGGCAAAGTAGCGGAATTCTGGACCCCCTTCCTTCTTATCCAAAAATCCGCGAGTTTTGCGGCTAACATCCGCAACATCCGGTCCGCTCCGCTCATAAAATTTGAGTGATTGGGGACTGTTGTGCTGCTCATTGTACGAAAAATAGTTGAACTGTTTCGCGACAAAAAAAAAAAAAAAAATCGTTTGGGGGCATGAAAATTAGAAAACCCGTAAGCTGCGCTGTTCCGTTCGGATAAAATTGGTTGAAAAAAAAAAAAAAGAATAATAATCTCAGTTTTGGCAGTACGGAGGGGGAAAACAGAGAAACCGTGGGTTGGGGCGCGTTTCGCTGCTTGGGGGGCTATTCTGTAACTCTTAACGCGTGCGTTAGCAAATTTTCTCAGCTGATTACTTTCAATTATTCACCTTGTTTATTTCGCTAACGCACGCGTTAAAAGTTACAGAATAGGGGGGTTGGAGTCCAAAAATCGAAATTTGGCCTTGTTTTTATGATAGTGAATTTACTAAGTATATGAGAATGTGAAAAGGATTTATGTGGTATCCGGTTGGACAAGTCCACCGATAGACATTCTGGCAAGCCAATATTTGTGGCTAAAATTACAAAAATGGTTCGCTCGAGACGCTGGGAACGGGGCCTTATCAACACGCAAAAACATTTAGATGAGTGCAAAGTACTTTTAAAACGTGGGGGGGGGGAGCGATCGCCTTATTAACCCCCTCCTTGTATCCAAGGAGGGGGTCAAAAACTGTTCACAAGACTCTGGGCCGTATTCAGAAACCCTCCTTTACGAAGCCTTAGCTAAAGGAGTTGAAAAATGTGATGGTTTATAAAAACATGTCATCTGTTTTGAAGCGCTTAAAGGAGATGTAAAGGTTAAGGTTGGTTTCTGAATACGGCCCTCTATCTTTATTTTGTGCCCAAAATCCTGACAATTTGGTGCTAGGCAAGGCTCCCCAGACAATACAAAAATGTTATTTTTGCAACAGATAGCTAGGTACCGTTCTTCTTCAAAAACACACGTCTTCTTTCTAGAAACTGACAAAATGTTGGTCTTCGTATGATTTTAGGTCTGAAAATCACCATTATTAGGCAAGCAACTAATAAACCAGGAAGGTGTTAGGGGAGATTTAACCCCAAAATCTGCATTTCGGTACAAAAACTGACTTGAAAAACATGCAGTAGTGAACGTTTAAAGAAATGCCCGCTAGGGACTGCTAAGTGAGACCCCCTCTCTCTCTGCTTTGCAAGTTCAAGATTCAACAGCGCACAGTTCTTTATCTTCATTTACTATCAAATTAATTAATATTTGTTTTTGTCGGTGATTTCTCTCACAATGGGCTTGGCGTAATTTCACCTGTTCCTTAATTGTTTCTTGTTCATTTCGCCTAAGGAACAATTTCGCATGAAATATAATGGCAGTTTGCGAAAGCTGACAGTGAGTGATACAATTCCTTTCAAGTGCTAAAGGCAAAAAATGTGTTTCGGTCCATTGAAACGTATATGCCACTGGGGCCCTTTGACGGCACTCGGTCAGTAGTTTTTAAATTGCGCTTTGACTTCTATTGACCTAATCTGGCGTTTCTTTTTTCCCCCTCACAGGCATAATTAAAGTGATATCGTACATGATGGTTCATTGT
Source organism: Corythucha ciliata (assembly GCA_038030265.1). Lineage (NCBI taxonomy): Eukaryota > Metazoa > Arthropoda > Insecta > Hemiptera > Tingidae > Corythucha > Corythucha ciliata. Next base: position 28,149,857 of record CM075943.1, read on the forward strand.
TGTAACATGCTACTTCCTCCTACTGCAACGCTAGAAGGATTTCTCAATATGACGATTTTTCTCACTTTGAGTGGCTTAACGGTCTACAATTTTCTTAGTTCGATGTGCGAAGGCCCTGGTTATCTCCCGTTGAACTGGGCGCCGGTATGACTTCATTTTATTCTTGGCACTTCTCTTTCATGTTGCTGTTTAAGGAAGAAATAAGTTATTTGGTGTGGGGGGGGGGGCGCTGTTACGAATGGAAGGAAATCCATGGTTATTCCAGTCGAATAATGCTTTAAACAGGGATGTATATCTCCACATTTCGGTCCGAAGTTACCTAACATAATTAGGCTCGCCAACTGGTAATTGGGCCCCTCAATCATGGATAACCACTGCAGGAATGACCATTTTTCATCAGAAACGTACAAGTCGGCCTGGGTATTGCCAAGCTAGTCCTTGAATCTAAATTTGCGGACCAAAAATGGCTAATTCTAACCACAGAAACCTTCCTTATATGCTAAAATCCTCTAGTTTTGTGTACAAAATGATAATTAAGGCCCAAATACCTCCAAAATAACCTCTACTCAGAAAATGTGTCGTTTTAGCCTTCTAATCCGGATTTTATGTCCAAAACTGACAATTTCTCCCCAAAAAAGTGTTACCAACTGAGCTAAAATTTTAATTTTGGTCGCCTGGTATCAGGGGCGGATCATGGCGGGGGGCTCCCGGGGCAAAATTTGAGAGATATTGTCAGGCGATGTTATTTGGCGCTTCCAAAATTCAATTACCCCAATTTGACTGTTTACTTCTTAATGATCGCTTTTTTTCAATTTTACCCGCCAATTAGCGCATTCCTCATTTTTAGCCGTGAGTTAGCGTGTTTTTAATTGAATTTTAGCGGATATTTAGCGCTTTTTTGCCGTGAGATAGCGGTATTTCTAACTTTAAACCGTGAATTAGTGGTTTTCTCGATCATTAAAATTGTCATTAGCCATGTTGTCGTGGAGTTATTCTGACGTCCGGGGTGATACAGTTGTTGTCTCTCCACAAAAAATTGTTTTTATTTATTTATTGGTCGAATTGATTTTCAGCCTGTCTGGGCCATCATCAGTACCATTATTTAAAATAAAAAGTTAACGAGTGTGGACGACACACGAAAACTCATTTTAAATAATGGTTCTGATGATGGCCTAGACCGGCTGAAAATCGATTCGACCAATAAATAAATACCTAAAAACAATTTTTTGTGGAGTGACAACAACTGTATCACCCGGACGTTTTTATCAATTTTAGACGCTGATTTAGCTGAAGAACTATACACGAGTGTTTTTTCTCAATTTTGGCCTGGAAGTTTAATAAGAAACCATGAATTGTTGCATTTTCTTGGACCATGAATATTGGAGTTTTTAAAAACTTTTATGAGTGTAATTGCCCGCATAACAGCAAATAATTAGCGTTGCTTCTCAATATTAGCCGCCTGAGAACGAACAGAAACTCGGAGTTTCCATTTTTTCTCAATTTCAGACTTACGATAGTCTTACCCGTAAGCTTTCTAATAGAAAAGCACTGTGCGCATGGACCTCAATAGGCTATTCTGGAGTCGAGAAAAAACTACGATAAGCTAATCATGCCATTTTCGGCGCTGACGGCCCCTTATGGAGACGTTTTTGGCTAGAGATGGTAAAAATGGACCTGAAAATCACCCACTTAAGCCCTCAGCATAATGGCCAAAATTTAAAATTGGAATCGCTTATCTCTGAGGCTTTTGACACGGGCATGCCAACAATCGTATAAAAGAGTCTTTGAAGTGGATTCCTCTATTCTTGGGGCGACAAAAAGCCAATTCCTGCCCTGCCTGGGATAGTAACTGCGGTAATTTAGCCCCTCATACTCCACCCTTCCATCCCAACAGTTCTTCGTTAGGAACTCACAGGCCTGTTAACTATCAAGTTGTAGTCCTCAAGAAGCCAGTTCTTGATCAGAAGAAAAGGGCAACACATCTCAAGCCTGCCTGGCGCAATCCCCCCCCCCCTTCAGAAAATACAGCATGGTTGGGTTTTCTAGCAAGCGAAAACCCGTTAAATTATCTCGTTGAAAAAACAAACACACTAAATTGAAATGTTTACTGAGCCAAAAATCGGAAAATTGGTTTCTTATGGTGGATTTCACCACCTTCGCTTAATGTTCGGCTTAAGGGAAAAAATGCATTGAATTTCACGTTACAAGGTGCGGCTTAGTTAAGCTTAGGTGGTGAAATCCACCATTAATGAGCCAAATCTGTGAAACGAATCATTTTAATGATGCAACCCTGCAAAAAAGTGTTTTCAGCACGCCAAAACCCATAAAATAGGGTTTTTAGTGGGCAAGGCTGGCGACATTGTTGTTTTAGTGTGCCAGAATTTCTATAATGGTTTATTAGTGTGTAAAATACGCGTAATCGGTTGTTGAATGAAGCAACCCTGCGAAATTGGGGTTTTCAGATGCAAAAATTCCAATATTTTTTAGCTAGCCCGACCCGTGAAAATTGTTTTTTAGCGTGGAACCCGCAAAAATGGTTTGAGCCGCTGAGCCAGGCACCCGAAGATGAACGAGGGAACTCCATGAAAATGGATTTTTAGCTTTAAACGTAAACGGAAATGATTTTTTAGTGAGCCGGACTCGCGGAAATGGTTTTTTAGCCAATTAAAAATGGTTTTTAGATGAGAAAAAAGTGTGAAAATGGTTTTTTTAGTGAGCAAACTAGATAAATGGGGTTTATAGTGAATGAGACAGGCAAAAAGGGGAGTCGGGTTTTCCGGACTCCTCTGGACTTTGGTTGGGAACTCAAATGCTGAAGATGGCGAGCAGCCGAAACCGGTCCGTGCTTGACGAACCTCAACGAGGGAAGACAGACAATGTAGGCTCCTACGGCTACAGATTTATGCATGATTCAATGTGCTAAATCTAATAAATTATTAATATTTTTTAGTGATCTTGATCCCAGAAAATGGTTTTGGACGCAAAAAAACTTCCAAATAAGTTTTGAATAATGCAACCCCTGCGAAATTGTGATTTCGACAACAAAAAACCTAGAAACTGGGTTTTCAAAAATACCGCAAAATTGGGTTTTCGGCAACCAAGGATCCTGAAATTTGATTTTAGCAACAAGAACCCGTTAAAATGTTTTTTTTTTTTAGCCTGACCCGCAAAAATGTTTTTTTGGCTCGAATTTTACGGATTTGGCACTTGAAAAAATCAATTTCGCGATTTTTAACCTTTCCAAACCCAAATTTTGCGGATTATTGGCACTCACAGAACCCAATATCTCGGGTTTTACTCACCAAAACAGCAAATGTCGCTGATCGGCTCGTCAGAAACCAATTTCACGGGGTTGGCTTCTTAAGAATTAATTTTACGGGGTTCACTCACCCAAAAACGCAATTTCGTGGAATTTTCTGCATGAAATACAAAATTTCGCGCTATTGACCCGCTCAAAAAACAATTTCGATGGATTGCCTTGTGTAAATTATCTCTTCCGCGCATTTGGGTCTTTCAAGCCCCTAATTTCGTGGATCGAGCCCTTTCAGAAACCAATTTCGTGGATTCGGCTTCTTAAAAATCGGAGCTTTGGAGCACTAGTTCAGATAAGACCTTTATCTGCTGCTATCCAAGAGAGAGAAGGAGTGAGCGTGAGAGAGAAAAAAACCGCCCTAGAAAAACGCTGCAACTGTGTGGTCGCCACCGGGGGCGTATGTCCCTTTTTTATTCATCTTGATACGCCCCTGTCCACTAAGGTAAGTTAAATTCCTGGGAAAACGTGACATTATGCATAATTCCTCCAGGGGTGTAGCCAGCCCGTGATCAAGAGGTGGGCAGCCAGCTAGGCATGGATCCACAGAGGTGGGGGGGGGGGGTGCTTACGTCTAGAGAAAAAGTTCTCGTTCGCGGATGAAATCTAGAAAAGTACATTTTGCGGCCAAGACAGAGGAAAAACACCCATTCACGTTAAACTTGAGAAACAAATCTCGTTATTGAATGGATATAATGAATAAATCTGTCGCCGGTATTTTAATTAATAAATTAATTAGACTGATATTATCCGGACGACAATGGAAGGGCATAGCCTAACACGATTCGAGTTTCGAGAAAAAATGGCTCCCCGGCGGGATTTGAAACCGCAACCTCTGGATTACCAGTCCAGCACGCTGCCAATTGCGCCACGGAGACGCCTTTGGGAGTCGTACTCCGAGGGATAAGCTGAGCCGAACCCCACCCAGGTCCATTGTTTCTTGAAACTCGCCGGTAATCCAGAGGTGCGGGTTCAAATCCCGCCGGGGAGCCATTTTTTCTCGAAACTCGAATCGTGTTGGGCTATGCCCTTCCATTGTCGTCCGGATAATATCAGTCTAATTAATTTATTAATTAAAATACCGGCGACAGATTTATTCATTATATCTATTCAACAACATCTAGATAAGATAAAATTCGGCGTGGTTTACCGATCAGGAGAAGCGCCTAGAGTTTCGAGAAACAATGGACCTGGGTGGGGTTCGGCTCAGCTTATCCCTCGGAGTACGACTCCCAAAGGCGTCTCCGTGGCGCAATTGGCAGCGTTCTGGACTGGTAATCCAGAGGTTGTGGGTTCAAATCCCGCCGGGGAGCCAATTTTTCTCGAAACTCGAATCGTGTTGGGCTATGCCCTTCCATTGTCGTCCGGATAATATCCGTCTAATTAATTTATTAATCTCGTTATTCGCGGTTGAAATTGAGAAAACACGCCAATTTGCGATTTTGCGATGCAGTGTTCGGGGCGGAATTAAGAAAATGCGCTAATTCACGGTTTATAGAACTCTTTTCACAGCTAAAATTGACAAAATAAATTGCCGTTCAATGTAGAATTGAAAAAAATCACTCATTTGCGGCTGGAATTGAGGAAAAGCGCCAATTCACGGCTAAAATTGAGAAATGGAGCTCATTCACGCAGGTAAAATTGAGAGAAGGCGCCAGTTCTTGGTTTCTCAAACATCGGTAAACATTGCGAGAAAGAGCTAATTGACCGTTTTTATACATATATATGGCAAGTTTGCGGGTGAAATTGAGAAAGAGCGTGACTTAGCGCATACATTTTTGAAAAAAGTGCTTATTCACGGCTAAAATTACGGAAAATTGTTCGTTAGCCCGTGAAATTGAGGGGTCAAAATTAATGAAATTTGCTCTCACGCGGATTATGTGAACCTTTTCACTGCTAAAATTTGAAGGGACAAAAAATTGCCCAAGGCAGAATTAGGAAAAAGCACTAATTTGCGGCTAGAATTCAGGGAAAACGAATTGGCGAAAATGTCACCGTTTGTTGTTGATCGATGGAATTCTCGTGGCTAAAATTGAGAAATAGCGTTCATCCATGTGTTTGAGGAAAAACTGTTTTAGTGCATTTCATTCAAAAAATGCACTATTGGTCTCGCCCTGATGGTCGCACATATGGGTAGCGATACTTTTTTTTCACGTTTCAGAACCCCTAGAACACGAATCCGAGGTCGGTTCGATTTGATATATATATAGCCCCTCGCTTGTTAGCACGATCGCAGGCGCAATTTTTGACTTAGGGCAACCAAATTTGGTCTAAAAATCAATAGCGTGAATATCTCGGACGAGTTCGTGATCCAGATGAATCGGTCCACGGGAACGGTGTAAAAAAGGGGTTTGAATTAGTTGAAAATTCTCTACCGCACGGCTGTTGCTGCAATTGCCCCCAAAATTGACTCGAGTAATGAAAAATGAACGCGCTTTCGTATGAGACCCTTGTGAACCAAATCCGTTGATATGGCAGAGGAGTTCTCGGCGGAGGGGAGCTATTAAATTAACGCTATGCCTTACTGGACCAACCAATTACCAAAAAATTTCATTGACACTGAATTTTGAGCCGTCTCTTTTATTTGATTTGCCTACAGCCTAATAAATATTGAGTAAAAAATCCTGAGTGGGCCAAAAAGGGAGGAACAAAAAAAATTTTTTAAAAATTGTTTCGGATTCGAACCCAGGCACTCCGCATTGCGCAATGGTGAAATTGTGACATGCCATTTTTAACCTAATTTAACTGATCTGAAAATTAACGTAACCTGAAAAAGTTTTGTTCCGACGGCAGCCTGTCGGGAAAAGTGCATTTCATTCATGCGACAATCGAGTCAAACCTCATAAGTTGGACCGATATCAATCAATTATGAATGAAATTTAGGCCGGGATAAAGATTTTAATTGCAAATAACTCCTCTAACAAGAGTCCACCTTCCCATATCGTATAGGCAACCAAACCGACTCTGTTTCATTTTCATCATTTTGTTCCCCCTCAGTTGGTGCCAAAAAAGGGACCTGCGGTAAAAAGAAACACGATTTTATGATTTTGACTTTCTATACCACGGCCTAAATGTGATTCATAATTGATTGATATCGGTCTAACTTATGAGGTTTGACTCGATTGTCGCATGAATGAAATGCACTTTTCCCGACAGGCTGCTGTCGGAACAAAACTTTTTTTTTTGTTTTTTTTTGCGGCTGAAACTGACAGAACGTACCAATTTGCAGTTAGGCAATGCCCGGTGCTGGCCGTAATTGAGATAGTATATAAAAAATGCGTTATTTCTCGTTTTTTTTTTTAGACCTTTTCACGGCTAAAATGAAGAAAATGGGCTAGTTCAAGTTATAATTGAGAAAAAGCACTCAGTTTCAGCTAAAATTAAGGAAAACGTCAATTCGAGGCTAAAAACTACTCATTCACGAGTAAAATCGGGGGAAAAAAAACTCCGTGCAACTACTCTTGAGAAAAACTGGATCCACGCCTGTGGGCCAGCTTCACTGGCGAAAATATCAGATGCACCATTGCCTTTTTGCAGGCTTATAAACAGGATCTGGAGGTGAGAATCGCGTCAATTCGCGGTCATCGGAGACTAAATTTGCACAGAAACGGCCACTACCCGTCAAAAAATTAATATCTGCTGGAAAACTGTCGTTTTTAGCCTTCTATTTAGGATTTTATGTCGAAAATTTGAAACTTATCCCCCACCCCCTCGGAAAGTGATACTTTTGGAGCCTGAAACTTTGAATTTTAGACCTGACACGGTAAACAGAGCTGGCATTTCCTCTCCCACCATAAGTCTGGATGGCACAGCGGGGTAAACACGATTTGAGCTAGCCAAAAACACACGAAAATTGCGCGTCGAACCTGCGAAAATGGGATTTTAGTGTGAAAAATCGGTTTCCAAGTTAAGCCGACCCTCGAAATCGGTTTGTCAGCAACAAACATCGGCGAATTTTTGATTTTTGGTGAAACCGATAAGCGAAAATGTGTTGTTTTTTTTTTAACCCTTAACCTGGCGATGAGGTAAATTTTGTAGTAAAAAAATATTTCTTGTTTTTATTCACCTATTTATTTGTCAAAATGACATAAATGATCAACGAAATCTATAATGGTACCCACATAGGGTCAATAGGGTCTGTCCTTGACTTAGGACGTTGCCGGCTCTTCCGATTTTAATAGAACCAAAATTATGTCATTTCTGTGTGACATTTCCCATTCATTGAAAGTGTAATTGCAGTATTTAGCCGTTGAAAGGTGTTCAGTCAAGCCAAATCTTACAAGTAAAGTAAATAATTTGGAAAATAAAACAAACCCAAAACAAATTTACTGTTCATACAAATTTTTAAAATTGAAACCGAATTTTCAGGAACAGGATTTCAAAGTAATTTGAAGAAACAAAATACCATGAACAGCCTCAGTCAAAAAAATACTTAAAATAACAAAAGAATGAAGTATCAAAACCACACAGCCATCATCACGGCCAATATTACAAAACAGTACCAAAAAAATGAATGATTGGTACAAACAACATAAGGCAGATGGGAGTCTTATGCCAACATCATCTGGATGTTTCGAACACTAGGTCTTTTTTTTTATGGGCAATGTCATTCATGAAGTACCTAACCTGCGAATCCAACCTGGAAAAAGTTTCAGCCACTCCAGGCTACGTCCGTTGAGAAGGACGTCAACTTCAACAACATATTTCCATTTCAATTCCCAATAATATCAAGAAACTAATGGTTCATAATGAAGATTAATACCCCAAAATTACGAATATGCATACCTTTGTTGATAAAAAGAACATTTTAGGCATTATTTACTGACGAGAAATTGGGGGCTCCATTTCATCAGCATCAACTTGTGGAGCTCTAATTTACTGTTGAGATAATGCCTTCTATCTTGAAGGGAGTGACCCTCCTAGCGGAATTTTTGGAAGCTTATAACTCAAGTAAAAAGTACAACGCCTCAAAGCCCGTAAACAAAGCCAAAATGGGTCCGAAATAACGTTGTTAAAGGAACGTCCTTTATAAAGGACGCTGCCGGGTTAAGGGTATGAGAAAAATCCGCAAAATTGGTTTTATGGAGAGGAATACAAGAAAGCCAGATCAGGGATTTTTTGAGGGGCGGGCAGCTGCCGCAGCTGGCTACGCCCACGAATTCCTCATTAATTTGGGTAGGGTTGGAGCTTCTCTGTCCCCCCCCTTGAGCAGAACTTTGGATCCACTGCCAAGTGGCACTCTTGTTTTCTGCTCTATCTTGCTGTGGTTATGGCAGTGATTCCGGCGTTTTTGGTCGCTTTGGCTTAATTTTCATTGCAAAAATGTCGAATGCCGACAAAAAGTAGAATGCCAGGAGCCTTGTGACTAGCCTGGGGCCGTATTACGAACCCGTGTGAAAATGCCACGTGATGCGGTTGATATGGCGGGATGGTGTTATGTCTTATTCGGCGTCCTTGGATCCCGCTAGCGGCATTTTTTCCCGACCGTTCGTAATAAGGCCCCAGGTGTGTGATGTCGCCTGCGACAGTTAAAAGTGTAGTTGCAAAGCGCTGGGAATTTCGTGTCGAAAGTCGCGCACAAGTGTGGACAAAGCTTGGGTAAGGGGCGCAGGCGATCGCGTGATCCCCCCTCCCCGGGAATTGAGAGGTACTTTTGACGGCAATGCAGTGAAAAAGTCTTCTAATCCATGGCGGGGGATCCCCTGGACCCTGTGTCCCATCCACATCTGTTTGTCTCTCTGGGGGCCAACAAACAGTCACTAGTCATTTCGCTAAGCGTCCAATATCAGTCTCTGCCATTTTTTTCAGGAGTATCCTTCGGACGAGAAATACCTACAGTTTTGTAAAATTTGTCAGGGTTATAAGGCTCCGAGGTCTCACCATTGTCGAAAGTGTACGTGCATTTTTACGATTATGAGCCGTCCTCATATTAAATACGTCAAACAATGTTAATTGGGCGGGATTTCTAGGTGAAAGATGTATTTTAAAAATGGACCATCATTGCCCTTGGATCAACAACTGCGTCGGACACGCGAATCATGCGCATTTTGTGGCCTTTCTATTTTTCGCTGTTTGTGGATCGCTCCACGCGTCTATTTTAATGAGTATTTGTTTGTATCGCGGTTTGAACAGGGTAAGTGCGAGCTTTTTGGAAAATTGTGTTGAAAAGTTATTTATTTCAGTTTTTTGAAAGGTTTGGCAGCCTGGATATGTGAATAACGTGCAGTTTTCTATATCCACGCTTGCGCTCACCGTATTTGGCATTGGCTTAGCGATTGGCGTTGTACTTTCAGTTGGAGCATTGCTGTATTTCCAGGTACTTCTATTGGCCCCTTCTCTCCTCTCTCAATATTCGATTCTAATTTCAACCATTTTTGTCATTGTAGCTTCGAGCTATCATAAAAAATAGCACAGGAATCGAAGATTGGATCGTGTCAAAGGCTTTTTTAAGGCGAAGCCCGGACGACCCTCCTTTCGTTTACCCGTACAATCTTGGTTGGAAGAGAAACTTTGCACAGGTGCGTAGGTAAGCCTCCCAGATATTATAAGGCTGTCCTAGACATTTTTCTTCAAAAAGCACCGTTTATTAATTTTGATTCGACAGGTTTTTAGTTGGAACATTGAAACGATCGGTGATGGAATTACTTGGCCCGTGAGAGAAGGGTGCAATCAGTTTACTCTGACGGTAGGGTTTTAAGACAAAGGGGAAGCTTATTTGAGTCACACTGTTCACCTCCCCCCCCCCTTATCTTTTTTTAAAAGATCGAACAAAAAGAGCAAAAGCAGGAGAAAAGAATGCGCACTCGGCGATACATCGTTGAAAAGGAATACAGCGGTCGTTGGTTCCCTCTTCGTCACGGGCTTGGCGTCTGTCTTCATCCGCCCCTGTCAGATGAACCGCGCATTCCATTAAAACCCTTGGAAACTGTCAATGTAACCAGGTGGCGGAAGTACGTACTCTCGACCTTGAATTTTTGACCTCTCTTTGATGATCATTGACGGTCACTATCTGCTTTATAATTCTCCTAGGTACTGGCTTTTCGGCGAGAAAGTTGATGAAAACACCAGTGAAGTGCGCGTTCGAGGCTGGTTCCCACGCGCTTGCGTCATTGAACTGGATGAACCCGAGGACGATTATGATGAAGTGGCAAAGAAGAATCAGTGAATTCAAGTGGTAAAAAATTTTCTTTATTCAAGTTACTGACATTATTCTTGAGTCATTGTATTTTCAGTTATCTTTGTTATTCATTGTCTCGCCTTCACGTGAGATTCGAGTGGGATTTTGTGGAATCTTCTAGCCAACCACCCGACTTTATCATTGTTCAATATCAACATTTCCTCCATTTACAGTTGTCCAAAAAAACACGAAGGGCGGTATTTCATTACATGCTCGACCCCATACTGTGCCTGTGCCGAAACAGAGCCTTACATGAAATTCTCCTGTGGAGCACTAGTAAGAAGATCACGTCTCTGACGGTTTTATTATTATTATTATTATTATTATTATACAGCCGATTTGAGTTAAATGTAAAGGCTGTATTCACGACAAAACCTAAAAATTATTCAAATTCCAGCTCCCGAGTGAGCCCCGTTCCGTTACTTTTAACTTGACTTCGTCCAACTTCTCTTTTATTACAATGAATTCCTATTTTTATAACCTGAACGTGTATTTATCAATAGTATTTACATCTACCTTGGAAAATTTCCCTCCAAAAACGCCCGCCTAACCATTTTTTTTTTTTTTTTGGCGAAAATGCCAAAATTCAAAATTGGACGAAACCGCGTATCTTGGAATTTGTCGCCATGGATAATCCGACTAATTTCCGATAATTTAGGGGCTTTGGACCGTTTTTCGAGGCCTCCACGAAACGACTGTTTGTGGTTGAAAAGTGAGTGTTACAGGCCGAAAACCTGTTTAGCAGCAGGAATCAGCCCGATTCACTAAGTCATGGCCCAAGTGTCCCCTTGTCAGCTCAGAAACGAAACAAGTGGATGTAAAGTCATTTGGTGGTTTCCGGGCCAAGATGTAAATTTGCGAGTTAAATAAGCGTTTTACAACAAGTAAACTTGATTATGTAACTGCAAATCAGCCGATTTTCAGGCGAACCAAATTCCCATTCCGTGGCACTAAATCGAAGGTTCCCGAGCCGAGTTCAAATTTTAAGGAGTAGAAGCCACGGGCGTGGCCCAGGTTCGGTATCCTTGAAATTTCGAAATTTGAAGGAGTTAATTGCGTGATGGTTGACATTTCTGGGGGACCCAACTCCGCGAAATTGATTTTCGGGTGTCGAAATTTGGTTTTTGTTATTACGAGACTCGGGGAATTGCTCGTTTTAAGGAGAATTGGTGAAGTGGTGCCCTTCCACCCGCTTCATCGGACCATGACCAGCTCAGTTCAGTTCTGTTTTGCTGGCCGTTGACAGCCTCCTATTAAAGAAGGATGGACAAATAAAATCCAGTGTGTACAAAATAAAGTAATATTTATATATTTTAAAACTTTCGAACCATTTAGCAACATGAAAAATAAATAAATTTGAAAAATCATACAAAGATTAAATAAATTGTTCTTAATTTGACCTTCGATAATTCAAAAATATAAAAAAGGTTGTTGTTATCTTACAATGGCTTTCACGTTAAATAACTATTCGTTGAACGCATGCTTACCTTTACAAACGCAAACAATCCGAGTCTAACAGTCTAATTTTAGTGGTAATTTGTATTAGACCGTGTAATTTACTTACATAAATTATTTACAATATAAAAATGTAAAAATTACCTAATTACACAAATAATTTTTCATTGTATAAAGCCCTGTTCACACGATGCAATGTTTGAAGTTATATTGCATGCTGGTTTTTTAAAAACATATGTTCCTTGGTAGTGACCGGATGTTTTTAAAAATCCAGCGTGCAATTTAGCTTCAAACATTGCATCGTGTGAACAGGGCGCTTATTCTATAACTCCGAAGCAATAGCTTTTTCGAAGTCATATGTTTATTTCATTAATTTCCTTCAAACAAATGAATGAAATTGACACATGGCTGGCGAAAAAAATATTGCTTGTTGTTAGAGAATAGGCCCCCAGGGCTTAAATGAAAGAAGAAATAACGATATATTTCTGGAAGCGAACTATTATCACGTTGAACGAAAGGTAACCGAAAAAATTGGTTCGCGGTAAAAATTATTTAAAAAAAAAGTACGTATGCCCAATAGGAACGCTCAATGTTTTGTCTGGGAATGCAAGGCTGAGCGTAGGATGATGGGGACGGACTTTTTTTTTTTATTTCCTCGTTCTTGTCGCTCGCTCTCATTTTTTTTTTTTTTTTTTCACTAACGTAGACGAGCTGAAGCAAAAGTCCATTGTTGCGTGATTGAACTCGAGTCGCACTGTTCGACAGTGAGACCACCGGCGTTTTGAGCCCTTCGCGAGTCAAGACAGACGCTGAGGGTGAAATGTTTTAGAAGACTGCCTCCTTTGTCGTCTTGAACTTTGATCCATTTCTAAATTAAAATACGAAACAACTCGAAAATTAACGAACTGAAAGAATTTACTATTAAGTAAAAAAAACCAACATACTTGTGTAATGGAATGGTCGCAAGGTCGCATTACAACCACTGAGGAAGGAGCATCAGAAGTGAGAGTGAGACAAAGGTCGTGATGCCTGAGAGCTCCCAACTCGGTCAGGCCCCACTCTTGATTGCCACCCGTCTGATGGCAAGGATAGAGACCGATGGATCCGCCGACCAAATGGCCCATGGTGTCGAGACAGTAGGGGCCTTGTTGAATGGTGCCCAGAGTCGATGGGACTGTCAGTTCGGGGTAGACGTGAGTCAGATACCAACTGAATGGTTTGCATTTGAGCGATTCTTTTAATTTTAGACGATCTTCAATGCTGCGGAGGATTTAAAAAGTGAAAACAAAACAAAATTAGAACACTCTGCTAAAAGCCAAAACGAAAAAAGAAAAGAATCGGAGGCTTTCGGGGACTTGGTTTGAGGACCAACCCCGTACCTATAGTGGATGGGAGGGGGAATAAGCTTTTATATGGCCAAATAAGGTAAATGGTACCTAAAGGTTCAAGGTGAATAGTCAGTTTTTTTGGTGGAATTGGACAGTTTTCTACTGAAAAACAAGATTCCGTGGTGCATACATAATACTCTCACCCTTCCACTACTACACACCACCCTTCCACTGCGACAAACCAAATAAATTTCGCGGAATTGACTTTGTGGATTATTGACATTCACAGAACCTTTCACGGGTTTTACTCTCTCGAAAAACCAATTTCATAGAATTGACTCCCTAAAAACCCAATTTCCCGGAATGGGGAACTTGCATGAAAGCCCGATTTGGGGGGAAAGTATACTAGTGAATTGGCACATGCGGACAAAGATATCAACGGTAGTTGCAGCCCGATTGGTGCGCCTAGTGATTTTTAAATAAATTTCAAAGTTCTTCAGGAGGAGATGGATGGTGCGAGGGAAAAATGACGTCAAAGAGCAGCAGTTTTGAAGCATTTGAGGAAACTCTAACATGTTTTGTTTACAAATAACAAGAAAAATTAAACCCCAGAAAACGTGTCTTCCCCCCTCTTCCCAACACCATCAATTTCATTAACTGCCCTTTGACGTAATCAAACCCCCACTCAAAATTTTTAAAAATGCGCCTAAAAAAAACCCTTGATTGATTTCAATGTTTAATTTGGGCAATTGTGTTGTTGAAGAGCCCTCTTCAAGAAACACCAGTGATTGAAAAATGTGCAAGTTTCCCATTGACTCATTCAAAAAAAAATTCATGAGCTTCGGTCCTTCAAAAAGCCATTCCGCGGGTTGGCCTCCTTGGAAATCCAAATTTCGCGGATTTGACGCTTACGGAACCCGCCGCGAATTTCGTCGTTTTGGTTGGTTCAAAAACTAATTTCGCCTTTAGCTTCTTTAAAAACACAATTCCAGTTCCGCGCTGGTTTGGATATTTCAAAATCTAATTTCGCGAATCCTGCACGCCAGGAAAACCAATTTCGCTGGTTTGACCCACTCGAAAGGATTATTTCGTGGTTATTTAGAATGTAAAATTAGGTCACCCCTCTCACTACCGATTTCGCGGTGTTTTGGCTATCTGAAAAAAATCAAAAAAAAATCGCGTGGTTGGTTCCAGAGGCGGAACTACACCCATCAGGGCTCAAGGCGGAAATCTCCATGAGGTGATTCAATCTTTAAATAAACAAGGAATATAATTTTAAATTATGGCGTTTTATCAATTTTAGCCACGAAGCCATCTTGCTCAATTTCAGCAGTGAACTAGATTTCAAAATGACAAAAATAACGCTTTTTCTTAACTACACAGCCACAAAGTTTCCTCCAGATACCACGAATTGGAATATTTTTCTTAATTTCTGAGACAAATGAGGACTTTTTTTTTTTTTCAAATTGTAGCCTACAGAATCGGGTATTTGCAGTTTTTCTCAATTTCAGAACGGTCTGAACAAACTGACCTCGACATCTAGGCTACTCTGGGGTCGAAAAAAATCGCCCAAAACAATAACGACAAGGCAAAACTCAATGGGGTGGATTTCAGCCACTATCAGTTTATGAATCAATCTTTCTGATTCTGCAATTAAAACAACAACTTCTTTCAGGGGGCGCAGTTCAGGGTTTTTTCGATGTTTAAATGAACATTAATAAAGAAAATGCTATCAAGCCCTCCCCTTCGGGGGATTTCCTGGAGAACATAGCTAGGCCGTAAAAACTGGGATCATAGCGCAAAAAAACAGCGCGGGGGAGAAGCAGGATGAACTCAAGTTGCAGGGATGAGGGTGCTGGGAGTAGAAATTTAACTTTGAGTCGTTGTAGAGGAAGGGGTGTCGAGTCGAGGAATTGTATGGAACTTGAAGCTACAGAATCCCCCCACCCCTCGGACTTTATGGTCTAGTGCGTCCATTACACTCCCCCCCCCCATCACCTTGTCCATAATCGCCAGTGTCCTTTCATCGTATGGAGATTCGTTTTTTTTATTTACTGTCAAGTGGGCGCATCCCACGCTACATTAAAAGATCGATCCAGTAGATGTTTACCACACGGTCCGTCTATATTAGGCATTAATCGATGTTGTTCAACTAAAGGAATGTAATTTGGTATAGTGGATAAATGATTGAGTGCTTAGTGAAGTCTGGCTTTCTGGGCCATGCATTCAATTAGAAGCCTTCACTTCTAATCGGCTCCTTGTTCTTCTTCTGCTCTCTAATTTGCTACAAATTAAATGCCATAAGCGCCAGCTAATTTTAAATTTATTTCACTCCCTTTTGCTAAAAATGGTCTTCCATCAGGACCCTTCTTAAGACACTTTTGTGGTGGGGCCAAATGCAAAGTTTAGATTTTTGGTTCGGACAAAGGGGTTCTTGAGTAATTTGAGGGTTGTAGCGTGTCGAGCTCACAGGCATGTAAACTATTTAAAGTTAAAACAAAACCGAAGCCAGCCCATAACCTTAAGAAAGGGCAGGCTCTTCTCTCTAAGTAAATCACAGTAAATCACATTCATGGTGGGCACAGGGCCACCATGAAAGACCTTGATGAGGGCCCCAGGGTGCCACAAAGTTAGGTTTCTAGAGAGCAGAAACCTCTGAAATATTTTTCTGAACCCAAACTCATAAAATAGAATAAAAAGATGAAAGGGACTGAAGATGTCGGTTTTCGGTTCTAAACACTGTGTCTATAGTACAGCCGCCTGGCACAGGGCCACCATGAAAGACCTTGATGAGGGCCCCAGGGTGCCACAAAGTTAGGTTTCTAGAGAGCAGAAACCTCGGAACCCAAACTCATAAAATAGAATAAAATAAAACAAAGGATCCACTAGCGGCTAAAATTGAGAAAAGCGTCACAAGTTCGCGGTTTCTCAATGCCTCGTTATAGAGGCCTGACCCCGTTTAAATACAGAATTTAGCAAAGTCGGCCCTCTCACTACCAATTTCGTGGGTCCGGCTTCAAAAACGAAATATTCACTGGGTTGGCTCATTTGAGGCCCATTTTCCTGGTTTCCAAGAGAGGCATAGTGAGAAGGGTCCTCTTGGTCCTCTTTCTCTGCCCCCGAGGAACGCGAGTGGATCCCGGCGTGCTCCGACTTACAAAATGATGGGCAGTAGGCATGGCTCACCACGTCCTGTCGTGAACGTCGTTGACTTAATTTACGACATTTTTGGGGCGAAATTGTATTTTTGAGTGATCCATAAACCAGTGAAATTGATTTTCTGGAAGAGCCACATGGCTACACCATGAAATTGTCTTTCGAAGAGCTTGAACCGCAAAATTGATTTCTGAAAGAGCACGTAAAATCGATGATTTCCAAAACTGAAAACCCCGTAAACCCGTTTTTTTAGAAAAAGGTTTTTTAAAGAATCAAACCCCAAAAAATCGAATAAATGAAATGAAATTGATATCTTCCGCACGACGATGGAAGGGCATAGCCCAACACAATTCGAATTTCGAGAAAAAATGGGCCCCCTGGCGAAATTTGAACCCCGCAACCTCTGGATTACTAGTCCAGCACGCTGCCAATCGCGCCACGGTGACGCCTTCGGCAGTCTCCAGACTGCGAGGAATCAGCTAAGCCGGACTCCACCCAGGGCCATCGTTTCTCGAAACTCTAGGCTTGGATTTGTTCACAAAAAAGCTAATTCACGTTCGACTTCTTTAAAAATGAAATTTTGCGGAGTTGGCTCGTTCCAACGCAACGCCACGGGGTTAACTTAATGAAAAACAAAATAATGAACAACAAATTTCGCGGCTTGGCTCATTAAACCCCAATTTCGTGGGTCTTTGTTTTTGAAAAACTAATTTTGCGGGGTTCAGTGCTAAAATTGAGAATAAGAGCGAATATGCGGTAGAGTCCTATGCCTATGAACTTATTGCGAGGAATACATTTGTGGGGCTCGTGAGAACAAGCCTAAATAGGCAATAACGCCGTTGTAGAGATGTGGGGGCCAAGGCGTGGCGATAGCAGTTCCTCTAAAAGAATCTGTAATCACACTGGTTAGCCAAAAAAGCATGAAATAGGACATTGTCCGTTCTTGAAGGAAACTGAATTCCTCAGTCGAAAAACTTGTCTGTTCTTCAATTTTCATCTAAACAAAATTGTTGACTTTCTCAACTAGTAACTGACAATTTTATTTCAGAGTGCGCCTTTCTAGCAAAAAAAAAAAAAAAAAAAAAAAAACCACACAAAAAAAAAAAAACTGGAGAACCCGAATTTTTGGAGGGGAACTTCTCTTTGCCCCCCCCCCCTCATGATGAGAAAACTCTGGATCCACGCCTGGTTGGCTCTATACCACGTGAAAATTCAGATCCGTCTGTTTACCTAACAAGAACCCGCAAGGCTTTACGCAGCTTTAGGGCAGGCTTTACGTTTGAGCTATAAACAAAGTCTTAACGTAAGTGCGTAAGCCGAAAGGAAGCGCATTCACGTCGATAGCATGTCAGTATTCTAAAAGTACCCTCGTAAATTCCATTAACTATAGGCATCCTCGTTTTTGCACAATACTAACAACAATACAGGAAGGGTTGTTATCCCGAATTAATTGGGATGAGCTCGATCATTAAATCGACAGTTGTCGTTTGTTTGTTTTTTCTATCGCAATATCAATTATAGGTGGGTAGCTGATTACATTAGTTAGTCAAACCTTTGGTTTCAGTGATATTCCCATCGTATCATCATTCACGTCACTATTTTTTCTCTTAAACAATTTGGATTTTTTTTTTTTGGTGTTTACTCCTTTATTTGTCTAAACTTTGACAGAGAAAGCTCTTCGATTGAACCCATTTAAATCACGTTTTCATTTTATTTGGTTTTCTGTTTGTTTTTTTTTTTTTTTAAATCCCACCCGCATGGCTTTTAACTCAAAATGTAAATACGTTTTGTCAATTTATTCGATTGGAGCGAGAAACTGATTGCCAATACGGGTGCGATGCGAGTGTAGACGGAGAGGGAGAAAGCTTGAAGGAGGAAATTAAAGACCCCCCTCCTCCGCCAACATTTTAGTGGTTTTTTTCATTAGGCGTTTTCGACTATACTAATTGATTTCTGCCTAATTAAAAAAAGATCATGAGGCCCAAGATTTGAATCAGCGAGAGACATTTTCATTCGTCAAATATCGACAAAGAATAATTGGCGACGTTTAAAAAAAAGTGGGACTTACTCTCCGTAGCGGATGTTCTTAGCAAGTGGCACGGCGGCGTAATAGTACTGTTTATACGAGTCCATCCAGACTTCGGCAGCCCGCCTCGTGTTTCGAGCGAAGACATTGCCACTGCCACCGGGGAAACTGTATGGATGTCTTTTACGGAAAACGTGACCCACTCTGGAGCAGGGGATTATCTCGAGGCTTCCACCGCATTGCCAGACTCTGAAAGATATTTCTAGAGAGGAAGGGGGAGAGGTTGTTCTTTAAGAGAAGGAAAATAGGTATTTAAAGCGAGGAAATTAAATTCGTACCTAAGTTTTCACCACCCCAAACATCCATCTGCATATCGTATTTTCCTAAATGTTCAAAATACTGGCGATCGATAGAAAATAAACCACCGGCAATCATTGGAGTTCTGCAAATTATTAATTGCTTAATCACCTTCGACATTCCTTCATTTCTCATAGAGAAAAAAAAACCTGATTGGTTGAGTGGGGTCGCGGGCTCTTTTGGCACGTTCTTCCTGACTTAAATACTCCCATTTGAAGACAAGATTCCAATCAAAACCACCTCTCAAGTCGGAGGAAGCTCCAATATATTGAAACGAGTCCATACTTATCACGTCGATGATGGGGCACACAACTCGAGTTTTATCCTGAAGAAAAAATAGGAGAGAACTGTTATGTCATGCGTTAAACCTCAGTTAAAAATCTAAAAACAATACCGCTAAAAACAGCGCAGTTCTTGTTTTTCTTTTTTTTTTTAAAAGAATAAATAAAATGAGGGAAATCAGAGTTTTTGAAGCGTAACACACAGTGCACTGTGCAGTGTTTTTCATCCCCCACCCCCCTGCGCTGCTACCCAGGAAAATCCACTCGAAAAGACTCGCATATACAAACCTCTGCTATTCTTTCCAACAGCGGTTCCAACCATTTTTTGTTACACTCGACGTGACTGTCTAAAAACGTCAAAACTGGGGCAGTCGCTGAGTCCGCTCCTCTAACGCGAGATCTCATAAGTCCTGAAAAAAAAAAAAAAAAAAAAATTAAAGTAAAAATATTGAAACGAGGAAATATTTGAAGAAATACCTTCTCGTTTGTCATTTCGTATTACTCTCACTTTTTGAATTTTGGCTAATTCTTCGCCGTCGGCCGCTATAAAACACAATTAAATTTACTCAAGAAAGTTATCAAAACTGTTCGTTTTTAATTTATTCAGACTCACGGTTATCACTAAAGTCGTCGACTAAAATTATTTCCTTGATTAAATGTTCCGGGCTTCTATTCAGTACACTGAAAGCGTAGTTTCCACACAAAATAAGGAGGTTGAAACCCAATATTACAGACAAAACTTTACCTGACTACTGTTCTAAGAAGGGTTGATCGTGCCTCGTTGTGAAATGTAATTATTACGCTCGTCGCGGGTAGTTTGTCAACCGTGTATTCCTTATCCTTGCACCTGAGGCAAAAAACCAAACAAAAAAAACGTCGAAAAAAGTTAACAAATTGTTTTTGGCGCTAGATGATGAAAAATTGGTAGATGTTGGAGAGTGAGGGGAGCAGGGGATCCCGAGAGCTCCGTCATCATCATCAAGATGGATCATAAACGCTTATTTACATATTCATGAAGATGGGAGATGTTTGCTCTATCCCCAGGCTACACAACCCCAGTTCCTAGGGGTCGTTTTGCCTATTATTACACAATAACTCCCCCGCACCTTTCACCGTCAAAATGAACGAGTTCTTCCCTAAATCTCAATTTTTAAAAATAAAATGAGAGCGTTTCGTAACATTTGAAAACAAAACAAAAAAAACTTCCGTTTCAATGGGGATCCTAAATTTTCTTTACAGAATTTCCGCGTTCCCTTATTTGTTCACTGTGTAAACTCTTTCTTCCCTCCCCCCCTCCACGGTCAACCGCTTTTTCGCTTTATACTCGACCCCACACAGTAGTATAAAACGAGGCAATTAGAAAGCAAACCCTCACGCGAATAAGTCTTTACTCAACGCTTCTGCTAGAAGGCAAAAGGTCTAAAACAGAATAAATTGACCGTCGCCAGCATTGCTCCTCTCACTAGCCACCTTGTTAAAAGCTATCATCCTTAAACAATGTCACTGCAGTGAAAGTTCAACACAGGGAATTGACCGTTTTTTCATCCTTTTTTGACCTCAACTGTGACCGCGGGACTATTCGTAAATTAATAAAAGAAAGTTCATCTATAAAGACAAGAAAAATATTGTAAGAAGTTCCAGTAGCCAAGTTGTCAAATAATGGATGGGTGGAGGAGGGGTGAGCGGGTGCATTAGAAAGTGTCAAGCACCCCCCCCCCAACCCACCACTTGCTAATTCAAAGTGTTGTTGAAGCAACAAGGCAAGCTGCGACATTTAAAAAATGGAACAGCGTAAGCATAAAAAAGCAGAGCAGCAAGACGTTTTTTCTCTTCTTTCACTTATTCCGGGTTAAAGGTTGCATTCCCTCGGATGAGTTTGCATAATAATGGTCAGTCCCCGCTGCAATATTCTCGTATTTATTTTGCATATTGCAGTTAAATGCCGAAGGAGATAGTTGAAAGTGAAGGTCAGGAACTGTAGCCGTGACTACGATTCATTTCCGATTAAATTTCACATTTTCAATGTACTGAGAAAAAAAAAAAAACCTCGGAGTTCACGCCTAAGGGCAAAAGAGCAAAGATTTGTACGGGGGGGGGGGGGCTGTAGCCCAATTTTCAATGAGCCAACCCCACGAAATTTCATTTTTTAAGAAGCTAAACTCGCAAAAATGACTTTTCGCGCGGCAAAACCCGTAAAATTGGTTTTTTGGGAGATCCAGTTCCGCGTAAATTGGTTATGAATGGGAGAACCTGAAAATTGTTGTTCTTTCAAAGAAGCCAGACCCCGTGAAATTGTTCTTTAGATGGAGCCTAAATCTGAAGGACGCGTACCATTTTGACCACTAAAAGGATTCTAAAGGGTTACTTCGCATCATTTGTCAATTTTGAAACCTTCAGATCCCGCTTTGGACTAGTTTTATCGGAAATTTTGACTGCTTTGAAATGTTACTTCGCAGTCCGAAAAATGACCACTTTGGCAAAAAAAAAGTGCCTAAACCAGAAAAAAAAATCCAAAATTTCCCCGTTTTTCCCGAATTCAAGGATGATCCCGACGCTTTTCGGTGTCAAAAATTTGTACACTCCCACCCCTAACAACATGAAACAAAAAAATCATCAACCCTAAGTATTGCAACCTTCCACACCTTATTTTATTGGACTATTATTTAGAAACTCATAAGGGTTTCATAAAGATTTCCGCCCCAGGCTCCGCGATAGTTGTAGGTGCCCCCGTGCTTACAGCCTTTAATTAATTTTTCTTTCGACTACAATATATCTCGGTAGGCAGGGGCTGCTGCCCTACCCTGCCCAATCCAAATTTGAAAAAAAAAATTAATCCCAAGATGAAATTTATTTTGCCTTGACTAGGACAGCGTGTCACGGCGAGTGTTAGCGAGCGAAATCACTCAATTCTATTCTCAACTATGCGGTCTATAAGTGAAAAGCGTTGCACATGAAAACCTCTGCAAAATTCCACAAAATGATGCTTCACTCTTCATTGATCTGAAACCTTATTGGTTGGTGTGGGGGAAACCTTGGTTGATGGGTAGGGGTGGTCGGGTTGAGTTTGAAAATATGGCAATTACCTTAACGTATACCACAAATGCTCCCCCCTCCCTGCTACGAATGCCTTGTTGATAAAAACGTTTTTCCTTGAAATATAAAATTTGGATGCTGAAAAAACCCCACGAAGATTAAATTTCCCTTTTAAAACATGAGATCCTTTTAGTCAACAAGTACTTAACTTTCATGCTTTTCCGTTTCCATTCCTCTTGAGTTTTCAAGCCACTGCACTCGGAGAAGCTTCTCCGTTGAGCTCTTTTTGGACTAGTTCAGAGAAAAAGATTCAGGGGAAAAATTCCACTTTGTCCGTCATGGTTAATTCAACCGATTTTTTTTTTTTTTTTTTTGTTAATTCTGTGTGTATATTCTCTTCGCTTGGTGGTTGTCTTACAACTTGGGAGGTGGGAGCTAACGTTTCAATAATTTAAGGGCTGGTGATGGTGAGGGGCAGGGGGAGTTGAATGTGGAGACAGACGAAAAGTAACTTGTATGTACGTGCTGGAAAAATGCGGGTCCCCGTCTATGATAGGCATGTCAGAGAGAGAGAGAGAGAGCTAGAGAGAGTGTGAGTGAGTGAGAAAGGTGAGAAAGAGTGAGGAAAAAATCGTTCAAGTTTCACTGTATAAAATCCTCTTTCTCCCCTCCTCACCACTCGCATTATTACTTTTCATATCTTCAACATATGAAGGACGTGCAAGGAAAGATAGCGAATAAAGCACGATACATTTTCTGTAGGCGCGTTATATACTTATATCCCTTTCTTTCTTTCGTAATACCGTACCTCTCCTCCTTGTGTAACAACCTAAAATCTACCTAAGCGGTTTTTATCCGTTTTTCTTCATATTACCTTGCTTTTAGCTGGTGTTCATCCTAAGCTTTCCAGATAGAACTCCAATTTAAAATTGGACTAAAACCTTAATGAGCCAGGCTCTTAAAAAATTAACCCTCTTCCTTCCCTTAAATTCGAAAACTGTCCCTGTTAATGGAGCTCACAAGTAAAGGGGGGGGGAGATAACATTTTATCGTCAAAGAACACTCCAAGGCGATTAAATGACCCAGAAACCACGGGGGGCCCTTTCCTTTACACATTTTTTTATGCTCATCGTTAATTTATGGTGACCTATATTTCTCCGCCCTGTCCTTTCTACAACGAAGAAGTTGATTAATTGCCATAATCAACGACCTCCGACATAGGTAAATAAGAAGATTTTCTTTTCCTGGAACATCCCTTAGAGAGTCAAAAAGTCTTGGCGTTCCGGACTGTACCCGAAGGATTCCTTCAAGCGGAAAAGATTCGTGCCGGCAGAAAGAAGGAAACTAAAGGCATGACTTTTTTTCCCGTTGTCGTCTTTGACATTTTGAATCAGAAGTGGAAAGTCACGCGGTCATGAGTTTGTACTCGGGAGGATGTGCATCCCTTTCGTGACTATCGTCGGAAAGCTTTTACACTGTTCAAAGTCAGAGTATATGTGTGTGGGTGAGGACATTGTGTTAGACTCCCTCATCACGAAAATAATTACAAAAATAATTGAGCAGAATCAGGCGAAGATTTATATATGTTTTCCCCGGAATCGGGGTCGAGAAAATTGGGAAGGGAATCCATCACCAAGTGACAAACGATAAGACTTCCTCTTTTCGCCATTTTCGCTGTAACCATATTTTGATTTTATGCCCTCCTCTCGCGCGCTCTCCTTTGGTTCCTTCCAAGTCGGAAATAAAGGGGAGGAAAAATAAGAGAGATGATTGATGGAACAAGTATGAAGTAATTTTTCAAACCGTGTTAAATTCTTTTTTTGCACCCCGGCAGACTACGGAGGGGGGGGGGGCATTTTTTATGTGAATGAATTGAAGGCTTTGTTGAGTGGGGGGAGAGAGGAGGTCTCCTCTAGTTTGGATCCTTCTCAAAAACCTTTTTAAAAGGGCTAATTTCCTCAGAATAAAAGAATAATGGGTTTAACAGGCACTATCGATCCTGATTTTTTAATACTGAAATGAACAAAAAGACCTTTGAGAAAAAAACGTCGACTTTCTCACAACTTTTGGAAGGAAAAGTACCTAATCCGAGAGTCACATTTTAAAGAAGTTTTTATATTAAAAAAGCGAGGGTACAAAAAAAAAGTCATTTTAATTTTGTTATAAAAGCAATATGAAAAAAACAGGCTATTTGACCCCACTCAGAGCGAGGAAACGGAAAAAAACAAGTTGACAAACATGCACTCAAAATTTTGCGCTAAGAAATGAGAAACACCAGTCTCCTCCTGCCACTTATGTAAATAGCCCGTGAAAATCGAAAAACTTATATATGAAAAGGTGAGTTGAAAGTTCGAAGAAAACAACCTCAAAAAGACAAGAGAGAGATTGTTAACGCGTACACTAAGGACGTAGGTGGTTGTTGTATACAAAAACGTGAAACGCGGAACGAGGAGCATCAATTAGAGGGCAATAAAGTGAGAGCGGCCACCGGTCTTGTCAACTCGCTATGGGCGTCCTTTCGTGTGGCGGTCAGGGAGACCTCGTGGTTTGAAACACGCGAGCAAAGAAAACGGTACATTTTGAAATTCGAATACCGTGTGATGTAAAAGACGGCACGGCACAATTCTCCCACGCCTGATTTTTCTCTTCAAAAAGAAATGAAGAGATTAATTTTTGACTTTTCGAATGTTTAAATGTATTTTCCGACTTCCTGCACGGTACGCCAGCAAGCTTCGATGTCTTGCTGAACGGCGCAAAGCTACGTGTTCAATTGAAATGGCTGAACTGAATTCAGTTCTCTGGGACTAGGAGACACGTGTGCGCAGTGGCGTATCGCCTAGTAGGGGCGGGGAGCCATAGTGGCGCCAACCCTTCTAAAGAGCCAAAGGCGTGAAATAGTTTGCTTAGTGGGCCAAACCAGCGAAATTGGTTTTTCAGTGAGCCAAACCCGCAAAATTAATTCTTCACAAATCCAAACCTGCGGAATTGGGCTTTCGAGTGAGCCAACCCCACGAATTTTGGGTTTTGAATACCTAAACCCACGAAATAAGGGGGTTTCAACTTTCAACGACTAACCCACAAAATTGTTTTTTTCAGTGATTAAAGCTTGTAAAATTGGTTTTTTGCAAAGCATAACCCGTGAAAATGGGTTTTGAGTGAACCAAATCCACGAGAATGTTTTTTCAACGACTAAACTTTTCCGTGAAATTGGTTTTCGAATGGGCTAAACCCACCACATTGATTTTTTACAGGGCCAAACCAGCGAAATTGGGCTTTTGAATGTACAAACCACGCGACTTTGGTTTTTTGATGAGCCAGACCTACGAAATTCAAGTTTTCAATTACTAATTGGTTTCTGATGGAAGAGCCAAAACCGTGAAGTTGGGTCTATTTCGAGCCGAATCCCCTCGGAATGGGTGGTTTTTTCAACAACCAACCCCGCAAATTTGGTTTTCTGAAGAGTCAAACTGGCGGTATTTTGTTTTAGTACATTTCATTCTGAAAAAAAATTTCGCTCCGGCAGCTGGCGGTCGGAAAGAATGCATTTCATTTTGTATAAGGATACCCTAAGCCGTCCCAGAAGTAGTAATGTTGAGACCATGATTTGTTTCGTTTATGTTTGACCCTCCCTCGTACTGTTTGCTGCCGGGTTTGTTTAAGCTGAACTTAATGGGAATCAAAGGCTATTTCAAAATGGAATCATCATACCGAATATAATGCTTCTGGAATCAACTGGTGATTTGTAGTGATTTTTTTACCATTTCAACCCCTATTTTCCCCCCTCCACCTCGACCGATTTGGCCCAAATGCAATACCGACCGGGGCCTTATGACTACTGATTTTTGTGCCAAAGCGCGTTCCGCTAAATTAATTTCTACGAGAGTTATCGTGCTAACAAGGCCTCACACTTACTTCCACCCCGGGGGCACCACCCCCTCCCCCTTGACTTTTTCAAAAAATGAAAATGGGAATCAAAGGCTAGTCTAACATGGAGTATACGTACCGAATACGATGCTTCTAGAATCAACTGGTGATTTATAGTGATTTTTTTAACATTTTCCCCCCCTCCACCTTGACCGATTTGGCCCAAATGCAATACCGACCGGGGTCTTATGACTACTGATTTTTATGCCAAAGCGCATTACGCTAAATTGATTTCTTCGAGAGTTATCGTGCTACCAAGAAAACGGCCATAATATTATATATATATGTATGAATCCTGGAGACCACTGAATTCGTGTTCTAGAGGTTCTGAAACGTGAAAAAAACATGACATGACCCATGTTTGCCACCATCACGACGAGACCAATAGTGCATTTTAGTGCATTTCATTCTGAAAATGCCTCCAGGATTCATATATATATATTCTTTATATACAGGGTGGAACAGGATAAGTGTGACAAAAAAAATTGGGTGAAAATAGGCCTCATTTGCGATCGAAAACACCCTATAAACCATGGTCCGAAAATCAAAATCCTACGAGATATGATTTTTTTAAACGTTTTTTGAGGCTTGCATCACTTTTCTTAACTAAATGCGAATAGATCAGTTTACAGCTGACATTTGCAACTTTTGACGATGGATTTGGAAAGAGCACACTTTTTTCTGACAGGAATAGCCATTTTCGATAAAATTCAACTATTTTCTGTGGGCTTGAGAAATGCTCAAAGTTTTGCAAATCGTGGATCTCTAATTTTTCAAAAAATTCAGCCTCCACTTCTCTACACTAAATCTAAGCGTATCGACATCCCATGGGTCGGAAAAACTTCTTCAATTTGTCCTTTTTAAAATTACTCATGAACGTTTTTTTAGTTCATCAGCGAGTTTTCGGCAGAAAGGCCATTTCTTGGAAAAAAAGAATGATTTTTCTCTTAAAAATCGCTTGTTTTGACCAACCCAATTTGAACGAGCTTTGTGATTCAAAACATGCTAAAACTCATTAAAGCCTTATCCAAAGTTTTCCTTCGAACCGAATGGAATGCGCACTCCTACCAAAATATCAAAAACTGTCGCTCCGGCAGCTGGCTGTCGGCAAGGGTGCATTTCACAACTGCGAATTTCGGCGTGTTCAGCTGTTATTCGACGAAATTAGTGCACTTAATGACTCTACTTGTTGTTACCAATTTCCGATTCGAATACGAATTCGAAATTCGCAGTAGAGAAATGCACTCTACCCGACAGCTAGCTGCGGGAGCGACATTTTTTGAACTTTGACAGGCGTACACAGTCCGCCCCGTTCAAGGGAAAACTTTGGATGATGCTTTAATGACGTCAATCATGCTAAAAAACACAAAGCTCGTTCAAATGTTGTAGGTCGAAACAAGCGATTTTGAAGAGAAAAACCATTCTTTTTTCTAAGAAATGGTCATTTCTGCCGAAAAATCACTGATTAACTAAAAATACGTTCATGAGTAATTTCAAAAAGGACACATTTGGGAAGTTTTTCCGACCCATGGGATGTCGGTGCGCTCAAATTTCGAAAAGAAAAGCGGGGGTTGACTTTTTTGAAAAATTAGAAATCCTCGATTTGCAAAACTTTGAGCAGCTCAAGATCCCCCAGAAAATGGTTGAATTTTATCGTAAATGGCTAATCCTGACAGAAAAAAATGTGCTGTTTCCGAATCTGTCATCAAAAGTTGCAAAATGTCAGCTGGAAACTGAGTTATTCCCATTTAGTTAAGAAAAGTGACGTGAGTCATAATAAACGTTAGAAAAATCATATCTCGTAGGGTTTTGATTTTCGGACCATGGTACAAAGGGTGTTTTCGATCACAAATGAGGCCTACTATCACCCAATTTTTTTTGTCACACTTATCCTGTTCCACCCTGTATATGTATATGTATTGATTGATTTATTTATAATATTATGGCCGTTTTCTTGTTAGCACGATAACTCTCGAAGAAATTAGTTTAAGGGAACGCACTTTGGCACAAAAATCAGTAGTCATAAGACCCCGGTCGGCATTGCATTTGGGCCAAATCGGTCGAGGTGGAGGGGGGGAATATAGGGGTTGAAATGGTCAAAAATCACTATAAATCACCAGTTGATTCTAGAAGCATCATATTCGGTACGTATACTCCACGTTAGAGTAGCCTTTGATTCCCATTTTGATTTTTTGAAAAAGTCGAAGGGGAGGGGGTGTTGCTCCCGGGGTGGAAGTAAGTGTGTGGTCTTGTTAGCACGATAACTCTCGAAGAAATTAATTTAGCAGAACGCGCTTTGGCACAAAAATCATTAGTCATAAGACCCCGGTCGGCATTGCATTTGGGCCAAATCGGTCGAGGTGGAGGGGGGAAAAATAGGGGTTGAAATGGTCAAAAAATCACTATAAATCACCAGTTGATTCTAGAAGCATCATATTCGGAACGTATACTCCATGTTAGAGTAGCCTTTGATTCCCATTTTAATTTTTCGAAAAAGTCAAGGTGGTGGGGGTGGTCCTTCCGGTGTGGAAGTGTAACAATAGCGTTGAACTTCACTAGTTCATCTTAGCGCTCTAAAATTCGACTCAATAATTTAATGTAACGAAAGCCCTGGGTTCCATTGAGATTTATAGAAAACTTTGATTGGGGGGGGGGGGGTGAAATTTAAAAAAAAATCGCATAAATTCACATGTTTATTATACGGCACAATAATTTAATATAACAAAGCCCTTGGAAAACTACTGATACTTTTCGACATTTTTGCAGAGATGGTGGTGAAAATAGAGGAAGAAGCTCGGCTTAATGAAACAAATTATGGTATCAAAATTATTGCTTCTGGGACGGCTTAGGGTATCCGTATACGGAATGAAATGCACTCTTTCCGACCGCCAGCTGCCGGAGCGAAATTTTTTTTCGGCCAAATGCCTTCTTTTCGTCAATAAGCAGTTTTATGGTTCTAGCCATTCGGAGCAAAACAATACAGATTTTATTTCTGAAAAAAGCACAACGTTTTCGGTCAAGAAATGCTAATTGTAACTTGCTGATCTCATGTTTTAGTATTTTCTTTTATTTATTGAAAACGTGTTAATTTGATTTTCACCGTTTCTTTCAAACTCGAATCTTCCTCAGTTATCGTGTTCAAGATATACATCCCTGTTCAAGATAAGAATAACCCCGATCCGTATGGTTTTTAATGTTTTATTAACGAGAAAGGCGAAAACAAACAGATGTATCTAAGGTATTCTTATCTTGAACAGTTTTTTTTTTTTTTTTATAGATGGTTAAATTATTGGAAAAACACGTGTGTCGTAAGGAACGAAATTTTTAAACGTAAAACGCGCTTTTTCGCTGAGATATCAGCAAAAGTTTATAAATTCAAATCGAGCCATATTGTCACCAAAAATAAAAAGTAAAAACAGCTTTTGGCACTATAACTTTGAATATGCTCACGTTAAACAAAACATCTACCTCGTGCAGTGGCGGATTTACAGGGTGGTTTCAACCCCCCCCCCTCTCATGAGAAGATGGCATCTTGACGTTTTTCACTACCATTGATCCGAAATAGTTGAAGGAAACTTCGCGGAGAAAACAGAGAAAATACACTAGCACCATGTTTTTATAGGCCCAAATTGAGAAGGCGTTCGAATGTGCTAATATTGGGGCAAGAGGTAGTCAAAAAGCACTAATATTCGTGACTGGAATAGCGAAAAAGCGCATAATCGCAGAAAAAAATGAGTAAATCAATAAATCGTGGCTAACGATTGAGAAAAACACTAATTTTTCGGCATATAATTGAGAAAAAACGCCAATACGTGGTTATAAAATTGAGAAAAAGCTGCAATCCATCGCTCAGCCGGATCAACAAAATAATATTGAAAAAAAAACACTAATGCCCGTACTTATGAACGTTCCTTGACATTAAGGAACCCTTGAAATTCATTAAAACAGATGTTTTTATTGTGATCAAAACTGTTCTCAACGTTTCCTTGACTCAAGGAAGCTTCAAGGAACGTTCATAAATACGGACCGACGTTAAAATTGTAAAAATTGCGCTGATTTGCGGCGAAACTACAGAAAAGTGTTAAATGTGCAGCTAAAATTTAGAAAAACGCAAATTCAAGGACGCGTTTTTGCTTAATCTGGAATTGCTTCAATTCGTGGCTACTGCTGCTGCCAAACAGCGCGTATTAGCTGCCAAAATGAAGACTGACGCTAATTAGAGAAAATGCCTAATTAGTGCAAAACTAGAGAAAAACATGGAAGTAAAAGCCTAATGCACTGTTAAAATTGAGAAAAACGCTAAATCACGTTAACATGTTTACCATAACATGCTTCTTCACGGCTAAAACTAAGGCAAATGCAGGTTCCCGCATAAATGGCTATAATTAATGGCGATAAATGGCTATAATTAGCCAGTAAAATTCGCAGCTAAAATTGAGGAAATGTGCTCATTCGCAGCAAAATTTGAGAAAAACGACAATTTGTAGATCAATTTGGGAAAATCCGCGACTAAAATTATGAGAAATAGCGATAATTCGCCATAAAAATGGAGAGAAAAGAAACGCTTATCCGCATAACTTAAGCGCTAATGCGCTGTTAAAATTGAGAAAAACGCTAAATCACGAATACGTTTATGCCAAACCCCGCTTATTCACAGCTAAAACTGATGCAAATGCGGATTCTAGCCTAAAATTGAGATTAAGAGCGCATTCGCTGGAAAAGATGATGGGAAAATTCATTAATTCGCGGCTAAAATTGACAAATAAATCTCATTCGCAGGAGAAAAACGCCAATTCGCAGATTTTGGGGAAATCCGATAATTCGGGGCTAAATTAAATTGAATAAAAGCGGTAATTCGCTGGCAGATCGAAGAAATATTTCTCGGTTAAAATTAATAAATAATTCGCAGCTAAAACTGTGGAGAAAAAAGGCTAACAGACGGATCATTTTGAGGAAATCCTCTGCTAAAATTGAGGAAACGCGGTAATTCGCGCCAAAAATGAAGAAAAACGCTAATTCCCGGCTATCAAAGTGTAAAAAGGCCAATCCGCTCCTAAAATCCGGAAAAACGCGAACTCGCGGATACATTTAATTTAAAAAGGGCGTTGATTTCCACAATTTATTCGAAGAATGGCCTCTATGTACCGCGAATCAGCGATTTTTTATTTATTTTAGTCTGGAAGTTGCATCGCGAGACCACGAATCAGCGCTTTTTAGCAGCTTTAGCCACGAATATTACCGATTTTTGTCTGATAGGGGGTCCGGGGCGAACCCCCCCCCCCGTACCTCGGTACACTAATGCGTTGGGTCTGAAGTCCAAGGAAAAAGCTGGGCGTACTCGGACCTTTTCGGGCTTCTTCAAGTCCAGAAAATATGCTAAACCTAACTTCATCGTGAAACGCTCATTTTTGGAGAGTTCAAGGGGTTCTTCCTTATGGTACTAGTGCTCCTTCGTTCGTATACTTGTAGCTTTTGGGGGGGGGGGGGATCTATCACCCATATCCCCCCCCCCGTACCTACGCCTCTGGCCGTAATTAAACTTACTACTGGTATTTGTCCTACACGCTATAACTGAATTATTCAATAATAATTCTGGTAATTGCAAATTTTTGCGATTCATGCGAAGACAATAAAATGTTCGTGCACTAAAACTGTTGAACTTGAGTATTCTGTCTTATCAATGATATAAACAAGATAACTACTACAACGGCATTGAATCAGAGGCCACGAAACAACTCCTGGCTGAAATCGAGTAGCATTTCAAACTTCGCCGCCGGGAATTCGACTTCTTCGACTTTTTCAAAAAATTAAAATGGGAATCAAAGGCTACTCTAACATGGAGTATACGTACCGAATATGATGCTTCTAGAATCAACTGGTGATTTATAGTGATTGTTGACCATTTCAACCCCTATATTCCCCCCTCCACCTCGACCGATTTGGCCCAAATGCAATGCCGACCGGGGTCTTATGACTACTGATTTTTGTGCCAAAGCGCGTTCCGCTAAATTGATTTCTTCGAGAGTTATCGTGCTAACAAGAAAACGGCCATAATATTATAAATAAATCAATCAATAAATATATAAAGAATATATATATATGAATTCTGGAGACCACTGAATTCGTGTTCTAGAGGTTCTGAAATGTGAAAAAAAATGACATGACCCATGTTTGCCACCATCACGACGAGACCAATAGTGCATTTTCAGAATGAAATGCACTAAAACCTATTTCGTGGGTTTGGCTTGCTGAAATAGTGAAAACCCAATGTCACGAGATTGCCTTTTGCCTAATTGAAAAGATCCATTTCCCAGATTTTTAGGCTCTGTTAAAACCCCCAATTTGTCGGGTTTGGCTTTTGAAAATCTCAGGAGTCACAACACCAAGCTGACATGAAATGATCGAACACAATTATCGTGTAACCGAACAGCGCCGAAAACATGTACGAAGTCGTTTAAAGGATAAATAATCCCCAGGTATATACCTTTTCCAAGTCAAGTTCAGAATTTTCCCGACCAAATTCAGAATTTTCCAAACCAATTTCAGAAGTTTCCAAAACAAATTCAGAATTTCCATTTCAATTTCAGAATTTTCCATTTCAATTTCAGAATTTTCCATTTTGGGGTCAGAATGTAAAAAAACTTATCAGAGATGATCGATGAAGTTCTGAACCATCAACAGGACTGATCAGAATAGGAAGGAACTTGACAAAAAAGAGCATTATAAGCAACAAAAAAAAACTAACTTTTGTTCCATGAAATTCACCATGAAAATTCTGAAATTGAAATGGAAAATTCTGAAATTGAAATGGAAACTTCTGAATTTGGTTTGGAAACTTCTGAAATTGGTTTGGAAACTTCTGAAATTGGTTTGGAAAATTCTGAATTTGGTCTGGAAAATTCTGAACTTGACTTGGAAAAGGCAGCGGAAGAATAATTACCTACATGAATAAATAGCTGCCCAGGGAAATATTACACAATGAATACGCGGCCACGACAAGTGTCGTATGAAAGTTCGGGAAACATTTATAGGAAGATTCTATCGGCGGGAATTCGTAACAACTATAGCCTAAGAAACCCGGGAAAGCGTAGGGGAATGCCCCTGTTGGGATAGGAATGCTGAGTGGTCAAACTAGAAATCGTGACAATTGTGGTCATCATGAAAAATTTCGAGATAATTACATTATTTAAAAAAAAAATCGCTCCGGCAGCTGGCGGTCGGAAAGAGTTTATTTCATTCCGTATACGGATACCCTAAGCCGTCCCAGAAGTAATAATTTTGATACCACTTGTTTCATTAAGCCGAACTTCTTCCTCTATTTTCACCACCCCCTCTTCAAAAATGTCGAAAAGTTTCGGTAGTTTTCCAAGGGCTTTGTTATATTAAATTTTTGTGCCGTGTTTTATAATACCTAAACGTGTGAATTTAAGCGATTTTTTTGAAATTTCATCCCCCATTTCACCCTCCTCCATCAAAGTTTTCGATAAATCTCAATGGAACCCAGGGCTTTCGTTACATTAAATTATTGAGTCGAATTTTAGAGCGCTAAGATGAACTAGTGAAGTTCAACGCTATTTTTACACTTCCACGCCGGAAGGACCACCCCCACCACCTTGACTTTTTCGAAAAATTAAAATGGGAATCAAATCATTCACATCAAAGTGCTAACAAGAAAACGGCCATAATATTATTTATATACATATATAAAAAGAAATATATATGAATCCTGGAGACCACTGAATTCGTGTTCTAGAGGTTCTGAAACGTGAAAAAAACATGACATGACCCATGTTTGCCACCATCACGACAAGACCAATAGTGCATTTTCAGAATGAAATGCACTAAAAAAGAAAAAAAAGAGCAGTGAAGAAAAGGGAGATCTGAAATGACCCATATTATCATCAAAAAGTAGGTCATCGTAGTATAATAAATTACCGAATCCTTAAACATTTAAATTTTACACTGTACTCGATTTCAAGTGTATGTTGACCATTCATGACCGTTGTTTCCAGAACTAAGTAGGAAAGACGTTTGAAAACTTCCTGGTTATCCGAATTTCGGTTGTACAGAACTATATCAACTCCAAAATATGACAATTAACATTTGGGGGCCAAATGTCCAACTATACATAAACAAATGATAGTGGCTTGTCTACGACTACGACTCCTCTCCCACCAAACCCATAATCTCAAAACTATCCCCTCATGTTTTGTCTCATTGTCAGCATGAGTTCGCGTTCATACAAGCTTCACTCAAATCATCTTTTTTAAACATTGTGCAATATCCATTCAAAACTTCCTCCTTTGTCAAAGCGAAATAGGCGCTGCGCTCGTTGAAAAGCCATTTCATACGTCTAACAATGATTAGTTTCATGTTTATGGAATTGGTGTTTGCATGTTGCTTTACGCTGTTGAATAATTCAAAACTGGGTGGAGGGAGGGAGTTAAAAATGTCCGAGTGAATGACTGTCTAGTTTATCTTGGGGGGGATTGATATTCATTTATCACTCTGCTGTGATCAATTGAACATGTAATGGAAAAAACGATGACAGAAAACCACGAGAGGGGGGGTGCTTGCATGATCTTTGGAATTTCACTAATTATCAATTTCTGTCAAATTTTTAAGGTTATCTACTCTGTTTGACAGGTTGTTTGTTTTATAAATCTGAGGTGAGACTGTGGTGAGAGGGAATTATAAGATTATAAGCGTACCCGAAGACGTTCGTTTTTAATTCTTTGCCTGTTGACATGGTGCTAATGCTAATGCAAATGCTAAAGTCCGGCAATAGGGAACACGAGCGAGAAGAGTATCCTCCCTTCGTCGAAGCGGTATTTACATGGGAAATAATGAATAGTACGTTTGTCAATTATTTATACAGAAAAGCGATCAGAGAGACAATTTAGTGGATTATCATGCAGGTAATGAGATGAAAACTCATAAAAAAATCACAATATCCCTGTTTTGTGCGTCAATATAATCTAAACCAGGCTGCCACAAAGTGGCTCAGCGCGAAATTTTCTATACATATATCTGGTTTCTCGCCCCCCCCCCCCCACAGCTACTCAACCGAAATACACCTCATTTGCAGCTTCTTTAAAATAGTTTTATTTCATATCACAGATAACGAAACGAGGTTTAGACGTTGAACAAAATAATTTCACGGGTTTGGCCCTTCAAATACCAAAATCGCGGGGTCGGCTCCTCAAAACCCCATTTTGCAGGTTAACTTCAAAAAACCAATTTGACAAATTGCAAAAACCCATTTTGCGCGTTTGGTTATTTTAAAAACCAGGGTTGAATAACTGAAAACACGAATTTTTCGGGGGTTTTAGGCGTTAAAAAACTCATTTCACGTGTTTAGCTGTTTTCAAAATCAATCTCGGGGCTTTGACTCTGCCTCACCAGCGAAATTCGCTCTTCAAGGAGGCCAAACAACAAGCGAAATGTTTTAAGAAATAGCCGGACCCGCGATACCGCTCTTTAAAACGAGCCAACTCCCAGGAAATGTTGATTTTCAAGATGCAAAATCCATTGCCTTTTTCAAGGAGCTGATCCCGTGAACTTGCATGAATGCCCGATTTTGGGGAAAAGTATTATCAGTGAATTGGCACACGCGGACAAGGATATCAACGGTAGTTGCAGCCCGATTGGTGCGTCTGGTGATTTTAAAATAAATTTCAAGGTAATTCAGGAGGGGATTGATGGTGCGATGGAAAAATGACGTCAAAGAGCAGTTTTGAAGCATTTCAGGAAACTCTAAAATGTTTTGTTTACAAATAACAAGAAAAATAACACCAGAAAACGTGTCTTCCCCCCTCTTCCCAACACCATCAATTTCATTAACTGCCCTTTGACGTAATCAAACCCCCACTCAAAATTTTTAAAAATGCGCCTAAAAAAAAACCTTGATTGATTTCAATGTTTAATGTGGGCAATTGTCTTGTTGAAGAGTCCTCTTCAAGAAACACCAGTGATTGAAAAATGTGCAAGTTTCCCATTAGTTTTTGAGGCACCAGATCTGCAATATAAGTTTTTGACCTGTGGGATCCGCGAAATTTGGTTATTGAAAGAATGGTTGTTGTTTGTTATAGAGCCTAAAACGAAATTATTTGTGGGGGGGGGGCACTTAAGTCAAGTGCTGGCTTCTTGACTGATCCAAGCCCATCAACTTGGATTCTGTGAGTGCCCATTATCCGTGAAATTTGGGCTTTGTGGCTGAAAGGAGCAAGACCTCTTTGAAATGAGCCTTCCAGACTCTGGAAATCTCGATTTTAAAAATGCGAAATCCGTGAGTTTGCTCTTTTTTGAATGTCGTAATTTTGCCTGCTCGGCAGATGAAATTGAGATAATTGATTTTTGGCGTTGCGCGGCTAAAATTCAGAAAATTGTCATTTTAATCTGTGAAATTTGAGAAAAGCCACGAGTTGGCTGTTCTGTGGTTAAAATCGGGCAAAACCGATGACTTGAGCTATTTCACGGCCCAAAACTCCAAAAATCTCATAGTTTTGGATGCTCAGCAAGCCATTTTGAGGCTTGAATTGTACAAGTCGGGAATTTGCCTGCTTGTGCGAAATAATCGAGAAAACCCCCCAAGTTAAGCACTTTCCGGCTGAAATTCCAAAAAATCAGCAATTTTGCTTTTTCTGTGCATCAAAGTTGATAATACTGCGAGTTTGATTGTTTGAAGAACCGGTTGGTCAAAATAAGGGGGAAAATCGTAAATTGGGCCTTATCCTTATCGCGGCTAAAATTCCCCAAAAATCTCAAATTTGGCTGTTTCCGTCAAGAAAAAGAGAAAACCCGCGAATTGCGCTGCTCCACGGATTTGTCAGTTTGCGGATAAAACTAAAGATACCTATAGCTTCAGAACAATCTGCAGACTGAAAAGCAACCGTGCGGCTTGAGTATTCTTTACTCATTGGGGTTGGTGACGTCGGCTGATTGTGAGACATGAGACTTGTGGAGAATTAGGTACTCCGGAACATTCCATATGGAATGTCAAGCTGATGTCGTACAAAGGACAGTTCTCTTTCGGGAGGTATAAGTTTCCATATTACTAGTCCATTCAACAACCAATCAATTATGTCCGCTGATTAAATGTATTCCTGCTTAGAAATATCTGTACCCTTTTATAAAAACTAGTTTAATATTAAAATTTGAAAATTCGTTTTTGTATTCATTTTTAATTCCTACTACGATCCATAAATCAAGCCCATATTCATAACCGTTAACGCAAAAAAAAATTGAAATGGGGGAAAAAACTTTCTTTTTTGAGTGAGTCAGCCCCGCGAAATTGGCTTTTCGAACGTGTCAAATTCACGAAAATTTAGTTTTTGAAAGAGCCAAACGGGGAAAATTCCGTGCCAATCCGCGAAATTTGGACTTCGAAAGAGCCCATCCCCCAAAATGGATTTTCTGAAAAATTAAAACCCGTGAAATTGCTTTTTTGAATGAGCAAACGCGAATTCAACCCTGTGGAATTAGCTTTTGGGGTGAGTAAGACTTTTGGAGAAGAGAAGAATTGACTTCTGATTTTTGAGTAAGAGAACAATGGAGAACTTGCATGACATTTTTTTGTTGTAAGTCGAGAGCGGTGCTAAAACAAAAGTGAATGGTGAAAACCGCAACTCAATAGGTGCAGGCATGGAGGAAGGAAAAGAGAGGAGGGAGCATAAGTTGAAAAGAGTGACGCAGATTTTCGCCATATTGGTGGTCCCTCGGCCATAATATTTACGATATAGATAACAGAGCAGGGGTCGTGATAAAGTAGTGCTCAACACAAATCCTGGTGCGTTCCAGGGCGTATGTTGGCTTCCCCCCGTTGACTTGATTTTACATCTATTGCTCCCTCCTCTCTCTTCATACCTCCATGAATTACCAGCTGATCGACTTAGACGAGGGTTGGAAATGTGACGTCACAACCGTCATCCAACCTCTCTGAGGCACGTCCCCATTCTATCCTCACCAACCATCTGCCCAACCACTTCACCCCTCATCCAGTATCACTGCAGCCTTCATAGACCCTTTCTGTTTACATTACAACAACTTGCACGTTCATCGCTTCGCTGTTTTGCCTTGGTGTGCAGCGTTCCTATTTATTATCCTATTTCGTCAGAAAAATTAATTGCACTAAAATGTTGTTTTCCTTTTTGCATCCAAATGTATACTGTGTGTATAAATGAAGAGCACTGAAACCAGCGTTCAGGTTCGGTTGCTTGTGATAAGCCTGTCAGCTGTCAAAACACGCTAGTGGTATTGACGTCACAAGGTCACTTCTATCAAAAGCCCCTCCATCGCGAAACTCATTATTTGAAAATTAATTAAAAATGTTACCCGCGCCATTTTATTACTTTTTCCTACTCTTTCCTCAATAACTTCTATCAAAGAATGCCATGAGCGAATTAAAAAAAAAAATAGGCAAGTTCTCCATTGGATTTTAAGGGTACGAATAATCCAAAAAACTTGGGGTTTGAATGTGCCAACATCTCGAAATTGATTTCGCACGCAACATAAATGAGAGTGTGTGTCTAAAATGAACATGAAGATGTTGGGCGTATCAACCACAAGATGCAATGTCTGAAAAGCGCGGTCCATTCAGCTTTGGCCTCAAAATCTTCAGCTACTCGGTCTGGGCTCTACATTCATCCCTGCGGGAATACATAGAGCCTAGGGCTTAAGGCCCGTTCACAAGCTCTATGGCCCGTATTCAGATATGTACCAACCTTAACCTTTACGTCTCCTTTAAGCGCTTCAAAACAGATGACACATTTTAATAAACCATCACATTTTTCAACTCCTTTAGTTAAGGCTTTGTATGGGCTTTGTAAAGGTGGGTTTCTAAATACGGCCCTACGTTTTCGTTGTGTGGGTTCTATGCAACCAAACAAATGTATTCCCTCGAAAAATGAAGCATTTTGATAGATTCCTTAGACACCACACAACGAAGACATAGAGCTTGTGAGCCTATGGGCAGCTACTTCAGATTCCCCGCGCCGAAAATCCCAAAATACGCGTTTTCGTCCATTTTTTGAGTTAAAACAAAAAAATAACACGCCCAGGGTTTGAGAGACACGTGACGGACTTGATCCGTGTGAATGACTACAAACCTTTCACGGGGTTCGTTTCCCCTATCGGGCGCGTCCCCCGGGTTGCGGATGAGGGACCCCATCATCGGGCCGGCCCCCTCCATGATACGGTGCAATGGTGGGTTGGGTCGGAATAAGGCGCACCGTGTGCGGTGGGGGGTCCGTTATCGGACACACCCATTGGACATGGGGGCCGAATAAGACCCCGTGGACAAAAAGCGGGTTAGGGGCTGTCCTGAGCCCGGGACAGAAGGGGGTGGCGTCTCCTATACCTCCTTCAGCTATCCTCCCCCCCCCCCCCAAGACAAGGTGTTTGGTCCGTACCTAAGGTCTGCATGGCACAGGGGGCAAAGTGTGCTTTAAACGGACCCAATGGCACCAGCCGATTCCCTGGAGTAATAGGCTTACGGCACGCCTCGGCGCTTGCGGCATGCTGGGCTCTGCCGGCGGTGGACATATACAGGGTGTTTGGTAAGTCGACGGCAATAATGCAGGGGGTTCTTCTAGGTCCAAAAATGGACCAAAAAAGTCCATATAAACATAGGTCCGATTTCCAACCGTTTTCGAGATAATCGATATTTTAGTATTTTTAGCCATAACGTTAATTTTATTGGATTCAGCGCTTATAGGTCGAGAACAGTTACACGTACATTAAATCTGAGGGCACTACCGAAAAGAGCAGACATTTTTCAGTGGGAATTGGTCCAGTTATCCCCGAAAGTAGTCGCACTTTTTCAGTAACCAGTCAGATTGTGGAGATTTGTACCGATTTTAGGCAGTTTAGCCGTAACTTGAATGCATGATAGCGAATCTTTAAATGCTATCCAGGTATGGCAAATTTCACAAAAACTTGCCTGATTAGTGAGGATGAAAATACCAAACCCACATCATCGCACCCCTTCGTAAAAGTTTGAAAAAATGAACGCATTTCGAGCTAAAAGTGCTTTTTTGGGTGTTCTTTGCAATAGGCCTTTGTAAATAAATGAAAGTGAAAAATGGAATCAAGCACACTATTACTTCTCCTAAAATGACAACAAAGCTTCTTGTAGGTCTAATCGTGGTCAGCGATGCAAAATAAAAACATTTCGTAGCGTTTATTGCACCAATTCATAACAATTAGTAAATAAAATAACAAATGAATTACCTAAAACTTCTTTTTTTACAATACATTTTCAAAATGTCCTCCTCTGTTCCGAAGGCAGGCTCTTGCCCTTTTTCTCGTGGCACCCACTGTCACGCGAGGAGAATGTCGGCTCGAAGGGCCTCAAAAGCTCCTGTAATCTTTCTTCGAAGCTCCTCTTGATGCAGTAAACACGGTCTTTTACCAAACCCCAGACGTGGAAATCCATGGGCGCCATGTCCGGGAATTGAACCCCCTCGTCATTTCCACATATCATAACTTCTATCCAAATACTGGCGAAATTCGATCAATTAGGGGGGAGGGGGCACGATCATGTTAAGAATAAGGCTTTGACGAACATCTTCCCCCAGATTTTGCATTGAATGAGGCAAATCGTTCTGAATAAAGTTCAAATACACTACGGGAAGTTTTTATTTTGTATCGCTGACCTTGATTAAGGCCTAAAAAAAGTTTTATTTTCATTTTAAATAAGAAGTAGTGTGTTTAATTCAATTTTTTCCCCTTCATTTCTCCGAAAAGGCCTATTGCAAAGAACACCCAAACAAGCACTTTTCGCTGGAAACGTGTTCATTTCTTCAAACTTCTACAAAGAGGTGCGATAATCTGAGTTTGGTACTTTGATCATCACTAATGAGGCAAGTTTTTGTGAAATTTGCCAAACCTGGATGGCATTTTAAGATTCGCTATCATGCAATCAAGTTACGGCTAAACTGCCTAAAATCGGTACAAATCTCCACAATCTGACTGGTTACTGAAAAAGTGCGACTACTTTTGGGGATAACTGGACCAATTCCCACTGAAAAATGTCTGCTCTTTTCGGTAGTGCCCTCAGATTTAATGTACGTGTAACTGTTCTCGACCTATAAGCGCTGAATCCAATAAAATTAACGTTATGGCTAAAAATACTAAAATATCGATTATCTCGAAAACGGTTGGAAATCGGACCTATGTTTATATGGACTTTTTTGGTCCATTTTGGACCTAGAAAAATCCCCTGCATTATTGCCGTCGACTTACCAAACACCCTGTATATTACCCTGGCTACTGGCTGGGCCTTGAAGGGCTCACCCAGAAGTTTATATGAAGAACTCGGAGGGGGCTCAGAGAACCTTCCGTGAACGCCGCAGTCACCGGCTGCTCCGTCCATGGATAACACCGAGGTCAAACTCGACATTGATGGGACCAGGGACGTAGTTACCTGTGGCTGGAGGGCAGTTCTAAGGAGCATACCCGCCGAGAGGAGTTTTTAAAATACATACCCTCAGCGTCCGTTCTAAAGAACACACCCCCGTGCAGGAGATTATCTCTTCGAGGGCAACGCACTCGGCGCGCGCTAGCTCGTCATCCTTGTCACTCTCGTGCTCAAGGGTCCAGTTAGCGATTAACTCTAATCTCGCTTCCTAGAAGCGACGACCTCTAACCTTATCAAGAGGAGAGAGCTATCTTCGCAGGATCAGCATTTTCGGGCTTCACACGCCTGATATTTTCCGGCCAGCGAGACACTAGCTGAGGACCTCCTCAACCTCATACGGTGAGAGGGACTCTAGACTAGATCAACCGATCCAAGAGCGGCACAATAATCCACTTTAGGATTCCGTGCATGGGGCGTGTGCCATTTTTGCATTTTGTGCCGTATTTTATAATACCTAAACTTGTGCTCATGGATAAGTACGTGGAGGTTATAAAAAAAGGGTTTGAGAGGGCGGTTCGGGTATGAGTCCCACACGGTCACAGAGAGCATGCTCAACTGACAAATTCAGGCGAATCCGGCTGGGACACCCCATGCGGCCGAGAATGTCGAAGCGAAGACGCTTGTCTTTAACGGTGATAACAAAGCAATTAAAAGGGGGAAAAGTTCATTAAAGATTTCAACACTTGTGACATCTTCGTAA
This sequence comes from Corythucha ciliata, assembly GCA_038030265.1. Lineage (NCBI taxonomy): Eukaryota > Metazoa > Arthropoda > Insecta > Hemiptera > Tingidae > Corythucha > Corythucha ciliata. The sequence continues at coordinate 28,192,022 of CM075943.1, forward strand.
ACTCGTTGCATCAACGCAATTGCTCGTAATTTCAAGAAACACCATAGACGATCAACGGTTTTTCTCGCTTGTCATTTGATTATACGCCGACCTTTTACCGATTGGCTAATTCTTCCAGTTTACCAATAAGTTCGCTTCTGGCAGAGTCTCATCCCGCGAGAGACCGTGACATTTAACTGCATATACCTATTTTTGACGAAAAATGAAGGTTGCGCCGAATAAGCCCTCCCTTTCACATCTTGACCTCAACACCTTTAAGTGTAGACATAGAAACAATTATGAGTTTCTGTATATGTATCACTATTAATTTATTATTTTTTATCACACTTGTCAAGTTGAAGAGTTTGTACACGATTGCATTCTCATTCTTCCTTCTTCACACTCGCATTTTTTTTCAGGATTCGCTCCTCTGAAGGCACCACATACCATCTCTCACGTCTCACTCCTCTCACGGTTTTGTTAATGGCTTTGTGGGGAACTGGGGAAGGTGGCGAAAAAAAGTCATGACCGGTATATAAAACATGTTCTGGCAGTATATTAAATGATACGATTAACCGTTCTCTCTCTTCGTTTTCCTTTCTCTTTTTTCTCGCATTTTTGTAGTATTAATTGTTAGCAGTTAAAAGTTTAACAGTGTAAAAAAAATCTTACTATTAAAAGCGTCAGAGGCAAGTTCAACTCAATTCACCCAGCGACTCATTTCTTAGAAAACCCCCATCTTTATAACACTTTTTTTTTTTAGAAAAAGAAGAAACTTATTTTCTCAAATAAGGGAGGGGGGGGGTGACATTATAACCCAAGGGATTGGGGGGGGGGGTATTTTTCTAAGCTCGATCAAGATGAAGAAGAAAGAGCACCGCACCGGTTCAATATAAAAGTTGTATATATTTTTTAAAGACTTCGCCCATAAAAAACTGGCAAGAACAATTCAAAAGTAAATAAAGAGGTGCTTTCATGAAAGTAAAGTTTGAGGTAATAAAGTTTATCGAGGAAACTCAGGGCCGTTCTTTATTTACGTGTGTAGACCTTAATAACTATGATTAATAAACATATAAGATTATGCAAAATTTCACTAAAGGGATGCGTCACTATGATCCATCGATTACAGTTTCTTAGCGAATTTTCGAGAAAGGCTGTGCGAGTAAAAAAAATTTTTTTTCCGGTATCACAGGCATAATTACGCCGTAAAATCCGCAAATTGTCTTTCAAAAACTACTATCATATCCCGATGGCTACATTGTACGTAACGAGCTATAATCTCCTTACGCCTGCTTGGCGGTGTTATTACTTTTTCCAGAAAAAAAGTGAATGGAGGGCAGATAAACAAGAAGAGTAAACTTTCTATACACAGTCTGGGCGGTTTTTGATGAGAAAGAGATGGCGGAGAATTGCGTCATAGCGGTTACCTTATTTTTACTGGGTTGAGGAGGGTAATAAGGTTTTTCTTTTCGTTTTGACCATTGTCCGTTTTTCACGTTACGGTGACATGATTCGGCAATATTCTTGAGAAAATATTTATTACTATCTTGACTGTTTGGAGAATTTGAAACGTGTTCAGGGAAGACTGGTCGGCCAACCCCTTCAGCGTGGAAAAAAAGAAAAAAAAAAAAATCCTTTATTCTTACATCCTTTTAACACCCAGACACCTACTTTCTTCTAGGGGATAAAAAGACGCGGCCAAGCATGATCCTGCCGAGATTTTCTCCTAATTGAAACGATTGTATCCTAGAATTATTTTCTTTTGTCCAATTTGTTTTTATTGAAAATCAATAGGCGGACTCTTCTTAGTTATTCAAATTAAGGAGAAACCATTTTTCCAAAATAGGACGAACAAAACTTCGATTTTTTTTTCTTTCTTTCTTTAACTTCTTTTAATTCCGTCAAAGCGGAACACCCTCCTCTTCCCCCATACTTATCATTACTTTCTTTAAAAGCTTCTTGCCAAACTTCTGCAGGCCATGCACTGTCCAAATAGAAATAGATGACCGCAAGAAAAGCTCTTAATGGATCTTTTTTCCACGTTACAATGCCCCCTGTCACCCATTTTTCTGTTCATTTTGTTGTGTGTAAGCTTCTATTTTTTAAAATCATTTTTATTATTTATTTTATGTTTTTAAAGAAAATTTTGCGTCATCGTGATAAAACCCCCCTTCACCGGTTCATCTCATTGAAAATAAAATCCGTCTCGGTTTTCAGGTTTTCCTATGCGTCAACAACCCCCAAAATCTGCAGTTTCGTCCGTGCGAAAGAGAGTACTCAGTTAAACCCGTTAACAAGCGCTATTTCCCAATTTTCGCCGTGAATGAGCGCTATTTCTAAATTTCAGCCGCGAATTGGCGTTTTTCTTCAATTTTAGACGCAAATGAGTGCGGCCTTTTCTCAATTCTACCGTGAACGGCCCTTTGTTTCCATTTTAGCCGTGAAAAGGTCTCCCTAAACCGCGAATTAATTAGGGTATTTCCTTTAATGTTAGCTTGGAATTTATCGTGAAACCACGAATTGATGCGTTTTCTCAATTTTAGCCGTGAAAATTTTTTTTTCTCAATTATTCTGGTTGGGAACTCGAGAAGTTGCATCGAGAAACCGCGAACTGGCGCCTATTACGAAACTTCGCAGGTTCGCTCGTGCGAAACCTATACTCCCGGGGTTGAGAGATTAAAAAACTAATAATTTCACTGGTCTTGGTTCTTCATAAAAACCCAAATTCCGCGGATTTGACACTCACTGGGCCCAATTCACACCCAGCGGCGCTAATTCGCGGTTTTGGCTAATTGACGAACGAATTTTGCCTTAAGCTCATTAAAAAACACAATTCCGACGGCGGTTCGGCTCTTTCAAAAACACATTTCGCGCATCTGGCTCGTCGAAACCCCAATTTCACGGGGTTGGCTACAAATAAAAGGTCAACTTTATGGACTTGATGCGTTTAAAATAAAAATTTCCAGAGTTTTGACTCCTTTTTAAAAGGCAGTTTCACGGGTCTCGCCGTTCATTATATGAAACGAAATTGAGAGGGGTTGGCACTTTCAAGGCCAGAATTTGGCAGATTCTTGACACTCGCAGAACCCTGTTCACGGGTTTCGCTCGCTCGAAAAGCCTATTTCGCAGAATTGTCTGTATAAAAAGCTATTTTATATAAAATCGATCGAAATTATCTTCATGAAAAGCCAGTCAAAAATCCCACCGCACGGGGTTGACTATTTATACACATAAAAAAAAACAAAGGGACTGATTAGGGGACTCCAAAAAATCAATACAGCGCGGGTTGGACTCTTTAGGAGTCTAAATTCCGCGGATTTGACACTTATAAAATCTATTTTAAGGGCGGTTTTGCCAAATTTAAGAAAAATACCTCTTTTGGCTCCTAAAAAAAGCAAATTCGCGGATATTTAGCCCCCGAAACACGCAAATTCACTGATATTTTCCTCCGAATGAAAAGCTTGGGCGCCGGCCGTCGGGGCATGCAAAAAAAAAAAAAGACCCTACACTTGCACTTTCATCCAAATTAAAACCCGAAACTTCCATTTTGCTGAAATTAAAGACCAAATCTCGCATTTTCGCAGAAATTAAGACCCAACTACTATGGCAGTTTTTCAAATATTCACTCAGGAAACATCTAATTTCATGGGGCATTGGAACTTGCAATTTTTATAAACTAGACTTCAAACTGCATTTCCGTTTTAGTTTCGACCCAACCCTTTTAATTTCACGGATTTTCAGCCATAAAACTTTTATTTTCCCCAATCCCAAATAATGTTTAGCTCTAAACGTTGCATCACACGACTATAGTCTCTGGGCAATTTCGTTTAAATTAAGACCCAAAATTTATAAAAAACCTAAACTTGAAATTTCACGGAACTACGGAAGTTAATACCTTAATGGGGAATTTTGCGAATATGTATATGTGAATGTTTGCCTTCGGAATGTTGGAATTTGGCCGAATATTCTTGCTGACTTTGAGGTGCCAGCCGGGATCTGTGGTCACTAAAAAGAAAGTCATGCAACTTGAGATTAAGCGAAAATAAATACCACAAAATAACCGCTGATTTCACGGATATTGTGACCCCGAAACTTTCCATTTCTCGGATTTTCAGCTCTGAATGTGTAATTTCGTGATTATACGGGTGCGGCAGAGAGGACGGACGTTTTTGAGATGGGTAGTACTCTCCCTCCCCCTCCGTCTACAAGAGTGGTGGGGAGGGTGCCATTTGACTCGTGAGTTCCTAGCATTGTTTTACCAGTGGATTCCAGCAGGATGGGGCGACCGCCCACACAGCCAGTGCATCAAAGGACGTTATTCGCCCTGTCTTCGCGTTGAGTTTTCGCTCTGTTTAGCGATGTTCATTGGCCTCCTCGGTCCCCAGATTTATCCATACGCGATTTTTTCTTACGAGAACAAGGCCCGAACTCTGGACAAATTGAAGGACTCAATTCGCGTGGAAGTCGCATAAGTTGAGAGAGCGATGGTTGGAGAGAGTCTACGCGAACTTCCAAGAACGAACGCCTCCAGCACTGCATCAACAATTTCGGTCAGACATGCCTGATGTGATTTTTCACAATTATTGATTGCATCAATAAATTTGTTTTTGAGTGAAAATTAACTACTGTTATGGCTTCATCACTTCAAATTCCCTATTTGTTGAACTTCAGAACCCATTATTTACAAATCATATTTTTTCATTATTAATAAATTAGATTTAAAACAAAGAGTTACCTAAAATACGCGTGCAATATTTCTTAACTAAGTACAAAAGATACAACAGTTGGCGACGTCAGGAAAATAGTCCCTCGTCGTACGAAAATCATTTCAAATGAACGCTGACCAGTTCCAACAGGTACTCGAACTTCTTCAACAGCAACAAGCTACGTTGCTAGCTCACATCACGGGTCACCCACCAGCTACAAGTCGAGACAGTCACATACATTTTTCAAGTATCGCTCCTTTCGAGCATTATGACCCCCGACAAGAGAAGTTCCCGTGCTATTTGGAAAGGTTTGAAAATTACGTAGCGATGAAAAATGTTTCAGATCAGGAGAAGATTGCCCAACTTTTGTGCGCTTCCATCGGATCCACCCACTACAATAACCTCAAGGCTTACACGGGTAATATCATTAACTCGAGAGGAAAAGTTTCTGTTACAGTCGGATATCGCGGAAAAGAATTTGTCGGCGAAATGTATTTAGTTCCCGACGGTCACGACGCTCTTCTAGGGAGACAGTGGATCCGTCAGCTCGAAATCGATCTTAAGCAGGTCGATAATGAAATGAAGTTCCCTATTCCAGTCAATAACGTAAATTCAAATGACGCTCTGAACGAACTCTTCAGTACCTATTCCACCATTTTTCAAGAAAGGATAGGCTGTGTTCCAGATTTCACGGTACGACTCAACCTTCGAAAAGGAGCAAAACCTATTTTCACGAAGGAACGCGACGTTCCTCATGCTCTTCGTGACCGTGTAGACAAAGAACTACAATCCCTTGAAAATGACGGTATTATTTCCCCCGTTTCCACCAGTGACTGGGGCTCACCCCTAGTGGTAATTCCTAAGCCTGATGGAGGAATCCGTCTCTGTGTGGATTATAAATGTGGGGTAAATGATCGACTGGTAAAAGCCAATTACCCAATTCGGCGAATAGATGACGTTTTAAATAGTCTTCGAAACTCTCGTTTTTTCTGTAAACTTGACCTGTTCAAAGCTTATCTTCATTTAAAGGTTGACGAAGAAGGCAGCGTCATTCAAACAATTTCGACACACCGAGGTACTTACCGCGTGCATCGTCTAAGCTTCGGCATCAAGACAGCTCCGTCTGAATTCAATCGGATTGTTTCCCAAATCCTCCAAGACCTCCCAAAAACGGAGTCGTATTTCGACGACATCATTGTCCACGGTTCGACATTTCACGAATGTCTTCGAAACTTACATGCCTGTTTAAGACGACTCTCCGATTATGACCTACACCTTAACCAAAAAAAGTGCATTTTTTTCCAGACCAAAATCGAGTATTTAGGGCACGTCGTCGAATACAATAAAATTTCAAAGTCTCCTGCGAAGGTCTCCGCTGTTCAGAATATGCCTCGACCGTCAAATGCCGATGAAGTACGTCGTTTCCTAGGCCTCGCTACATATTACTCGCGTTTCATTCCACACTTTTCTTCGATCACGTACCCTCTTCGCTGCCTGTTAAAAAACAATGCCCTCTGGAAATGGACATCAAACTGTGAGTCAGCATTCATCAAAATAAAATCTGAACTTTGTAGTGATCGAGTTCTAGTTCCTTTCGACCCCAAATTTCCTCTCGTTTTAACCACGGACGCCAGTCCAACAGGTGTCGCGGCGGTACTTAGTCACGAAATCGACGGCATCGAAAGCCCAATAGCTTATTCATCCCGGTCACTCACTGTCTCCGAACAGAACTACAGCCAATTAGATCGCGAGGCTCTTGCTATTATTTTCGGAGTTAATCGTTTCTTCAATTATCTTTTTGGCAATCATTTCGTTCTCATTACAGATAATGAGCCACTGACTCGGATTTTTCACCATCAAAAAGCTCTTCCTCGAATGACTTCGTCGCGCCTGCTCCGTTACGCGTCATTTCTTTCCGGCTTCGACTACACCGTGAAATTCAAAAAAGGAGTTGAGAACCAGAATGCCGATTGTTTATCGCGCGCACCAGCTCATCAGTCAAGCGATTCGAATGACGAGTTGATAGGTAACGAAGTCAACCTAATTTGTTCTCAGGTTGTTTTTCAGATCTCAAACGGCAAAATAACTTACGCCGTAATAAAAGAAGAAACGGCAAAAGATCCTGAACTCGGTGAACTCGTCCGTAAACTCTCTTCCTCCTCAGAAGATTCTGAATTCACCTTGTCAGATGGCATACTTTTTAGAAATGATCGAGTCGTTATTCCCCAAAATCTTCGTTCCGGAATTTTAGACGAGCTACATGAAACGCATCAAGGCGTTACGCGGATGAAGCAGCTCGCCCGTCGTTACGTTTATTGGCCATCCATCGACCGAGATATTGAACGCTTGGTAAAAGAGTGTAAAAATTGTGCTCTCGTAAAATCAAATCCCCCAAAAGTCCCCGTTCATCCGTGGAATCTACCAGAAGAAAACTGGGACCGGGTCCATATTGATTATGCCGGCCCTGTTGACGGTTACTTTTTTCTAGTTTGCGTCGATGCGAGATCCAAGTGGCCAGAAGTCCGTGTTACTCCGAATTCACCAACCACTGCGGACACCATTGCACTACTAGAAAGTATTTTTTCGTTTCACGGGTACCCACGAGTTATTGTTTCGGACAACGCGTCAATTTTTACAAGTAACGAATTCGTGGCATACTGTAATACCAAAGGACTAGCCCAAAAACTTATCGCGCCGGGGCATCCGGCGACCAATGGTTTGGTTGAAAGAAACATCCAAACTCTCAAAAATAGGCTGAGAGCCACCTCGGATGAAAATCTTCCAATTCAAGAGAAGATCAGGAAAATACTTTTCCAACATCGAGCCACCCCCCTTTCATGTGGAGAGTCTCCAGCCGAAAAATACTTACACCGCACCCTCCGCATTCGCTTAAATGCCATTTTTCCGTCCAATTCCCTACCATCGCCTAATCCTACTCCTTCTTCATCTCGTCCTTTTCGTTCTTTTTCAGTGGGCGAGAGAGTTCAAATAAGGGCTGTTTTTTCAAAAACTAGCAAACCCTCGTGGGAATTCGGGGAGATAAAAAAAAGGCTTGGACGTTGCATCTATATCGTTCTTTTGGACTCTGGGAGGACCGTGAAGCGCCACATAAATCAAATGAGGTCGACACTCGTCAAGAGGGTCCAATTTACTGGACCAACGCAGGTGTTCGAGATTCCCAGACCTTGCTCCTTTACTGGGCCAGATCTTCCTCGATCTCCTTCCACGAGTTCGATTTTGCTCCCTCGTGCCTCTCTGCTAGCAAATGGAAATGATTCTTTTGACAGTCATCTTCAAGGATCTCCGACCACTTATAGCCCTTGTCGGCAGGAAGTTCAACGTCGTCCCCGGCGGAACATTCGCTTGCCAGTTCGATTCAAAGACTTTGTGATGAATTAGTCATCCTCTAAGCTCTTTTATAAGAGGGGGAGACTGTTATGGCTTCATCACTTCAAATTCCCTATTTGTTGAACTTCAGAACCCATTATTTACAAATCATATTTTTTCATTATTAATAAATTAGATTTAAAACAAAGAGTTACCTAAAATACGCGTGCAATATTTCTTAACTAAGTACAAAAGATACAACAACTACCTATTTTATGATTTTTTAAAAACTATCCGTCCTCTCTGCCGCACCCTGTTTTCGGCACTTGCGGGCTCGGATATCTCAGGGTCCACGCCCACTAAAAACAGGTCCTCAAGCTTTAAACTGAAATTAAGAACAAAAATTTGAATATTCAGCCAGAATACCTTCAATTTTACGGATATTTACCTCCAAATGTTGCCATTTTGCGGCTATCTGTTAGACTTTAGACGCTGTTGTGGCCCTCTAGCCCGGGTTTGACGGCAATTTAAAAAAACAGCCGAAGAACTCAATTTCGCGAAAATAAAGACCATAAACTAGCAAATTACCTACCGGATGTTTAGACCCGAAACTTGCAATTTCGCAGATTTTTAGCTCTTTCTGCTGCAATTTTATGCTATATTTGGCAGGCTTTAGGAGCTTTCGGGACTGGATAGCCCAGGGTCCACGTCCACAAAAAAAGTGCCAGACTTGCAATATTTGCTATAATTAAGACCGTAAACATGCAATTTTGCGAAAATTAAGAAGGCAAACTTGCCATTTTGAGGATATTCGCTCCCAAGGAATGAATGAGTAACGGCGGCGACGTGCGGCGTATAATAACTTGCTCTGCAAGCGCGTATTCTGGATTTCTCAAATCTTTCTAAATTGAATCATCCCCTCCTTCCCCTACGCGCAGAAACTGTAGGAATCCTTAAAAAATTAGTAAAATGAAAAAAAAAAAAAAAACTTGCTCGCCTGTTAAAGCCCTAATTAGGTTATTAAATTCGAAGGGGACTTTGTATCTTGGAGGGGAGGGCAAAAGAAAAAGTGTTCTTTTCCTAACAACCTCAAATTATGAAAGTTTCAGTTCAACCTTTCTTTGAAGCTTGCCAAAAGAAAGTCCCTCTATTTCTTTCCTTTTTTCTCTCTCCTCAAATGTGGATGAGTAGAGAGGGTGGAGAGTGGGGGATATTAAAAGTATTTTTTTCTTTTTTAAACCTCTGTTTAGCTTTGTCCGCTTCGTTCCCTTCTTTTTTTTTTCACTTGAATATCCGAGGCGTTTATTTTTTTTTTTTATTTCTGATCAATTAAGTTTGCGAGAGAAAGGGTTGGGAGGAAACCTCAGCAGGCCCAAACACGGTTTCTTGAATCCTAAGTGTGAAAAACGGATTTTTCTGGTAAAAAAAATAAACATAATTTTGAACTATACGGCGCGGTTGGTCAAGCGAGATGGTTGAAAACTTGTTGATGAACGGACCTCTTTGTCATAATTTTTTCCTCCATTTTTTAACTAAATAGCGTGATGACAAAATACTTGCTTAGGCTATGTGCTTTTGTTTTATTTTTTGCTTGTTTTTTCCAACCCTTGGTAATTTACGCTCGTCCGAGCAGTGTAATCGCCCAGCTTGTCGGGGATCGTCCCTTTGGTTCCGCCCCGCGAGTTAATTGCAAATATATAAAGTCTCTTGTTCACGATTCTGAGAGAAAGGTAGAGAAAGAGGAAAAGATTAAAGGGAATGTTGTTCAAGGAGTAGCAGTTTTGTTCACGCAACCCGCAATTTTCGAGCCTTTCAAGTAGAAAAAAATTGTGTGTTACTTACATCGACGCCCGAGTGTCTGGAACATCACGGTTGCTGGGTAATTTGTCGGAGGCCTCTTGGTTGAATCGATTACGAATGTACGGGTCTTCACCCTTGCGAAGACCACCACCTTCGATGTAGGCTCTTTCATCCAGGTAGGGGCCGGCGTAAGCGCTAGCGACGGCCGTATTGCCTCCTCCAACTCCTACGCTACTGCCGCTGGGGTCACCTCCGATCAAGGCCCCGCCGCTTCCACCAGCTCGACGACCACGCGTTACCGCCTCCGTCTCCACTTCGAGCAATTCTTTCAGTCTTAGGCCTCTGTTTTCTACTTCAATCTGCAATAAATATAAACAGATAATACATAAGACTAATTTGATATCCGTTGAGAATTGTAAGCCTAGAAGTGGACGGCGGGCAACGTATAGGCATTTATAAAAAACGTTACTAGTCAAATGGTACGAATGCGCACACTGATCTGTGAGTTTCAAGTCCTCTTTCAGCCATTATGATTCGCTACGATGATCTTAAGCTTGGTGACAACATGGGGGGGGGGGATTGATTTTCATAAAATTAACAGGAGCTATACGCGATGTTAAACACAAACGATATGGTTTTCTAACAACAACCTGTTAAGATATTGAATAAGTTTCTCTATATACTTATATACAAAGAGAAACCGTAGAATGAGCAAAAGAGAGAGAAAGAGTGAGCTTCCTGAAGAAGATTCGATGATACAGTGACGATAGAGTTGTTAGAGAACGATTGAATGAGCTCTATAGACAAAAAGGGGAAAAACTTATCTTTTTGACAACCTTTGACACTTTCCCCCTTTTTTTCAACCAACTAAATCTAGTTGGGGAAAGTTTGACGATTGTTCACAATTTATGAAACCACAAACGATTTTTTTACAGCTTCTGATGGGGAGCGAAAACTTCTCAGCGTCGGTCTGAAGGTTGGATGGACTTCTTAGGGAAAACGTGGTAGAACGGTAAAATAACAAACCAAAATCGCCATTTTTATTCCGATCGATTCCGAATTTTCCGACCTAGGGATTAAATAGCCGAATTTACGCATTCTGGCTATAGCAACGTGTTAGTGGGCACGAGCTGCCTACATCTCCACAGTCCCCCTCTCTCAGTCACCCAATTTTTTGCCCCTTTGGAAGCCCAAATTTCGCTGATTCCAGCGTTCAGCGTATGGGCGCAACATATGGGCGAAAACGCCCATATGTGTTTTGGATGAAAATCGCGCACCCGCTACAAACGCTAAACCAGCTCTAAACTCTAAAATCACGCGGGTCCCCGCCTCACGTAAAGGACACGGGGTCATTCCACGAATTTTGCACGTCGGGAAAACCACACGAGGTTTTTCTTCAAATCCGCGGAATAGCTAAAATTGCAATTTTTTGAAATTCTATCCCGCGAAATGACCAAACTAGAGAATTTTCTTAATTTTATCCAACGCCAAATTTGAGATTTTATTTCAAATTTTAGCCCCAGAATAACCTAAGTCGCGGTTCCCAGGAACCACCCCAGTTTTCGCCAATTTTATCCGAAGAGCAGCGCAACTCACAGTTTTTCTCGTTTGTATACTCACAGAACAGCCAACATTGAGATATCAGAAGGCGAGCACAATTCGATTTCATCTATGTCCTTGTGGCCATCAATGAGTCCAAGTAAAGCCAAATAAGACGGGTGCAATCCCCGTGACAACAACTTTATTTCCGACAGGATTGCACGCAATGTTATAAGTATAACCATCATTGACTACTATAAGGGCTTCAGTTTTTTTACGTGGGGTAAGTAACATTTTCCGTCTTTTAAAACGTGACTATGTGGCTGGATGGGAAGGGGGGAAACTGTGGTTCCTCCAGGAAGAAGAAAAAACCAAAACCCAACTTCCAAGCACTGCTTTCCTTTCACTTCACCACTTATCGATCTCAAGTTTTTACTACAGAAAGTGTGGTATTAACATGGCAAAAAGGAAAAGAAAAAGGAAGATTCTCTTTGTTCTCCTTTTATCGTATTACATCTTCAACTCTTCTTCCCCTCTTGATAATTTGTTCCCGCCCCCGCCTCTCTTGAGTGCTTCGTAACAGAGAGAAAAAAAAAAGAGAACGGCGTAACAGTTACGCGTTCTATCAAACAACAAAAAAGATAACATGAACCAAAGTAGGTGAGAAAAGATCTACGTCACACTCGTCAACTCATTCAATCGAATTAGACCAAAGAGCCACCCTATATTCTAGGAAATCTGAAATAATAGTAAAACGCCGTGGGCGGTTACAACAACGAAGCATTTGGGGTGTATATTCAAGAAAAGGAAGTCCTGTGGCAACATTATTTAAACGTCATACCGCTGTCTTTGCAATCTACTTTCCCACTTTATTGTATAGTGAAGGTGGCGTAGTGCCACAGATCAAAGAATTCTTATGCTTATTTTAATGAAAAACCGGTTAATACTTTATTTTTTATGGAGACAAGTTTCCGAGGTTTATTATTTATTTATTGATTTGTCGGGTTTTAATAAGATTTTGGCGTGTACTACTAAATCGAGTCATTGGGTCAAATCCTTATTTACATGAACAAGTATAGTACGAGCTGTAAAAATAAAAAGTTGGATTTATTTATAGTTAAGTATAAATATATTTATAGTCTTGAAATAGACATTTAAACTCCAGTAAACATCGAGATAAAAACAGTTCTTTCGTGCGTTTATTGAACCGTAGCCGGAATTAGAAGCTTAACCTCGATCACGATAATATCGCATTTTTTCAACAAAATCACTTGAGGCGGATTTACAATTGACGGGAACAGGAATGAGAACGCGAAGAAATGACGCCAATCTGAAAAACATTAAAGCCTTATCTTACGGGTTCCCCTTCCCGTGCGTTCCACCAATAATGCGAACCTCCAACCCCCTCCAAAGTGGAAAAAATAACAAAACCCGCCAAAAAAACAAGCACATTCCCACGCTGACCTTGACATTGCCGGCCTGGAGTAGTCGAAAATGGACCAAAGCCATCGATAACGCGAAACGTTCATCTATAGGATACTTCAAGGGCACGAATTTCGCTGGATTTCGGAATATACAGTGAAGGGCGATCTGGCACCAATCTTTCTTGGATCCACACGTCACGCAACCAACAGCTCAGAAAATCTGTCAAAGTGCCCAGTCCCAAAGCGCGGAGCGGAAGCGCCGTTTGTAGCCAAAATTTGTAGCGTTTTCAGGGGTGACACGAACTTTCCCACAATCCACAACCCTGAAATCCCAGGAGGTCTTCCTTGGCGCACGAGGACGTCAATGGGTCACTCTGGAGCCTGAAGGGCTGACAAAAACGACGAGTTAAAATGGTAATTTTACACTAATTAATAAATTAATTAGACTGAATTATCCGGACGACGATGGAAGGGCATAGCCCAACACGATTCGAGCTTCGAGAAAAAATGGCTCCCCGGCGGGATTTGAACCCGCAACCTCTGGATTACCAGTCCAGCACGCTGCCATTTGCGCCACGGAGACGCCTATGGGTGTCGTACTCTGAGGGATAAGCTAAGCCGAACCCCACCCGGCTATGCCCTTCCATCGTCGTCCGGATAATATCAGTCTAATTAATTTATTAATTAAAATACCGGCGACAGATTTATTCATTATATCCATCTAATTTTACACTACTTTGAAAGCGCGATCCATTTGGAAACTGAGCATCATTGCCCGAAGGACTCATAAATCGCGGCTTGTCTCAGATTAGAACACTATGAACGAAATGACCCTTAAAAACGCCCCAATTGACCCTTTTATACTTGATATTTATGGGGGCGAAGGCGACTTTAACTTACCAAAAATTAATAGTGAACTAAACTCCGAGGAATCCGAAAATCGTGTCAGATATTCGATATGACAAGCCGTAAAACACCGGAACTGTACAAAAAAAAAAATCGTGAAAAATCACAAAGAACAGTAACAAACGGTAACAGTGCCAAAATGACGAAAACTCGCCCATAAATGTGGAACAACACCTGAGACTAAAAAAAACACAAAAACGATGAAAAAACGCCGAAGACAGTGATATATATTAGGGCTTAAAACAGAGAAAAATTAAAATGAAAAACTATGGAAAAATCACCAAGAACAGCACAAAAAACGTGTAACTACTGCGAAAAACTCCAAAACTGAAAATAACGGCGAAGTACGGTTTTAAAAAAACACCAAAAGCTGTGATAGACACTATGGACTACGAAAAAACACCAAAAACAGTGAAAAATCACCAATAGCAAAAAAATAAAAAACAAAAAATAAACGCCAAAAACAGTGAAGACTAAAAAAACTGCGAAATTTTGAAATCGGAGACCAAATATTTTTTCACCTCGAGGTACGATCACATATAGCTTCCCATACCTTAGGTATTCGAGGAAGCAAGAACTGTAAAAAAAAAAAAAAAAAAAAAAAAAAAAAAAAAAATTACCTATAACAATGAAAAAAAAAAGTGAAAACTACAAAAAATCATATAAAAACATGAGACATTAACTGTGAAAAAGCAAAAACGGATCAAACAAAACTTCAAACCCCTGAAAAACTACAAAGTTTGGGGAAAATCACTAAGAACAGTGAATACAAACGTCAAAAACTGACAAAAGAAACCCGAAAGCTGTCACAGTACTCCAAAAACTGAAAAAACATAAAAAATATGGACATCACCAAAAACGGTGAAAACACCAAAAACTGTAAAGAAATTCACCAAAACTACGAATAACTTTTAAAAAAGTAATAACCCTAAAACTAGGAGAAACAAATCTAAAAACTGTAAAAATTAAAAATTCGAGAGAAATCATAACTAACAGAGACAAGTTATGTAAAACACTAAAAATTATGAAACTTTAAAAAAAAACTGGGAAATAAAAATTCACCAAATGGCAAAAAACATGTAATAACGCCAAAAACTCGTTTACCTGTAAAAATACGTCAAAAACTTTGAAAAAACGTCGAAAACATTGGGAATACGCCAGACTGAGGAAATACACCGAGAAATGTGGAAAATATACTAAAACTCGGTGAAAAAACGCAGAGAGCGCCGATCCCGATAGGGCGCTCTGGGACCAAGAAAAATCGATGAAATCAAATCGGTGGTATATAAAAAACCATTTTTTGTCAATTTAAGGGGAAATGGCGCCCACTCGGTTGGCTTTAGGGCAGGATCCAACAGACATTTTCCGAAGAAGGGACTCACACATTTGAAAAGAAATCCATAAAAATCTGGATTAATGGATTTTCAGTCAGATGAACCGTTGAATGGGTGAATCCTGCGTTTTTGTCCGCATTGGCCTTTCTGTTTTCAGGGGCCACGGCCTCGAACACAGTTGACAACAGTCCTGAAGTTAAAGAAAGAGCACTGCAGGCGGACCTCTCTTCCCCAGTTGTGGAGTCTTGAAAATCAACTCAACGACGTCGCGAAACGTTCATTTTTGCCGCCTTGAAGGGACTCTTAGCGGCGATGCGGCACAGGCCGATGATCTGAGAGGGAGCTCATAAAACGCATTCGACTCAGGTCGGAACATTTTGAAAAAATGGCTTCGAAAAATGACCACTTAGCCTTCGGCGAAATTACGCATCTATGTAGAGGTTTTCCGATATTGAGAAGCCGAAACTCGAGTGGGATTATCAATCAGACGTTGAGTCCAGACAATGATGCCGCTGTTTTTGGCCGCTCGCACATACGTTTTCACTTTCAGGGGTACAGCCGCGCGATCGTCGAAGGAAAGGCCTCGACTGGAACGCTCTAGTGCTGAGAAATCTCGCGAAACCAATGACAACGCAACGAGAAATGTACATGAATTCGATTGAGGGGGGGGGGGCATGGCCCTTATTATGCCTAATGCCTAAACAACTTCTTCTCCCTCTACTTTCGTCAATAGATGTGGTTCTACCGCTGTTTTCTTCAGTTTACCAAAGATCAAAGAGTATTTATCAAGACGAGATTTTATGGAAGTGGTAATGCGATGCAGCCTGAAGGACTTATCAGGGAAGGGCGAGGTCCCTGTTCAACTTGACGAGCTCGACTTAGCTACAGGAAAAAAGAGAGGTCGGTGTTGATAGGGAAGAAATAAGGGGGAAAAAAACCTTAAGTCCTTTATCTAACCAGCCGATGTTTACTGATTTTTTTTAGAACAATCCAAGGCGATTTATTTATGTCTTGTCCTCTGTTCAAAAAATACACAGCGTTTTGAAATTCCATTTCATAGATTCTTACTTGAGAATCGGAGGAAACTTGAAGTAAACCCCGTACCGGAATGCCAGGGGAAACGATGAAGCTCAAGTTTACCATGATTACATCACCACCCTAGGATACATAGAGAGGAAAAAAAACTTGCACCACACGAATGATTATTGGTATCCTTCAGTTTCTCTTTACAACGAAACTAGCTGGGTATAAATTCATTAGCTACACTCTCAAAAAAATGTACTATTTACATTTAGGACAACGCGAATATTAGTAATCCAGTCAATTAGAACTTGATCCCATCCAAATCGTATAGTGGCGAAGGATTACCGAGTCGGTAAGAGGCCACGATGGGATGCTTTCGTTTTATTCACGGTAATTAATTTTATAAAACCCTTACCTACTCTTTGAACTTTGAATAGACACGAGCTATACAACTAATAATAAAAAAAAGACCGTTCATAACGAGAAGATCGTGGCCTTAATAAGTTCATAAAACTTCAAACGAATAGTGACTTTGCTTAACATCCGTAGTTATACTAGAGATGTGAGTCCATCTCTTGACCTAAAACAGTTTATTATATGACTGGCGCTATTCCATAGGCTATGAAAACGAGCTTCTTCATCTAAAGTTGACGTAACACGTTCCTTTAATTAAATGTCTTAACGAAAATAGCCACAAGAATCAATTAAAATGATGATAGAGAGGAACATTTTGTACGTGCGCGGTTAATAATATTTTCCCTTCCGGGAAAACGGAATGCTAGGGGCAAATAAATCACGCCTCATGGTAAATTCTACCCTTCACACCACCGAATTACATTGAGTAGCATAGCAATATCGGAGGGATTTTTATTCGTTCTTTTTTTATGGCCCACGAATTCGCAATAGCGACTTTCTGGGTTAGGTCGATAGGTTTTTCTCTTTCCGTTGTTTCACCGCCGTTGTGTCGTTAAGTTGGAACACCGAAAAAAGAGGGGGCATGGTAAGATAAAGTTTCAAAACTGTAAAAGGACAATATAATTTATACGAATATTAAAAATGAAATACGTTTTAAAGAAAATTAATGGGCTGCAGAAAGGGAGCGAATTAGACCTATTAAAGAGCTTGACGAGATCGTTGACACATTTAAAAAAAAGGTTAATCACGACAGTTTATCACTACTTAAAATTATCTCTACAAGTCTTTCCTTATAACTGTGTCCTTTCAAAAGGTTTTTGTTTTGAAATGTGTGGGGTTCATTGCCAAGAGGAGAGGAGATGAATCTTCTTCACGTCCTCGTCCTTTCTTTTTATTTATTCGTTTTGACGTAAGATCGATATTAAAAAGAAAGGGGAAAAAAAAAAAAAAAAAAAATTGGAGGTCGCTGTCTCATCCAAAGAACGGTGAAAGGAAAGAAGAGCTTTTTAAGCAAGGACGTTTTCAAAGAGTGAAAGTTCTCAGGGTCGGGGTCTTTTTTTTTTTTTTTTCCCACTCATTCTCTCAAGTTAGCACGATGTATAAAAACGAAATTCGAGGGAAATTACCACGACTTTACCTCCTAGATAATTTATCATTTTCACGCGACTAATCAACAAAATTAAAAAAAAAAAATGTAGCAACACTGAACGGTTCGCGATTAGACAAGGATTCGCTATTTGCAGGTATCTATTCACGCTTGTTAACACTTTTGCAAGAGATCTACGGGGCGGGAAAAAAAAAAACCTCCCTTCCCCCATCCTTCATGGATCGAAGCTTATCACACAGACTAAAGCTATGACCTAGTTCCTTGAATGTAGATCGAATAAAATACTATTGAAGCTTCGTCATCACACAACCCACGTTCAACCAATTGTGTATACGAATATTAAGAAGTTGTTTTTTGTCGTCTGGTGCGATTGTGATGAAGAGAACAAATATTGTCAATAATTAATTATCTAATCGTAACAGTAATTTTGAAGACAAATAGAGTAAAGGGTCGGTATTGCTATGAGGGGGAAAAACGGAGTCGTTTATATGTATAAAATCCTCGTGAATTTACAAGGATGACAAGAGCAACCCCTCTCTTTTTGTGGATGAAATGACTCGAGAGGATTTAACAGTGAAACTCCGAAAATTATAAAAAGATTAATAAGTATACAAGATAAACATCTACCAGTGACGAATATTTGAAGCCCGTATCCCCCGAGCCCGTTCACCGTTCAGTACATATTCCTAGCTAATTTGCTCCCATTATAAAGAAAAAACAACAATTCACAACAATCAATTCACTTCACACAAAGATGACATCTTCTTCAATAAAAACACACGCCCTAGAAACTCCTACTGTGTCGGATATTGCGTGCAAAACATGAGACTACTAGACCTCGTCTACGACCTAATAGGTACACGGAGGGGATTGATTTATAGCGTTACCAAATTGTTTTCTCTCCAGATTAAAACACCCCAGACAAGGGGGCGTCATATCTCTTACCCTATAGTTTCGTGTCATGACCCACCAGAAAAGCTCCCCTAGTAACTATGACTAAGTGGAGAGGGAGGAGAACCTTTTTTTTTGGTACTTTCGCTTTATCCACAAAGCGCGATTGCGTGAGCAGCAGTATAAAGCGAGTTCAGGAAAATCTTTTCTGACAAATGAAATTATAGTGGATACCTATTGATTGAGAATTTAAAGTCTGGTTTTGAGCAAGCAAGGGGGAAAAAAGAAGACGGAAGTTGGTACCTACTTTCTTTTCAAGCTTTAAGAACTATTGCAAGTTGGCGGAGGAGCAGGGAGAGGGGACATCATCCAATTTTCCAAGCACGTGACCTTTTCGCAAATTATGTAGAAGTGAATTTAAACAGCGGAGTCGTTTCTGTACGGTACTCGACCACCCCCTCCCCACATAAAAAGTTTTTAGTAACAGCGCGCGGGAAACGTAAAAAGACTCCCGAAAAAACTTGAGTAACTGCTGTACTACTTGACAATACACCATGAGTCGAATAACAAGCAAATTCAGTCTAAACTCAGTGTTGGCGCAGAAGCTTTGTGAAAGAAACCACGGATTGACAACCTTGATGAAGATCAATTTCTTGGATTTTCACACGTTGTAACACATTTTCGTGTTTCTGGAACATTAAAAAAAGAATTTTTCGGATGTTTTCCACTTAAAAAAACTATTTTCGCGGGTCTGCCTCACTGAAAAAGGAAAAACATAATTATTTCGCTCAATGATAACCCATTTTCGCGGATCTGGATCATCAAGAAACACATCTCACGGTTCTCACTCGCATAAAACCATTTTCACAAGTCTGTCACTTGACTCACTAAAAATTCATTTCTCGCATTTCGCCCATCAAATAGTAAATAAACATATTGACGATTGTGACTAACTTAAGCGCAATTTTGGCAGGTCTGGCTCATTGACAACCCAATTCCATTAATTCTTCCGGTTAAAAACATTTTTCGCGGATCTGACTGACTGCAAAATCAATTTCGCTCTCTGAAAAACCAATTTTTTTGAAATGCTGGCTAAAAATATATTTTCGCGGGTCTGGTTCCCTACGATACAATTTTTGGCGATTCTGTCCCATTAAAAAATCAATTTTGCTCGCTTAAATCCCATTTTCGCGGGTCTACCTCACCAAAAAACAATTTTCGTGGGTTTGGCTTCCTGAAACTCCCTTTTCGCGGAGTTGGCTCACTTTACAACCAGTTTTCGCGAATATGGCACACTAAAACGCAAATTTCACGAGTTTCTTTGGCTAAAAACCCATTTTGGTGAAAATAACATTTTCGCAATAAAATACGAAAATAATATTTTCGCCATTTTCACGAGTTTTGCTCGCTAAAACGCCAATTTCGCGCGCAAAAAACTATTATAACGAGCTTGGCTCGTTATAACACAAATTTTGCGGATCTTGCTCATTGACAAACCTTTTTTACGAGCCGCCCGGCTCACAACAAAACAAATATTTTTTGCGGGCTTTGCTCGTTGAAACACTATTTTCGCGGGTTTAGGGCGTATTAAAATTTAAAATATCATGTTGGTAGATTTTTTTGGCTGAAAAATTGGACAGGCTCTCGGTGCGATCCCTAAGATCGTGAAACGTCTTTGTTTTATGATTTTTCAAGTATTTTTCCCAAAAAATAATCGTTACCATGGTAACGGTTACGTGGCAATGAATAGCCTTGGCAACCATTCCCGAGGTATCGGTTACCAAGGCAACGGTTACAACAGCATATGTTGCCATGGTAACCTTTGTCATAGCAACGGTTGCCACGTGAACAGTTACCATAGCAACGGTTGCCATGGTATCAGCTCACATAGTACGGTTGCGATGGCTATCACCAGGTAGGTAGGTCACCATGGTAACGGTTACCATAGCAACAGTTGCCATAGTAACAACTCACATAGCATTAGTTGCATTGTAACCTTTACTATATTAACCGGTGTTATGGTAACCGTTAACATGGCAATCGTTGCTATTGTAACCGTTAACATGGTAACGGTAACCATGGTAATGGTAAAGGCTCACATATCAACGGTTACTATGACAACTATTACCACACCAACGGTTGCCTTGGTAATGGTTACCGTAGCCTCAGTTGCCATGGTGGCACTGGCAACATTGGCCAGAAATGAGCGGTGTATGAACTATTTTTGCCCAGCATTAACAATTTTTCTAAAAAAGTTTACCTAGGGACTAGCTCTTTTTCTCAGGTTTAGGCTCGATGTTGCCTTCAGAAACTTAGGATTTGCGTTTTCCAAAATTTTAGCCGCGAGTCAGCGTTATTACTGAATTTTAGTCGTGAATTAGCGTTGTTCTCAATTTTATCCGTGAATTAGCTGATTTAGACTTATTATTTCTCAATAATAAGT
This sequence comes from Corythucha ciliata, assembly GCA_038030265.1. Lineage (NCBI taxonomy): Eukaryota > Metazoa > Arthropoda > Insecta > Hemiptera > Tingidae > Corythucha > Corythucha ciliata. The sequence goes on from CM075943.1 coordinate 28,212,916, forward strand.
CTTTGTAGTCGTACCGCAAAAAAATTTTTTTGACCCCCCCTCAAGATTTGTAGTTTTACGATTCAAAGTGCGTAGAATCAAAATCTGAAATAAAAAAAAAAATGTCCGTCCGCCGTCCAGGCTATATCTTGTCCTAGGATTGCTCGAAAAAATTCGTTCTTTCGCACACTCCATTTGGGGTCTAGTTGGTCCTAATATCTGGTCAGTTTGATCAAATAACTCCCTGGGGTTTTATGGGCCAAAAGCGCGCCCAAAATGGGGATTTTCAAAGGATTTGGGATCATAGGGGTGTGGGGTGTCGATTTCATGTAATTTCAAGCCGGATTTGACCACATCCATGAATAATAAACCCATAAACAGTCGAAATAATAAGGCATTGTTCGACAATTCGCAGCGTTTTTTCTTTTTACCGAAGGCCGTTTCTCCTAGACTTTAGCCACAAATTATCGGATTTTTCACAATTTTAGTAATTCTTTTCAGTTGGGTCCACTAGATAGGATTGTTACAAGTTTAGCCGCTAATTAGCTATTTTTGCCCATTTCATTAGCGGAATTGCTATTTTCCTCAATTTTCGCGGATTACAGTTTGTAACATGATTAGCCAAAATGGTTTGTCCAAAATTAGCCATTCTTCTTAATTTCAGTCGTGAATTAGCATTTTTCGAAAAAATTAGCTGCGAATTAGTGACTTTTTACTTTTTTTATCCGCGAATGGGCAATGTTTTGAGAATTTGTCAGTTTTATCAATTTTAGCCCCGAAGTAGCGTATTTTTCTATTGTATAGCTTCAGCGGGTTTTCTTGCCTTTTTATACAGCTTTTTAGCGCTTGCAGAAAACCAAAACCTGGGTCACGTCTCGCAATTTTACCAAAAAACAGCAAATTAGCGTTTTTTCTTCATTTTAGCCATTAGATAGCATCTATACACCGCGATTCAGATATTTTTTTAAAATTTCAGTCTGGATGTTTCATCGAGTTAGCGAATGAACGCTTTTTAACAGTTTTAGCAACGCATATTAGCGCTTTTTCACAACTTTTTGATGCGAACTTGCGCGAATCCAGACTGACCTCCAGAAGGCCACGTTTTCTCTCAATTTGAGCTTTCAGATTAGCACTTTTGTGGGCTAAATCGAATATTTGCTGTACTGTTTGTAGATTAGCTGCAACGTTCCATTCCGTTCTGGGTCGGATGGATTGAAAATTGTCGAAAGAAGCCTGTATTTCTGTCCAACCGCACGCCTAAAACTCGTTTTCACGTACCTATCACAAATGTGAACATAGAACCTAAAGATCCTCATTTTTCCAGCTTGAAGCTTTTCGGGGGCGCCTCTAGTTTAGGGGGCCCCTCGCCCGTCTATCATTACGCTACTGATTTACAGGCAGAAGTGAGAAAAAGCGCTAAAACTAAGAAAAATACTTAGCTACTTCGCGGCTAAAGTTTCCTTAAAGCTTCCACGGATAAAGCACAGAAAAAACGCTAATTATATACTAGAAGTATGGAAACGACAATTTTCGGCTTATGAAAACAAGTACTTGGCTGAAACTGAGAAAAGGCGCTAATTTATTTCTAGTAAAAGCGAAAAAAATCGCTCAATTCGAAGCTAAAATAAAGATATATATATAAACCTATATAGGTTTATATATATATAATTCCGGAAACCACTAAATTCGTGTTCTAGAGGTTCTGAAACATGAAAAAAACATGCCATGACCCATGTTTGCCACCATCACGACGAGACAAATAGTGCATTTTGACATAAATGAAATGCACTAAAAGAAAAAGTGCAAATTCGTGGACGAAATTCAGAAAAATGGCTCGATAGCGTTAAGAAAAACACGAACTTGCCGCAAAAATTCAGAAAAAAATCGCTAATTCACGGCTAAAATGGAGAAAAATCGCTAATTAGTGGCTAATTCACCGATAAAATTGAGAAAATGCGCTAAAGTAAGGAAATAACGATATTTCACGGTTTAAATGGAGAAAACGTCAAATTCGCGGCTTCTGAAGGTAACTTTGTGCCAGAAAATGAAAATTGCTAATCCACGGCCAAATTAAGAAAAAAACTTCAGGTAATTCGCGACGAAAATTGGGGAAAAACTTTAATTCGGGACTGAAATGTAGGAAAATCTGTCATTTTAGCGGCTAAAATTATTAAAAACGCTAATGTGCCGTTGTAATCAAGATAATGGCTAATTTAGGGTTAATTTGAGAATATGTGCTAATGCAAAGAAAATTGAGAAAGTAGTAAGCCGCGGTTTCCAGAAGCAACTTCGTGGCCAATTAGCAAAAAGCGCAAATTTGGGGCAACAATTGAGAAAAATCGCTAATTCGCGGCTAAAATGGAGACATATCGCTTATTCACGGCTAAAATGAGGAAGCGCTGTAGTGATGAAAAAACGCCCATTCGAGTATCAATCGTAACCGTGACCTCATGGGGGGCGCTGGTGAAATGTTCGCCCGGGGGCGCATCAAGGTGACTAAATTTTCTATAGGTGCCGCAGATCACTGTCCTTCACCTACGTCACGAGCAGTCCCAACCGCCATTTCGCTGGACCCAATACATTATTAATTGTTGTTGGGCTGTGATTTTTGAGAATTCATAAACTTCAATATCAAAATTAACTTGCTCTGCTGCTCTGGGTTGAGCAATCGGGAGCAAAGGACTGCTGGTGACGTCAGTCTCTACCCCTCCCGTCTGATTGGCAGGGGGAAATCTACGGCACCTATCAAGGTGTCTAAATTTTCTATAGGTGCCGCAGATCACTGCCCTTCACCTACGTCACGAGCAGTCCCAACCGCCATAGCGCTGGACCCAGTACATTATTAATTGTTACTGGTCTGTGATTTTTGAGAATTCATAAACTTCAATTTCAAAATTAACTTGCTCTGGGGTGAGCAATCGGGAGCAAAGGACTGCTGGTGACGTCAGTCTCCAGCCCTCCCGTCCGATGGGCAGGGGGAAATCTGCGGCACCTATAGTAAAGTTTAGTCACCTTGGGGGCGCATAATGTCTCAGGCCGGCACTGTTAACGGTTACCATATCAACGGTTGCCATGGTAACCGTTATCATGGCAACGGTAAGCCCAAATCCAGTTCCTCACCAGTTTTGGGCCGAAAAATATATTTTCCGGCCTATACTTAAAATAATACAGTCAAATGGTAGTTGGACGTGGAAAAAAATGGAAACCTCGGGTTTACATTCGATTTTTATGTTTTTTGGGGTGCTAAAACCGAATCTGAAGTTTTCCAACAAAATTTCGTGTTGCGTTTTGAGATATCGGCGAAAAATGGTGAAATTTTCCGACTTTTTCTACTCAATTGATTATATGTCTGGAACTATGTACTTTTCGATGATGACGCTCCTTTGCATTTTTGAAATAGACTAAATTTGTGACAATTTAAGCCAATTGTATCTCTGTACGACCAATAGTTCTTGAAATACGACCCATCAAAAATTGACCATTTTCTGGCGCTGACGGAAAAGTCTATTTCAAAAATGCAAAGGAGCGCCATCATCGAAAAGTACATAAATCCAGAGATATAATCAATTGAGTAGAAAAAGTCATTTCCAGTTTTTTTTTGCGATTTTCGACGTGAAGCCGACCGATTTTTTGTAGGCGAAGTTCAGATTCGGGTACAGCACCCCCAAAAACATATGAAACCGTTGAGAAAAAAACTTCTATACGTTTGTCCTGAAACAGGCTTTCCAGAGCCCCAATTAACTGGACTATCAATTGTATGGAAAAATGGTCATTTTCTGAAGAGCTGTATTTCAAAAACGGATGGTCCGAAAAAATCCGTTTGAATAACGACTTGTAGGAAATTCTATGCAGTTTCAATGTGTAAATAGCGTGTTTTCACGTCAGTAACCCTCCTAAGAAGTTGTAATTGAAAAACGGGCAAAAGTATCAAAATTTCACTGTTTTTCGCCGATATCTCAAAACGCAACAGGAAATTTTGTTGGAAAAATTCAGATTCGGATTCAGCACTCCAAAAAACATGAAAATCAAAAGTAATTTCAAGGTTTCCATTTTTTTCCTCCTCAGGGCAATTTTGAACACCATTAGACTGGATTATAGCTCGCCATATGAGTATGCTTCTAGGGCGACAATTGCCGTTATGCCGTTGTAGGGGAAGAATGGTCTGATTCCGGGGCAGGACCTTACACCAATCACATGACCGAAAAGCCGGATTTTCGGGCTGCTTCACTAACTTTTGTACAAAGTTGAACAAAAATCATCAGTCAAAACTTATCACTTTACTCAGGCCACAGTGTAAGTTAATTTTTTGGAGCTCACAATGGATACTTCCGTGATTTTACCGCCCGAAAAAATATTATAGGGCCAAACGTATCAGGAAAAACAATCAAAATGAAAGCAGTGCGCTGTCCAGGGTATACCCCCGTTTTCCTGCTCGGCCATTCTGGATTTTTTTTGTAATCAAGTTTTCAAAATTCGATTTTGAATGGACGATAATGACGGGGCTTTGGTGGGGGGACGGAGGTTGTTTCAGTCGCCCTCTTCTGGGTCTTCGCCTCTTTTATCCAATTTTGGCGTACTGTCACCATTTTCTTGACAGAAGAGTGACGGTTTTAAAGTTTGAGACGTTCAACTTGGCGGGTTGATTTACCTCGGGACACTCTAATTCCGCAGGGACCCACCTTTCAGATTCAGATACACGTGCCTTAATCACACGTCATTATACCTTTAGTTTAAATGCATGAAAATGAACGATGATGAATTCTGAGCCCTTAATATTATGCACTTCTCACACAGTTAGGTGCCGTTAATTGCTTAAAACGCACATATTCATTTATACTTTGAAGACGACGTTGACGCCACCGGCTAAATGGAGCACTATGATAAACATGACAGCATCCGTCTCAACAATTTCTTTCGTGAAATAACTTTAACCCCCACCCTGCTAGCTCGCTGTTCCTAAATTGGGATTACGACGATTAAAGCTAACGTCTGACAAAAGTGGCTTAATTCGCTTTTCCAAGTCAAGTCCAAATTTGTTTTCCCCGTACATTTCATTTTTAGTCAAGATGACGCGTAATTTAACAGCTCGTTTAAAAGCTCTGGGGAGTACTTCAGTTGTACATGTTTTTTGTTCACGTAATTACAGCGTCTTTCCCTGTACCAAAACGAGCTCACAACTTTAGAAAGATTGACGCTATTTTCGCTCAATAGAAGCGAAATAAAATGATGGAAAAAATTGGACGTGACTTGAGAGAGCGTGAAAAAGGTTCAAAGCACCTTCGATAGGAAAAGTGATTATCAGCGGTTGAAACTTCTGGAGTCTAGAAATTTCCAAGGTCAATAAGGCATGAATTCGTACACGCGTGATTTTTCGTTTGGACGGGGCAACAGATAAAAATCACATTATAGACTCTACACGGTTAGGCGGAACTCTCCAACCCAATCCCAACAATCAAACGTATAAATCTGTTGGTTTTTAAACGACGATAAGAGCTGAAAAAAGAGGTCCCCTTTCTTATATCAGCCGGCTCTTAATTAACAGGCAGCCTTTTCTTGAATTAAGAGTTCTCACACATTAAACTTTCACAAAACCTCATTCTTATTTTTCAACTCCCCCCCCCCCCCGAAATTGGAACATGAAACTCAAGGAAGAGCCGTTTCGTGGACGATTTAAAACATCAATTTCGATGTACATATTTCTCTTTGCATAATTTTATTCCCAGTATAATATTTCGAAGCGTAACGAACTTTCTCACTGCATTACCATTTAAGTTTAAAAGTCTTTTAAACAATATTTGTCAAATTTCTTTTTTCTTCTATTACGATGCGGCAATGCTTGATTTGATCGAATGTGCGCGCGTAAATCAATACGAAAGATCTTACGCATGACTTGTCATTTCGTGCCGTAAAACCCGAATATTTTAATAGCTTAGAAGCGACTTTTAATTTTAATTTTTTTGCGATTACCCACTTTTTTACTGGAACTTTTACATAATTTTGAAGCAAATAAAAGACAGGAAGCCCGAGCATGACCTAAAAGGTAAGTTGTGTTTCTGAAGAGAAGACGGTGGCTGGTTTTTTAATGAAAATTAAGAGTCCAGTGAGGGCGGCTTATGGGCGGGATTGGAGTACAATTTTCTGGCAGCAGGAGAAATGAAGGCATTCATGAGTTTCTCGGGATGAGTTTCTTTTGTCTTTCAAACTTGTTTAAATTTCATTTAGAGCTGCCAAGTAAACAAGAAGTTTCCACTTAGGCGCTATATAAATCTGTCTTCCAGGAGCCACTTCATCCTATTGGGTGGGCGAGGGTGTGGGGCGGGGGGATTTCACTTGGATTATCTGTCGTTGAATAAAGCTCTATTTACACCTTAAAAACCGGCTTTCGATGACCTTGTATTATGGCTAAAACTTTACTTTCGTTCTTGACAGAGAAACATGTTTGGAGCCGCGGGCGGGTGGCGTCGAGACTTCTGAGGGGACGGCAAAAAAGGGCAAGAGGGACGTGCCGACGTTCGGCTAGATTAGAGGGATGTTTTTGGTCGCCAGAACCACCAATATTAGAACCACACCCCTCTACAAAGTCAGTGTGTGCTCTCTTCACTTGAAACTTTTTCATGCGTATTTTACAAATAAAAAAATTGGACCCTTACGATGGAGATAATTTGAGGACGCCCGCGAACTTTTATCAGTTTGACAAAGGGATTCGAAAAAGTTCACGGGAAACAAGCCCTCCCCCCCCATTCAACTCACACAGACATCCACTTTGTATACGACTTATATGAATAGGTACTAACAATAAGTGTTAAATTGAATCTTACAAGTCGAAGCACAAATAAATAAATAAATCTAATGCACTGCCTTACCTTAACGTCATTCGACGCATGCAGATAGTACACAACGACAAACATCCAGGCCACAGAAAACAGCAGTAAAATTTTCACATTTCGCCTCATCTTATGTACTCGATATTTACAATTAAAAAATTCTAATTTGGGGCCGGTAATAATATTCATCTAAACGCGTAACGAAAATATCGAACTATCGGCATTTTCTCGCCCCCGAGCAACTCGCGGGAACTGACACAAAAATCGTGTTCAATATTAATTTACCTATAATGCTCTATTTCGTTCAAATAACGACTAAAATTCTATTTAAAAAAAAACAAAAAAACACGAGCGATATTTTGACAAAAGGGAAGAAAGACCGCGTATTGAGTGGCGGACCCGTAGGGAGCCCCTTCGCTACTGTACCCCAATGAAGAGATAACTGGACTGTACAACATGACTCAGGAATGAGAGGGGAGTTTACTATGAAGAAGATGATGATGTAGGGGGGGGGTACAGCTTCAGGAGGGTGTGAGAAATGAACAGAGAAAGAGTGAGACCCCCCCCCCCACCATTTACACCAAATGGAACGCGAAGTTCTAGAAAGAAAAAGTCGTTCAGGTTACAACATATGGGACGAAGGGTGTGGGTGGGTTTTTTGGGATGAAAGGGAGGACGCCGCGCCGTGAATGCCGTGATATTTCGGATTAAAAATATAGACGGGAACTGCTAGGTTGAATGGGAGGCGGGCCACTGGAGCCCAGCACTGTACAGTACTCTCCAGTTTGGTAACACAAGATCGACCAGTGTCGGACCTTATAAACTTGATCGTTATTCGTTATACTACATAAATACATACGTGCCATACCATTTGCCGTTAACTGTTATCGTATTCGATAGGCTGATATACCAGCCTGTAATCTGGGATTATTATTTGAGACTTATTAGCCCAAATACATTTTTACTAACAGGAGGTCCTCACATGGGCGTAGCTAGAGGGTGTAGGGTGGGTATACCAAAGTGCAGCCGATGTGAGGCCAAAGCGATGCCCACCCCTCCTAGATTCCATCGAAAAGAACAAACTACAAAAATCCGTCGGGGTTTGCCCAGAGGCGGATCTAGGAGATAATCTTGGGAAGGGTTCCACCATAAATCTGATGGTAACTCTTTCTTATTACGGATGAATAAATGTTCCAGCCGCTTTGTCCAACAGGTATCATACCCCAACCCAGAACCCCAACGCCTTGCTCTGTATTACTTTGACTTTTTATGATGCACTTCAATGTTTTTTCAGGAAAGGAAGTACCTAGGTAGATATCTAAAAAAAAAAAATTGTGTCCGAGACCGAGATGACATCACCCCCGGGAACTCGCCCCCGGTATTTCCTCTCAGAAATGACATTAAAACCCCCTTGAACTTCAACATGGGCTTCACGTTCTTCCTTCCCTTCCACTCAAGGGCGTAGCCAAGAGGGGGCAAGGGTGAGTGAAAATAGAAAAATATAATAACACTTACCCCCTAAAAAAAAAAAGATATAAACATCAATTGTAACGCAGTACGCTAATAAGAGATTCATTTCCCAGGCAAATTAAGGAGAAACAAAAAACAGACAAACGGCTTTGGTGGTCAGCAAAAAAGAAAACGGCTCGACTAAGTCCCCTTAGGAGTCTATGAGCATAATTATATTAGTGCCCGAAGTGCAAACGTGCCCAAAACAGTCAACACTAACAAATTCCTATAGCTCTCGGGACTCCCAGCAGGACTCCCGTTTACCCAACCCAGCAAAGATTCGGATAGCCCTCTTTTTTCCGCAGGAATTGCTCCCCACAGAGGATGGTACAGTACAAAATGAAGGGCTCTAGGGAAAAACGATCTCAGTCCACTTTTGCTACGAATGTATCTGGTGAGGCCATTTGGCAGCTTGTCCTGTGAACTACAATTTAGTTGAGTGGCTTGAGGCCTTCAGAAACACAGTAAAAAATATACCGTACAAGAGAAAAACGCGCGCCTAAAGGCCCGGAAAGCTCGAATCAGACTTTCCCTACGTAAATTTTGAGCGTGTGGACAGCAAAACTGAAGCTCCTTCAAGTCGCGCGGCTTGAATGAATTCACATCAGTTCTCAAGCTTTCTCTCGCGCAAGCTTGAGCGTGTGGCCGGCCTTCAGTCTTTCTTCAGCTTTTTTTTCAGTCCAAAGCGTTGAGGTCCAGTGATGCTGTGATAAGATAAGAATAAAAGCATAAAATCAAAATGATTGACGTGCGTAATATGCCGAAACATTTTCTGGGAGAATTTATAGACTTGTACAAGTCTTTTCCATGTCTCTGGAGAGTCAAATCGAAGGAGTACATGGATAGAAATAAAAGAAATGTTGCATACGAAAAGTTAGCTCAGAAAATGCGAGGTATATGTATTTTTTAATAGTTCTGTTCGAGCAAGGTGTTCTGAACAGTTCGGAGCAGAGTTCCGTGGGACCCGCAGCCAATGAAATGTTACAACTTAAATGTAGTATCAACTAAAAAAATCAAATATTTATTTCCTTCTCGTAGAAATCGAGCCAGACGCACCACTTCGTTCGATTGCTGTTTTTTTTTTTTTGCTTCTTTTCATTGCCAGCAAAGCCAAAAAGAATATTTCCACATCGCGATTATCACTGATATCGTGACTTGACAGAGGTCTATACCCCTCGTAAAGACCCGTTATAAAGACTTGAAGCGGACTGAAGACTGAAGGCAGAACTGAACTGAGCTCAAAACTGAAGGAAAGCATGAGCCGTGTTGCCTCACCGTTTTTTCAGTCAAGTAAATTGTATAGTATATGTTGTACAACGAGACGAGTGAGTAAAATTCACTTTTATCACGAGTTGTGCATGCTATTTTTCTCGCGGCGGAGCTCGATTAATAAAAAACAGTAGCGTGACAAGGAAAAGTGTTAATGTTTTTCTAAAAGAAATAAAGACTACTATCTATCACTAATGCGAGTCAGTATGAAGTTACGGGAACTGGTGAGAATCTTATTGCTAGTAGATGCACCGCTGCGCTCTACCGGTCAAACAAGAGCAACAACCATTTCTTGCTCGGCCACGAATGAGTAAAAAACAACTTTACTCACTAGTGAGTAAAGTTGTTATTTACCCATTGTGATTTTTGAGGCCAGTAAAAAACAACTTTACTCCTTCTACGTGGAATATAAATGGTATACTTTACCCGCAAGTCGCGAGAAAAACCTTATACCTTACGTAAAGCTTGACCGTGTAGCCGGAGCTTAAGGGAAGAAGGGGGCTTCAGTCCAGTCCGCCCAAGCAGCCGATGGTTGCCTACCGTTTTCTAATATACGCAGGGCCGTCTTTACTGAAGTTGGGGCCCCGGGCCGGGGATAACATAGGGGCCTCTCCATGCTGCGTGGGGAAGGGGCACTTCGTGGCCCCAAAAAGTCTCGAAAACGAAGTGAAGTTCCCTATAATTCAAAACATTTTTAAAAATATTTTTCTCGCCAAAAAAAATATTTTGTGAGTCTGGCTCACTAATGGTGAATTCCACCACCGGGAGTTTGGTTGGAATTACCAAACTCTAACATTGTTTGCATAAATTTTGATGCATTTTTTTTGTTAATACTGAGTTAACGTAACTCAAACTTTAACTCTCGGTGGTGAAATCCACTATACGAAACCAATTTATCGGATTTCACTCACTAAGAAAGAAAATTTCACCAATTTTTGCAGCAATTTCACGACATGGCGTGATACAAAGACACAAATTTGACGGATTTTGTGCACTAAAACCCTATTTTTGCAGGTCTGACTCACTAGAAATTATTTTCGTTGATTTCACGCTCTAAAAACCTTTTCGCTGATTTTTCTAACTAGGTAATTAACCAATTTTCAGGGTTCTGGCTCACAGAAACCCTAATTTCGCGGTTGTTTTATTGCTGAAAATCCAATTTCGCGGCTTTTTGTAGCTAAAAAACCAATTTCTTGAGCTTTTTTTCATTAAAAAAAAAGAACATCTCAAATTTCACTCGCTGAACACGATTATCACACTAATCATAGCATTTTCACGACTATGCGAAATTATGTTTTGTTCATTAAGATTGCTGATTTTGCTCATTAAAACGCAAATTTCGTGGGATTTTGCTGGCTATAGAACCAATTTTGCCAAATTTGCGAGTTTTTACTTTTAAGCCTTGCTGAAAATCTAATTTCGTAGGTTTTAGGCTTGCCGTAAACCCAAATTTAATGGGTTTTGGGTTTGCTGAAAACCCAATATCGTATGGGTTGGCTTGTTGAAATGGTCAATTTCACAGGCATAAACAACAATTTTTTCAAATTCGAACGCCCGTAAAAAGCCGAAGCTCCGTGAAAATCTCAATTTCGTGTGACCTCCTTATGCACCAGACATCAAGCGATCTTCTCAGAAAATGCGATCTTCGCGAGTGAGCTGGTAGAACGCTTGAAGACAGACTTGACAGTTTACAGGCCTGCAAGTTCCAGACAAGGAGCTGCCATTCGTCTGTACGACAGAAGAGTCCAGTTTGGGGGACTAAATTGCCGCAGTTTCCGTACCAGGATGACGAATTAAGTTAAGGGTTCTGCGTTTTGCGTTGATAAAGTACCGAGATCTTTTTCTGGGCACTCATCACCGAATATAAGCCTGCAATAGTCATTGGGATTCATCTGAATTGGGCTCACGTGAAGCTGCCCACCCCTAAATCAAAGGCTGGCTACGCCTCTGCCATGAACCAGCTATTTTTCCGCTTTTAGCCAAGAATTAGCGATTTTTCTTAATTTTATTCGCTGTAGCAGCTTTCTCAATTTCATCAGTCAATGGAGTTTTCTCAACTTTATCTGTCTATGAGTGTTTTTTCTCAATAAGCGCTTTTCACACATTTTACACATGAATTAGCGCGACATAAAGTGGCGTGAAATTTATCTATCTTTGCTGTGAAAGAGCGGTTGGTCTTAATGCTAGCCGCGAATTAGAACTTAGTCTCGTTTATATAGTCGTGAAGTTGCCCCCGTAAACCACTTTCTCGGCTAGGTACACAATAAACTAATTATGCTTCATCCAACAAATCCCCCCTTCCCCTTCGTCGGACAATGACAGTGGTGGAGGAGAATAGGGGGGGTAATTAGTTTCATCAAAATCAGGCGTTGATCAGGACTTGAAAGATAATTCCAAAACTTACGTTTCTCAGAAATAAAGATGCAAAACCCGAAATATTACCGAAATTAAGACCCAAAATTTGCAATCGCGTGGATATCCCAGCCAGGAAAGTTCCAATTTCGTAGGTATTCGTCAGGCTTTTGGCTCTGTTTCATGCAGGGCCGGCTTTAAGGGTGGGGGGGGGGCGAACGCCCGGGGGCGCCGGGTCCTAAGGAACGCAGGAAGAAAAGGCGAACGAAAAAAAAAAAAAAGCCCTAATAAGAAGCTCATTTATTTGATGTGAATATTTCACAAGGATAAAAATCTAATTAAATTAGTTGAAAATGAGCGTTGGCATTGTCTTAGGGCCTTCTGGAGACGATTTCGCAGCAAACGTAGAGAAAATACGCTGATCTCCGTTATCTGGAGGTCCTTAGGCGGCTAAGACTGAGAAAGCGCACTACTGCATGCTGTTCTTAAGGCAAGTAGGTACGTGGCTAAATGTTGAAAAGTGCTTATATTCGTGGCCAAAAGTGCTGATTCGAGTTTTCTAGACGTAAATTCCAGGACCAAAATTGAGAACGACGCTAATTCGGGGCGAAAATTGATAAAAATGGCTAATTCACGGCTGAAATGAAGAAAAATAATTGTTTAACGGTTAGAATGGAATAAAAGCTCTAAATCACGATTAGAATTGAAGACAATCGCTAAATCAAGGCTAAAATTGGTGAAATGGCCAATTCACATCACGTGGTAAAACGATACTTCGCGGCTAAAATGTAGGAAAATGTTGCTAAAATCGCGGATTGAGTTGAGAAAAAGTAGTAATTCGCGGCTAAAATTACGAAAACGCCAAATTGCGGCTAAAATGGAGAAAAATCTATAATTGACCAAAGAATTGAGACAAAGCGCTAAAGTGTAGAAAAAACGCGAATTCGCCGATAACATTTTGAGAAGACCAATTCGCTTCTTCGTGATGAGCTCAAGTGAAAAAACCGCTAATTCATGGCTAAAAGTGAAAAAAATCTCTAATCAGCCACTGAAATTAAGAAAATGCGCTAGCTCACGGATAGAATTGGTAAAAAGTTCTCAGTACAGCGGCTAAAATGAAGTATAACATGAATTCACCACAGAAATTGAGAGAAGTCGCTAATTCGCGGCAAAAATGGAGAAAAATCGCGAATTCACCCATGAAATTGAGAAGAAGCACTGAAATGTGGAAAAAACGCGAAATAAGCAAAAGTGCTCCGAAACTTGAAATTAAGCGGCCCTTAACTTGGAAATTGGCTTAAATTAGGACCCAAAACATTCAATTAATTTTAAATTGTTAAATGAATTATAGTTCAAATTAGAAGTTAAGGGCTCAGTCGGGACTGTTTGTCTAGGGTTCACACCCACTAAAAGATCATGAAATACGGTGATACAGTTGTTGTCTCCCCACACAAAAATTGTTAGTGCATTTCATTCAAAAAATGCACTATTGGTCTCGCCCTGATGGTCGCAAATATGGGTTGTGATACTTTTTTTTCACGTTTCAGAACCCCTAGAACACGAATCCGAGGTCGGTTCGATTTGCTATATATATAGCCCCTCGCTTGTTAGCACGATCGCAGGCGCAATTTTTGACTTAGGGCAACCAAATTTGGTCTAAAAATCAATAGCGTGAATATCTCGGACGAGTTCGTGATCCAGATGAATCGGTCCACGGGAACGGTGTGAAAGAGGGGTTTGAATTAGTTGAAAATTCGCAAATTCCCATATCGTATAGGCAACCAAACCGACTCTGTTTCATTTTTCATTTTCATCATTTTGTTCCCCCTCAGTTGGTGCCAAAAAAGGGGCCTGCTTTAAAAAGAAACACGATTTCATGATTTTTACTTTCGATACCACGGCCTAAATGCCATTCATAGTTGATTGATATCGTTCTAACTTATGAGGTTTGACTCGATTGTCACATGAATGAAATGCACTTTTCCCGACAGGCTGCTGTCGGAACAAATTGTTCTTCTTTATTGATCAAATCGATTTTCAGGCTGTTGGATGTAGGTTGGAGTCGAGGAGCGACTTAGCATACGGGCCTTAGGCCGTTTTCACACTTGGGATTCCGGTATCCGATTCCCGAATCAAGGACTCTATCAAGACACTACAGTCAAGACACTTAGATTCCGGAATCGCATATTACGCATACTTTTAGTATTAGTATGCTTTTAGTATGCGATTCCGGAATCTTAAGTGTGAAAACGGCCTTAGGCTCGTAATCGTGGTCGCTGCTTTACCTCACGAAATTTGATTTTGCCCTTAAAACCCCAAATAATATTTAAATTCCGCCCGAAAAACATATTTTCCACCGAAAAAATGCAAATTTTTCACATAGCCGCTACACGGCTAAAATTGAAAAAAAATTCTCATTCATAGCTCCAATGAGGAAGTTTCACATTTTCCAAAAAAATTTTTTTTTTCGATGAGGCATATCAATCCTTTCCCGTAAATAAATAAATAAAAATTTAGAACCCTTCAGAAATATTTTGTATTTATAAACAAAAGTTGGCATATTTGAAATCCCGCCAAAACGAACATTTTCCGCAACGTAATATCCCATGTATTCTCTGTCCTTTTCATGTCTCTAAATAGCTCATCTGTTTATCCTCCATTATTTTATTATTGGAGAGCTCTAGTAGAAAATAAGACAAAGAAACACAACAAACCGCTCTCCGACAGCTACGTTACAGACGATTATTTTTTTCGGAAGGCGCATATGACACAAACATGCTAGCTGGCGTTTTTGAAATGACCTAAAACTTCAAAAATCGCGTATTTATTAACTGTTGGATTATTTTACGAACAAATCACGATTTATACTCTATTTTAGCATAAATAAATATTAAAAAATAGCTTTATGAATAAGTTCTGACCTATGAAACTTCCTCATTGAGAAACAGAGTTCATTCATGGATACAAGGGAAAAATCGCCAATTCACAGCAAAAATCGTGGCAATCGCTCATTATTCGCGGGTAAAATAAAGGAAACAGTATCAGCGAAAATAATAGGATGCCTGTCTAAAATTCGCGATTCTGGCACGTTTCAAAGTGGCGATTTTCAAAGTTTCGGTGACTTTTTTTTAGGCCACGATGGATGCCAGGCCCCAACTGTCCTAGCCAAAAACTGCGAAATTGATAGTTTCGGGCCTAAATATTCCCGAAGTTGCTACTTTCCGGTCGTTTTTTAATCAAAATTGCAAGTTTTGGGTTTTTAATTTCGCGAATTTGAAAGTTTCGGGGATCTTTTTTTTAGAAACCGCAGAACACGAGCAGCGCACTGACGAATTTTGAAGTTTCCTGTTTTTTCCTGCAGGCTTTTCTGGCACTTCTGCTCGGCTTTTCTGGGAGCAAGTATCACGGCGCATAATTCAAGTTAGGCAAAAGTCTGAGGCCCTTTTTTCTTTTAGTGAGCCCGAACCAGGAGGCCCGGAAAGTATTGAAGTTAGCAATTGGTATTTTCTGGTA
The DNA here is from genome assembly GCA_038030265.1 of Corythucha ciliata. Taxonomy (NCBI): domain Eukaryota; kingdom Metazoa; phylum Arthropoda; class Insecta; order Hemiptera; family Tingidae; genus Corythucha; species Corythucha ciliata. The sequence continues at coordinate 28,228,362 of CM075943.1, forward strand.
TTGGTCTGGTATTTTTTGGTTTGGTGGTATTGGTTTTTTTGGCTCGCCGGCCACGACGGGTGGCGCGGCGTCGTAGCCTGACTAGCCCTCCCCCCCCCCCTGATTTCGCTCAACAGTGATTGAAAATTCGTAACATTGCGAGTTTCAAGTTCTAATTTCAGTGAAATGAGTTTCGTCCCTTTTTACTAGCACGTTCCCGTAGGGACAGGAAGTATAGTGTTTTTTTTTTTGCGGGTGTAAACCCTTGGCTGGCGCGCGGCCCGACTGCGTCAATACCGGAATAAAGGTTATACGGATGAGTGAGGGATAATAGTACTTGAAGGGACCTGGCTACCACTCTGTTGAGTTTCGGGCTGGTACCGACTATGTTCTTCGGTTGAGTATATAGTCCGAGGGATTCATAGACCATTTCATGCTCAAACCCGGTAGTTTTGAGAGAATGACCCTGAATTTGAAGTGGTTGAGGTTTTGATGATGTTTTAGCTGTTGAGATGGTTTTAAGCTTCTTAATTCTTAATATTAGTTAAAACAGAGAGTTTCTACACAGTTATTAGGCCCAAAAGCTGATATTAACTCCATATTTATGGTGCTTCCCTCGCCTTGAGTACGTTAAAATACGTGTAAGATGCCTGTAAAACCTAGAAAAAAAAAGAAAAAAAACCGTTGCAATACGGAGCGAGGATTGTGGCCATTTAAACTCACTTCTTTCAATCCTCTCATATGAAAAAATTTAAAACCCCACCCAGTCACTTCAAGTGGTTTGCCGAGGAGTCTCATCCACAGAAGCACGTCTTTCTGAAACCAACTGGGTTTCGCGTACCAAGGCGATTCGTACAATACGTTTCTGATACTGGAACTCTTTACCAAGGATTTGAAATTAATTAATAACTGTTTTAGCGGGAAATTTATAAATTTATAAAAATAACGTGTTTTTTTTACAAGATCGATGAATTTTTGGCCGTAAAAACAAAAAAATGTCATCAGGCATACTTCAGGCACAATTACTCCTGAAAATGTTACTATTAGAGTCAAATCCGTGTTGGGATTCTGTGAAAGTCACGAAATTTGCGGATGTATCAAGATTTAGATTACTTTATTTCACGATTACCGTCAACAGGTAGCCCAAAGTGCAAAGCATCAACTCAGATTGAACAATGAGGCACAAGAGCGTAAGTCCAACAAAGTTTTGAAACATTCCAAACAATCTATAAAGTTGGGTTATGACAATTATTTGTCGCTTAAGTACCTACATTGCCTTAACCTTATGATTTTGCAGTGAAGTTCGATGCATTTCTTCATTCCGTGTCGAATTACCTGCCTATTTTCGGTCTCATTCCTCGTCAATCCCTTAATCAAATCAAGTAGAACTTGAAGATGAGCGATTATATAGTTTGCCATTGTAATGAACGTGAAGAAACATGCACTTCCTCCAAAACACGAGGAAATGGCTCCAAAGAATTGATACGTGCAAACGGCGAACAGTCTCGGAAGAGTGTTGATTTTAAATGGGAACCAACCGTTGAAAAATGGAACGTACTCCGTTCCATTAGTCGAGTAAGTGAATCGTTTGCTCAGCGTTGTGATGAGGGCGACGAAATAGCAAATAACGGACATTTGGGTTAATTTAACTATTCTAATATTAGCCTTTTTTATGTAACCAATCTGTTTCGAGTTATACGAGTCATCAAAAAGAGCACCGGACTCTATAAATTCGGCCATTTGACAATAAATGCCGCTTCCCCGTGCCAATTGTATTTTCCAGAATGCTACGCTAAGGAAAACGATAAACCAGTGACCAGTTTCCATCATAGTAACTGCGTCCAAAGTATCTCTTTCCTTTATGAGCTGTAAGACGAAAATCAACCAATTACAAACTCTACAATAAAACTCCGTAAAAACTCACGTAAATTCCAAAAACGCAAATAGCTGACGTTATTAAAAACAGCTGAATTCCAAAACGGATTTTACTAAAGAGGGAGTCCCCAATGACAAAACCGGTAAGTCGGAATAGAGGGACATTCGTACAGTATTTGATCTTATTTGGCTTCATTCTGTTGAGACAGTGAAGATCGAGCGAATTCTCGCCCTTTTTTCATTTATTATCAATCAATTATTTAGACAGAATAAACTAAGGGCTTCTGTAGGATCGACCTTATAATTTGATTGGAGAGCAAACAGTTGTAATTGAATGAACTCGAACGAGGTAATTGATGTTGTAGAGAAAGGGGCTGGATAAAGTAAAGACGGAGACAAAAATTGAGGAAATTATATGAAGCCTTCCATTTAGTAACATCAACTTAATTTTTTTTTTGCAGAGGTAGTTTTCTTTGGGTCTTAATAGGCGCTAATTTGGCAACATTATACTAAGGTAGTACACAATCGTTCAACTGCCGAAGTAAGCATATTTACAAACAATTACTCTACTTTTTATTCCTTTACCTCCTAACTGCTTTTTGGGTTAATTTAAATTAGGGTTCCATTATCGACTTCTGAGTGCCAGAATATTCAACTTTCGCACGGAAACATCCTTTTTTTTTGGATCCAATCCGCAGCGTCAGTTTCGTGGCTGTGCAGCCGTATCCAATCCTGTTGCCTTTGAAGGCAACATTGTCGCTCACAGAGAGTAATGTTCAGTGGCTTGGGACCTAAATTTGAATCTTATGGTCGCAAAAATCGTGTTCCCGGCCCGAATATTTGGTTGGTATACCAAGGCAAGCGACGAGCTAGATCAAGTTGAAGGCAATTATAAGCTATCTTCCTCCCTCACTCACCCATCATAATTTTAGTCTTGAACAGACGTAACGGGTTACGGTCACAGTGATGAATCTGCGGAGGGGACAAAAACGAGCGTAGGCGGCCCCCCCCCCACGTCCAAACGCAAGGGTCAAACCCTCGAAATTAATTTTTTGTGCAATTAGTCAACCCCGTATAAATTTGGTATTTCGACGAATCAAATGCATGAAATTGGATTTTTTGATTGAAACAAGGACGCGAAACAGGTTGTTTGACAGAACACCCCTCCTCCTACCACGGAATTGGTTATTGACTTGTCCACACCCGCAAAATCCGATTATTGATATAGCCAAAAGCTCCAAATAGGATTAATAAATTAATTAAACTGATGTTATCTGGACGACGACGGAAGGGCATAGCCCAACACGATTCGAGTTTCGAGAAAAAATGGTGGTTGCGGGTTCAAATCCCGCCGGGGAGCCATTTTTTCTCGAAACTCGAATCGTGTTGGGCTATGCGGCCTATGCCCTTAATTAATTTTAATTATTAATTAAAAATACCGGCGACAGAACTATTCATTATATCCATCTCCAAATAGGATGTCTGAATAAGCCGACTAGCAGATTTGGCCATCGAACTTAATTTGACCACCCTCAAATGCGTATCTGGACTCGGAAACAGTCATTCTATACAGCTAGTCCCTTCAAACTGACTGCTTCACTTTTAACACCTGGTCATTTTGCGTCAAAAACAGACTTATCACTACAAAAATGGCAATTTTGTCCTCTAAAGCACCATAAAAATTGTCAATTTTATCCCGGAAAATCAACGAAGGGGCGTGAAAACTTACATTTTGTTTCCAGAAATTCGCTACTTGCAAGGAGAAAGTAGGAATACTTAAAACACCCTTTAACCTGATGTGCGTATTTACTATTCAAGTCCAGAAGCAGTAACGAATGACGATTTCACCTTCAAAAACCAACAATTTGCCAGGGAAACGGTCAATTCAGCCCAGAAGCATGAATTTTTAAAGACGAAATTCGGTAGACCGTTTGAAGCTAACGATATTCGTGGGTACAGGAAACTTAATTAGAATTAGAAACAGCGAATTCGGCTAACCGAATTCTAATTCAAATCAGAAACTGACAAAAAATGCAGGAAACGAACAAAAGAAATCAGGGAACTGACAAAAAAGCCAGGAAACTACGGCAATATTTCGCAGACCTCTCAGAACCTGACTGGCATATGGCTATAATGGTGAATTTCACCAACGGGAGTTACCAAAATCTAACATTGGGTACGTTGCGAAAATCAAGACTTGCTCAGCACTTGAAGGAACATCGGTGTAAAACTCCTAATAGGGCTCAGTGCTGGACAAGTGCTTAGCCATCCGATGAAGCACGTCTTCTCGGTGCTTAGGTAACAGCTTCAATCGCGCAGAAGCCTTTTATTCCGCCAAATACTACAATTTGACATTAAATTTTTAAAATTGTAATAAGATAGAAAGTTATAAGGAAAACCTCCACACAAACTCCTCGATTTTGTTCATCAAGCGGCTCCAGCTTGTGTTTAAGCGCTAAAAGTAAGGCCTGAGTTTTACAACGCAACCAATGTTCTCCCCACTCTGCCCAGTCGCTTCGACACCGCACCAGCTCCAAGTCGTCCTGAGCTAGACGGCGCCTGTGCAGGAGGTCGGCCGGGGGGATCCCGAACAAGACCTGCTGAGCGTCCGAGTGACAGTCCGGTAAGCCCTAGCCACCCGGATAAGTGCCTGCCGCTGCCGGCTACCGACCTTACACCACTGCGCATTGGTGGGGCGGTATCACCAATATGTCGCGCCATACAGGAGCGTTGGTATCACCACCGTCCTGCAATAATTGGCGTGACACTGGGTAGTCCGCACCCCACACGTTCCCCGCGACTGACCTTTACAGGCCAAACGCCCTCTCCAACATACCACTATCCACCTCCAACTGCGGCCCAGCACTGCGATTCTTATTTATTTCTACACCAAGGTAACGGTCTAACGGTCCTGCCCGACCCCCGCCAAACGCACTCCCCGGTAGGCCACAACCAGCCGTCCCTCTTTCCTCGGCTTCCCCCACAAAAAGACCAATTTGGTCTTTTGCACGGCGAGAGCCAGACGCGCTTCCCCGCACCACACGTCCACTACCGCCAAGAGCCTCACGATCTCCCGGCGAAGCTCCTCGAGGGAGCGCCCCGCCACGACCACCGCCAGGTCGTCTATATACGCCACCCCCCCCCCTGTAAGGCCACATGAGCCCCGCAAAGAGGAGGATCCAGAGCGCCGCCGAGAGCACCGACCCTTGCGGGCAGCCTCTGGACAGTTCGGCTTCAACCTCACAATTCCCACACCTGAGACGAATGCCACGGGACGCGAAGTACGAGGAATCTAAACATAGGTCGTTTGGCACGCCCGACTCTCAGAGTGCCAACAAAAGCTTGGGCCTATGGCTTGGGCCACCAGACGGAGTCGAAGGCCCCCTAAATGTCTAGCAGGACCGCCAGCTAGTGTTTCCCCCACGGGGCCTCAGCGAAGGACTGGAGAGCGTCCAGCGCAACCTCAGTTGAGCCCCCCCCCCTTCACCACACCGAATTGCCGAGGGTGGAGGATCTCACCGAGTTAAGGCTCCATCCTGGCAAGGATCAGGCACTCCAACACCTTACTCTCACACGGAAGGAGCTGGCTTATAGGTCCGTAGCTACGCAGGTGCGTCGGGTCACGGTCTGGTGACTTAAGGAGTAACCGAACGATGGCCGTCCGCCACCCCACCGAGAGACGGTGGTTGAAGAGGCCCAGCACTTACGACCGCGAACTGTTGGCTATCTTCGAAGGCGTTAAATATTTCCGAGACTTGCTGGAAGGAAGAGAATTCACCATCTTGACAGATCATAAGCCGCTAACACACGCTCTAGTACAAAACAGAGCGACGGCGAGTCCACAACGGCTGCGTCAACTGAACTACATCTTCCAATTTACTACTAAAATCGAGTATAAGGAGGGAGAGGACAACATTCAACAACGGGATGCCGAGATACAACAACTCATTGCTAGCGGAAAATTTCAAGCCAAATCAGTAGGCGCAGTGGGCACAGACTAATTAGTATACTGTGACACTTCAACAGGGGCAGAGTAACATCTCCCCCTGATTTATTAGCCAAATCTAAGACTACTTTCTCTTATATTGTGCGAAAAATTGGACCACATCAACAAACTCAGCCACCCGCAATATAAATCCCGTCTTCTCCGTCACCATATGATATAATTCAGAGAAGACGGGTGGAAATGCTCGGCTTGGCTTGGATGGAAATCGGTTGGTTTATGAAGCTTTATTAATGCCCACGCGGAGCTCGAGAATTGGTGCCTGGGGAAATCCACTAGATTGCCAGTGCAAGTGGGCAATTTTGCCTGTTGCGGATGCAGGAAACATTTTCTGGGAGGACGACTCCCCACCGGGCTTACCGTTGGCATGGGTGGGACAGGACACATTTATAAGGATAAATTTCCCAAGGTTTAAACAAATTGCCGCGAAACGTCCTATTTAGTCACAAAAACTGGGTTGTCGTGGGTCCAAATAATCAGTTAAATATGGCTGTCTGTCATGTAAACGATAATTCTACTTCCGACATTCAAATTCACAGTTAGGTTGAGGGTGTATCGGTGTTTCTTGAACAACCCAGAACTTACAGCCTACACCCCGGAAACTTGATTTTCGAGGTTCAGTATTCGTACCATTTATCATAGGAATCATGGAGGTCATGAAGGAGAGATTCAGTCTTCTAGTCACGAGTTCGAACTCCTCGTGCTCATTCCGCATAACATAATAAAATTCGACTTGACGGAACTGGAACATTAGCTTCTTTGCGTGTGGAGTTTATTGAGTCAAGTTCAATATACTCAATTACTGAACAATGAAGACTCTTTCAACCGGTCCGGAAGTCCAGACCCTCAACCTTGTGGCCATCAGATGGCGCAGGATTTGCCCATCATGACAGCAAACACAGCCGTGTACCCTGCTGCGGATCTCCTTAAGATGTGGCCAGTACCTAGGCCGTTGCCGGCCCTTACCTGGCCTGTACCCCATCTTTGGCCCAGACTCCCCAGCAGAGTCGGTCCCATCACTCAGCTCGGCTCGTTAGCCGTAACTGGTGGCCAGCCACCCGCGCCCGAGAGGCACGACGTGGAGGTGGGTCTTTCAGAGCTGGGGATGCTGGCTTGCGCCATGAACCGAAACCGGGCAGGGAAGGTGCCCCTGTAACCTGCATAGTAGCCAAGACTCAAGAGTCGTCCTTGCCATTCCTGGGCCTTCATTTTTTGCCCAATATTCTGTGTGGGAGGCACACGACGAACTTTTTTACTGTTTGACCCTTTTAAGAAATCTAATGTCCCCACGCACATTAATGGCCACATTTTAATTAATTAGGAAATTTAATAAATGCAGAATTAAGAAGAGAAAAGAAGACGAGGAAGGATAGGACATCATGAGGTATCATCTGCATGTTCAGTTCCCCAAACCTCTAGAAGGTAGAATGCTGCCAGAAAAAAAGGTCTTGAAACAAAATTTGTTTTACTCCTTTTTCCCAGATTTAATCTGGGAAAAAGTCGGACATTTCTTGCGCAAGTACTTGTGTGCCCATATGGCAATATATTTCAGTGTTTAAACTTGGTTCAAACGAAGCATTTTGGTTTTTTGTTTCACTTCAGCAGAGGGTTTAAGAGAGGGGGTAATAAAAATGCTTCAAATATGTGCGAATAATTTCATACTAAGCCCCTCCATGGGCTTCAAAATGGGGATAATAAAAAAGAAATAATTCAATTTCTTGAACTATCATTCAACCAAACAAACCTAAAACTTCACTTTTAATGCTTTTAACTACTTAAAACACCAGCTACAATAGAAGACAGGACAGAAAAGTCTCCGTGTGTACACGGCTTAAAAGTGCAGTTACAGACAATTTTCTCCCCAGCTCACGTCCCACCAGTTGACGAGCCAGGCCAGTCACCATGATGTTTCAAAACATATCGACTGGTGAAAGGTTGTAACCCTCGATTCCCAAATTTTATAGGAATGCCAAAATACTGCAAATAAAAATCACAAAGACCACTTTGAAAACGCTTACAAGTACGCCAAAATGCCCACGCCCTTTCTCCAAATCTACCCCTCATGCCACTGTTCACGACAGTAACATGTTGCAAGGGGGTTATAACATCTTACCGGTCTTTGTTTGACGTATTGTGTGGGTTACACCAACATTAATTGCATTGTATCTTGCTGCCCCTTTTTGACCGGCTTACACCCTTTTAACAGTACCTCCGGGAGAGTGGCTACTACGAAATAGCGCAGTAATCGCACTTTTCAAAAATTTGAGGGTTACGTTACAACCTTTTACCTTTAACCAGTCGATATCTTTCCTGCAGTTTTCCTGTCAAGAAAGAAACACACGAGAAATAAAAACATAAATTATAGAGTATATTATTCACCGTTGACAACCGGGAAGGGCCCATTCTCGAAAATCAATTTGCCAGTGATTAATGGACCACTTCATTTCATCCCATTCACTACCGTGCCATTTAAACAATAAAGTATTTTTAATTAAAAGTAAATTGCATAAATTCAACAACATTTTATTGAGTGACCGGCTTGAAAACTTGACTCTTGGCTTGTCACAGTGAAGAAAACCTTGCTGTAATGTAATCTCCTCGACCACGAAGGTTAAGGTACGCATCTCGCATATCTCGCTGAAGCCGTTCGATAAATCTGTGGAGAGTGGTTTGAGTTGAGTAAGTTTTTACCAGTCAAGTTGCGACATTTAACGATTTTTAGTCATCTTTCTCTTACGTGGAATAAAATTCGCGAATCGCGTGTGCACGCTGGGCAAAGTGTCGAGGAGTTTTTTTTTTGCGTATTTCGTCGTCCGACGACACGGAAAGGCTTAAATGCGGCGCACTCGTCTGAAGGATACATCCTCTGTGGGGCCTATCTAATCTTCATGGCTCTTCCTGTCACTTGAACTTTTTTTTTTTTTAAAAAAAAAGAGAAAAAGCGAAGGACTTTATCGTTATGAACCTCGAAAATATGGGAGTGGTTTTTTGGATTGCGTTGGTGTGCAGCTGCCACTTGCTTCTTCGAACAGCTTCAACCCTTCAATACGATCTACCATCGTCGGGCTCCTGCCGTCCGTTTCCTGACAAAATATGGATGGGATGCGTGCCGAAAGCAAACGCAGAAGCCGGCAAGTATGTCAACGTTGGAACGGTGCCGTTAAATTCGTGCATTGAAGAGTGCTGCGAGGATTCCAATTGTAACGTTATATTCATGTATAATAGTACGTGTTTCAAGGTAGGTTCTCAGTTTTTATTTATGCTTGACGGGTTCGTTTAATTAATGACCGTGGGGTCTTGGGGGTGTCGTTTAGATTGAGTGTGAGAGCGATGACGCCTGCGAACCGGTGCCGAAAGAGGAGGAGAAATTCGCTCATCTCGCTCGAATGGTCGTTGTCCGACCGGTAAAACGATCCTTTCAGTGGGAAGACCAACCAGATGTGAACAATGACGGGTAAGTGACGTATTCAGTCGATTTTGTTCTCGGATAGGCAATGAACTGCTTCCCCTCGACATTACCAACCTGAAAACCTGAAAAGTCCACGCGTTGGATTCGGTGAGCCAGATCCACCCTGGCTTGAATCGAGGGAAAGGATCGGAACATTGAAGGACCTCCGCTCCTGGAGAGTGGTCCATCAGCTTCGCGCCAGCCTAGATTGGCAGGCATACGAGACTGATGATGAGAGCCCCCCTGTAGGCCAGGTGAATGTCTGAGACCGATATGGAGACTATTCAGCACTTTGTGGGAATCTGTGCCACAAATTCTGAACTCTGTACTTTTAACCTCTGCCCAATTTGACCTGGGAAATTTTGGGGCAAATCATCAAAAATTACAATTAGACGAAACCGCGTGTCTTGCGGGTTACTCGATATCGGGGAATCCAAAAATCGAGACAGTTTTATCCAAAGGACGTGCCGTTGAAGGGATTCTCCGCGATGCAGCATGTTTTTGGCCGGGATGCCCCCTACGCTTCTGACCCATCGCCCGTCAGTTTTTCAAGCTCGAGATCCACCCAGATCTGTTGCTTGTGGCGATAATGATGATGGAGTAAAATTGTCTCTTAGAGATCCAGTTTTGCGTTTTCAGGGCTGAATTAGGCGTTTTATAGCCAGATGCTTTAACAGACTTTTGTTTGAAAAGTTTCTGGTGAAGAAATACACGGTGGAAGGGAATAAGTGTGACAAAAATTTTTGGGTGATAGTAGGCTTCATTTGCGACCGAAATCACCACACACACCATGGTCCGAAAATCAAAACCCTTCGAGATATGATTTTTCTAACGATTTTTAAGGCTTACATCATTTCTTAAAACTAACGGCGAGAAACTCGCATTCAATTTGAATTTTTGCAAGTTTTGGTGATGGATTCGGAAAGAGCACACTATTTTCTGTCAGGATTAGCCATTTTCGATAGATGTTAACTATTTTACGTGCCCTTGAATGCGGCTCAAAGTCGAGCAAATCGGGAATTTAATTTTTTTCCAAATAAGTCAGTCCCCGTTTGTCCACACCAAATCTGAGTGTACGGACAACCCGTGATTCAGAAAAACATCTTCTAAGTATCCTTTATAAAAATAGTCATAAGCGTTTTCTTAGTTGCTTGGTGATTTTTCGTCAGAAATGACGATTTCTTAGAAAAAAATAATGATTTTTCTCTTCAAAATCGCTTGTTTTGATCTGCAAAATTCGATCAATCCTTGTGATTTTAACATGCTAAATAGGTATAAAACCACATCCAAAGCTATTCTTGGAGTGGAATTCAATGTGTGCGCCTACCAAAGTATCAAAAAATGTCGCTCCGGCAGCTGGCTGTCGGGTTAAGGGCATTACACTACTACAAGTTTCGACGTTTTTAGTTATTTAGCTGTTATTCGGCATTAATAAATTAACATTTCACTTTGTTACTCTACATTTGTATAGCCATTTTTGCTGAACAATCGCTAATTAAGTGAAATTAACGAAATTCGTGTATTGTGAAATGTACTCTATCCGACACTCCAGCTGCGACATATTTGTTACTTTGGCAGGCGTGCATAATCAGTTCGATTCAACGTATAGCTTTGGATAAGGTTGTAGTGCTTTTTATCACGTCAAAATCACAAAACTTGTTCAAATTTTTCAGGTCAAAACAAGCGATTTTGAAGAGAAAAATCATTATTTTTTCTAAGAAACCGTCATTTCTGACGAAAAATCACCAAACAACTAATAAAACGCTTATGACTATTTTTATAAAGGATACTTTGAAGATGTACTTTGAAGGATACTTTGGAGATGGCCACATTGACTGGGGGCAAATGGCCCCTGGAAGTTATACAGGGTGTTCATAAATTACCTCGACAGAGAAAGTATGGTGATAGCACACCTCATTTGTGATCGAAATTAATATTTGAGGTTTTTTGGAATACCTCTTGGTTTTCGAGATAGCGTCAATTTCGTGTTTTTTTTTTTGGTGACCCTCTGTTTTTTTCGACAAGTGACTATTACGGCATCATCAATAGGTGCTAGACTAAAAGTAAATAGCCCATTGAAAAGAGCACAAAATTTCCTTCATTATTGGTCCTCAACTCAATAAAATTGCACCAAGGCCCTAGCCGCTTGGGCATGAGATATCCGAAGGAAACTCGTTATTCGCATTTCTGCCCAATTTTCATCAGCGATTTTCACCATTTCGTCAAAGGAAAATATTTTTTTTGCTTTCTAGGGAAAACGTCCTTATGATGTTAGCTTTCCAATGACGTGCATCATTTACCAGTTTTCACCATCTAGTGAAGATGTAGAATCAATAAACGAGCCCAAAACTGAAAAATAACCCGCAATCAGGACCCATTGAATGAGGTGAATCCAGCTCTGATTACTTGTTCCTAACGGATGAGACATACGGATTCAAGCGGTCAGCTAAATTTAACTCCAATGGAGTTGGTGAGTTGAAATTGGGTGGTGGTGAAGCTTAAAATATCGTTAGAGGATTGGGCTTCATGGACCAGTGGTCACCCTGACCCGCAACTCGGGAACTCGGCCCTCCGCACATCTGCATTGGATGCACGTTGCACCTGCAGTCGTCACCTCTGGATTTCCTCGCACGATTCTCGAGTACGTACGATTCTCAAGCTCCTCTCTGGAGCCTCTCGGGAAAAAGTGCCGCTACCGGGATCCAAGGACGCTGAATAAGAAATAACACTATCCCGTCCTAGCAACCGCATCTTCCGGCATTTTCACACGGGTTCGTAATACGGCCACTGGTCGCAACTGGTTGTTGGTAGACTAGCTTTAAATGACCTAGTAAATAAAAATCCATGAGTGGTTGGGGGTCAGGACAGGACTTCTCGGTGAGCACCTTGCTGGTCCATGAAGCCAAATCCACTAGCGATATTTTAGCTTCACCACCACCGCTAAGTTACGCTGATTTACATCGGCGAGTAGTGGATTGTCCTGACAACAAACCAGGTGTGTGCCTTCTTCCCGCCCCGGCTTGATGCCTTGAAAGGCACATAACCGGGTGAAAAACGGACTAAACCCGACTGGGAAGTGACCCAGCACGAGCAAGTCCTGGTTATCTCCACCTCACTCCCCGTCAGCCGTGCCAGTTGGTCAAAACTGACACGTTACCGGTGTGGACCGCTTGGCGGTGGGGAGTTTACAGGTGGAATGTGAGAGTCTTGACAGGTGAGAGTCTTGACAACAAACCACCCTTGGAGTTTTATGTATTAGGTTATCTAAAACTGGTCTACCAACAACCAGTTGCGACCAGAAAGGAGCTTGAGAATCGTACGTATTCGACAATCGTGCGAGGGTATCCAGAGGCGACGACTGGAGGTGCAACGTGCATCCAATGCAGTTTTGCGGAGGGCTAATTTTTGCATTCGACAACAAGAAGAAAACCTAGAATCCCAGAAAAATCCATGGTGGGTTGGTTCAAGGTGGGACCTTACTGGTCCATGAAGCCCAATCCTCTAATGATATTTTAAGCTTCACCACCTCCCAATTTCAACTCACCAACGTAAATTGTAGTTAGATTTAGCTGACCGCTTGAATCCGTATGCCTCATCCGATAGGAACAAGTAATCAGAGCTGGATTCACCTCATTCAATGGGTCCTGATTGCGGTTATTTTTCAGTTTTGGGCTCGTTTATTGCTTCTACCTCTTCACTAGATGGTGAAAACTGGTAAATGTTGCACGTCATTGGAAAGCTAACATCATAAGGACGTTTTCCATAGAATGCAAAAAAAAAAATATTTTCCTTTGACGAAATGGTGAAAATCGCTGATGAAAATTGGGCAGAAATGCGAATAACGAGTTTCCTTCGGATATCTCATGCCCAAGCGGCTAGGGCCTTGGTGTAATTTGAGGACCATCTTGAGTTGAAGACCAATAATGAAGGAAATTTTGTGCTCTTTTCAATGAGCTATTTACTTTTAGTCTAGCACCTATTGATGATGTCGTAATAGTCACTTGTCGAAAAAAAACAGGGGGTCACGAAATTGATGATATCTCGAAAACCAAGAGGTATTCCAAAAAACCTCAAGTAGTAATTTCGATCACCAATGAGTGTACTATCACCATACTTTCTCTGTCGAGGTAATTTATGAACACCCTGAATGTATGATTTAACCAGAAAAGCAGGCAATTTAATTATAGAAATGTCTACCTGAGAAAAGAATTGTGATGTACGGTCTCCACTCGACGTGTACTTCTTCTCCATTCGGCCCAGACTATCTATTGGACATCGTCCCCCTCTCCCTGCGTTGCCCTTTAGGACTCTTTTTTGCTATACGGCGCTGGTGTGCAAGAAGTTTCCTCTATGTGTGTCACATGTAATGCAAAAATATGCGGAATTTGAAGCACCGATCTACTTTAAAATGAGATTATCGTATTAATGTTGAATCTCGTCTGCACTGCAGTTGTGATTTATCACGTAGCCGCGCTAGGATTGAATAGAAATGAGCCCAATTTGTTCGCGAGGTACCTCTTTTTTGTACCACTACATACAGTTGAATGTATTTCTTATCTTTTCCCCATCTCGTAGCGATGATTTGGCTATGGCCGCTAATGAAGGCGTATCGGAGACTGCTTGTGACGATTCTGTTGGGAGCGGGTGTGGACTCAACGAGGCTTGTATTGGAAATGTCTGCGTTTGCGAGGAAGGCTTTGAACGCGATTTAAATCGTAAATGCGCGCGAGGTATGGTTACAAGAGTTGGGGGGGGGGGATGTCAGCTAATGAGCTAAATTGGTTTGTTGTTTCCAAATGTTAGGTACTGCGAGTAGTAACCTTAATAGCGCTTCAAAAGCAGCGACTTTCAGTAGTGCAAAGGTAAAACAACTCCTTCGCTTTGTCACGCTGTTTTTCCGTCATATAATTTTTCTTGCGGGGTGTTTTATTACAGATGGAGCAAGATTCTTCGACGGATTCGCCTTTAAAGAAAATTATAGTCACTGTGGTTCCGAAAATTATTCGTCTTCCTGACAATGAAGTGACTCTCTCAGCGTTCACTGTGCCCGCAGAAACACAAGGTAGGCTTCCTCACCCCCAACCGCACCCATCATCATAAAAATTTTAATATATTGGGGACACTCAAAAGGTTCTAAGAATAGATATTCTTACAAATGGAAGCTTCTGTCTCCTAAAGAAGGGGGTGAAACTATCAGTGAAACCCAAGGAGCGACTCTCAAACTGAGTCATTTAACTGAAGGACTTTACACTTTCAAAGTGACCGTTTCAGCGACGGGAGAGTTTGGTGAAACTGAGGCGAACGTCACTGTGCTGCCTCGTAAGGAACGCGTCCGTTGGCTCCCCCCCCCCCAAACACTAACGAAATTTTCTGGTGAATTAGAAAAGCGTGAAAACGAGCCTCCCATCGCTTCTATACTACCAGCACATCAAGTCGTCAAACTGCCCAACTCTCTGGCAGTTTTGGACGCGTCGTCAAGTCGGGATGACTCGGAAATCGTGAAATATCATTGGGAGCTTCAACAGGGACCCCTTGGTTATCAGCCAAATTTAAGTGACATTCAAACTCTTCAGTTAAAAGATCTTCACCAGCCAGGAAATTACACTTTTAGGTTAATTTTTTTGGCCAAGTTTCGACCGGAACAAGAATTTTAGACCTTTATTTTCTGTAGGTTAACAGTTACCGATTCCGATGGTTCAACCAACTCCACTCTGGCTAATATAACAGTCCTTCAAGTGCCCGACTACCCTCCAGAAGCGAACGCTGGCTCTTCGATCGTTTTATTTTTACCGAAAAACAATGTAACGCTGAACGGAAGTCTCAGTTCGGACGATAAGGGGATTGTGTCGTGGGAATGGACCAAAAGTATCAGCGATCAAGACAAAGCTGTCGATATGCAGGTATGGGAAGTTGATGGGGGGAGGGTTAGTGGGCTATTCGCTTATTATTTTTTTGCGATTTCTCAGAACACGCACACCCCATTCCTTCAACTGTCGCACCTTGAAGAAGGAATGTACACGTTTGTACTCAAAGTGACCGACAATTCGGGACAATCTTCTTCTAGCGATGTTCACGTCTTTGTAAAACCTCCAACCAACAAACCTCCTGTCGGTATGTTGGTGGAAAGAGAGGGGTGCAGAGATAGACATTGATTCCACCATTTTGTTTCACAGCTAACGCCGGGTCAAACGTCAGCATCGCCTTACCCCAAACTTGGGTCGTCCTGAATGGCTCATTCAGCGCCGACGACATTGGCATCGAACACTGGAAATGGGAGCAACTTAGGCATGATTGACATCACGGTTAATTTATAATTTTAACTAATAAAATTTCGCGTCCAGCGGGCCCCAGAAATCCACATTCAACCCCTGGAATGCGTCAGTGACCAATGTGACTGGCCTCACAAAAGGGGAGTACGTTTTTCAATTGACCGTCGTCGACGGCAACGAGAACACAGCGTCTGCCATTGTGGGAGTGACGGTAACTCAAAGTAAGGACATCAAGATAGCAAAACCGAGAAAGACCAGAGTATGAGTTCAACCATGTTTACAATTATTTTTAGACAAAAATATTCCTCCCAAAGCAAACGCTGGAGGGGATAAAACCTTGTCACTACCTCTCGGTGTTCTTATTTTGAACGGATCGCAGTCATACGATGATCTAAGAATTTCAAAGTGGCAATGGACACGCGAGCCTATGAGCCTGGCCATGGGGACAATGTTGGACCAGTCGAATACTTCACCTGTGCTCATGGTAAGAGACTCAAATTTTCTTATTCGACCAAACATGCGATAATTAGTGTCGTTGTCTTCTTATTGTCTATTATCTGCTAGGTCACCAATGTAGTCGCTGGAAGGTACGAATTTCGATTAAGAGTAACGGACGATCAGGGGGAATGGGACGAAGACACAGTTTCAATCATTATTAAACCAGGTAATTATCGTACCTTCTAAAATCGATTTTAACCCGATTTAATACTCCCCCCCCCATCGCCACTTTTTATCCTTACAGACCCTGAGCTATTGAACTTGGTGGAGCTCACTCTCAACATAGAAGCGGGAAGATTGACTCAGTCACAACGGGACTCTGTCTTACTCAAATTGGGTCTCCTCCTTCGCGACGCCTCTCAATTGGTTGTGCGAAACCTCAAGTCGGATATGAACGGACGAGCGATGCTCGTTTTCTACGTCACAGGGCCGGGAGGCTCTGTCTTTGGTCCTCAAGTGGTGCGAACGTTGAAAGACAAACTGGCTCAAGACTCGTTTCTATTGCAATTGTCTGTCGTCGATATTCGTACTTCGGTGTGTCAAAACAACTGTTCAGGTACGGTATGGGGTAGGGGTTTCCGTCACGTTTTTGTTACGCTCTTGCTTTATCCTCCAGGACACGGCGTTTGCGATCAAGAGACCCGAGTGTGTTTCTGCGAGGCTTTTTGGATGCAGGACCTTTTCATCAAGTACATGGGCGATGGAGAATCGAACTGCGGTAACTAACGCCTTATTTTCCGTTTTAAAATAATATAACTTGTGGGAGGAAAGGGCATCCCCCCCCCCACGACCGGAAAACTTCTGAAACAGCGACTGCAGGCTTTGAGGCCACGGCGACGGAGCCGAAAAGCGGACTCCCCTCCTTCTTACTCTTAAAAGGGTAGAGTTCTATGCTAGACTTTCTGTTAGGAACACGGCCAAGCAGGGTCAGTGATGTCACGATCGTGAAACCCCCGCATTTCCACGTCATTCCACGGGTTCCAAGCGTTTTAATTAAGCCAGCGACAATCCAGATCAAGAAGCACTCGAGTCGAACCGTCGGAAAATTTTGAAGCCTCAATTGCGTCTAGGCCCAACATATACTTGATGCAGGGTGGGTTTTGCTTTAAACAAATCTCAAAGCGTTTAACGATCACTGTACGCCCAGTTGCTGACACTAGGGGACAGTCTAATTTAGTGACCCAGAGTATTACGGGTTCAAATGGTAGGACGAGGCTTCTTGTCCCACGCAGCTGGTTAGTTGAGAAAACCCTTTGGTCAGCAGGTTTTCCCCGGTTTTCTCATGTCTCGCTTAACCGATCGGATTCCTAACATTTAGGACGGTGACTCATAGGTAAATCATGTGCCAATTTGCACCCCAATACGAACATATTCAACTCAATCCGAGCGTTTTCAGGACAATCCGAGTATTTTTCAGCTTAATCCGAGCGTTTTAATAACTTGGTCTGTAGGTTTACCTGAATTTCTCGAGTTTCTCTCACCCTTTCATATCTTAGGCCAAGGCGTATCGGTATTTTTTTTTTATCTATCCGCACATTTTCAGTTCAATCCTTGAATTTTCACGTCTTCAGGCGTTCAAGTACTTCGTAGATGAAGTACGACGAGATTTCTTGTCCCATGCGTACATCTTGTGCCAGTTGTCAGCACAATCTGCGCATTTTCAGATCAACCCGAGTATTTTCAGCCCAGGCCTAGCATTTTCAGTACCTGGTTGCAGTAGAGGAAACCCTCATAGATTAAATTGTACAATGTGGCTTTTTGTCCCGCGCGTACATCTTGCTCCAATTTCAGCTGAATCCGATCATTTTCATCTCAATCCAAGCATTTTCAGCTCAATCCGAACATTTTCAGCTCGCCCCGAGAATTTTAAGTTTCCCTCGGGAACCTTTAAGACCTCGCCTCAAAGAACGTGAAGTAACTCCACGTTGTCATGTTTTTTTTTTTCGCTCTCGAACCAGTCCGTGCGGTCAGTTGGCATTCTGTGTGACGAGGCCAAACCTTTTCAGTCAGTGACAGAAGTGGCTGGCATCTGCAGCCTCCACTCACCTAGTCACCGCAGCAAGTCTTCATTGTTAAGCAATTCAATAAGGTCTGACAGTCTGACACGTAGAAAATGCATCCCCCGCCCCCCCAGGACGCAGCTTTCTAGCGAGCTGAACTTCACAAACCGAACTCGCACAGTTGGGGGTTTTACAGAGCCTCAAATCTGAAAACTGGATCATTTCTTCTTCGACCTTTGGGTTGCCCTATGCGAACTCCGCGAAATGAGGTTTCAGTAGGCCAAACTCACGAAATTGGGTTTTTAGTGATACAGACTTGCGAAAATAGCCAGCCAGAATCGCCAAAACGGGTTTTTAGTAAGCGTAAACTGCGAATTTGGTTTTATAAAGCGCCCCAGACCCGCAAAAGTTTATTTACTTTTCATTTTAATTTTTTATTTTAGCGATCGAAATCCACGAAATTGGCTCCTTGATGAGCTAGACTTGCAAAAATAGTGTTTTAGTGAGCAAGACTTGTGATTTTTTTGGTGAGCCAGACTCGCGAAAGCGGTTTATATCCATGAAATTCAATGAAATTTAATTCTTAATCCTCCAGCCTCGTGAAAATAGCGTTTCAGCGAGCCAGAATCGTGAAAATAGCGTTTTAGCAAGCAAACCCCCCCCCCCCCAATTGATTTTTTTAGGGAGCCATGATTTCGAAAATTATTTTTTTGCAGCAAAATCCGCGAAATTGAGTTTTTAGTGAGCTACATATGGGAAAATGGTTTTATTAGCGGTTGAGACCCGAGAAATTAGCTTTTAGGCGAGTCAGAATTAAGAAAATGTTTGTTTATTGAGCAAAATCAGCTAATTCAATAACAAATGTCGTAGCTTTGTTTACTAGTGACGTCGAAGACAGCTTGTAATCTGTGTTAGGGGGTGATAGTATGTGCACCACTTAGAAACCTTAAACTACGCCGCTTGCACCCGACGCATTTGGGTGCCCTTTCATGCTTTGTCCAACGCCGAATGCGCTTCTTTTCGAACTTCCTCCCATACGGCCTGAATGGTCTCCCAATCCCTCAGGGGTATGGGAAGACCGATTCCCCCATACCCCTGTGAGGTTTGTTTCCGTTCCTTCAACTTCTTTGAATTTTCCTGTACGCCTCCCCCCGCCCGATCACGCATAGTTCAGTCCTGATGTATTAGAATCGTTGGATGATCCGGCTTTTTCACCTTAATTTCCATGTTCCATCGGGAGAAGTAGGGTAGATCCACCCTGAGGTGTTGCAAAGCTTTGTCCTTTACCCGAATTTTCTTGTTGTCCCTCTTTTTCCCAGGTTGGAGTATCCTCTACGTTGGCATCGCTCTTCTAAGCCTGGCGTTCGTCATCGTCAGCGGTATTTGGGGACTCGTCTGTCTTTGCTCGCGACTTTGCCACGGTGGCTCGTCATCCCCCAAGGACAACACACGCTACGCCCTTCTTGAAAGCACCGAACAAGTGAGACGTGAGTACAATTTTTGCATTTGTTCACCCCCCGTCTTGGTATTAAAGCTAAGAGGAAAACTGATTTAAAAGAAAAAATAATCTGTTTACCCCCTTCCCTACCACCTTCTCATCTCATCAGTACCAATAGGTAAAGTCACCATGTCGGACAGCGAAACTGACTCCGACGTGCTCTTCGAAAACCGCCATGGAAAGTCCAATGGAATCAAAAATGCTAGAAACGGTTATAAACCCGAAAAAAGAATCAAAACTTGAACATTTTTTGCTGTAAAAACAACGAGAAATCGTCTCATCCGTTTGACGGAACGCAATTCCGAAAATGTTCGCTTTTAGGGGCCAAACATTTTGGATGGACTTCTTCCAAAATCCAAAACATTGAGCGTTTGCAGTTCGTAACTCGCTCTGTATTTTCAGTGATTTGCCCAAATATTCCCATTTTTTAAAGTGGTTTTTGACAAAGTTACCATCGAAATAAGCACAAATATGTATTTCTAGAGTTGTAAGTGAAAAACAAGCCTGATTTCTAGTCAAGTCAAAAAATATTCTTGTGACGCATCGAAAACGTAAAAACAAACTCTTTAAAATTATTGTATTACATTCCTACCAAAATGGAAGTAAAAATATTAAAATTGTATTTTAGATGTTTGGGAATGTTTGGTATTATTTTTGCCCCTTGACATAACCTCAAAACTAACCTAAACTATAGCTGTTCAGCTAGTTTTCACACATTAATGTGGATGTCTCAGGGAATCGTACTAATTGTACGACGTGCACGTGCGATGTGAGTTTTTTATGCCTTAACATCCAACTAGGCGTGGGGTGAGATCAAAACACGTTAATTGCTGGGACAGTTTTATTGGCAGAGCTTATCTGTGAGACAACTTTTTATCTCTCTTGAAAGTAAACTTTTTAGTTCTAAATTATGGGGTTTAACGGTCGGAAACCTGCAAAAAAAATTAAATCATTTTTTCGAAAAATGTCAAAAATGAAGCGGAAAAAATGGGCGGAGTGAAACCTTCTGTAGTACTTCACCGTGTCATGCGGATATCTTTGATAAGGTCGTTGAGTGAGATATGTCCGTGGTTTTTCCTGGAAAAGTTCAATTCCTCGGTTAGTACAATGCTCGGCTCTTTTCCGCTTTGGTTCGTGTGAATTTTGATTTTACGGCGTTTACTGAGTGAGGCGGATAGCTGGAAAAAATCATGCCATGGGAGGGGGCAGCCGAATGGCCTCGCTCTTTTTGAAATCGTCAGCCGAACTTTTCAGTCTTCGCCTTCATTCCTGCCGTTTCTCTGAGTCACGAGAGACACAAATGATTAGACGAACGGATACGTCGTGTTCAGGGGCTCTCCCATTGTTCGTGAGCGGGGAGGTCTGTACCGGTTTTGGTCGGGGCTCGAAGGAGTTGGGCATGCCGACGGCCAATTATTCGTCCGAAGTGGTTCGAAGTTTGCCGTCAAACCTGCCGAACGGTGTCTACTGCGGCTGGGCTCAAGTGGAAAGCGAGCCCGTTCGTATGATGGTGATGAGCGTCGGTTGGAATCCGTTCTATCAAAACACGGAGAAGACCATGGAAATTCACATTTTACACGACTTCGACAGTCAGTTTTACGGGTCGATGATGAGGGTGTGCGTCGTCATGAACATGAGGGACGAGCTGAATTTTTCCAGCGTCGACGAATTGATTTCGACAATAAAAGATGACATAGCGTTCGCTACCAAAGAGCTCAGTAACCCTGAGTTGGCAAAGTACAAGGATTCGGACTACTTCGTTGTGTCATCCACGTGATACAACTTGTTGCAAATATTTATCGCTACTTATTACTGAGTACTTAAAAAGTCCTAAAATACATGATATATTCTTGTTAATTTCTGTTTGTTTGTTAATTAGATCAGCGCCTTGCGCAGCATTACGTAATGAGTGTCAAGGGTAACTGCGGTCTGTGTCAAAAACGAGACCATTCCCCCAGCACAGCCACCACCCAAGAACCCCTCCGAATCTATTTCGGCCGGACTACGGCTGTTTATGGTAAAAAATGAACGGTTTTTGAAGTGGAATCTGCAAGGTTGCCATCTTCCAGAACTAAGCAGTAAGCAGTGTACAAGCCCAAAAGCAAGTTTATGCAAACGTGAAAAGGGATCAAGCCACCTCGCTCACTGAAGCACTTCACCGTCATCCGTAGCACTAAAAAAACTGGGATTTTTGCCTCGGAAACAAAGTAATCAGACCAGCACACTAGACATTTTGTTCCCCAAATTTCCCGGATTATTGGAAACTACAAAAATAAATTTCGTGGGTCTTATTGCTCACTCAAAAAGCCAATTTCGCAGGGTTGGTCCATTCAAAAATCTAATTTCTTGTGGATTACTCATTCAAAAAAGTAATACCACACGGTTAAGGCACTTTCGATGTCCTAATTGTACGGAATTGATGTTCACAGAACCCAATTTCATAGCAACTTGCCGTTTTTTTTAAAACCACATTTTGCGGGTCTGAACGTCAGTTCACGGGGTTGGTCCTAACGAATCTAATTTCAGTGGGGGTTTTTCACCGTATTGACTCATTTGATGCGTGATTCCGCGGAGTTGATCCAATAAAATAAAAGTTTATCTGCGCTGGTTCACCTCAAAAGGGCAATTCCATGGCTTTTCGGTGCTACAAAAACAAATTTTTGGGCTGTTGACCAATTCCTGAGCGAATGTTTAAACAAACAGGGTGTTCCAGGAGGAAACGTCAATACTTGCACATGTTGTACTACTAAGTAGGACGAACCAAAATGACTCTATGGACATAGGGTCGGAAACGCTTTGTTTCAGAGTTGCAGGGAATTTAGTGTTTTTTGAGCCAAATCACCTCTTTTCCACAAAAAGCTGTCTTAACGGACTAACCGTTCAACATAGAACAAAATAAACTACATTTCTGAAAAGAGCACAAAATTTAACATTGAAAAAATCAGGAATAACGTATTAAAATCGTCTTTATGTGCGTTTAGTTATTTTTGGAAAAATCGAAAAAGTGTTACATTGAATTTTCGTGTTTCTTTCAGAGGCAAATTTCGCTCAATCTTCAGTTGGTCGAGCACTGACCAATTATTGTAAAACATGCCCATTACGTAAAAAAATTGAAAATCGGTTGAATTTTTACTGAAATATGACACGAAAGGTTCGGAAAAACAGTGCAATCGTCAAAATAAGCCATATGCAACTGTCAGGTAAAATCCCCCAAAAATTGTTTCTGACGTCAAAATAACCCTATAATTCAAAGAACCAAATAATTTAAGAAAAATCAGTGCACCATATCCATCATCATCATCTTCCCAACACTTACACTAGCAAATAATCAATTATTAAACAAATTAACTGATCTGATTCCTTCAAGTTTTCGTCTGGTGCTATTTTTCAGACGTTTTTGTATGATAATTGCAGTGATTCACGCGCATGATATGATTTGTAGCAGAAAAATAAATTTTGAACTAAAATAATTACGGAAGGATACCTGGAAAACTAATTAAAGGAGTATTTACTAGTGAAAGTGGTGGGGGATGATGATGATGGATATGGTGCACTAATTTTTCTTAAATAATTTGTTTCTTTGAATTGCGGGGTTATTTTGACGTCGAAAACAATTTTTGGGGATTATACCTGGCAGCTGCAATATGGCTTATTTTGACGATTTTGCACTGTTTTTATGAACCTTTCGTGTCATATCTTAGTACAAATCCAACCGATTTTAAATTTTCTTACGTCAATTGAAAGCTCACATAATGGGCATGTTTTTACAATAATTGGTCAATGCCCGACCAACTGAAGATTGAGCG
Organism: Corythucha ciliata; assembly: GCA_038030265.1. Taxonomy (NCBI): domain Eukaryota; kingdom Metazoa; phylum Arthropoda; class Insecta; order Hemiptera; family Tingidae; genus Corythucha; species Corythucha ciliata. The sequence continues at coordinate 28,251,738 of CM075943.1, forward strand.
AAATTCGCCTCTGAAAGAAACACGATAATTCAACGCAACACTTTTTCGATTTTTCTAAAAATAAATAAACGTACTTAAAGACGATTTTAATATGTTATTCCTGATTTTTCCAATGTTAAATTTTGTGCTATTTTTAGAAATGTAGTTTATTTTGTTCTATGTTGAACGGTTAGTCCGTTAAGACCGCTTTTTGTGGAAAAGAGGTGATTTGGCTTAAAAAACACTAAATTCCCTGTAACTCTGAAACAAAGCATTTCCGACCCTATGTCCATATAGTCATTTTGGTTCGCTCTACTTAGTAGTACAACATGTGCAAGTATTGACGTTTCCTCCTGGAACACCCTGTATAGGAGAGGTGACTTACGGGGTTTCAGGCGGGTCTCCTCGACCCCTTCCCAGTCGCCCTCGCCTAAACTTCGCACATAAATTTTGGCTCCATTTCTGCATCAATATTCGATTTCAACGTTTCATTTTAATCTTCAGGAAGTTCTATAGTGACGTTAGATCTTGCTTTTCCAGATTTCATCCCTAAAATTACCTTAAAACACATTCAAGTTGTAAAGTGATTTGGGGTTATTTTAGGGATAAAATTTGAAAAAGCAAGATCTAACGTCACTGTAGAACTTCCTGAAGATTAAAATGAGACGTTGAAATCGAATATTGATGCAGAAATGGAGCCAAAATTTATGTGCGAAGTTTAGGCGAGGGGTGACTGGGAAGGGGTCGAGGAAACCCGCCTGAAACCCCCCCTTAAGAACGAGAGCCACTTAAGGGGGAACTGCAGTGATGATTCCTCGACCCCCCTCCAATCAGTCCTCGTCTACTACTCGGCATACATTTTCTGGCCTTACTCCTGCACCAATCCTGGTTTTTAAGGACTCGTTTTTATCTTCAGGAAATTCCGCATATACAGTAGTTTTCCTTTTTTCAAATAGGTCGGAATTACACGTGAAATTACAAGGTAAAAGTTCAAGGCGAATTTAAAATAACTTCTGGGATGAAATTTGAAAAAAGGAAAACTACTGCATAAGCGGAATTTCCTGAAGATTAAAACGAGTCCTTAAAAAACAGGATTGGTGCAGAAATAAGGCCAGAAAACGTACGCCGAGTAGAAGACGAGGTGTGATTGGAGGGCGATTGGGGGATCGAGGAATCATCACTGCAGTTCCCCCTTAAAGCTGATAAGGTGTGCCTAGAAATTGCACCACTATGGGCTTAGTGCAAAGTTTAAAATGAGAGCGCTCTAGGTTTCAAACTGTGCGATTCTTGTTCCGACTTTCTCTTCACTTTTCACGGTATTCTATGTGAAAATGCGTGAGTCGCTTTGTAATTTCCCGTTTTTTAACTGTAAAATTAATGAGATGACATCTCAAGATTTTTGCCAACTTTTTAGGTACATAAATTTTATGAAAAAAATATTTTGAAGTCACACATGTAGCTAGAAGAGACAAGAAAAAATTAATTCTTGGCCCATCGATAGGTTCGTCCTATGGTCGAACTGCGAACTTGAATTTTTATAATAATTATTAGCCCATTCATTTCCACCCTCAGGCCAATTTTGTAATTTTTCAGGGTTCGTATTTGATGCCATACTTCACTTCATTTCATTCAAATCATTAAAAAAATTTAACAAATGCCAGCAAAAAAGCAATATATTTTTCATAGCAATAATTCTATTTCATTCATTTGTTTGAAGAAAATGAATAAAACAGAAACATTGCTTCGAAAAACATATTGCTTTTTTGTTAGAGAATAGGCACCCTGGGTCCCTTTTACACGAGTAAGTTTTTTCATCAAAAATATGTTCATTGAACAAATATACAGATGTAAATTCTGTAAATTTTTCTTAAAATGGCTGCTTTGATTAAAAAGCTTAGGCCCATATTCATAGACATTTTTTAAGGCCCGTTCACAAGCTCTATGTTTGTGTTGTGTGGTGTCTATGCAACCTATAAAAATGCTTTATTTTTCGAGGGATTAAATTTGTTTGGCTGCACAGACTCCACAGAACGTAAACATAGAGCTTGTGAACGGGCCTTTAAACTTAAATTTCCTTAAGTGGGCGTCAAAAAAGATGATTTAATACCAACAAAAACTGGATTGACTTTTACTTGGGAGAATTTTAACTTAAGTAGCGACTATGGATACGGGCCTTACTCGTCTAAAAGGGGTTTACACAATTAAGTTTTTTGATCAAAATAGGCATTTAAAAAAAAAAAAAAAAAGTGGCATATGTTTCAAGCCCGAAATTGTCTGTTTGCGATCAGGTTGAACATATTTTTGAGAAGTACTCAACATAGTTTAAGCATGACCACTTTTGATTCCATTCTTCCGGGAAAAGAAACCGGAAATATCAGGAAAAGTGGCTCCTATATGTTTTCCTTTTTCACTGGTGGTGTGCAATCCCCCCCCCCCCCCCGGGAAGAGAACATTTTAGTTTTGTCCCCCTCCCCCATTCATAAAATTCTGGATCTGGGATTGGTCTATTATGCATTTATGCATTCCTAGCTGTGCGTTTTAGAAATTTAACAAAGGGCTAGTATAAGATGTTAAACATGATTTATTTTGAAATGTAAACGAGAAACGCGAAGATTTTTGCAATTAAAAATAGGTGTATTAGGCTGCATAGGTACACATTAATTAAAATATGTACGTTTCCATAGGCTTATTATTATTAATCAGTGGGTCCCGCACCCGGCCATGTCGAGTCCGCCAAAGTCAATGCCCTTATTACAGGGTTAAATAATGTCATCTCAAAGAGTTTTTGAAGAAAATTAAAGCTTAATAATTTCTTTAAATTCCCTTGCAGAAATAAGGCCAGAAAACGTACGCCGAGTAGAAGACGAGGTGTGATTGGAGGGCGATTGGGGGATCGAGGAATCATCACTGCAGTTCCCCCTTAAAGCTGATAAGGTGTGCCTAGAAATTGCACCACTATGGGCTTAGTGCAAAGTTTAAAATGAGAGCGCTCTAGGTTTCAAACTGTGCGATTCTTGTTCCGACTTTCTCTTCACTTTTCATGGTATTCTAAGTGAAAATGCGTGAGTCGCTTTGTAATTTCCCGTTTTTTAACTGTAAAATTAATGAGATGACCTCTCAAGATTTTTGCCAACTTTTTAGGTACATAAATTTTATGAAAAAAATATTTTGAAGTCACACATGTAGCTAGAAGAGACAAGAAAAAATTAATTCTTGGCCCATCGATAGGTTCGTCCTATGGTCGAACTGCGAACTTGAATTTTTATAATAATTATTAGTCCATTCATTTCCACCCTCAGGCCAATTTTGTAATTTTTCAGGGTTCGTATTTGATGCCATACTTCACTTCATTTCATTCAAATCATTAAAAAAATTTAACAAATGCCAGCAAAAAAGCAATATATTTTTCATAGCAATAATTCTATTTCATTCATTTGTTTGAAGAAAATGAATAAAACAGAAACATTGCTTCGAAAAACATATTGCTTTTTTGTTAGAGAATAGGCACCCTGGGTCCCTTTTACACGAGTAAGTTTTTTGATCAAAAATATGTTCATTGAACAAATATACAGATGTAAATTCTGTAAATTTTTCTTAAAATGGCTGCTTTGATTAAAAAGCTTAGGCCCATATTCATAGACATTTTTTAAGGCCCGTTCACAAGCTCTATGTTTGTGTTGTGTGGTGTCTATGCAACCTATAAAAATGCTTTATTTTTCGAGGGATTAAATTTGTTTGGCTGCACAGACTCCACAGAACGTAAACATAGAGCTTGTGAACGGGCCTTTAAACTTAAATTTCCTTAAGTGGGCGTCAAAAAAGATGATTTAATACCAACAAAAACTGGATTGACTTTTACTTAGGAGAATTTTAACTTAAGTAGCGACTATGGATACGGGCCTTACTCGTCTAAAAGGGGTTTACACAATTAAGTTTTTTGATCAAAATAGGCATTTAAAAAAAAAAAAAAAAGTGGCATATGTTTCAAGCCCGAAATTGTCTGTTTGCGATCAGGTTGAACATATTTTTGAGAAGTACTCAACATAGTTTAAGCATGACCACTTTTGATTCCATTCTTCCGGGAAAAGAAACCGGAAATATCAGGAAAAGTGGCTCCTATATGTTTTCCTTTTTCACTGGTGGTGTGCAATCCCCCCCCCCCCGGGAAGAGAACATTTTAGTTTTGTCCCCCTCCCCCATTCATAAAATTCTGGATCTGGGATTGGTCTATTATGCATTTATGCATTCCTAGCTGTGCGTTTTAGAAATTTAACAAAGGGCTAGTATAAGATGTTAAACATGATTTATTTTGAAATGTAAAGAACGAGAAACGCGAAGATTTTTGCAATTAAAAATAGGTGTATTAGGCTGCATAGGTACACATTAATTAAAATATGTACGTTTCCATAGGCTTATTATTATTAATCAGTGGGTCCCGCACCCGGCCATGTCGAGTCCGCCAAAGTCAATGCCCTTATTACAGGGTTAAATAATGTCATCTCAAAGAGTTTTTGAAGAAAATTAAAGCTTAATAATTTCTTTAAATTCCCTTATTGTTTCCTGACACCCTTCTTTTCCAAAGGCTATAAATAGGAAGAGGAGAACTATGTGCATTATGCACGCCCAAGTGCATTTGCCCCCCCCCCCAATTTTTTAAAATTCTGAACCAATCTGTGGGCATGTAGAATAAAAACGTCGGCAAATCAAAGTTTTCTGCCACATGTACTCTTTTTTTCTTCTCTAACGAAAACAGAGTCCTGTTAGCTCCGCCCTTCTGCCACTCTGCGGGAATAATAAGCCAACAATTTTTTTGTGTAAGTGGAAAACCATTGAAGAAGGGGGGACGAGAGTTTCAGCTAGTGCATTCCTGCTAGAAAATACATAAAGTGCTTCAGTAGAAAAATTACTGAATTGCTCTAACTGGCTTTTCCTGTTGACGGCCAGGATCCACTTCACCCGGTCTCTCTTTTTCGTAAGGTTTATTGGGAAAACCGTAAATTGTAGGCCTTTATATTTATCAGGCGAATTAATGTAACCCACAACACAGCACTGCACCGTTTTAATTGAAGGAAAAGCTTGAAAGCGTCCTTTAAACGAGAGTCAGAGCACGTTCTTCGTAGGGATTCAGTAGAGGAGAGTGAACTGAAGTTAGAACAAGTATTGCGCTAGTCTGCCGCTAGTCTGCAGGACTGTCACTTTGCACTAAGCCCATACCACTCTCCACGTGGGTCACGCAGCTTCGACATAAACATTTCCACCGGAAACCAATATGACAATTTTCTCTGCTATACTCTCCTCTTTAGTCACCGCTCCTACATAAACATACCCTAAAGCAAAGAAATTCGCATGTTTGACTCATTCTAAAGACTATTTCACAGGTCTCGCTATTTTGAAATACACAATTTCGCAGAGTGGGTCAATTCCAGAAGCCAATTCAGCGAGATGAACTCCCCTCCACCCGTCCAGCAATTTCGCGAGTTTGGGCCGCTGGTAAAAATTTTAAATTTACTGCCCCCGAATAGCTTAAAGTTGGAAAAATGAAGATTTTTAGGTTTCACTCTCATGGACGTAGGATCGTGAAAAGGAGATTTGGTAACCTTGGACGCGAAATTCTTTGTTTCTGGTCTTTTATTTTCGCGAAATTGCAAGTTTCCGAACTATGCTTTCCACGAAATAGCAATTTTCAGGGTCTTTCTTTTAGTAGGCGCGAACACTGCACAAGCCGGCCATGACTAGGCCTGACGAATACCAGTGTAATCAGTAAAGTTAAATATGTATATTGTGTGAGTGTGCAAGTTCGGGTTCAAATTTCAGTGAAATTACAGGGTTTTCTGACTGAAATTTCCGGAAATTGTAAGTTTCAGGTCTTTACTTACGCAAAATGGCAATATTCTGACTAACTTTATTTTCAATTTGAGTTTCGGGGCTAAGTATGTTCGCGAAATTGCTCGTTATTGGTCTTTATTTTAGCGAATTGCAAGTTTCTGGGCTTCTTTCTGTTGAGTGTGGAACCCCCCAGTCTAGCCGCCCACGACAGCGCTCAATGTCCGACGTTAGCCGCAAAATTGCAATATTGAGAGTTAAATATCCGGGATTGAAAGCTTCCTGGCTGAATATTCACTTTAAAGTGTTGGTTATCTTTGCCTAAAACCCACCATCCACCATGGCTCAAGTGTGTGATTTTCAGGTCCATTTCCACCAGTCCCAGACAAAAACGTTTTTATTAGGGATCGCCGTCGGCGCCTCCGAAAATTGTACCTTGTGCCTTGTCGTTGGTTTTGGCTTTTGGTCGATTTTTCTAGACTCAGAGTAGCCTCTTCTTTTCTGTGAGCAAGCTGAACAGGCAAGTCTACGCCTGAAATTTAGAGAAAATGCTAATTCCCAGTTTCTGTGCGTCCTTCAGGCGGCTCAAATTGAGAACGCTAATTGTTGTTTTGGCACAATCATGCGGCTAAAAGTTCTATAAAGGGTTTAACGGGAAAATGGGGCATAACTGAAATGGGTGATTCTACATCACATGTGGGTAAAAAATGACTATATGGACCATGGTCCGAATATTAACCGTTTCTGAGAAAATCGCAGTTTTCCTTATTGTTAATGCATTTGACAGTAAGGAAAAATGCGATTTTCTCAGAAACGGTTAATATTAGGACCATGCAAAGTCATATGGAAAACCAAGTCCTCAGACTCGAGGAAAAAAAGGTGTTTTATTTTGGGTTGGGATTTTTGCTCCCGTTAAGAATAAAAAAGGAGAAAACCCGCCAAATACAAAAATTATTATATTTATTTTCGGTTTGAAGTTGTAGCGCATAGCGTGATATCTATCTTGATACCATATGTTTTTGCAACACTTAAGGGGGAGTTGTACATGTGTTTCCTCGACCCCCCTCCAATCATACCTCGCCTACTCCGCGTTACGGAAATTACCGTCGTATTTCTGCACCAATCGTGGACTTCAAGGGCTCATTTAAATCTTCAGGAAATTCCGCACAAGCGTACGATCTTGCTTTCCTAAATAAGTCGTCGAAAGAGTGTGAATTTTCAAGGTAAAAGTTTGTGTGCGTTTTACAGTTATTTTAGGGATGAAATATGAAAAAGGAAGATCGTACGCTTGTGCGGAATTTCCTGAAGATTTAAATGAGCCCTTGAAGTCCACGATTGGTGCAGAAATACGACGGTAATTTCCGTAACGCGGATTAGGCGAGGTATGATTGGAGGGGGGTTGAGGAAACACATGTGCAACTCCCCCTTAACTTTTGTATAATTTTTGAATTTAGCAGGTGATCTACTTTCATAGTAGAGCAGCGCAACGTATCGGGAGCAAAAATCCCAACCCACGAACCGCTTCATTTTTTTAACATACAAATAATACAAAGTTTAATGACTTGGTTTTCCATATGACTTTGGGACCATGTTTCATATAGTCATTTTTGACCCACATGTGATGTAAAACCACCCATTTCAATTATGCCCCATTTCCCCGTTACACCCTGTATAAATAACGCTAATATTCTTGGCTGAAATTGCGAAAAAGCGCTCAAGTGGCTGAAATTGAGATAATGCGTCAATTCATGGTTTCTGATACACTTCCACTTGAGAAAAAACTTGAGAAAAAAGGCTCAAGCGTAGTTCTTGGGGCAAATACGCGCCTAAAATTAAGATTAGCGCTAATTCCCAATCACTCGAAGACGGTTATTTGGAAAAGCGAAGAATGATGAGAGACCTCGTAGAGATTTCCGCTCCGGGCCCTGATAGCTGTAGCTTCACTGATCCTGATGTTACTCAATTAGCTAGAATGATGCGGCGAGGTGTGACACAGCGCTCGCTCGGCTTCACGTGTGTGTTCAACAAATCGTGCACCGGCTGAGGAACCCGCTTAGTACGGGCACGAAGTGTACAGCGGTGTGTCGTATGAAAAAAAATCGTTCTCTTCAATGTCGTCTCCTTTTTCTGGTTCGATTTGTCTTGTCCCCCTCCCCTGCCTCTTACAATTTCTCAAATTTTGTCGCCCTTCAAAATTTGCCGCCCAGGGATATAGCCCCGGTAGCCCCCCCCCCCCCTATGATCCGGCCCCGAGGATAGGTCTATGGGTGGCCCTAGTACAGGATTTGCGCGCCCAAAATAAACAGTTTCGCAGATTTGGCACTCTCGTAAAACCAATTGGGGGGGGGGGGTGTCCGGCTCCTTCAAAAAAGAAATTTCGTGGGTTTGGCTTATTAGAACTCAATAACGTGGGTATAATAGAATAAGTCGTGTACTCGAATAGTGAATTTCGAGGGTTAGTCTCCTTTCATTGAAAACAATTTACTAGGTCAGCCTTCATGCTTACTTTCCCTTGAGTTCGGCCTCTCAATACGAATTTCGTGTGCCTAGATCCCTGAGAAAAACAAAATTTCGTGGGATTTGCTAATTAAAAACCCCATTTTGCGAGGATGGTTCATCCAAAAGAACGATTTCGCGGGTTTAGAGCTCATTCGAACAGTCAGTTTCGAAGTTTTGTCTTGTCCTTTCAAGTAAAAAAATGTCCCAAGGTTGGCCCTCTCACTTCCAATTTCGTGGATTTGGCTCTAATGAAAAAGCAACATTTCGCGGGTTGAGCCCACTCGAAAAAGTCACCCCACAAGTTTGATGGGTCCGAATCCGAAATCTTCAAAAATAAAATTTAGCTGACTTGGCTCATTAAAACCCAATTTTGGGGAGCTGGCACACCCAAAAAGCTGTTTCGCTGCATCACCCCACAAGTTTGATGGGTCCGAATCCGAAATCTTCAAAAATAAAATTTAGCTGACTTGGCTCATTAAAACCCAATTTTGGGGAGCTGGCACACCCAAAAAGCTGTTTCGCTGCATCATAAACAAAATTTTGCTCTGTTTGTCTGAAACTTAATGGTTTTCGCTCTTTCGGAATCCGTATACCCATTTTTCAGTTGGTAATTTATCAGATTTTGGTCTTTAGTGCTGGCAATAAGTTAACAACAGTCCGTTGTCGGATTGAAAAGCAAAAATGATCAATTTTACAATGTGGACCAATATAATATTATTAGGCCTAATATTATGCTGAGCTACTAATTTTCCAGTTTAATGGCTGGTTTTTTGGTTCGAAAGCAGCCGAAGTGTTTCCGCTTGAGGCCAAAGCAGAGTTCTTCCCCAATTATCTCTGTAAGTTGAATGTATACAAAGGGAAGGATAATGTTGCGAGTAATCAACGACTCCGTATAATTAGCCGGGCATTATTGCATTCAAATGTCAATATTTTTGTGTAGGAGAAATAATTGTACGCTGTATTTACTGAAGCAAGTTCAAAATTGCGCTGAACACCTTTAATTATAGAGAGAGGTGACCCTCGGGAATAATGCTGGTGAAATAAAGGAAAAACCCTCTGCTAATTTATTTTAGGTACATAATTATTTACTTAAGTCAGCAGGTAACAAGCCTAAAGGTGCGTTTACACAAAAAAAAAAAATTCACTCCGGCAGCTGGCGGTCGGAAAGAGTGCATTTTATTTTGTATACGGATACCCTAAGCCGTCCCAGAAGTAGTAATGTTGAGACCATGATTTGTTTCGTTAATGTTTGACCCTCCCTCGTACTGTATGCTGCCGGGTTTGTTTAAGCTGAACTTAATGGGAATCAAAGGCTCTTTCAAAATGGAATCATCATACCGAATATAATGCTTCTGGAATCAACTGGTGATTTGTAGTGATTTTTTTACCATTTCAACCCCTATTTTCCCCCCTCCACCGTGACCGATTTGGCCCAAATGCAATACCGACCGGGGCCTTATGACTACTGATTTTTGTGCCAAAGCGCGTTCCGCTAAATTAATTTCTACGAGAGTTATCGTGCTAACAAGGCCTCACACTTACTTCCACCCTGGGGACATCACCCCCTCTCCCTCGACTTTTTCAAAAAATTAAAATTGGAATCAAAGGCTACTTTAACATGGAGTATACGTATTGAATATGATGCTTCTAGAATCAACTGGTGACTTGTAGTGATTTTTTGATCATTTCAAGCCGTATTTTTCCCCCCACCACCTTGACCGATTTGGCCCAAATGCAATACCGACCGGTGTCTTATGACTACTGATTTTTTTTGATAAAGCGCGTTCCGCTAAATTAATTTCTACGAGAGTTATCGTGCTAACAAGACCACACACTTACTTCCACCCCGGGGACACCACCCCCTCCCCCTCGACTCGACTATTTTCAAAAAATTAAAATGGGAATCAAAGGCTACTCTAACATGGAGTATACGTACCGAATATGATGCTTCTAGAATCAACTGGTGATTTATACTGATTTTTTGACCATTTCAACCCCTAATTTCCCCCCCTCCACCTTGACCGATTTGGCCCAAATGCAATACCGACCGGTGTCTTATGACTAATGATTTTTGTGCCAAAGCGCGTTCCGCTAAATTTACTTCTACGAGAGTTATCGTGCTAACAAGGAAACGGCCATATATATATATATATGAATTCCGGAGACCACTGAATTCGTGTTCTAAAGGTTCTGAAACGTGAAAAAAACATGACATGACCCATGTTTGCCACCATCACGACGAGACCAATAGTGCATTTTCAGAATGAAATGCACTAAAATTGAAATTTAGTGTCAGACACAAATTTCTTTGGTGTAAACTGTAAACACAAACTTCCAGAAATTTTTATTACAATTTGTGTAGTCAATAAATTTCACATCTGACACTTTACATTTATGTCAAGACATAAGAGTCGAGGGACACGTCAGTGGAAACGCACCTTAATAAAGCGGAAAATGGAATGAAGAGAAAGTGAGTGAGAGAGAGAATAATAATCGATCAAATTACAATATGAACACCGATGTGTGGTCACCCCAGACGACCTACAGGACCAATACCAATAAACGATCAAATAGTTTTTAAGTCAAACAGAGCTGGTAATATCAGCGCTTAAACAGACTCTTAGGCCGAGAAACAGTCCAATACAGCCCAAGAAGTGAAAACTTGACTCTTAAAATTGGCGAATTTTAAAAAAGTGGTTCTTTAGCCCAACAACTGACTGTCCAGTTTCTAGCAGAATCCCCCACCCAACAGAGGTGAGAGTGGTGGTAGGGCGTTTGCAAAGAGTGTGGAAACTCCAAGAAATTGTTTTAAAATTAGGTAAATACACGAAATTGGGGTTTCAACAAGCAAAATCCGCCCAAATTGTTTATTTATTGAGCCTGACCCATGTTGTTTTAGGGAGTAAAATCCGCGAAATCAGTGTTTAAGCATGTGAAATTTGAGAAATTGGATTAAGTGTGTCTGAGTCACGAATATTATCTTTTAGCCAGCGAAATCCACGAAATTGACCAGCAAAAGTACCTAGGGTTTTAGTGAACGAAAAACGCCAAAATGGGTTTTGAGATAGAGACATCGGAGAAATTGTTTTTTTTTAGTGAGCCTAACTCACGCCAATGATTTTTCTAGTGAGCCAGAATAGTGAATTGGGTTTTTAATCGGCTAGACCAGCGAAAATGGGTTTACAGTGATCAAAATCCGCTAAGTTGTTTTTTAGTAAGCAGATGCATGCATTTTTTTTTATGCGAAAAAAATTATGGGGTCTCAGGAAGCAAAATCCGCGTTTATTCTCAATATTTGCGCCGATTAAGCGCTTTTTCTTAATTGTAGCAGTGAATAAGCGCATTTCCTCAATTTAACTGTGAATTTGTTCCCTTTCAGCACTGAATTAGCGCTTTTCCTTAATCTAAGCCACGAACTCACTCCACGAACAGCACGCTACCACGCCATCTTAATTTCAGGATCACCAGAAACTGGAGATTAGAAGAGTGTATTTTCCATTTAAGCTGTTTCTTGAAGAGGGATTTTCAACAAGACAGTAGCTCGCATTAAACATTTAATTCAATCAGGGATTTTTTAAAGCGAATTTTTAAAAATTTTGTGTGAGGGTTTGATTACGTCAAAGGTTAGTTAATGTAATGGATGTTGTGGGGAAGAGGGGGTGAGACACTTTTTCTGGAGAAAATATTTTCTTGCTATTTGTAAACAAAACATTTTAGAGTTCCCTCAAATGCTTCACAAGTGACATTGACATTGGGGGTTAAATGGTCAAAAAATCACTATAATTCACCAGTTGATTCTAGAAGCATTATATTCGGTACGTATACTCCATGTTATAGTGGCCTTTGATTCCCATTTTAATTTTTCGAAAAAGTCAAGGTGGTGGGGGTGGTCCTTCCGGTGTGGAAGTGTAAAAATAGCGTTGAACTTCACTAGTTCATCTTAGCGCTCTAAAATTCGACTCAATAATTTAATGTAACGAAAGCCCTGGGTTCCATTGAGATTTATCGAAAACTTTGATGTGGGGGGGGGGATGAAATTTCAAAAAAATCGCTTAAATTCACACGTTTAGGTATTATAAAATGCGGCACAAAAATTTAATATAACAAAGCCCTTGGAAAACTACCGAAACTTTTCGACATTTTTGAAGAGAGGGTGGTGAAAATAGAGGAAGAAGTTCGGCTTAATGAAACAAATAATGGTATCAAAAATATTACTTCTGGGACGGCTTAGGGTATCCGTATACATAATGAAATGCACTCTTTCCGACCGCCAGCTGCCGGAGCGAATTTTTTTTTTTTTTCAATTATAGCCTGGTCATTGCAGTGAGAAACAGTAAAATGACTCTTTCTCCAAATTTAACCAAAAATCCAAATTTCATATTAACCAATTTTTCAAATCAATATGAGCCAGAAATGTTTTAAGAACAGGGGTAGGAAAATACCGAAAAGTTACCCTTTTTGTGGGGTATTGGGCGTTTACTTGACAGTTTCCGACTAATACGCGCAGCGGGGGTACCACAAGAACTGCGATTTTTTTGACCTGTTGATTGGGTTGCCTGCCCATGATAATATTAGTAACATTGTAGGTAGCAAAAAAATGAGGAAATTTTATATTTTCCTGGATGTCCCGTCAATTAAGAGTATTTAGTGCAATTATGAACTAATTTCATGAAATAGAGCGTAGAATTATGATTGGCTTGCTATGAATAACATCAATTAAGTTTCACTTGGGCTAGCGTCACAGCCCTATCTCGACCGACTAAGTATAAAAAGAGAGCGTCGTGGAAAGCCACAACTGAAATTATTCGATAACTTGTAAACACCATGGCTGTGTCTGGAAAAATGTTGTATGCTTTTGCTGCCGTCGCCGTTATCTTGGTAATTATAAGTGACTTTTATGGATATCCAAGTAACTTTCATTCAATCTGTCCTGTTTAGACTACGTTGGGGCAAACCGCCGCTGCGCATTTTAATTATAGAGAAAAAAGGGCACCTTTCGGTTACTAGTGGTCGGATGGCCCCTCTTTGGATGACCTCTTCTCTCCTGAATTTGATCTTGAAGAAATAATGGACTCAGCACTTTTGAACAGATCGCCATCAGGCGTTCATTAATAAAAATGCACGTGCAATAATTACAGCGTGAATATTTTCGTCCTCGATCGTTGATTTAGCCGAATATTCATCGCAAACTTCCAAAACATCCTTTTTAAAGCGAAAGTATGGAGAAAACTAGGTTAATATGAGTTGTTTACGTTAACGAATACAGCACGTGTAAAAGAGGGGGTCACTTTCCAGGATCCAAATTCACAATTCTAGGCTGCTCGTAACTATAATTTACTTCCAAGGTATAGGCAAACACCAACATGACTGGGCGGTCTTGAATATATCGAGTTCTAACTTGCAGGTTTGCTACGCCTATTTCAATAGAACCCACGGCTTTTGAGTGAGAAACCCGAAATTGATTTTTCGAGAGAGCCCGCGTATTTAGGAGTTTAATGGGGAATTTCATCACCGAGAGTTAAGGTTTTAGTTACGTTAACTCAGATTTAACGAAAAAAATGCGTCACAATTTATGTAAACAATGTTAGAGTTTGGTAACTCCAGCCTAACTCTCGGTGGTGAAATTCACCATAAGTGTGTTAAACCCGCGCGAAACAATTTTTAAAAGAGTCAATACAGTGAAATTTATTTTTAAAAAGAGCCAAGTACTTGAAATTTAATTTAATAGAGTCAGGCCCGCGAAACTAGTTTCATTCAAGGTGGAGATACCACAAAGTTGTTTTTTTGTGAACCTAACCCAAGATTACTATACTACAGAGGCAGCGCCGTATAACTAATAGATTAGGGAAAATCCCCCCTAAAACGCGTCATAGGATATGCAAAAACAATACCTTTCTTTATATACACATGATCAGATTATAATTATAAAATTTTCAATTTGCACACCCGATGACGCGTTTGTTTACAGGCCCCCTCCAATTTTCTAACGGCGCGACCTATTTAAAGTCTGTCCACTTAATAGGTCTTTTCAGGCGACCCTCCAAACCTACAAAAGTTACAAAATTTTACAAGTTGTGTAGCTTTTAAACCAATTAAACACATGCTGCTACGTAAACAACCTACAAATTTGTAAGTTTTGTAGCTTCTGTAGGTCGCCCGAAAATACCTAGTGATGGACTTTCGAACGTGTGGCTTTATTTCGATAGTTCGATTTGTTCACTCCCACCAAAAATATTTTAAGAACTCAGCAAAAAAACTTTTACTACGGGCACTTACGTATAGACGCTACACTACGTGACCATTTGTTCAGAAATTATTCCCAGTGCGTTATATTTAGGAGAAGAGGCAAAGGGGAAGCTCATTCCACTAAATTCCAGGGCGGGCGAGAGTCCATCCCTAATTGGACAGACTACAGTATAGTAACCTTGACCCAAACGCAAAAAATCGACATTTCAAATATCTTTACACGTGACTTAACCACAGTGAAATTGGTTGTGTCAGTAACAAAATTTTGGTTTATCAATGACTGTTTTCACAATAAACCCCGCGAAATTGCTTTTTGAAGAGCTAAACCTGCAAAATTTGGTTTTTTGAAGAGTCAATGCTGTGAAATTGATATTTTACAGAGCCAAACAGGCGAAATAGGGGTTTTCAGTGCAACAACCACGCTAAAATTGTTTTTCGAATAGCCAAACGCACAAAATCGACTTTGTCAATAACTAAGACCGGCAAAAGTGTTTGTTTAGAGGAAAATCTACGATAATTAATTTTTTCGAGAGATGAATTTGCTTAATTTGGGTTTTAATTAAAATTATCCAACACCATGAACACGGGCTTAGCGTACACGTATCTTCCCGGGTGGTCGAAAAAGAAGGGGTTCTTCGACTTGTCTTTGTTCGAAACCAGCCACATTTGTAAACCGTCAATATGCCCCTTCAAACTCGCTGATTAGCATGAAATTTGAGCATTTTTCCAGACAAAATGCAGCAAAATGTTATCTTGAATTTTCGCCGAAAAACAGATTTTCCACTGGACTTCTTGAATGGTGTTCATAAAATTATTAAGTTTACGGTTGAAGAAGAGATTGATCAATCAATTAATTATTTAGATATCAACATAACCCGCAACAGCCCTTCAGGAACTCTATCATTTAGAATTTTCCGAAAAACTACTGCGTCAGATGTGGTAATCCATAATTCCTCAACACGCACAAACTGTCGGCATTCCGAAGCTTGACTCATCGACTTAACAGTATCCCCATGTCAGAGACCTTAGGCGACGCTCAATATCGTACATGGTAGGGGGGGGGGGCATTCTACCGCCTATGGAGGCAAATTCGTGGGGAGCGGGAAACTAAAAATTACGCAGTTTCACTCGATTTAAAAAAAATCAGGGACATTTCCTCAAAGTTGTTCGATGTGAGTTGTACGTGGTTCATATTGTACGTGGTTGTACGTGGTCCATTGTGGACGACGCTCAATTGATGGAAAAATGTGATTGCGATCTCCTCCCAAACCCCACCAAACACCGCTTTTGGATTTATAGTTAAACTGAAGAATAAAAAAGAGTCACGGTGACACTTAGGAGCAGAGGAGAAGACTCGATGATGAATGAAAAAAGCAGGGGTGTGTTCGCGAACAGATAAAATAAGGCGTCCTTTATGCATCAACACACCCTTCAAGTGATACGTTCACGAGAAAAACGAAATACGTTCCTTATTTCACCTGAAGAGATGGGATAATCCTCCCCTCCCACTCCTCCGCCACCTCATCACCCACCATCTCCCCACACGACTATAATAAACCATCTAAACATATTCCAACGACAAACACGCGGTTGCACTCCAATTTGTCGCTTCACGGATTCTTCACACGACGCGAAATGAATAGAAAGGAAAAGAAAAAAAAAATGCGTTGAAACTCTTTGGAAATGGCTTTCATACCTAAAAAACCTAACCGAGAAAATTATTTAATTTCTTCCTCCACTCATCTCCCTTCCATAATAACCGTAGAATTTTTGAAACTTGCTGCAGTTTGCCTTCACTCAAATTCCACGGTTTGAGGGGACATTTTTCATGAATCAGGGAAGTGGAAGCATTTCAAATCCACCCTGCCGAAAATTAAAGGGTCGGGGAGACCAGTGTTAATTTCGTTTGACACCCGAAGGGTATTTTTATTTTTTTAATTGTACAACTTTGAAAAAAATGCCAACTCAAGATGGTGTACATCCCCCAGAAGCAAAACGCGATGAGGTCAACAAATGGGGTGTTTTTTATATTTTTTTTATTTCGCTTGATTTATGGTTAAAAAGTTAAATCCGCACACCCATCGTGGAATGGTAATGGGTAGGAGGGGGGACCTCTTAAATAGGGGGAGAAGTGGTGAATGAAAAACCTCACGCCAGCGCTCTCGCGGAGCGTGAGGCCATCCTCTCTCCCCTTGCGATCGCCTGCAATCGTGAAAAATGATTATTTTACCAGAAAAATCTCTGGGTACGTTTCAGTCTCCCCCCTCTGTTTTTCCGTTGAACCCCCACCACCCGTCCCCACAACAGCATCAAAGGGGACAGGGCTCTCGAAAGCGAGGACAATACGCTTTTGCCGCATTCAACCCCCTCAATGCCGATCATCTGTCTTTTTTCTCTCTTTTTTTATACACCCACAACCCCTGTTGTAATCAACCCTAAAATCTGATAATGCATTTCCGCAAGAATAGACTTCCGCGGCTTATCTAGCCGCAGGCTCAGGTCAACACGTGGCTTTTTACTGCGCTTTTTTTCCTGGAATGAGGAGACAGCGATGTGGCTTTTTTTTTTTTTTTTTATTGACCTCTTTTCACCATACACTGTCGATAAAATGGGTGCAGTGGGGAGGGGTTACCCAAAATCAAGATTATTCCTTTATGAGCGTTATGGCGCGAACATTTCGTACAAGGAAATAGAAAGAAATGATCGTCACCCTTCCTTCTAAATGATTTATACGAAAGTCAACCCCTTGAGAGTGTTCAAAAACTGAGTTTTTCTCGCGGCTCCTTTTTTTTTAGCGGTGTGGCAGGGCCGGATGTATGGGGGGGCTAGAAGGGGCATTTGCCGTGGGTGGTACTATGCCGGGGCGGAACGCGGAACTCACAGTGCCCTATGAGTGCGCTGAACTCAAGCTCACAATCAGATTTTCTTCTTTAAATTGAATACGCCACAGCTACCGCACTGTGTGCTCGCTGGAGTGCCAGTTGGAAAAAGTGGACGTTCCAACCAACGAGGCTCCATCGAAAGTGACCGTGGCAAATTTCATCATTTTCAGCCATGTTTGCTACTAAAAAAGCCAGAAAAGTTAGTTTGTGATTTTTGCATGAAGTTGCTTCCTGAAGATACAAGTTGTATATTCATTTCCTCAGTCTTTATTTAACTCAAATTCACTGTACACTGAATGAGCGGAAATCTGTGAGAGGTGCACCCCCTCCCCCCTTAGGGTGGGGGGACATAATCGAGTTTGGCCCCCTCGAGAAAAATGTCTAGATCCGACACTATGCGCTGTGGTAAGCGGTTAGGAGAAGAGGGGGGTACTACTTCCACTCGGGATAAAAATAAATCGATTTGTTTAGGCTGATTTTCACTGAAAAAAAAGGGTGTGGAAGGGAGTGAAGAAGGGAACTTTGTTATAAATTGCTACCCGAAAGAAAAGGAAAAGCAAACTGTGAGTGGTTTCTTTAGATAAGGAGTCAATAGGCACAAATGCTTATTGGTTGTGCATAAAAATAACTCGGAGCTTTTGTTTGTTTAGGAATATTAAGGTGATATTTTTCTTTCTCGATGTCAAGATTCTTAAAATAAAAAGGCAGTTAGAATTGCGACGATGGTGTTTGTCGATCTTCTTGTTTTTATATTTCTTCTTGCAAGTCACGAACTGTTTGTGGAACCAAGGAGGGAATAATGCGCTAACAAATGGTGATAAAGCCGGTTTGGCATCAGCAAGAGGGGCGACGACATCGAAATCGACTTCTCATGGTGTCTGAAGAAGGGTGGGGGTATGGGACTCCATCTTTGGTCACAAAATGTCCCGTCCGCTCCTGGGTCAACTCTTACTATGGGTATAAGGGCCAGCAAGTTCTGTTTGCCATGAGAACAGAACTTCGATGAACTTATTAGTCCTGTAAGCTGTTAATTTATTCGACGAATGCAACAGAACACTGAAAATTTCGGCCTAAAACATTCAGATCTAAGAAAAAAACGGCGATGTTACTTATGAATCTTCTCGTGAAAAAGCCAAATTTGCACCTCCAAGGACTAACATACGAGCTACCTTGCCATATTTCTGGTGTTGGAGCATGGGCGTTGTTAGAGATTTTTCCATTGAGGGGGTGGGGGATAAAATTAACAAAACTGTAGTCTCAAAAATATGCAAATGACCCATAACCCACTCTCTCCACAACAAGTCAGTTACGCAGGGTCGACCCTGTTCAAAATCCATTTTCATATCCATTTAAAATGCAGTTCTGCGGGTTGACTCTTTCGAAGTCCAAATTTTTGCATATTTCACACATGGAGAACATAATTTTGTGGTCTCGGACAAATCAAGCCGAAATTTTGTGGGTCCGGCTACAGGACCAAACAACAACAAACAAGGTTGCCGGATGTCTGCTCGATTTGTAGACAAATTTCTGAACCCTAAGACCTTTTAGCCTGAGAACTGGCGTTTTCCTCAACTTCAGCAGCGAATGAGCACATTTTTCCACTTCTAGCTATACAGATTAGCGATTTTGTACCATTTTATTAGTACATTAGGGCTTTTGCTAAATTTTAGCCGCAAATTAGCGTTTTATCTTAATGCTAGCGACAAATGTCAATTTTTTCCATTTTAGCCGCGAATGATGATGTTTTTGTTGTTGTTGTTGTTGTTTTTTTCAGTTTTAGCAGCGAATTCACGGTTCCTCAATTATAGCCGAGTTAGTGATTTTGCTCAATTCTAGCCACGAATTAGCGTTTTTTTTTTAAATTTTAGACAGAAATCAGCGCTTTTTATAAAAATTTTCCGCGAACGAGCGATTTTTTTTTAAAATTTCCACGAAGTTTACTCCAGAATCCGAGAATCAGCGCTTTTCCAATTTTTAGCCGAGAATGAGTATAAACATTAGGTATAGTCAAAAGAATTGGAAGTGATTTTTAGGTCTCATGTGTGCCGCGATTCTGGAAATGTTGCCTGAATACAAAGCGAGACAATCCATAAAAAAGGTCACTGTTTGAGGAATCAGTCGTTAAATTGTCAATGTTTCCTCATAAACTGACGAAACATTACAGATTACGAAATCTGGTAGTTTTTGTCGCAGATCATATCCAATTGCCCGTAAACCACGCTGTGTTTCCCCAGAAACTGTAAACTTTGACCAAGAATCATTACACTGTCAGTTGTACACTCTGGCGTGACTATCTGCGCTCATAGCTGAAGACTTTACCTCCCCCCCGGTGAGCTAAGCACCTTTCGGGTGCCCCCCCCCCCCCGTGTTATACTTTTTGGCATTATTGTTCGTTATAGTCGATGATGTATGCGATGGGTTGCGTTTAAAACAACAGCGGTGAGATGCCGATTTCCATCTTCAAGTGTGTGGAGAAGGGGAGAGCAAGAGATTGAGCTACACGTTCGCTATTTTATTACTTAAATTCTCCGATAATTGAACTACCGCCTGTATGACTAACCCCAAACTCTCACGTAGTTGTCCCACGAACACGTTGCAACTCCGATGCCATTCGGGGCTACGGCAAGTGATGTGATTCTGTTCTCGTGCCCTGAAATCATGCCTTGATAAAAAAAAAGACATTGTCGGATTAGTGTGACGATAAAAAGCCGTAAAATCATGTTTTACCGTTGTATTGGTTTTTTAAAGAGTCCCAAACATGAATGTTGTTGTCGTCAGAACCGCACAGAATAAACCTTCCGGACAGGGAAAGTCCGCACGAAGTGAAGCCAGGACTTCCGCTCCCAGGTTGAAATTTGGCGATTTCCTGATCCGAGCGAATATCAAACAGTCTCGCCGTCTTATCCTCTGAACCAGTAGCGAAGGCGTAACCGTTGGGATGAAACTATTTCGGAGGCAGTGTCAAAAATTGCCAGTGGCTTGATGGGGTGGGGTAGGGAGGTCTGGAAGAAGGTGAACTCACGCAAACTGAGTTAACATCCGCGTCATGGCCGAAAAACGTCTGTCGACACTTGCCATCTTTCACGTCCCACAGTTTACAAGTTTTATCGACGCTACCAGTCACAAACGACTCCTTGTCGGGGGAAAGTGAAATCGATACGACGTCGCCGGCGTGTGCCGCGATTTCCAAATTTTTTCTCGGAACGCTTAAATCCCAGACGCATCTTCCGTACATAAATGTCACGTTTTACTGTTGGTTTGTTAAGGGGAACAGTGGGTGGGGTGGGTATTACAATTTCATATCACCCGAGCCAGTGACTAGCGTATTATCATCGATGAATCTACAGGATGACAGAAAACCCTCGTAGCCCAATAGTTCGCGAGTCATTTTAGCCGCTCCGCTCCCGTCCCTGTTGTTGACATCATAAACGGTGCACATGTTGTCCATGCCACCGCAAGCTAGAAAAAAAGCTGATGAATGGGCTCATCTAGGGCTAAAAACGGAAATTTACCGACGAAATTGCCTGACTGGGCGAAAGCGACGCTCATCACCCACGACGATCGCAGGGGTATAACTTGGACTTTATTCCCGGTCCATGTGTCCCAAATGATGAGCTTTCCGTCTAAGGATCCCGTGACGGCGTGTCTGTAATTATGTATACATTTTTAAAAATAATCAGTTACGCACGGGGAGGGGGTATGCGTTACCTGTTGTCGCCACTGTAGTGCACAGAGTTCACCTTATTTATGTGACCTTTTAATAATCTCTTGGTGGCCAGTCGCACTCGAGGCGCATCAGCAACGCTTGAACACTCGTCCTCGAGTTTCACGTCAGCCGCTTTCTTCTGTTCATCCTTTCGGAAGAACACAAAAAGCGCTCCGTATCGATTCCTCACGAATAAGAAGAAGATCAACAGTTTACCTGACATTTTTTGATTAGATCCTCCAACTCTTTCCTTAATTTGATAGTCTCTTCGTCTTTGGGGGGCATTCTGACGAATTAAAAGCAAATAAATAAACTAAAAAAATAAGCGTTTTGATACGAGGAAATACACGGACTGGCATCTTTTTTTCTCTTCGGCCTAAGCCTGTTAAGTCAAGCCTTTTAGGGGCTTCGATTGTAGGGCAGCCCTTTCTAATAGAATTAACGTTTATTATATTTACTGTGTTTCTTTTGAACATCTCCCTAAATGTTTTTGTTCGTTTCAACACACACTAGTTTTCCTGGCTTTTCAATTCCCCCCGCCCTTTTTTTGTTATTTCTTTCAAAACTTACAATAAGACGTCAAAAACCGTTCTTTTGGGATTCAAAAGCGAAGAAGATGGAAAACTCGTGTGTGGTGGGCGGGTGAGGGTGGGGTTTCTCCGAAGGCAAATCCATTTTGTCGGCAGCCCCCGAGGCTTCACTTATAAATCACCCCACCTTCCCCAACACACTCACCTCAACCCAACCAAAAAGCCTTCGACTACCGCCAAACACCGATAGATAGACGGTATAGCGGAGAAGGTCCTATGAATGTATACAAGTCTATTATTCTGTCAGCTATAGATATATCGGTTTAATATTGGGAAGAGAGAGTCTGAGATGGTTGTTGGATGAGATGTGGGGGGGGGGATAAGAAAGATTTTGTGTGAGTGTGCCCCCCTCCCCCGGCCAACCACCCCGCACCAGCCAACCGGCTCACACATGCACAAATCCTTTGCTGACAGTGAGGCGGTGAGTTGGTCGATAAAGGCGTTCTAAGATTCAAGGTACAATCAATCACGTAAAAGGTATAAGCACAAACCCGTGGGCCAGCCCTCTTTTCTCATTCTGCGTCGACATTTCTGCTAAAAATGTTACAAGAAAATTGATATGAAACGTTTCTTTTTACGGTAAAAAAAAGGAAGAGAGATAGTTTCAGAGTGATGGAGTACGGGAGCCAGAGGCTGGAACATTCATGCAACGTTCCTTACGACCTAACGGTCTTGCTGGTTGTGGCCTACCTTCCCTCTTATGTCACTCTTAATTTTCTACAAATTCGCGTACTACATCGAACAATCGACGTCGCATAATATGTAAAAACAGTCAACGTCTGAAATTGCGAATTGAGAAAGGTTAGCAGTGGCGGGGGCACTCCGAGAGAAGGGTGCCGGGCCAGTCGACCTTGCCGCACTATTATCGCTTCCAAAACCTAGCACGCACACAAAAAGGACTACATATAGAGCCCGTGGCAGAAGCTATAGTTGTGATTTTATCTTTTGGCAAAGTGACTAGACGTCCCGGTTTCAGTGGACCAGCCCCCCTCGCCATGTGGCAATTTAGTTGAATTTATTTTTAGGTATTTTTTTCAGGGAAAAGAATGATTGACCCACGAGTAGAAAATACCAGTTATTCCCTAAAATGGTTAGTTGAAGGTCATTTTTTAAACTGATCAACAGGTTTCCGGGAAGATGGCATATTTTCAGGCAGTTTTTGCTCTGTCTCGGTGGCTATTTTAACATTAAATAACGAAGAAACGCAGATGGACCCCAGAAACTTGTCCTCTAATTAGGCAATTTTAGCCGAAAATCTTATTCCTTGGTTAATTATCGCATTTTTGTTCGCATTGGTGTTTGGCAACGTGACAAATGGACTCCTCCCAGCAGCTTGGAGGGGGAAGGCAAAGATGCCAGAGTGACCCAGTGAGGTTCACGTGCATCGAGGCTCTTCCTTGGACCTCAGAGGTGTCGAATAGGCTGAAAAGGCCCATCGATGTTAGCCGGTGCTGTTTTTAGGAAATAGTAACTTTGTGGTTTTTGGTGGCAACTTTATGGTCAAAAGTTGCAAAAAGTGCTATCTTAGGACTGAAATTACGAAAAAGCTCTAATTCGTGGTTTCTCGATGTAAACTACCGGGCCAAAATTGAGAAAAAGCGCCTGTTCGCGGCTAAAATTGAGGAGAAACGCCAATCCACATTTTCAAGAGACAACTTTGTGGATATTAAGAGAACAACATTGAGAAAAAGCTATAATTTATCATTATGCAAGCACCTTCACGGCTGAAATAGAGAAAAACCAAAAACCAAAGTTTTGTTCCGACAGCAGCCTTTCGGGAAAAGTGCATTTCATTCATGCGACAATCGAGTCAAACCTCATAAGTTAGAACGATATCAATCAACTATGAATCACATTTAGGCCGTGGTATAGAAAGTCAAAATCATAAAATCGTGTTTCTTTTTACCGCAGGCCCCTTTTTTTGGCACCAACTGAGGGGGAACAAAATGATGAAAATGAAACACAGTCGGTTTGGTTGTCTATACGATATGGGAAGGTGGACTCTTGTTAGAGGAGTTATTTGCAATTAAAATCTTTATCCCGGCCTAAATTTCATTCATAATTGATTGATATCGTTCTAACTTATGAGGTTTGACTCGATTGTCGCATGAATGAAATGCACTTTTCCCGACAGGCTGCTGTCGGAACAAAACTTTTTTCAGGTTACGTTAATTTTCAGATCAGTTAAATTAGGTTAAATGGCATGTCACAATTTCACCATTGCGCAATGCGGAGTGCCTGGGTTCGAATCCGAAACAATTTTTTTTTAATTTTTTTTTTGTTCCTCCCTTTTTGGCCCACCTCAGGATTTTTTACTCAATATTTATTAGGCTGTAGGCAAATCAAATAAAAGAGACGGCTCAAAATTCAGTGTCAATGAAATTTTTTGGTAATTGGGTGGTCCAGTAAGGCATAGCGTTAATTTAATAGCTCCCCTCCGCCGAGAACTCCCCTGCCATATCAACGGATTTGGTTCACAAGGGTCTCATACGAAAGCGCGTTCATTTTTCATTACTCGTGTCAATTTTGGGGGCAATTGCAGCAACAGCCGTGCGGTAGCGAATTTTCAACTAATTCAAACCCCTCTTTCACACCGTTCCCGTGGACCGATTCATCTGGATCACGAACTCGTCCGAGATATTCACGCTATTGATTTTTAGACCAAATTTGGTTGCCCTAAGTCAAAAATTGCGACCGTGATCGTGCTAACAAGCGAGGGGCCATATATATATATATATAGCAAATCGAACAGACCTCGGATTCGTGTTCTAGGGGTTCTGAAACGTGAAAAAAAAGTATCACAGCCCATATGTGCGACCATCAGGGCGAGACCAATAGTGCATTTTTTGAATGAAATGCACTAAAAGAAATTTCGCTCCGGCAGCTGGTGGTCGGAAAGAGTGCATTTCATTCCGTATACGGATAACCTAAGCCGTCCCAGAAGTAATAATTTTGATACCATAATTTGTTTCATTAAGCCGAACTGCTTCCTCTATTTTCACCACCCTCTCTTCAAAAATGTCGAAAAGTTTCGGTAGTTTTCCAAGGGCTTTGTTATATTAAATTTTTGCGACGTATTTTATAACAAACGTGTGAATTTAAGCGATTTTTTTGAAATTTCATTCCCATTTTACCCCCCCCCCCCCATAAAAGTTTTCGATAAATCTCAATGGAACCCAGGGCTTTTGTTAAATTAAATTATTGAGTCGAATTTTAGAGCGCTAAGATGAACTAGTGAAGTTCGACGCTATTACACTTCCACCCCGGGGGCACCGACCCCACCACCTTGACTTTTTCGAAAAATTAAAATGGGAATCAAAGGCTACTATATCATGGAGTATACGTACCGAATACAATGCTTCTAGAATCAACTGGTGATTTATAGTGATTTTTTGACCATTTCAACCCCTATTTTCTCCCCCTCCACCTCGACCGATTTGGCCCAAATGCAATACCGACCGGGGTCTTATGACTTCTGATTTTTGCGCCAAAGGGCGTTCCGCTAAATTAATTTCTTCGAGAGTTATCGTGCTAACAAGAAAACGGCCATAATATTATATATATATATGAATCCTGGAGACCACTGATTTCGTGTTCTTCGGCCCAAATTGCGTTTTAGAGCTTCTCCTCGATTTTTTGTGGTCGAAAGGCTTTTTCTCCCGGTTCATTCTTCCTTAATTGACAAATTGGAACCGCTTCGCAATCAACTTCACGATCCCGTAGTGTTAATTACGAGCTAATTATAGTTTTTGAGGGACGCTGAATACAGGCGGCCGTCAGCTTTACACGCGTATAGTCAGTGTGTGCACTTTAGGGTCCGCTTTTATAAGAATGACCAACTGGAATCGGATGGGAGGGGTTGAGGGAGAACTATTACGCTCGCACCTCATTAAGATTGTTATCTCCCCCTTCGATGTTCGATGTAGTCGTCGGGGGGGAAGGAACAGAGAAAGCTGTTCCATTCTCTCATAGGACGATTATTTTTATTTTTAGTGAAGTTGTATCCACGTTTTAATGGGGAAAAAATGAAAAATCTCGCAATTTTATCGTCGCATGGATCAAACCTCAAACTTTATAAAGGGGGAAATGATCTTATTTTGTATTATTCGTTCAAATTTGTGTAGTAAATAGGGTTTCTATTATTAATAGCTCGCTCTTCCTCCGTTATGATTGTATGTATGATACATCGTACGAAGTTGCTATATGAGCTGCTTCAAAAGGTGTATAATGAATAGACCTTAATTCCAAGTCAAACCTTGATTAACTATTCAGTAGGTTTTGCATTGTGATTTCCTTCGTAATTAACCAAAAGAGAGCAAGCGGAGAGAGTGCGTGTGAGTCTCCCCCCCCCCCCGCCGGCTCGGTTTCTCCACGCTCCCTACCACTCCATTATATCAATCTACCACAAATACTCTTGTTTGTACGGTTAAATTATGCAGACCCAGACAGTAATGACTCGTAAATACGAGCCCCATATACGGAAGCCACTGTAAGAAAATAGTCTCTCATTTTTTGTTGTTTGAAATTAGTTGAAAAAGGGGCGATTTCAATACTCGTGGAATATATCATAATACGAGGGTTGGTTAGTGGGTGGGTGGTGATGGTCGGAAGGGGTTAGGTAGAAAAGCGAGTGATGTTTAATTAATTTCTTCGTTGACAGTGCAATGATTGATGCTTGTTCCCTTTTCTTCATGTTAAAGAGAGGCGGCCCTCTTCGCCCTTAAAAGTTAAGAGCGAGATGAAAATATCGCGCGTGGGAAACCCCCCACGGGGAATGGTGGGAGGGGGTTTGATCGTTTGAAAGACAAAGACACATAGAGAGGGAAATGAAAGGACAGAAACAAGTGTGATGAACAGTTGATAGGTGGATGTAGGGAAACGCGGGGGTGCGCTCTGAGCTGAGCGTTAGGAACTGTGGCAGTCACAAGAAACCTTGTGATTAATCTGTCATTTGCAATAGAGGTGGGAAGAGTATCATCTCGAAGTGGAACTCATTCCCATTCCCCTCCTCCACCCCTCACCGTGCCCTCTCCACCGCTTTAAAGTTACCCCTAATTGTTACAGAAATCGAACTCGCTTAAACAAATGAGTTAAAGACGGCCCCTCATTTTCAGGTGATATTTATAAGAAAAGGGAGAAGGTCCTCGTAATAAGTTTTCTTTAAAGATCAAGTCGCAAAAAGTTTCGTGCGACTGATTTTTCACTTGAAATGTTGCATTTTGTACCAATAGGGCTGTCATCGAACAATGCCTGTCAACAGTGCGTTATTGATTTCTTTAAATAAAAAAAAGCCTTAAGATGAAAAGATACGAAGTGTGTAGATGATCCCCAGAATTGATTGATTCTCCACGGACAGAATCCCAGCGATAAAAAAAGAAGTCACCCTACTCCTTTTTTTTCTATTATGCTGCGTCACTTCATGTTATTTCCTGAGTCCACGATTAACCCACCCCTTTTTGACAGAGATTGAAACTCAGCGAAAATAACAATTTTTTTCTTTATTTCAAAACGTTCCGCGTTTATTTAACCCCTCCCCCCAAACTCCTCAACATTACCACCTTGGCACAATCCATCGGTAAACAATGGACAGTTTTGCAGAAGACATCCACTCCAATCGACAGGCCCGCATCAAAATTCAATGACTTGGTAGTTTTCAACAATGTTGAGGGGGAAGAGAACTCAATACCCACCCTCCCCCTTGCCAAGCCTTAAAAACTTCTCGGATTTCAACATTTTAAGAGTTAAAAAATGGCCACTTGCGTGCCAACTCTCTTCTTTTCAGAATTATTTACTGTTTTTTGAACTCGCCCCTTCCTTTCAAAATTTCAAGAAATGCTTATTTTTTTCATTATTATTATTATGAGCCGTAAAGAACCGCTGAAAATTACATTAAGAGGGACACAAACAAGGTTTTCACGTCGTGTAGATTCAGAGTGGCTTCCCGGAATCATAAAAAAAAAATCCGGATGAAGGAGGGGGAGAACTAAAAGGGCCTATATATGAGCAATAGCCTTTAAAGATTGAGAGAGAGAAAAAAAAGCTTGTCCGTATATGGAAAGGGATTGTGGAAGGGTGTCTACTACCCCCTCCGGTAATAACTGCCCTATCACTTATCCCTTAGTCAAATACGTTTCGATATGGGTCTCTGTTTCCGTCCGTAACTGGGGGGGGGGGGAGGTGGACAAAGAAATTCACTTTGTCCCCTCTTGCCACAAAAAACTTTATGCATTTCTCCACACAAAAAAGAAACTTTATTGTGAAGGCAGTAGAGGTTTTTTTTTACGTTATTTCGTCGCTGAAGTGTCAAAATAAAAAGTTCTCTCGAAGCCAAAGAGCGTATGCAATGGTGCCCATCCCCCTATACAGGGTGTTTCAGGAGGAATGTGCAATACTTTGCCATGTTGTAGTACGCACCTGGACGCACCAAAAATACCATATGAGCATATGGTCGAAAGTGGTTACCTTACGAGATATCGGCATTTTCCTGTTTTTCACGCTCTTCGTGACTTTTTTACACAAAGAGCGGGTTCACAGCTCGCAATCCAAGTTTAGACAAAAACTAATGACTGATTCGGAAAGAGCAGAAAATTTCCTTCTCGAATCTGTCGTTGCAATGGGTTTTCGGAGTTAATTTGAACATGTAATCTGCATGCAAACACAGGAAAAATGAAATGCCAAAAATAGCAGGTGAATTTCAAGGTGGCGTACGTCAGCTGTTTTATGGTCTCACGAGTGGCAAAATTGATGAAAACTTCTCCATTCGATGGCCTTTCGAATGGTGTATTACAAACCGTATTTACGTGAACCATGAGGGCAGCAGGCACGCTAGAAACAGAAAAAACGTAGGAAAATGGTCGTATTGGAGCGATAGTCACTTGGGATTATGTCCTTAGCGGACCCCTGTAATTTGTAGAATAAGACGGCTAAGGGATAAGGTGGTATGCTAACTTCATCTAGGGGCGGTGAGACATGAATTCAAATGTAAAGGATAGTTTCTCAGCCCCCACTCCTACGGATGGATCCATAATTATTGTTACTTCAACCACTTGTCACCACCGGCCGTCAAGCCCGGAGGTGGTGGTAGATTCCTTGTCCTTGACTCGGCGTTGACACTAATTTTTACACTTCTTTTGAAAAACACGCCAAGTCTCCCGTTCTTTAATGAAAAGAGCCCAGAGACCCGTCACATAAGAAGCATGGTCGACTTTTTAAGCATTTCATACCTCCTGTGGACATGAAAAATAATTCTAGCCATCATGAGAGGGGGTTATGATGGCGATGGAAGGGAGCGGGAAAACCACATGGGTCCCAGATTACTACTATCTGCGTGGCTATAGCTATGTATCAAAAATTATTGATTCATTAGAAGGGGGGGGGGTGAGCACTCTGTCCTTCTTAGTAGAGCACGCCGAGAGGCCATACCGCCGTTGAAATGAAGTTACTCCCATAGACTGAATCGTATTTTGAAAATTAGAGGGTCTGGTAAGTACATAATCCCAAGTGATTATCGCTCCAATACGACCATTTTCCTAAGTTTTTTCTGTTTCCAGCGTGCCTGCTGCCCTCATGGTTTACGTAAATACGGTTTGTAATACACCATTCGAAAGGCCATCGAATGGAGAAGTTTTCATCAATTTTGCCACTCATGAGACCATAAAACAGCTGACGTACGCCACCTTGAAATTCACCTGCTATTTTTGGCATTTCATTTTTCCTGTGTTTGCATGCAGATTACATGTTCAAATTAACTCCGAAAACCCATTGTAACGACAGATTCGAGAAGGAAATTTTCTGCTCTTTCCGAATCAGTCATTAGTTTTTGTCTAAACTTGGATTGCGAGCTGTGAACCCGCTCTTTGTGTAAAAAAGTCACGAAGAGCGTGAAAAACAGGAAAATGCCGATATCTCGTAAGGTAACCACTTTCGACCATATGCTTATATGGTATTTTTGGTGCGTCCAGGTGCGTATTACAACATGGCAAAGTATTGCACATTCCTCCTGAAACACCCTGTATAAGCAAAGACTGTATAGTATAGCGCTACCGTTCCACATCCACTACAACTCCCTCACCCCACGGCCTATATTGCTATGAGCCACGAGACTATCCTCAAAGTCTTAATCCAATCATTGGAACTATTTATTTGAGTACAAAACTAGCAAATCCCGACAAAGAAATTCTTCCCGTTGATTTGCCCTAGAAAACTTTGAAGTAAACACTATTCTACAATTTTGTAGTGTTGTATAGCGTTCGAGGGAGGGTTGATTTTTTCAAGCTCTATAGCCTTGATTCTATGGGCGAATTTGACAATTTTCAATCATTTTTTAAAGTTTCTAACGAGCCGATTATGGCCCCATCCTGCCATCGCACCTACCAAAACCACCACAGCACATCACAGTTTCTGTGGCCAATTACCTCGCAATCTTCGAACATTGAATTACTGAAAAAACTAGGGAAACGACAAAAAAATTCCACGTCCCGAATAAAGTGAAATCAACCCAAGAGTGGAGGGAAGGCACGACTCCTCTTGTACCGCTGCCTGCACTGCCTATATGTTTCTGACCCGACGGATCAAAAAATATGCGCGTTAAACCTCTTGCCCACTTCATAATTTGATCTCTTTGGGATGTTTTCCAGGAACAATTAAGCAAGGTCCAAGGGGCTCAAAAACCTCGTCGCGCTCAAATCGAAAATAATGCTTTGATATAATTCGGCCTAAAATTCGCCTGGTTTAACCCCTGGATCTAGCTAAGTCGATGAACAAAAAAACACGGAGGTTCCAAAAATCGAAATGAATTTATAATCACACGAGCCGTTGTAGGTGTCCTCACCGTCTTAGGCTACTTATTGCACACGTTTGCATAAAGAAGCCACACGAATTTTCCCGCGCAAAGAGCTCAAACCACCAATATTTAAAAAAAACAAACAAACAAACAACAACAACAACAGCAACAGCGGTAAGGGTCTATCACAAATATCACAAAGAAGATCCAACCACAGCAGACTTCCAAACCCCAGCGGGCAATCACGCGAGGGCGCTAAACAGGGTGTTCATGAATTAGCTGGACAGAAGAAAACCAGTTATGGGGCACATCTGACTGAAATGACTATGTATTTGAAAGAACGCAAAATTTCCTTTGAAATGCGTTCACTTTTGGGTGAAAATTACCTTCGTACCGTACTTGAGAGCAGCCGATTTACGAAATAAATTGGTGACTCACATTTCCATAGATTTTTCGCGATTTTCACCTTTTCGCCGCAGGGAAGAAAAAATTTGAAATCAGTGGAAAAACTTCCTTATTTTGTAAGCTTTCCAAGAATGTGTAAAAATTTACACTTAAAGTATTTTTCCGTTGAGATATAAGCAAAAAAATCTTGAAAAATCCCAGTCAGAAAACGTGGAATCCAAGCATTTTTTCTGTACCATTATAACCAAAGGAGCTAGTTTCTTATTTTATTTATTTTTTTGACTTAATTATTTCTGACTTATTTGACTTAATTTTTATATTAATTTTCAATATAAGTTCCATTCCTGAAATCATTCCCCCTCCTTAGAATATAACTACACAGGCACACATATGAGTGGTGGTGGGGGTCACTTTCGTAGGGGAGGGGAGCTCAAATAATCGAATAAATATTGTAAGAAGATGAAAGATGAATAATTGAGTCATAAAAAAAGTAGAAGAAGAAAAAAAATGTCTCTTTGTGTAATAATAGTAGATTACATTACAAGATTAGTAAGTGGTGCATTACCTGCGAGTTTTTTGTCTGGCGGACGAGGCTTGCCGAAGCCGTTAATTAAAAACGAGCGGGTGATACCACTTAATAGGCGAGTGATGTACGTTATTTTTCGCGAAGATTACCCATTAAAAAACCATGTCTTCTTAAGATATTTCTACATATAATCACGGATGAGGTGATAACATTTCAACGAAGGTTGCGCAAGGTTATAGAAAACTGACACGGGGAAAAACTTTTCATGTCAGTTTTAAACCTTTACTGTACAGTTTAACAAATTGGGGGAAGGTTGTTATAGTGGTCTTGCAGGCCTATGGTGGAGCGGGCACTGGCCAGATTCAAACCTAGACCTGCTACTGATGCGAAGCGCGCAATGTATCCATTACACCACTTCCGTTTGAATTAGGGGTTACCTACAAGTTGGATAGTAGGCGGAGGAGGGACGGCTGTGATCGGAGGACCAGCGTGTGAGGCGCCAAAAGGGAACCCTTGCGAAAGCCCATTTGTTAAATGTTCGAATAAATCATCTCTGACAAACTTTCCATAATCAAATTTGCCTTTTGTATCATTCTTCCCATTATCAATCTACCAGGTAGCCGCACCACCAAGGAAGAAGAGGCAGTGCGCCTTTTGTTGGTAAACCCCACTTTTATACGTGTCCAGTCTGAGTTTCGTTGACCTAATCCCAGAATTTCTATGCTTTTCAAGTGCTAGAAGACGAAACTTGTGATTTCATACTCAAAACCCGAGTTTTTTCGTACAAATTTGGCCATAACTCAGGAACTATTTGTGCTAGCGACGTGGCTCAGGTCCCATTAGATTCAGCACTAAAAAGTGCATAAGTACTGAGAGAATCACACACTGATTATTTACTGGGAGTACCACTAGGATAGTTTGAAAATTAAAAAATAAAAACCTTGGGTTTTTCTATTAATTTGGTCAAAACTCGAAAGTATAAATTCTAGCTGCTTGGCTTTGGTCTCATTCGATTCAGCATTGAAAACTACATAAGGAATTATATGAACGCTGACCAAGCCAACAAGTTCCTTCAAATTGAAAATCATCGCGGTTTCACCTGAAAAACCTGTGTTTTTTTTAGTACAAATTGCATCATAACTCGGACAATATTGGTGGTAGCCTGGCACCTGGCTGTGATCTCATTCGACTTAGCGTTAGCAAATACGTCGGGAGCCACCTTCAAATTCAAGTCAATTCTAAAAACTCAAATTTAAGGAATTTTCCAAACTTTCCTCCACTCCGCAATCAGGGTTCCCCCCTCCCACAACTCGGGACTCATCGGATCTCGTATTATAGTATAATGAGGGATTTTTTAGCCAAGTTTCAGAGGTGGACGAGTTTTGCTCGCTAGAAGGCTTTTTAAAATTTTTTTTGACTTACTAATCTTGTAATGTAATCTACTATGAAGAAATGCATTTTTCAAGATTTTTCCGTGTCACAGCTCACCGCAGCCTTATAGTGTAATGGGCAATTGTTGGATTCGAACCCAGGCCGCTGGGTTGCGAAGCGAGCATTGTATCCATTACACCATCTAGGCGCGCCTACCGATGATGGTACTCGACTTCGTCTCGTGTCACAAACATCGTGCCTCGTTCGTTAAAAGCTCCTTCATGCCTACGTATAGTAATAAAAAAAATGTTAGGGCTCCCGGGGGGGCCGGTGAAATACATTGTAACCTACGGGTGCCCGCGCACTAGGCAGCAAAGATTTCCAGGGTGGGGCAGCCACTAGAACAAGCCCAACTGCACAGCAGCCAACTGGCTGCGGCCAGGCTGCTTAGTGCAAGGGAACCCTAATTTTGCGTTTGAAACTTCCCTGGGCCGCTATCATCAAACTCGACACCGCTTTTTTTTTTTTTTTTTTTTTTTTTTTTTTTTTTTTTTTTTTTTTTTAGAGTAACATTGCCAGTTGAAGCATGAGAAGGAGGGGGGGATCTGGGGGCGATCACCAAACCACCCGTGGTGTACTCAGCGGCCGTGGCGAGTTGCAGGGGATACGGGACCTCCAAGGCGAAGGGAACTCCCTAACGTTGGGTTGGATCCTGGGTAGGGATGTGCCGATCCAATTATTTCTTGTCACCGTTCCAAACCGTTACTGCTCCGCCTGTGGAACAGTTCCTCACTACCGATACTGTTCCAGTTACCGATACTCTAGAATTTATTGTGCTGTACTCGCAATTGTATTTCTTTTTTGTTTGGTATAGATTAGTTAAGTATATCTTTCCTGCATTTCTCAACACGACAAAAATATTATTATCGTGTGCGGTGGGGTGGGCACTCAGAAATCTTATAAATAAATAATTAAATAGGTAAACCTAAGTTTGGAGAAATAAATCGAGTAAATGCAATCTAAATAAAGGAAAAATAATCAATTTGTCATTCTGCACAATATATTCCTCTCAATCCTCTAATCGATCCGAGAAAAAAGAATTAGGAACGCTCTTGGAACGGTAACGTTCTGAGTATCGGGAACGAATATTATAGAACGCGTTCCAAGCGCCCGCTTGGATCGGTAACGGGTGAAGTATCGGGAACGAAATAACGAAAGCGTTCCAAGCGAGGATGGAACTCACGCGGATCGGTAACGTCTGAAGTGACAATATCGGGAGGAGAAAAATATCGGTGGAACTGTAACTGGATCGGTATCGGTAACGAGCGAAATGCTCCTTTAAAAAAGAAGGTTTTTCAATTATGTGGTAGGGAAAAGATTCTCACCGTTCCCGCAAGCGCCACTGAGCAGTATCAGTAACGTCTTGGAACGTGTAACAGTTCGTT
Organism: Corythucha ciliata; assembly: GCA_038030265.1. Classification (NCBI taxonomy): domain Eukaryota; kingdom Metazoa; phylum Arthropoda; class Insecta; order Hemiptera; family Tingidae; genus Corythucha; species Corythucha ciliata. Next base: position 28,285,992 of record CM075943.1, read on the forward strand.
CCCGATACTCCTCGAGATTACGTTCCTCGTTCCCGATCCATGAGTATCGGCACATCCCTAATCCTGGGTCGTAGAGGATGGCAGGGAAATGAAAAAGCAGACGAGCTGGCCAAGCGTGGCGCGGACCAGCCCGTAATAGGGCCTGACCGCAGGCATTGCCCGAAGGGTGGTCTTGAGGGAGATAAGGGCCTGGGCCAGTGACCAAGCTCTAGGAGATGCCGGACTGAACCCAGGTGCCAGCAAGCAAAACTGATAATCAATGAGGAAGACCAGGGAGCTTCGGCATGGTTGCTGGGACTAACACGGGTAAAGCTTAGGCGCATAGTAGGGATGTATACAGGACATTACGCCCTTAACAGGCATCTGCCAATCATGGGGGCAGTAGGGGAGCCCGACTGCGAAAGATGTGGTGAGGAGGTAGGGGAGGGAGGGCTCGCACGTCGTATGCGAGTGTGCCGGCTACGCGGCGGCCAGATACACTGTTTTTGGTGACGATAGGATATCCTTCCCCAGCTTCTCAAAGGAGAATGGGACCCGTCTCCTGAGATTGCTGGAAAGGATAAATAGATTTGAGGAGCCGTACTAGGCTCTCCCGAGTCCGGGCCCCAAGTGGGTATGGTGTATGGGCCGAAAGGCTTTTGGCACCTTCGGAGTCGAGAAACCGTCCGAGCCCTCAAAAAAAAAAAAAAAAAAAAAATGAGGGGGGGGGGGATTGTGCACCTCTGCCTCGTCGTGTCTGGGATGGGAAGTCTCTTGCTTGAACAAAATGAGTTGTGGCATGTGCGAGATTTTGAGTTGATTTCGTAGAATTCCCAACTTTTCCCCTTTCACGTTCTCAGTGTGACGATTGTTTTAAAGGCACGATTCTATTTTGGGGCAATTACAAAGCTCTTTGGTCATTAATCAGTAGTGTATCACTTATCTCCCTTCAATAAATCAAGAAAAGAGATGTCTCTCCACTTTTTATTTGACTCCCAGCTTATACCGGTTTCAATGCCTCACCGCATCATCATCAGTAAGCCTAAGGCCGTCTACACACGGAGGAACTGAAAAGAAACTGATTGGAGACTCGAGTTAGTAACCAGTCCCTTTCGAGTTTCCACATGTGTATTCAAATGAGAGTCTACGCACGGAGCTACTAAAAAGAAACTAAACTGTTTGGAAACTTCAGTCACTAACCAGTTTACAACTCATCAGAAACCCGATGCCTTCAAAATCTTCAGCCTTTTCAGTGTCGCAATGGATGTTGGACCAAGGACCAACGAGTTTCGAATCGCAATTTTCTTCTGAAAGCAGTGATTCCAGTGACAGTGAACCCCGCTTCCTCTATTATTTTAGTAGAAAAAGTAGAATGAGCAGACGGTTCTGGGGTCACCCATACCTCGATCGCAATTTTTGGGTGCAAACTTCGATTCCATGTTAAAATGACCCTCATGGGCCAATATTTAAAAAATTAAATCGCTTACACCACCTTTTACATGGTGATTTCCTCTAAATACTGAACACAGTAAATATTGCTAGTTGCTACTAGCGATTTCTCTACCGCTGTTGTTCTCACAACTATAAAACGGTCGGGTCACGTTCCTAGTCCATGTACACGGCACAGGGCAGTCATTTCATGATGAATGGTATCGTCTACATTCTAACGGACAGGGCGTATTCGGAATATTCTATTCTCAGTCCTATGGGGATATATGTATAACCTTCGCGGCTCAGTTGGAACTTAGTGCTAGAGATATTTCAGGCCAGTCAAAACACATATTTAAAACTTAACACAAATAGTATCACTGTGAACTCGCAGTATTCCAAACCCAGCAATTTCATTGAATGTATCTGTAGCCGTCAAGTTCAACGTGGACCTCTCCCTTCTGTGATCAGCCCCACCATGGAACTTCAGCTTGATAATATCACTTATCGTTGGTTGGTGGGACAATCAATTTGGTAACGAAGAGAAGTTGCAACTAATCGAATGAGAGGGCGCTGGCCGCGAGTTCTTGTTCTTCTTGACGGACTACAGCGACTAGCACGGACATACAATTCTCGCGAATAAATACATTCATTAGGAACAAACATGAATGTTCAACATGAACACAAGAAAAAAATTAATATCAACGTAAAAGTTAACATCAAGGAGAAACTGGACTTTTGGCTGAATTGGGGGGTTAACCAACAGTAGTTCTTCAATTCTCTTTCACACAGGGCCATGCATCGAATTTGGTAAAGGACACACATGTCTATGACTTTTGATATTTTATTTACCTACTTATTTTTTTCTTTTTTCAACAATATTTTTATTTTAATGTAGTTGTATTCAACTGCATGCCAATTTAAAATTATTCAGAATAGCTAGAGTTCCCCCACTACCAAAATGTTAAAAGATGTTGTTCGTTCATCTTGAAAATAGGAAACTCAAATTCCTGGTGACTGGACATGCCACCCTGAGAAAAATGGGCTGAACCGAAGAGAATTACTTTTGAACCGAACGATTTTTCGGTCAACGGGCTGTTTTTCGGTTGAGCAGGAGCTGATGATAAGACTGATTTCACACTAACAAATAATTTTCTGGCCAAAAATTATTGTGCAAGATTAGTGAACTGAGTTTCAGGCAATTTCAGCACGAATACTTGAACCGAAAGTTCGATCAACTGGTCACTTCGAACGAAATATCAAAGACGTTGCCCGAAGGGTTCGGGCGATGGAACTTTCCGACTGATGCTCGGTTTATCTTGATGTTGAATTGAAGTGAAGTTGAAAAGATTTCAGGACTGAACTCTTCTTCCTCTTCTACGAGACATAATATAGAGCAATATGTATTAGAATGACCCGAAAAACTTCAAGACTTATCTTAGCCGACCTTAACAATATGGTCTTGAAAAGTGTGTCACAACCGAAAAGCTACTTAATAATTTGATAAATCTAAATAAAAATGAGAGAGCTATTAATTCAATTTTATTTTTTAAGTTACACGGCAAACTCAGCGGAAGCCAGCGAAAAGAACGAAGGAAGCAATTTTTTTCTTTCAAATTCGCTAAGTTCGTTTGCACACTACCTTCGGTCCTGTAGCAGCCCTTACTCAAACCACCACGTGCTAACTCCTCAAAAGGTAAGACTCTTTTAAAATTCTTTTCTAATTACTTCTTCTAATAACGAGCCCAGCAGGAAATTCGCTGCTATAATCAGACTTCTTCCCTATTGCCTTCGCATCGGAGGCTGAAAGCAACAAGGGGGATACTTGGATCGTTTGGAAAGTATCAACAATTTCATCTATCATTACATTTCGCGAACGCAAAATTTCATTTCGAGAACTTGATGAAAAACGTAAAAAAGGTACCTCAACCTATTATTTTCGGCTTTTTACAAAGATTATAAGATGCAATGCATACTCTTGGTTTCGAATCAATGGTCATTTTTTTGCATGTCAGGTGGTAAAGACCCAAGAAATAATCTGTTCTCGCTTCAACACAGCCCGTATGTCCCTTTCATAATACATGCTGTTCACTTTCAAACGGGAAATCTTATATAATATTTTGGAATTGATTTGACTGAAGTAATTAGTGTGCTGTGATGCCAAGAAATGAGAGGGGAATAGTAGATTACATCACAAGATTAGTAAGTGGTGCATTACCTGCGAGTTTTTTGTTTGGCGGACGAGGCTTGCCGAGGCCGCTAATTAAAAACGAGCGGGTAATACCACTTAATAGTCGAGTGATGTACGTTATTTTTCGCGCAACCGTCGTCGAATATTACCCAGTTTTATTCTTTCGCCCAAAAAATCCATGTCTTAAGATATTTATATAATCACGGATGAGGTGATAACATTTCAACAATAGTTGAATATACAACAATAGTTAGTTGAATATTCAACAATAGTTGGTTATAGAAAACTGACATGAAAAAAACTTTTCATGTCAGTTTTAAAACTTTACTGTACAGTTTTCAAAAACTGAAGCTATAAAGTACCAGGTAATGAAAAATTCAACTTACTGGAGTTATTATGTTATCGTAATGCGCAACTTACGAAGCAGGTAGCGCGAAAATGTATTATTTCTCGCGACTTGGAGTTAAAATTTCTATTTTATCATTATTAGTTCTACTGCTAATTTATTCATCATAGAATGTACTTTGTTTTCTACTGTCGTAAATTAAAATTTTAAAAAATCAGCTTGAATTTGCCTATTTCATTTCTGTTTAGACCTGGCATAATGATTTTTAACTTGAATTCAACTTTTCCTTTTAAAAAATCAACAGTGAAATGCCCATGAAACAAGTTAGGTAACAAACGTGAGCTTCGCCTCTTGTTTGAACTTTTTTTTGTTTATCCCTTCCCAGTCACCCCTCGACCAAACTTCGCCCCAAAATTTTGGCTCAATTTCTGAACAATCTTCGATTTCAAATAATCATTTTAATCTTCAGGAAGTTCTACAGTGACGCTTGATCTTGCTTTTTCAAATTTCATCCCTGAAATGACCTTAACACTTTGAATTTCTAATGTTTTTTGGGTTATTTCAGGCATGAAATTTGAAAAAGGAAGATCTAACATCACCGTAGAACTTTCTGATGATTAAAATGAGAATTTGAAATCGAAGATTGGCGCAGAAATGGAGCCAAAATTTTTAGGGGCGAAGTTTAGGCGAGGGTTAACTGGGAAGGAGTCGAGGAAACTCGTTTGAAACCCCGCCTCAACCGAAGAAAGCTGAGCATAACCTGAAAGTAGTGCTCTAGTCCACATTTCTTCAACTGATTTACCAAATGAACTTCAGGCGTCGTACGACCGACAGGACGACGTTTCGGTTTATTTGAAATCGAACTTTGGTCGCTGGTCAAACGAAATTCAGTCAAACATTACGCTGAAGGCCTGAAAGTAAGGAGACGTGTGGAACGAAGAACGTGAGCTTCATTCGAAGGCCAGCAGATGTTCGGTCAGATTTCACCCGAACTTCGACTGATTTTCAATCGCATGACACTAGTTCAATACAAAGGTCTTCAGGCGGCTGTCTGACCGAAGAATGTTCGGTTGAGGGGTTTCCGTTTGCCTTATTTTCGGTGCAGCACGTTAAGGACCGAACATCAGGCACCATTCGCTCGAAAAAGAGGGTTATTTTCTCTCAGTGCAGTCGCCCAGCGAACTGGTCACTGACTGGTTTCTTCAGTTTCAAACGAGTTTTCTTTCAGTTGCTCCGTGTGTGGAATCTCATTAAAATGCACAAGAAGAGACTCGAAAGAAACTGGCTAGTAACTCGAGTCTCCAGCCAGTTTGTTTTTGGTCACTAATCAGAAGACATTCAGTTTTTCAAACGCGTTCTTTTTCAGTTGCTCCGTGTGTGGAGTCTTATCAAAATACAAGGAAGAAACTCAAAGGCGACTGGTTTGTAACTCAAGTTTCCAAACAGTTTCTTTTCAGTTGCTCCGTGTGTAGACGGCCTAAGTACAACAAACAATCAACAGTATTTTAGAATAAAAACATATTTTCGGTTATCACAGAGACGTACCTTCAAAAACTAAAACACATTCACAAGGCCGTTACACCTCGTCGTCAAGAAACGTACTAATAAGAAAAAACAATAACAAAAGGAAGCCGTACATTAGGCGGGGTCATTCTCCGTACCACCTTCTTGGTTCAACCTCGCATTTCGAGTAAACAATGATAACATTGGAGTGCGTTCGAATGACTTGATATTTTTTATACATTCAAAATCGTCTGTCTGTTCACATTTTAAGATTTCAAATTTCTCCCACCAATCCGGAAAGGTCCAAAAGGACCTTTATCTAAGCAATGTAAGACTTTAACGCAATTTTCTTTATCAAACATGTGCCCCGATTCGCGAAGATGGTCTTTAAATTCCGATGCACACTTGCTGGATTTTGGGAGATGTTCTTCCACTCTACATTTTATTTTTCTGTCAGTCTGGCCGACGTACGCCTTCCTGCATGTGCAGACCAACTTATAGACCCCACTGCGCTCTTCTTTTGGAGTCGCGTCTTTCGGGGATGGGCGTGCCAGAGAATGTCCATTCTTGAACGCCACGCGGTATCCTTCACGCCTTAAAACGGCCGCCACCTTGGAGGAGACTTCACCCATGTAAGGAAGATGTGTTTTAGTTTTTGAAGGTACGTCACTGTAATAACCGAAAATATGTTTTTATTGTAAAATACTGTTGATTGTTTGTTGTACTTAGGCTTACTGATGATGATGCGGTGAGGCATTGAAACCGGTATAAGCTGGGAGTCAAATAAAAAGTGGAGAGACATCTCTTTTCTTGATTATTGATCTAAAACTCCACAATATCACCCAAATTACAAACATATTTATCTCCCTTCGTGCCACGAGTCACCAAGGAAGGAAAGCAAAGAATAAATTCATCTATCGTCGTCATCTGGAATCATTGAGGAGAGAATAGGATCACTCGTCACTAATATCACACATACTTTGAATTCGTGCCTTTAACTTTTCGAGACGAGACCGAGACGAGACCGACTTTTCATGATCGAGACCGAGACCAACCCCTCAAGAGCGAGACCGAGACCACTCAAGTCTCGTCTCGGTCTTGTGCATCACTACTGCAAATTGTAATACAATCATCGCGTAGTTCTATTTCTTTCAGCCGTTTTTTTTCGTGGAACATCTGTTAAGGTTAATGTGAGTAATCGGCAAAGTGCACATTTCCCGGTAAATGTATATATTTACCGATTCCTCATATTAACCGTAACATGTCCAACAATGTGCCTAGTGAAACCTCATAGTCAATCTTGGTCGTCGAAGTAACTGATCACCGTATTTGCTAATTCACTTCAGTGCCAAGTTCGCCTAAGTGGTTGGTAAGCATTTTCGATCACCTAATGATACAATATTATAGAACAAATTGGTTAAATGGCGTATAAAATGACAGTAAATCATACCATGAAGGATATATCACAGCAGCCAAAACCAGCAGAGCTTTTTGGGGCATTGCAGTCGATGGGTTCGAAGAGACTCTTTGACTATGGGCAAAGTCATTTTTCCTAGTCTATAATACCTTGTTCTATTGTTCTATTATTTAATAGAACTCAGGCATTTAGTTGCAGTTAGCAATCAGCAGGGAATCAAGCTGAAACGGGTGCAATCAATGTTTCAGACAATATTCATTCAACTGTGCGACAGATAACTATAGTTTCAAACTGCGCAACTTAACTATAGTTATATGGTCATTGGTAGCAAAATTTAATTTGTATTTCCCTGTATAAATTTTCTGGGTAGAGACCTACGCCCCCCCCCCCCCATTACCAGAAAAATCCCCGGGTGTGGCCAATCAAAATACTTTTTGCCTCAATTTCGAAGTAGATTCACCATGAGGAACAACACAATCCCGAATTTCCCAACTTGAATTTTTAAAAGAAATTTAATGACTTCATTAAGATTTTATGCCGAAATTGGTCCATATAGCCACACGTGCCCCGTGATACAACTATAGAGGGAAAAATCTTTGAGCCATAAAGTTATACGGCCACTCAACCGCGACCTCCAATTTCACAGTCTCTGATTCTTTAATACCGCGTATAATGAATATGCGATGTAACTCCGGTTGACAGGGTTAATTTCTCCGCTCAACTCATATCATTAACATACTCATTGTTTGGGTAGGACTTAAATCCGGAAAATAGTGACGTACCGCGCTGAAATACATATAATAAAAGGGAAATCGACGAAGCGCGGAGAGAAACGAAAATGAAAAGATTTCAATAAACACCCCCCCTTGTGGGATTCTTTTCAGACTGTCAAGCTGAGGGGTATATCGACGAATTTAATTTTAGAGAACGTTAAATGTATATTGGGTTATAAGTCACACCTTTGTTAACACTCGGGCGTGACGAGAGGGATTTGAAAGCTTTCGACTCTTGTCAATCCGGAGTGGCAACTTTCCCCTCTTTTTATTTTGAAATATCTTTTTTCCCTGTCTATTGCCGGGGTTTAAAAAGGTCGATTTCAATGACAACAAAATGTTGTGCGCTTTTGAACATATTTTTAGCGCAAATCTTTCGTAAAATAAACATTTCATTGGTTAAATTGATAAGGAAGAGCATCACGTATAATAAAGTCAGTGGAATGATTAAGCGGGCGTTAAGTCGAATCCGCGCATTTACAGGAGCTTTTCCGGCTCCTATCCCCCGTATATGCACATGCATTCGACTGCACCGATAAGCGGTAAATGTGCCGTCTCCCTTCCCTTCTTATTGTATGATGCCCACCCTCCATCTGTTATTTCAGCCGCGTTAACGCTCATACCTCCCTCCCCCTTATAAATTCGACGAAATCCCTATTATCGTGGGAGTGCCAAAAGCGCGAACTTTTTTTGTTCAACGTTTACGACCGGTAAACGGCAACTCGGGACGCGAAACGCGTCTTTTGATTCAATTTATTATTATTTGTTGGATTTGGTCCCCCCCACCCACCCAGAGGTACGAGCTCCCTCGCCTTTGTGGAACACTCACTGAATCCGTCCAGTTAATTTTCTTTCAAAAATGGATTACCGTGATGGTACTTTGATTTATGGGTTACCTGAAAAAAAAGCAATAAACGGTTGACGCCGAATTTATTTTAAAACAACCAAGACCCCCCCTTCACCACACCCCGCACCATCAGCACCCAAACCACCGTAGAAATTATAAAACCCGCAAAACGCATTCAACGGTAGATAACACGTTTCCCCTCGGCTGTGTTACAATCACCGGTTTTCAAAGAGAACAATACATCGAGCGCCGCATTGTGCATCCCCTCGGTGCATTTTGATATAATTGGCATGGAAAAGCACCCACCAACCCATCCAACGACGATTGAACTGCGGGCAATCTTCCGGATTCATCTTCTACGCATTCATACGAATCATAAACATCATTATGACGGTGCATATGGGTTTTGACTGGTGATTGGATTTGTTGGGGGGGGGGGCACCTTTTCAAGCTTTTTATCTCCTGGAGTTTTTTATCTCCTTGCCTCCTTCCCCCTTTATCACCACTGATTTTTCAAATTACAAGTATAAAGTATTGATTGCACGAATAAAAAGATAAAAATAAATGACGGAGCTTGAAATAAAATCAAATCGAAATAATCCCTCGCGAAATCGTTTTCGGTGGGTGAGAGAGGGGATTTAGCAATTCGATGAAGAAGAAAAGCTGTTTCTTTTCTCTCCTCCCGCGGAAGCTTAATTGTTCAAACAACTCAATTCTGACTTGGCATCTTTTTTTTTTCTTTACGAGACCCCCCCCCCTACTCCTACTCCGTTATTCCATCCCCTTTTTCAAATAAAAACCTAAGTCGGAGAAAAAAGAGCCAAGTAACTGAGAGCTCATCAGTTTCTTTCATCGGGCCCTTACACCCTCCCCCCCTCTCACCATTCACTGACAGTCTTTCTCACTTTACTTTTTTTTGAGGGTTGAATAATCAACTTTGTGCGGACTCAATTCATTTTGCAGTCAATGATTTATGACGAACGGTGAATCAACTGAAAGCGCGGTTTGCTTCTCCATCTTGTTACCAGTTGAAGTTCGGTCCTTCACTGATCCCCGCCATGATCATCCTGCAGGGTTTTCTGAAAAAAACCCTTAAAGATCTCGACGCTGGCTGCGGGTGCATCATGATTCAAGAGGAGGGCTGTCTGTTTAAGGGAGGAAGAGAAGGAAGGCAGCAGTTCACCCCCACCCATGCAGATAAAGTCCGCATTTATTAACTTACACACTTAACACTTAATACTGTCAAATTCAAAGTGGGCTAATACAATGAGAGAGGCCACTATCGAGGAGCGGCGGGTGGAGGAGCCCGAAGGCTACCGGTTCTAGACTTATACCCGGTTCAAACTTTGCCAGAACCAGCGTGTTCGTACCTTCCGCAGTATCTCTGGCAAGGGTTTAGGGGGCGGGGGACCTTTTCGAACTCGTCTGGTGTAGTACATATTGAAACTGTCCTCATCCGTGGCCGGCTTGCTCAACGGAGTGCTTCAGACTGTCCAGCATTGGCATAGTCAGAAGGTGAAGGGGTGGGCAGTCCCAATTCAAGGACCAATTTATCAGATTTCACTCGCTAAACCCCCATTGTGTTGATTTTTCTCGCAAAAACCTTTAGGGTGCTCCTTCTCACAATCAGAGAAGCAATTAGGTAGTGAGTTCTTGGTGCTTCCCCTTGGATCCTCCCCCGTAATATTACAGGCCATACATTCGATAAATTCATGAAAACTACCAGTAATGAGGTGGCTGAGCGGTGGTTATTGAGGGGCTATCGCCCCAACTGCACCCCTCTCCCTCTCAAGAATTAACCCGTGCGGCAACCACAAAATTTTAGCACTTTCTGAGGGTGGCTTATTTCTCTGCTGAATCTCATTCTGTCACACACTCTTCCTCTCCCTTTGATGTCTGCAGAATTGGGTCCGAAACATGTCTACTCGCGAAATTTCGTTTTGGAAGAAGCCAATTGCTGTTGTTTGGAGCTATGTTGTGGTTTAGAGCTTTGTTGTGGCTTGGAGCTGCCATGGCTAGAGCTGTGGTTTCCAGGTTTCTTGGGATCTGGACATTTATTGTGGTTTGGAGCTTTGTTGTGATTGGTGTTGGAGCTTTGCCGTGGTTTGGTGCTTTACTGTGTTTCGTTTTGTTTTTGTTTTTGTTTACGAGCTTTGATGTGGTTGGGGCTTTTTGTGGTATTAAATACAGAGTGTTTCAGGAGGATTCGGCAATACTTACACACGTTGTACTACACTAACTAGGGTGAACCAAAATTACTGTATGGACGTAGGATCGCAAACGCTTTGTTTCAGAGTTACAGAGAATTTTGAGTTTTTTAAGCCAAACCATCTCTTTCCCACAAAAAGCGGTTTTAACGGACAAACCGTTCTAGATAGAACGAAATGAAATACATTTCTGAAAGTAGTGCAAAATTTCAAATTAGAAAACCTAAGAATAACACGCCATAGTTGTCTTTAAGTACTTACGTCTAGTTATTTTTTGAAATAACGAGAAAGTATGACATTGAATTTTCGTGTTTCTTTCAGAGGTGAATTTTGCTCAATCCATTGAGGGTCGGATATAGTTAAGCTATTTTCGCTCTTTTCTCACTCTTTTCAGAAATGTAATTCATTTTCTTCTATCTTGAACGGTTCGTCCGTTAAGACAGCTTTTTGTAGGAAAGAGGTAGTTTGGCTCAAAAAACTTAAAATTCTCTGTAACTCTGACACAAAGCGCCTTTTACGACCCTATATTCATACAGTAATTTTGGTTCGCCCTACTTAGTAGTACAACATGTGCAAGTATTGCCGAATCCTCCTGAAACACCCTGTATATTTGGCGCTATAGCGAGATACTGAAACTCTGTTGGTGAGGGGGAGGGGGTTCTGTGAAATGGCCCCATATTGAGTTCCATCCTCGGTCCCGAATATTTTCTCCACGGCTCTGCTTGTGTCAATAAACAAACCCAGCAGATTTTTTTTGAGTGAGTCAACCGCGTGAATTTCGTTTTTTGAAGAGCCAAATCCACAAAATAAGGAGTTTGAACTTCCAAAATCCACGATTTCTTTTTCAACGAGTATAGTCAGAAAAATTGGCAATTTGAATGGGGTAACCCAGCGAAATTTGATTGTTAAAAAAAGCCGGAGGACCAACAAAGTTTGGTTTTCTGATGTGCCAGACCCACAAAATTAGATTTTTGACTGAACCAAATCTTCGGCAACTGCTCGAAAATTAGTTTCGATTGTCGAATTTCACTTGGCAAGAAACCTCCAAAATACGCTGTTTTGTCAATTTTAAATGTTGGCCGCATTTAACAAAAACACCCATGGTTAGGTTGGCGAATTTTCTCAATGCGTTCCTGTCCAAGACGAACACGGTTTATAAGTCCCTCATAGGCCTTGGTGAATGAGGAACTATTACATTTTTTAGTGCATTTCATTCTGAAAAATGCACTATTGGTCTCGTCGTGATGGTGGCAAACATGGGTCATGGCATGTTTTTTTCATGTTTCAGAACCTCTAGAACACGAATTCAGTGGTCTCCGGAATTCATATATATATATCTATATATTTCTTTATATATATATTGGTTTATTTATTTATTTATAAGCTTATGGCCGTTTCCTTGTTAGCACGATAACTCTCGTAGAAGTTAATTTAGCGGAACGCGCTTTGGCACAAAAATCAGTAGTCATAAGACACCGGTCGGTATTGCATTTGGGCGAAATCGGTCAAGGTGGAGGGGGGGAAAATCGGGCTTGAAATCGTCAAAAAATCACTAAAAATCACCAGTTCATTCTAGACGCATCATATTCGGTACGCATACTCCATGTTAGACTAGCCTTTGATTCCCATTTTAATTTTTTGAAAAAGTCAAGGGGGAGGGGGTTGTGCCCCCGGGGTGGAAATAAGTGTGTGGTCACGTTAGCACGATAACTTTCGTACAAATTATATCAGCGGAACGCGCTTTATCTAAAAAAATCAGTAGTCATAAGACACCGGTCGGTATTGCATTTGGGCCAAATCGGTCAAGGTGGTGGGGGGAAAAATACGGCTTGAAATGATCAAAAAATCACTACAAGTCACCAGTTGATTCTAGAAGCATCATATTCAGTACGTATACTCCATGTTAAAGTAGCCTTTGATTCCAATTTTAATTTTTTGAAAAAGTCGAGGGGGAGGGGGTGATGTCCCCGGGGTGGAAGTAAGTGTGAGGCCTAGTTAGCACGATAACTCTCGTAGAAATTAATTTAGCGGAACGCGCTTTGGCACAAAAATCAGTAGTCATAAGGCCCCGGTCGGTATTGCATTTGGGCCAAATCGGTCAAGGTGGAGGGGGGAAAATAGGGGATGAAATGGTAAAAAAATCACTACAAATCACCAGTTGATTCCAGAAGCATTATATTCGGTATGATGATTCCATTTTGAAATAGACTTTGATTCCCATTAAGTTCAGCTTAAACAAACCCGGCAGCAAACATTATGAGGGAGGGTCAAACATTAACGTAACAAATGATGGTCTCAACATTACTACTTCTGGGACGGCTTAGGGTATCCGAATACAAAATGAAATGCACTCTTTCCGACCGCCAGCTGCCGGAGCGAAATTTTTTTTTTATTGACATAATCGAAAGAGGGGACAAAATTTTGAAAAATGGTGTGCTTCGTTTATTTTTGCGATAAACACAGGATTTTTAATGATTTTTTAAAAAGTTCCAATTTTGGGGTTCTGATCAAACAGGGGGCTATGATAGTGCGGGGGGTGGAGCCATGCTTGTGACGTAACTCGCTACCAAACAACTCTCCGGTGTCGGGGCTAGATGCCTATGTATAGGTTTATATTTGTGTTTTTGTGGTACGTATATATTTTTCTCGTGAATTTTTTATTTTACTGAAAATGGTTAAGGAATAAAAGAGGCATCAATAGACGATCTTTTTCCCGGCACTATATTGGTGGGTAACAGATAGAATATAGTTCTCGTCGGTTTTGTTATTGTTTTTGCTAGTCGTGATTTTCTCTGCACGAACTAATGACTCCTCATTTCAAAATGCATTAATGTGAAAATGTTACAACAGAATTTTGATGCGAATTAACGAATCAATAATTAATAACTGTGAAATGAGCGACTACAAAGGGAACTACAAAAAGTATTTTGTGCTAATGTGCAGGAGCACAACGGTGAAAAACACCTGAAAAGATGTTTGTCAGTACCTCTACAGATGAGAAAATTAGGCAAAAATGTTTCACGCGGCAAGGAGGGTATTCCATCTGCCACTTCGGTATTACTGTTGTTATGATCATTTTGACGTAAAGGCACGTTTACATGTTTCAATCTCATTGCTATAATGCTATCATAGATTCGATGAAATTGAAACGTATACAATATATCTTCCGCGTGGACTTGCTCCATTAAATTTCCGATTAAATGTGATCCCCGACCCATTCAATAATATACCTGTTATTGCTTGGAGCAATGAGATTGAACCGTGTAAACGTGCCCAAGTATTATTCTTGAGCTCTTTTTCACAATTAATTCATCAAAAGTCTCACGAATGCATGATTATTACATAATTGAAGTAGACGTTACACTGAAATAAAAGTGTCAAAATGCTCAAGTAATCAAGCCTTCCTTATTGCTACAGATGTCTTGCGTTCAGACTCAGTTATTCATGTACTTCGCGCAGAAAGAGACAGACTTTGAAAACTACCACCTAGTCGAAATCTTTTGATCTGAACGCCGAACTAGTTTGAAGCAAACGACAAATCCTTCATTAGCCCTTTTTTACTACCGAAATCACAGAACGTTTGAGTTCCAAAACGAGTGTTTAGTAGATAGTTACGTTGCACGAGAAGGCTATGATAGGAATAACCGCTTGCGCTTTAAAAGTAACCCGCTTCTTATCAGCAATTTAAAACTGAGTTATTAATTTAAATACAGCTCTGTTAATTTTTTCATATGTATTTCTGAGTGAAATGAGCCTATTACGATGCTGTGGAAGTGATAGAAACTTCTAATTCGAATGCCCGATAGTTCCTCATTGAGAAATGGAACCGGTTCCAGCTAACGTCTTTGCGGGGCCGTCAGCGCCCCACAAAACAGCCTAAAATTAGCGTTTCGCTTATGGGTCGTTGGTTTCGGCGGAATTTCTCCACCCCACGGGGGCCAGCGATTGTTTCATCGGATTTCAGGGCTGACGATCACGGGAGGGCCGCTGTTCACGGGAAAAATACTTATTTAGCCAACCGCTCGACTTTCATTGTTGATTTTTTCAAATCGCCAGATCCGTGAAAAAGCTTTTTACAATGAGCCAACACCTCGCGCAATTGGTTTTTGACGTGGCAGATCCGCGAAATTTTGTTGCTGAAAGAGTGAAACCGACGGAATTGTGCTGTAGGTGCTACAACAAGTGCAATGTGTTGCACATTAAAACTGAAACATCATGTATAAATGCGGAATTAGGTCTTATTTTAACCAAAACCACGAAATTTTGTTCTGTAAGTGTCAAATACTTAGTGTCCTGCCCAAGCAGTTGCTTTTTTGAAGGACCCAAAACCGTAAATTTGTTTTTTTTTTTTTATGAGCTCATCAGCTCACTGGCGTAAGTAATTGGCTTTCTTGGGATTCAACTCTGCGAAATTGACTTTTTAGGTGAACGCGACCCGTGATGTTGGGTTGTCTTATTAGTATGTACCAATAATCCGTAAAATGTGGGTTTTGAAAGGCTCAAACCTTTGAAATTGATTGTTTCTTGAAAGTGCCAAATCCACGAGTTTTTTTTGAAGTGGTGAAATTCGCGGTTCTATTTAGTTTCTTTGGGACGTTTAGCCAGAACATCATGCATGTGAGCATTGTCATGCTGATGTTAATTTTGTTTTATAGCTCCGCTCCCTCACCACTGGTGCCGTGACTTTCCCTATAGTATAGTGTACATTACTAACATGTCTATTGCCAAATATAGTAACGTTTTTGAGTAATATTGTTCCTTCCATGCCCCTTTCCTTCAAACAACTCATAAAAAACAAAAAATTATTTAAAATCTTAAATACTTATCTAAACCAATAAGCCCTACACTTCCTTTAACCATCGCCACATGTCGATAAGGCAGGGCCTTCACACCCAGTTGGTAATACCCTCCGAGAGGTAGAACCAACGGTGTCTTTTTCTTCGTTCTTTTCGTTTTACAACCACGAGAGTGGATGGATTCACCTTTAGAAGGTTGAAGCGCGGGGCGGGGAGTTACCACCACCTCTTTATAACCGCCCGTTTTTCTCACCCCGACACCGTCGCCTTTATACGCTCAAAAATGGTCATTTATCGTTACCGGCGGTTTGGACATTTTTTTTAACAAGCCCCCCCCCCCCCGGAGATTTCTGAATTATAGATTTCCGAGGAAATAACTGAATAGAGGGAACACAAATTGTGCGACTGTCATTCGGTTTGTAAGCCGCTCCGTCAAGTTTTTCTGATTTTTAATTTAATGGACAGGGTGGTTGGTGTTTGGGGGTGGTGTTCGGGGTGATGGTGGTGGATGGGGGCTTGTTTTGCTGTTCGCACCACCATAGCGAGTCGTCACCTTGTCGTCACTGTTATTTTGACCTTCTGGGAATGTTTATTAAAGGAAAGGAATAATTAAATTTTGAGGGTGGTGGCTGGTTGGGTGCTTTAAAGTTTGTTGGAATGGTTGCTCGGAAAGTAGGGAGGGGGGCAGCTAAAGGTTCATAACTCGCGATGTAGAACAATTTAGTTGTTAGAAATTGGGTGAAAGATATAGTGCCCAGTCAGAGACCTTCGTCTTATCTTGAGATTTAGATTTATTTTAGAAAAGGCGTATAATTATATTAACATTTATACGCTAGGGGTTATTATGTAAATAAAGTCTATTATGGCCGAGATAGGAAAAGGGTGGGGCTTTATGATAAATCCCAGAGAAAAATGCGTAGTCACACAAGTGGTGGGGGCTAATGATATTTCTACTGCTTTTATTCCGATCTGTGGTATTGGGGAGGGCGTGGAATGAACAAGTTTCAAAAGGCGGAGACTTCAACCAATGAGAAACTGAGTGCGCGCACACGCATTCCACGCCTCCGGCCGGCTCCTTGGTCGCTATTTATTACACATCTGCGGGTCGTCGAGAACGGATCGGTGGTCGTTTTATTAGTTTGTTGTGTTACCGGGTGTCCTTTTTTGGTTTATTTTTTTGGTTTTTATTGTTGTTTTTCTTTGGTTCGTTTGTGATGCACTAAATGGAAAATTTGGAATCGGGATCACAGAGCGACCGGTCCAGTCAAATGTCCGGATCGCCGGTACCCAAAGGCTCGCCCCAGGCTGGGGCCGTTGTCAAACAGGAGTCGTCGCCTCATGTTCACCATCACTCGCCGCCTCCGGTGTCAACGCCAACGTCGATCGCCGCCTCCCTCGGACCGCGTCACCTACTGCCGCCGCACGGCCTCGGCCTTCTCGGCATGATGCCTCACTCACCGCTCGATCTCATGGCCGTTGCTCATCACCACGGCCCACCGCCGCCCCGTTCCTATTCGAGTCCACCGCCCATATCCACTTCGGATCCAACGGCGAATGAATGTAAATTGGTCGACTACAGAGGTCAAAAAGTCGCCGCTTTTATTATCGCCGGCGATACGATGCTCTGCCTTCCTCAGGCCTTTGAACTATTCTTGAAGCACCTCGTCGGCGGCCTTCACACCGTCTACACCAAACTTAAACGCCTCGACATCGTCCCACTCGTGTGCAACGTCGAACAAGTGCGAATCCTCCGCGGTCTCGGCGCCATTCAGCCTGGGGTCAACCGTTGCAAACTTCTCTCCTGCAAAGACTTCGATATACTTTTCAGAGACTGCACCACAGCCAGGTAATTGAGAAAAAATTGTTTTCCACCTTGTATTTCGCTTGACCGTTCAAATCTTCCCGATAAATGGGGTACCTCTCTTATAAGTAGGTATTTCTTAAACCTTTCTTGAACTTGTTCTAACAGGGAAAAAACAACAACAAAAACGTTAATTATCTTGGCAACACCACTTATAAAAAATCCGGTAGACTTTTTCCGCCATATTAATTATTCCCTCCACCTACCCCCTTCACCATTGACCACTTCAATCTCACCCGAATCATTACCCTTCTCGCGTGTATTTTCGCGTTTACAAAGTATAGGAGTGATCTTGCAAGAAAACTTGGAAGCCCCTCCCCACCTGTTTATGTTAAATACAAAAAAAAAATGATATAATCATACACTTTGAAAACTGCATAATTAATTTGATTCGGCGGAGAAAAAGACCCCATTTCGGGCCCAGTCTTACTCAATTTTTATGTTGTCTTCGAACTCTGTAATTTACATTATAAAATGCCTCAACGACGACGCGATAAAAGCCTTGGCAGTTGTCTGGGCTGAAAAGAGAGAGAAAAAAAAAATGCAAACTTTGCCTTCTTTTTAATTATTAAAATTCAGACTCACGAGTAATACACGAACGGCTGTTTTGGTTTGGGGACCAGTAGTCGTCATGGTGAAACATTCAAGATGGTGACACGTCGCGTTTTCGGAATGCATTTCAAAGCCTTCAGGCCACTATACGGTTTTAGCGTAAAACAATTGGCCTAAGCGCGTTTTTTGTTAATAACATCGCTTAAACCCACGCTCAGATGTCGCGACTTGTTGGTGGTCACGATACGAAAGCAAAAAAAAAAAAAGTTTCAATGTTTTTCGATGAAAATCCGGTTTATTGGGGCGCCATGTTACCAATTTGTGAAACAACTATAGTTTCGGGTTGTTTTAGCTGCCGTGAAAATGACCATCCAGAAGCTTCACGGTGTGGTTTGATAACCGCAGGATGGGTGGGGGCGGGTAGGGACACGAGACAGTCGTGGCGCGAGTCTCCTTTTTTCGTTTTTATGGCGAGGAAGAAAAGGATTATCGAGATCGCTTTCAAAGCGAAAATTAGCATTTTCACGAAAAAAAAACAAAAAAACAACAACATTTAAGGGAACTCCCACCCTATCGCCTTCGAATTAGCAAACCGTTCAGGACCACCGCGCCATTTGGATATATTCTGGCTGCCTTGAAATTATTTCGACAAGCCATGCGTGAAGTGTTAAGAAATTGTTTTATCGTTTTTTCTTTTCTCTCTCCCTCGTCTCACTTTTTGTGTTTTTTAATTGTTTTGGTTTTGTTTGAAAATTAGCTTCGCGTGTTTGCCTTTAAAATGTATCACAACAAATAAATTGAAATAAAAACAACCGTATTAATTGACTTCTTACTTGGGAGAACTTGCGGGAGTCGCTTCTTGACAAATTGACTAGTCAGACATGGCTGTTGTTGCCTATAGAGAGCTTGTTTAGACATTTGATTGACTCTCATCCACGCTCTCTCACGCCCTCCATCTGTCTCTCTCTCTCAACATCTTTTTCCCCTGCTTCTAAACTCCTTTCATATCAAGTTTAGGCACGTATAGACGTAAAGCGGGGCGAAATATAGGAAGGTCATCGTTTAATTTTTTAAAATATTTTGAGAGATTCGTAGCCGAGCAGTCTGCGTTTTATTCATTTCGAGAGAAGTCTCCCGCTCTACAGCTTACATTTCGTTTGTCGGGAAAATGAGGACCCTCTAATGATCTAATATAAAACCAGCTTTCATTCCCTAAAATACGAAACGTCTTTATCTCTTTTCTTCCCAACACCCCCTCCCCCACAAACCTTTAATTCGGCTTTAAGTTAAAAAATGAAATGGTTAAGCCCGCGTGTCCCCTCAACCCCCACCCTCATTCTCAACGTTTTCTATCATTGATCCAAGGGCATCATCATCAAAGACGCTTATGGACGATGATGATGATGGGGAGGAATGTCGTGTGGGCACATTCATTGGTTGTGGTTGTTTTTTTTCTCTCTCGTAAGATACGAGAATGAAACAAAAGAGCTTTTGTTTTTGTTTTTTAAACAAAACAAAATCGTCCCGCATTATGAGTTCAATGAATTTTAGACGGAAAAAAAAGTCCCCCGATGTACGAGGAGCGAGGTTTTTTAGAAAGTGATTTGAGCGGCCACCCGGGCTTGGGAAATACCAATTGCTTTAGACCTTTTTGAAATGATTTCATGGTGGTTCATATTATGTGTGTTAGAAGTACATACAGTGGACTGCTGACGGTAGAATGTATAAAGAATGGGACAACTGATCATGTATGGCGCTTTTTAATTGATCTCAAATCTCAACCATTAGCCTGTACAAAGTCCAAAACGGAGAACGAAAACCAATCTCGTGTACACTGTCGGTGTAGCCTTCCACTGTGTAAAAACTGTCAATTAGCCTTAGAAAATGACACTTTGGCAAAATAAACAATAACGGAACCAATTTCGCGGATTTTTCACATCAAACAATTATTTTTGAGGGTTTGCATACAAAAAAAAAAAAAAATTCTCACTCTCAAAAACCAATTTGTCGCGGGATTGCTTCATTCGAAAACCACTTACGTGGTTTTTGAGCAATAATAAACCATTTTCGCGGTTCTTTCTAAATAAATAAATAGAAGTTTGACTTTTGTCTCTGCAAGAATCCCAATGCAGGTCGAAACGATAGAATGAAGAGGAGGGAATTAAACGTGTCTAGCCTCTGCGCCAGGCAGACTTTAGGCTTGCGTACAGTGTTCCCACACGGTTCACTCGTGTTCTCGTAGCGCGTAGGCTCCCACTCGAAAGGTCCAAAAAACTTCATTTTTAGGAATTGCGAAATTTAAAGTTAGGGGACCAATATTTGCGAAATAGCCCCGTGAAATTGCAGTGCGAACGGCAAATAGCGGCACGGCGTGGGCGTTTTTGGTCGATTTGTATGTTCTTGATGACGTCGATGGCAAGAGTTTGCGGATTTAATCACCACAATCACCCCAAATCACCGCAAAGCCCGGCGGACTAGTCACTTGAAGTGATTTATTTTTCACAGGTTTGGCCCATTGAAAACCAAAATTTCACGGATTCGGGACTCAAAGAACCCTTTGACTCATTCAAAATAGCAATTTCACGGATTTAGATAATTAAAAACAGCAATATCCCTGGGTTGAGCTCTCTTGGGCGGTTCCAGCGTTTTCAAAAATGGAATTTCGCTGGGATTGTTATAATTCAAAATCAATTTCGTGGGGCTGGCTTACCCTTAAAAGCCATTTCTTGGGTCTCGTAGCATCAATACACAAAATTGCGCGCTGCTGACCCATTCAAAAATGTATTTTGCGGGGCTGAATAATTACAAAATCAATTTCGCGGGACTGGATCACCCAGAAAATCCACTTTGTGCATTTTGGGCAAGTACGCAGAATCCAAGTTCTCGGTTTTGGGTAGCTCAAAAACCAACTCCACCGGTTTAGGTTTTTCATAGACCAAATTTTCGCGGATCTGGCATGCCAAAAACCAATTTCGCGTGGTTGTTTAATCGAAAAACAAAACAATTTCGCAATTTCTGGCTCACCAGAAAAGCTAGTTTGGCTGGTCCGGTTGGCTCATTAAAATCAATTTAGCGTGGAAAGGGGTCAAAGAGGCGATCGTTTTCCATGTTCCTACGTTCTTTTCAAACTGAACTATACCTACTATTTGCTGTAATTGACTGTTGTTTCATTTTCAAGCCATTAATTGGTATCTATGACCAGTGGCGGCTCGTGGCCTCTTGACGGGGTGGGGCACGTCATATTCATAAATATCATTTACTAAAAATCTCTGTGAGATAGACGATTTTGTTTATGCTTTACTTTTCAATCATAGGTTCACGAATAGGAATTCGTTGTGTAGATAAAAGCCAGAATGCCTTGAGGGAAAAGTTCGGGCTTCGGATAAATTATTTGTTGGACAACGTGCACAAGCGCTCAATAGGTATTGCCCTGCATGGCCATTTGAGAAAAACTCAAACCCGACACCACTTGGACGTGTCGAACCACTCAGCTTTTGAATAGGTGTCTACATTTCGAGATCCGGATGGTTTGCCTTTTCCTTTAATAGCTGTCGGAGAAGGAGTCAATCGACCAAGATTCTTGATCACAATCCTCTCGAGAAAATACCGAGAGCTTGCAGATTTTGACACTATTCATGCTAAAACTAACTTGAAACTGCGTACCTGTATTGCTGAATGAACACACTTGTTCTCCTTTATTTAAATGTGAAATTTGAAACTGCGCACATTAAAAGACTGAACCATCTCGCACAAATCACAAAGCGCACCTCGAAGGGAAGAAAAAAATACCGACACGATAACCGACTGAAAGCCGGCTGAAATCTAGAGAAGACCGAGAGGTTCCTTTTCCCTCCTATCACTACTAGACAACGTTTTTCTACTTCCCATTCTAAACCCAGCTTAATGAAACGTCAACATCTCTACAAAGAGTTAAAGTTGTCGAACGCTCATTCCCAGTTCCACATAGAAATGCATTGAAGCCCCGGGTTGGTGCCCGGATTTGTGGATGAAGCGTCGAAGGGAAGGGAGCGAAAAGAGCGTTTTGCGCACCCAATTTTCTGCGCGTTCGGGGCACAGGACCACACTGGAAATATTCATTTTTCCCTTGAAATATGCGGTGGTTTCTCTTCCACCGAGAACGGTTGAATCTCCGCCTGTTGGAAGCAAAATGAGAAGGTAATTTCTGAAAATTGCAAGAAAGAAGCTAACTTTTTATTTATTTTTTCTGGAATTTATAATTTTTCTGAAGTCATTTTGCCCTTTTTTCTTCGGTTCGGTTTTTTTGCATATTTTTTGGGTCCAATTTTTGGTAGGGCGTGTGCCCAAATGCCCTAGTGGACGAGCCGCCTCTGTCTATGACTAAACTGTCAGTTCAGAGCAGAATATTCCGGTTCTCGGGCTAAATTTATCAATTCAAGGCTTAAAATGTTTCAGTACTAAATAGGTTTTATGGTTACACAGTCGGTTTGGGGCTAAATAGTCGGTCTCTGGGCTAAATAGACGATTTCAAGGCACAATATTCGGTTTTAGAGACAAATAACCGACTATTTGCTGTCGGTTGAAGGGCTAAATAATCGATTTTATGGCTAGCTATTTTGTTTCATCAGCTGAATAGTTGATTTCTGTAGCTAAACTACAAGTTCGGAGCAGAGTATTCGGGCTCTTGGGCTAAATGTTAGGCTAAACGGTCATTCGAGGACCTAATAGTTGATTTCAGGGTGAAATAGTCGGTTCCAAGACTAAATAATCGATTTGAGGGTAAAATAGTTTGCTTTAGAGCTGAAAAGGCAGTTTCTAGGCAAAATACAAGGTTTCAAAACTCAATATTCGGTTTCAGGGGTATATAGTCGGTTTCAGGACTAAATAATGAGTTTCAGGGCTAAATAATAGTTCTTTTTGGAAATAAATATTCGGTTTGAAGGCAAAATAGTCACTTTTTGGTTTTAGAGCTAAGCTTTTTGTTTCATAGGGTTGCACAGGCAGTTTCAGGGCAAAATAGCCGGCTTCAGGGCTAAATAGTTTATCTAAGTGTAAAATAGTAGGTTCCAGAGGTGAATAGTCAGCTTGTGAGCTAAATAGTCGGTTTTAAGGTTGAATGATTGGTTTCAGGGCTAAATATTGAAGGATTTAAGGCTGAAAGTCCGTTTTACGGTTGAATAGTCGGTTTCAGGGATAAATAGCCGGATTTATCAGTTAAACTGGTTCTTTCAGGGCTAAATAATCGGTTTTGGATGGAGCTAAATAGTCGGTTTGAAGACAAAATAGTCACTCTTTTCACTTTCACGTTATATCGTTTGTTTCCGGGCTGCACAGTCAGTTTCAGGGCAAATTAGCCGGTTTGAGGTCTAAATATAGTCGGTTGTAGGGCTTAAGAGTCGGTTTCAGGGCTAATAAATAGTTGATTTAAGGGTTAAATAGTAGGTTTCAGAGGGGACTAGTCGGTTTGTTGGCTAAACTGTCGGTTTCAATAGTTTCAGGGAGGGGAGCGCCAATTTTATTAGCCAAATTACCAGTTTATCACCTAAAAATGAGATTTTATTTTATGCAAAATTCGCATTCCAAGAGTATTTATAGGCGGTAAATGTCATGTTTGAGGGGTCTAATAGCACCCCCAAGCCGAACGAAACCAAGCCAAGTTTCTGTGGTTAAATGTTTACAGCATGGATGATCAGCTTAGAAATCGTTAATTTGAAGAGCAAATTCCATAGCGTGTTCCTGGGTGGTACATTTTAAGTTATGGGGACTTAAATTTAGACTGCCCGATAGTTTTTTGAACTGAAATAGAACGAATAATCGGTTCCTGGGATTGAATTTACAGTTTCAAGACCGTAACTGTCAGTTTATGCCGCAAAATTGTCCATTTTTTAGGTCATGATCATTGACCTCATGGCTCTGTGTGAGCCCGATTTGTATTTCTTCGTCCCACCGCTGTAATGGCTGAACGATTCCTCTCCCCGCCACTGGGTGCGACAGGCATTGCCAAGTCAGACTGACGACGCTCGGCGTGAAAGTATGGCGTTTTACCGGTGTCTCCAGTGCCCGGTCCGGAGAGCGCCCTGAAAACTGCGCCGACCCCAGAGAGGAACACATCTCAACAGGAAACGGAGAGCCCCGCGACGGAAGGGCAACCACTACAGCAAAACGCACAGGGTTTTGCTGTAGTGGCGATAAGATTGCTGATGAGGGGCACCGGGATTGGGCCCGAAATGCATTCTGTACAAAAACTACGCGGCTGTATTGTTCAAATTTAAATAACCAACTTCCCATTTAATATTCAGAACAGCCAAATCAACAAAACAAAGATCAACGATTGAAGATTTTTTTTTTCTTCATGAAGCGAAAACACGTTTTTATAGCTCGAAAACGAGCGATAAAACGGTCGTTTCTACGGCTAGCCCGAGAAAGTAGTTTCCAAAAGAGTCCGTCAGGAGCATTCTGAGCAATGATTCTCCGAACTGCACTTCATAATGACAAAAAATTAAAAAACAAAATCATCCAAAGGACTTTTTAAACATCTGTGAAAATCGGGAGACAACTACCGAGAGGGTCCTGAGCTACGTCATAACCCAACCTTCTATATTCAGACCCCAAAAGACCATTAATTAGTCTCTAATTTTGATAATAAAATGATTTGGTTTTTTCTACACCTTAGTTTTCACTTCATTCAAAAAAAAAAAAAAAAAAAAAAAAAAAATAGTATATAGACCTCGCCGCGAAAGTGCTTTGCCTCGCCTTCGCCTCGGCCGTACAACTCCTCTCGGCCCGGCAAAGACACACTTTCACGGCTAGGTGCATAATATACTATTACAGTCAAACCAACGAGATGCAGGGGGCTTTAATTCTAGTTTCCTGCTTCAATAGTGTTTTCAGGGAAATCCGACTAGTTGTCGACAAAAAATTAGTTTCCGTAGCAAAATATCGAGGTTTTTGGTGAGCCTTCCAGTTTACAGGGCTAAATTGACGTTTTCGAATATCGTCAATCATAATATAAAGTGGCCCCCGTGTGTTGATACCAAGATAAAAGTGTCCTGTATCCTGTCCGGGAGGCCGGAAACTGTGACTTATAAGGAATATTGGCACCCGAAGATTACGGATATCGAACGGATGTCAATGCCCCTTCTTCTGACACCCCTCACTCTCTACTTTATTGATGTCATAATCTATGAGGGTGTCCTCTTCAGTTGTAATAATGTAAGAGCGATATAAAACTGTACGACATAGGTGCGAATGTAATAAAAAATGGAACGGTCAAAACATGGAGGCGAAAGTATCATTATCGATACTTCCATTCTTCCAAAATTATAATAATATAATCACGAATTCCGTTTTCTATCTTATTATCGAAGAAAACGAATGGGAAGCCGGGGAATGGGTGGAATGAGTTTTGTGAGGAGGGAAACACGTTTAAAGTCACGCGATCACCTTTTATATTCTTCTTCTGAATTCAATTTAGAATCTATAGAGACAAATTTTGCCTGCTGATTTTTTGCGTGGAATCCGCTAATATTCGTGTATCACAGAAGGCCTTTGGACGATATGATTAGTAAAAAAAAATACTTTGGAAAGAAGTGGACGACCCTAATCGTCAAACTCTTTATACATCCTGCCTCCTGTTTCGGTAATGCAATCAAGAGAAACGCAAAGAGTATTAAATTACAGATTTTTATAATATTGTTCGACGACTGGGGAGGGAAATTTGAACCCCCGTGCCAACCCCACCGAAATAAGTCGGCGTGCCCCCTCACTCCAACGCCGCCCACATCATTTTGAATGGCGGTGAAGGGGAGGCCAAACTTTTTTGTTTTAGAAGGAGAGAAAAAAACCTTCGAAGAATAAGACAAAAATATATTTTATTCCCCTCCTTCCTTTTTTCCAAGTTATAAAAAAAGTATCTTTTCAGGGTAATCAAATACCAATCAATTGGCTCGGTTGACTGAACTCTGAAGTAGGGATGTAACATCTGTCTCTCTTTCTGGAAGAAGAAAGTGTAGTATAAGAAGAGGTAACATCCCTATGGTATAGACCCACCTCTCCATCTGCCTAGGATTACACCACCTACCCCTGCTTTGAGGCCCCTTTTCAAAGTAAAAATATTTTAATGAAAAGGATTTCATGTTGAAATGAATTTCTGATAGTCTCAGAGAGCGTTCAGGCTGCAAGCTTAATGACGAGGGAGGTAGAAACTTGTTGCACTATCGTAATTTACCAGAATTTAAATGACTCAGTTTTCCATCCAATTCAAGTCTAAAAACCTTAACAGAACGACGATGCTAATAAAAGTATTTCCCCATATTCTAATGTAACATGAAAGGAAACAATCTTTCCAACACCCTATATAATACGCTCACATATACATATTTAGGGGCTGTCCTCCGTTAAAGTCACAAAGGAGGGCGGGGAGAGAGAGGGAGAAAGAAATTCAGCCTCTTTTGCGGTTGTTGTGTGGCTGGGGAGGGGGAAAGAGATTAGGGATGACGATGATTCGCACTGAGGTTTTCGGGTGTTTATTAATATTTGAACTGCGGCCGGTTCCGCCTTGTTATCACCCTTCCCTGACCGCTTTTAAAAATTTAAAAACATTCCCTCCCTTCGCTGAATTAATATTCATGGTCTCTCGTCTGCTTTGGGTGTTAAAAGGTATGAAACCTCATGGGTAATCATGGAAAATAAAAAATAAAAACACAGGCGAAAAGGCGTTTTTAAAATATTCTTCATCGAGTCGGAACCAAAAGAACCAGAAAAACGTCGGCTTCATAAGCTCTAGACTAGACAGACGGGTGGGAAGCTTTTCGCATTCCTGTGAGAGAGCACTGAGGCACTTCGAGCCGAGCCGTGTCACACCGTCACACGGCTTATTTCCCTCTTCTTGTGAGGGTTGACAGCTCGCGCAGGATGCGGCGCATACAACTCAGCGACGAAATGCATGAAGTGCGAGGCATGCATAAATAGTGAAGTGAGGGGACGGCGCGGGCAGAGTGTTAGCCTCGTCAGACTTTGACGCTGCCGTCCTTCGTGGCCGGCTAGCCCCGGGGTCCGAGACTACAAAAAACCAACGAAAACTTGCAATTTCGCGGATATTTAGCCCCGAAACTTGTGAATTCACTGATGCTTCACTTTTAAATGATGTAATTTCAAGGCTATTCATCAAGCTTGGGCCGCTCTGGGTTCTGATGGGACCCGTGATCACAAATAGGCCAGTCAATATAAACATCAAACATCGCAAATATGCATGTAATTTTTTTTTTGAATGTTGTTAGGGCCAATGAGAGTAGTTTATACTTAAGTTTGCAACCCTCAAAACCTTGTGCTCAACTAAATAACAAAGTCCCGACACGAGCAATTCCACGAAAATAAATACCAGACATTGCAATTTCCCAAAAATAAAAAGACTGCGTGATTGATGATTCACGGATTGTGTGGAGGACCACACGATACTTCCATGTTCCCGTTTTTGGCGTTCATCAATAATGCATAAAAAAAATAATAATAAACAAGAAAACTTCCATGGCCGTATCAATTTTTTCAGTGCTCCGACGCTTCCGATTTCATGCTGGTTAAAGGGTAACATGGGCGCTCGAGTTTTATTTCATATTTTTCGACTAACGCGCCCATGTTACCCTTTAACCAGCATGAAATCGGAAGCGTCGGAGCACTGAAAAAAATGATACGGCCATGGAAGTTTTCTTGTTTATTTATTTTTTTTTTTATGCATTATTGATGAACGCCAAAAACGGGAACATGGAAGTATCGTGTGGTCCTCCACACAATCCGTGAATCATCAATCACGCAGTCTTCATTCCTCAAACACCAACATTTCCATAACCCTAAATCCAAAAAAATTCTTGGTCGCACATAATCAATAATCAACCCTCAGCCCACATCGACTAATCTTCAATTACCCACCCTTATCAATCAACGACTATAACCATGAATCGTCCCTCAATTTTCAATCCTCCTTCAATCATTCGTCTTCGTTCTTTCATACCAAAAAAATAAAAAAATAGAAAACAGTCCAAAATGCAATACTCAGTCAAAAACAGGTGATTTTAGGTCCTTTGACCATTTTGGAACACCAATTTCGAAAAGCTGTAGCCCGTTCCATATTCATCGTGGAAAACTACTTTACATACAAAATTTGTTAGAAATTTATTGCTCAACAAGTTTTGTGAGTGAAGATTTTCCTGTAAAGTAACTCATTTTCGGGATATTTAGAAGAAACTAAAAGAAGTGCTCAATAATTTTGGTTTTTGGGCTGCCAAAAAATTGTACGAGCTTTTCAGAGTTCGCATTTTTTTTCTCGATCACTTCTGACCTACACATACAAGATGGCAAAAAAATACCCGTGAGTAACATGGAGGTGAAAGAGGTTTGTTTTCGGCAACTTTGTAGTCAATTCGCATGGAAATTGAACGAGAAATCTTAACAAAATAGTTACAAAATTCCAGGACCAATTGTTTCGAGTTTAATACCGAAAATATTATTCCGCTGCGGGAAGAGCAGGCCTGGAAAATGATTTACCTTCAAAACAAAGGTCATACTCGCGTTTTTCATGCCAAGAAACAACTAGATTTAGATTACTATGTAAATCTGTGGCGAATAATTTTTAACGCAGTCACGCCAAATGTATCACCTCCCACAATTTTCTCTTAACCTCAGTTTTTTTTGGGTACAAATATTTGCAATTAAGATACAAAGGGGCTCTAGAGGACTTTTTTTGCAATTTCGACCGTCATTTTTGGCTACTGGTCCTTTTGCGCTAAAAACGACGATTTTGGCCACAAAAAAAGTTGCATATTTTCGGCAATATTGTGGTCAATTAGCAAGGAAATTTCACGAGGAATCCGAAAAAAATATCAAAAAAATTCTGGAGTCACTTGTTCTGAAGTTATAAAAAAAAATCTGTGGCAAATAATTTTTGACGTAGTCACGCCAAATCGATCTCCTCCCACAATTTTCTCTTAATCTCAGTTTTTTTTGGGTACAAATATTTGCAATTAAGATACAAAGGGGCTCTAGAAGCCCTTTTTTGCAATTTCGACCGTCATTTTTTGCTAATGGTCCTTTTGCGCTAAAAACGACGATTTTGGCCACAAAAAAAAGTTGCATTTTTTCGGCAATATTGTGGTCAATTCGCAAGGAAATTTCACGAGGAATCCGAAAAAAATATCAAAAAAATTCTAGAATCACTTGTTCTGAAGTTATATCCAAAAACGACATTTCGGTACGGGGAGAACATGTCCGATAAATGATTTTTTCTCAAAACAAAGGTCAGATTTGTGCTTCTCATATTAAGAAATAGCCAGGTTTTCATTTTCATGCAATTTATCGAAAAAAAAGCGACAGACCGTCAGACCGACGGCATGCCAAAAACCACTTATTTCAACTTTTTTGAGGTTGTACATTATGAATGTGATGTCAGCTCGGATTCGATTTTTTTCACGATCACCACACTTCCATTCCCGTAGGGAACATGGAAGTAAAACCAGAAACTAACAAGTTCGCCGTTATTTAAAGCTCCCAGCGATGCAATTTGGAGGATTTTCACCAATCATTGGACCCTATCCCGTCCCCACGCCCATTAATGGAAAAAGACCCCGGAATTTGCTCATAAACTTGCCATTTCGCTTCTACTTAGACACGAAACTTGCAATTTTGCAGATTTCTAGCTCAAAATGTAGCAATTTTACGACGAATCGGCTCCTCTGTTGCTATTCTGCGACTTTTTGGGCATGAACTTTCATTGACTGACTAATTTCCTCAGTCGCTTAATGACACGTACATAATCACGTTCAAAAGCAAAATAACTGCTTTACAATTTCGCTGCCCCCTCCTCACAAACAGTGATTTTGCGGATGTTTATCTTCGAAAACATGCAGTTTCACGACTATTTAACCATAACCTTGCATTTTACGGGTATTTAGCCTCGAAACTTGCAATTTCGTGGCTATTATATCCCGCGAATCTGGACTCTTTGTTTGTCCACCGCTTGGAATTTTTGAGGCTATTTAGCCCCGAAATTGGCAATTTCACGTCTATTTTTCCGTGAATCTTCGTAGTTTCGTGATTATTACCCCCTTATGCCACCACTCCTGAATAAGCAAACCCCTTAGGTTTAAGGGGGGGCGCGGGAGATAAAACAACTTCGTGTGATTTGAGAACCTCTTTTTATAGTAGACACACTTATCTGAATAGACGAGTTCCAGAATATAAACTGAACAGGCGCATGCGTGACCTCGAGGTTAATTTATTGTTTAAAAAATGCAGGTTATTAACCACAGATCTCCAGTTTCCTCTGTGTTTTGAGACGATCCTGGGAATGTTTGCTATTTTCATAGCAGAACTTATTGTTACGTTCTTTTTTTACGTGATTATTTAGTACTCCATAAAAAAACCATCACTGTTCACTGTTGCATTCACTGTTGTTTTGGTAACTGTAAAAGCGATCCGAGACCGGGGAGCCCAGGTATTACGTGACGGGGAAATGTTATCCGGTCCCTCAATCCAGCCTTTCACTACTTTGCAATGTGTTGGACTGGGACGATATTCAGAAAAAGAAAAAAAAGACAAGAAACTTTGTGAAAAGTGCCTGTGCTTGAATTGGATGGAAAGATGTCACCGTAAGGGCGGATTCGTCAAGCAGGAGCACGCACGGTTGGAGAACTTGCACCGTGAGACGCCGCTCAAAATGTTTCGACCCCCTCGGAGCCACTTGAACAAGATGCTAATGGTGAGTGCACTGAGCCAAACTTCTGTACCGAAATTGATGGTTTTTGTTGTTTGGTTTTTTAAAGTACTCGGGGCACTCGTATGACGAATGGAAATCCAGCAGCATCTTCGAATGACGTTCCTACAATACTTCATCCTTGTATGTGCGTTCTTCAAAATATTGCTGGGGGTCCACACAGCAATAGCACCAAGGTATCCCGGTAACTCTCAGTTGCATTTACGAATTTACAGCGTTCTTACGTCAATTCCTAGAAATATTGACCCACGAGCTGCATTTGATCTCGAACACTAGAAATTGCGGCACTAGAAAGGCACTCGAAATTGGAGCAAGTCACGAGACCATTCGAGGTTGCTGCAAGTCCCGGAAAGGGACGATTGACACACAACTCCAGTCCAGTCGGTTGTACAGAATTGTTCGAATTCGTCACCTAATCGGCCCCCGGAACTTCCTCGTGATGGCTTTCCCTTCGCACGTATTAGCTGTCCAGTCATTCGTCTTCTGGCGACCTCATTTGAGACTTACGTTGTGGCTAAAGAACTGGCGGCAAAACTGAAGTCGTTATAATGACGGAACGTAACCGTCGCTAAATATACGCGTCACATGTTTTCACTGAAATGTTAAGGCGTCTTTTTGTTAGCGTGTTAATTAATAACTCGTAAGTAGCGAGCAGCACATTTGTCCGGCTTGGTTGGTGAATTACTGAATTCGAGCGCATTCTCTCAGATTATTATGACCAATATCGTTTTCAAAAAAATGAGCGGGCATGATCCTGATCGATTAAAATAAAATAACGCAGGGAACCATAACGAGTAGTGTAATTTGTTTCAAACAACCGGGTTGAGGGACAATTCTTAATTCTGGCTGGAAACCCCCATCCCTTAACAACTGAGTGTGACAGCAATTGTCCTTATTATCCTGACTAATACCGAATACACAGGCCCTAAAGATACCCTAAGAAGTTACTAGTCCAGGCAATGAAAAGATGTAGAAGACAGGTCGGCTTGAAGAATTTTTATTTCTGCTGCGTGTTTGGGGTAGTTGAGAGGTGAACGAGCTACAAATCCCCGGGCGTCCGATTTGGGCGCGGTGCTTGGGTCCGCCGGAAAGGTCACTTTCAAAAACAACAGTAAAAAACTAAAGAATCAAAGACAGAAAAACACGAAGTTTTGAGAATAATATTGACAGTGAGCGGAGCTGGGTTAATAACCTGCTTCACGGTAGGTACCTCAGCGGTTATCTTAGCTCCATGGCGCATGTATGGAACTCGTCTATTTTGGTCCACATGGTTTTTTATTTCCCTGTCTCTTTTGATTAGACGTTCCTTTAAGCCGTGTACACACGGAGACTTTTCTGTCCTGTCTTCTATCGGGAACGGATACGAGATAAGAGTTGGGTTATATTACCTCCAAATTCTAACTTGGTGGGCCACTGACTGTGGTATCGTAATAGAAATGCATAGCCGGTATTGCTGTTTTTCTATTATTTCGCGTAAATTTTGGGTTTTTCTCATATTTGGAGATCGGTGGGCATTCGCCGGAGTTAATAAATCGCTTTAAAAAAGTGTCGCTGAGTGCTTAAATTTTCAGAAATCGTGTAACTGTAACGCTACATCCTAGTGGTTTTTAGGTCTTTAGAGTCGTAAGATATCTCCATTATTTTCGAGAATTCCTAGCAAATCGCTCTCGGGTTAACTCTCTCTGCGTAACTACTTATTAAAAATATCTCACGATTTTATTTATTTATTTATTGCTTCGAAGTTTTTTGTCAAAATCCCTCTAACAAGGTAGCCTCCTTCCAACATATTTCTAATAATAAGCATGCAATGACTGCTGAATTCCTTGTACGAATCGTTACTCAAGGATCCGTTATGATTATGTCCGAAGCATACGAAGGCCATTCCAGTGAAAAAATTATCGCTGAAAATTGCAGCATCCTTGATCAACTAATTCCGGGAGACTTACTGCTGGGCGATCGTGGTTTTCACATACATGATCAGGTCAACCGTCACATGGCTGAAGTTTATGTACCTCCTTTCACCAAGGGGGTAAACCAATTAAACCCTATAGACGTCGAAAAGTGTCAAATTACAGAAATCACATCATGCTTATTTACCTTACCGGTGACAACAATGAGATTGTTCATTATGACGGGTCCAATGGATTTTACGAACCCCGATTTGAAATTGGTGTAGGACTCCAAGGTTTTGTAGCTCTTGAATTGCTTCATCGTATAAGCACTCACACCGAAGACCAAATAATTGACGAAGTCAATGTTAAAGGAGGAAAGTGAATCCGAGGAGTAATCATCAATTCTTCGAACAAAAATTTGAAAATTGCAATTACCCCACGATCTCCGATCAAACTTGTAAAGGAACGTTAAGCCCTATTCAGGGGAAATAATCTGAAAGTTTCCTTTATCGAATTAGCCATCTTAAGCGTAGAGGCCTTTCAAGCACAGACTCCAATATCTATGAGCTTAGCTTTGTGGGGTCCATTTCACTTCAAAATAATTAAATAAAGTCACAGGAGGGAACTTCATAATAAGAAAAATGACTTTTTCTTTAAATTCTCTATACGAAGACACAGCAAGCTGCCCACCAAATTAGAATTTTCACTCTTATCAGTGAAGGTTAGGCATTCGTGTCCGCTCCCGATTATAGCTGGTGTTTTAAGTAGCTAAAAACTTAATTGAAATTTAGACGACCCTTTTCTTGGGACTTTTCAAGGGTTTACTCCCCCTCACCGCACCACCCTAGTCACGCCTGTGAATTCGAGGGGGTGGGGAGGCTGAAAATAAAGAATTAAACTTTATTGAAGTTAAATACTTACTATTTTTACTTGTTTTGAGTTCCGAGAAAAAATTGCTCCCAAGGTGGGATTCGAGCCCACGACCTCCTAGTTTCGCGCCAGGCGCTCTGCCACTGAGCTAGCCTGAGAGGCTCACGCTAAGAGCGAACCCCACCAGAGAGAAACTCCCTCCCGGAACATGAAGTTTTAGGTTTGTTTGGTTGAATGATAGTATGATAGTTCAAGAAATTGAATTATTTCTTTTTGATTATCCCCATTTTGAAGCCCATGGAGGGGCTTAGTATGAAATTATTCGCACATATTTGAAGCATTTTTATTACCCCCTCTCTTAAACCCTCTGCTGAAGTGAAACAAAAAACCAAAATGCTTCGTTTAACCAGTTTACCAGGTTTGAACCAAGTTTAAACACTGAAATATATTGCCATATGGGCAGACAAGTACTTGCGCAAGAAATGTCCAACTTTTTCCCAGATTTGTTTCAAGACCTTTTTTCTGGCAGCATTCTACCTTCTAGAGGTTTTGGGAACTGGAGGCCTATTCTCTAACTCCGAAGCAATAACTTTTTCGCAGTCATATGTTTATTTCATTAAGTTTCTTCAAACAAATGAATGAAATAGACACATGGCTGGCGAAAAAAATATTGCTTGTTGTTAGAGAATAGGCCCCCTGAACAGATGATACCTCGACCCCCGTCCTATCTTTCTTCGTCTTCTTTTCTTTACTTAATTCTGCATTTATTAAATTACCTAATTAATTAAAATGTGGCCATTAATGTGCGTGGGGACATTAGATTTCTTAAAAGGGTCAAACAGTAAAAAAGTTCGTCGTGTACCTCCCACTCAGAATATTGGGCAAAAAATGAAGGCCCAGATTGGCAAGGACGACTCATGAGTCTTGGCTACTATGCAGGGTACAGGGGCACCTTCCCTGCCTGGTTTCGGTTCATGGCGCAAGCCAGCATCCCCAGCTCTGAAAGACCCACCTCCACGTCGTGCCTCTCGGGCGCGGGTGGCTGGCCACCAGTTACGGCTAACGAGCCGAGCTGAGTGATGGGACCGACTCTGCTTGGGAGTCTGGGCCAAAGATGGGGTACAGGCCAGGTAAGGACCGGCAACGGCCTAGGTACTGGCCACATCTTAAGGAGATCCGCAGCAGGGTACACGGCTGTGTTTGCTGTCATGATGGGCAAATCCTGCGCCATCTGATGGCCACAAAGTTGAGGGTCTGGACTTCCGGACACTCAACTTGATCAGTCGTTGAAAGAGTCTTCATTGTTCAGTAATTAAGTATATTGAACTTGACTCAATAAACTACACGCAAAGAAGCTGATGTTCCAGTTCCATCAAGTCGAATTTTATTATGTTATGCGGAATGAGCACGAGGAGTTCGAACTCGTGACTCGAAGACTGAATCTCTCCTTCATGCCCTCCAAGATTCCTATGATAAATGGTACGAATACTGTGATTCAAAGAAATCTTCAACATTCTCAGTCTGAGGATCCGCTGAGTAATGCGAGGAGCGAGGCTCCTTGGTTTCAATAGATTGTGAGTTCAACAATACCTATAGTTTCTTCAAACATTGTTTTAAACTCTCGATTTGAGTTTCTTTTGACGATTTATGAAAAATAATGCTTCCCCGGCTCTTTTTCCTGTTTGTCACATTCATTTCAAGGCTTTGGAATGTACGTACGCTCGTTGTAGCGCCTCTCGAAAAAGCTTCCAGTGGACGACCGGCCTAAGGGAAATGGCTACAAATAAAGAACGCTTACTGCGACGATAGATGACACTCTATACTCCTCCATGATCAGGATTTGTGCTCGATGTTATCCTAACTCCGACGTAAAAGTGCTTAAGAATCCCTCCCCCCCAGACGGAAATCTCTAAATGCGTCCCTGCTACCGTATGTACCTACATTATTCCGACAGAAATAGTTCATTTTCAAGCCCCAAAAGTTACTCCCATTTTAACGTGAATACGTTTTACAGGAGTATAGGGTCCAATTCGGCAGAAGTGGTAAAATGGGTCTCACAGCGCCACCTAGTGTTGGTGGTGCTGGGTGGAGGGTATTGGGGTCTCAAAACTCAAGCTCAGCTGCCACTTGCCAGCCAAAAAACGTATTCACACTAAACTCCGTTTTTTTTTATTATTATTATTTTATTTTTATTATTTTTATTTTTATTATTATTATTATTATTTTTTATGTCCTGTCCTTTGTTCACAGGGCTAATGTAGACGCGGTATTTCTAAGCTGTGTTTCCGTGGTAGGGAGAAAGGAGAGATTTTTCCAGAATTTCTCCGTTTTTTCTTGGTTTTTTCATAGAAACATATGGTTTTTAGACTTTTTGACATCACGACAAACGAACATTCCTAAAAATCTTAAAAATTTCGTGACAGGACAGAAAAGTCTCCGTGTGTACAGGGCTTTAGGGCCCATTCACAAGCTCTGTGTAACGAAACTAATGTTTCCCTCGAAAAATTAAGCATTTTGCTCCACGCACGCGCATAGCACAGAACTTGTGAACGGGGTCTTACACATTTTTTGCGTCCCCCCCCCCCTGTCAATAGTTACCGCTGCACTGTAAGTGCAGTCTGCGCTGGAATACAAAAATGAACTCGGAGTCTGAAAAAATCCCGAGGTTTTGCAATAAACAACAAAGTTTTTCTCGAACCTTTTTCTCTTCAAACTTTTTTTTTCTCGCCACTTTTATGAAGAAGGCGATTGAAGGCATAAAAAAAAGTAGAAAAAAAAGCGTTTATTAAAGGGAGGAAGTGTGTAGTTTAGTGGAGCACGGTATTGAAGGGTGGTAGAGGGGGAGGAGTAAAAAGTGAGGCACAGGGCTCGAGATCGATATTGGTATACATAGTATCTCGTTGTACTGGCAACTGGGCCCTATAGGAACTCCTTCCTCCCCTCCAGGCTATAGCCACTCATGCTCCCTTTTTTCTCTCTCTCTAATCCTTACAACCCCCCCCCCCCTTAAAGTCGGCTTTCGAATCTCAAAACTCAAAAAAGACGAGGGGGGGGGGTAGGATATCGTTTCAGTTCGTTGTTGTCTACTCGAAATTATCAAAATGCCTCCACCGTCACCCTCACCGAGAGGCTTTACGCTTGGCTTGAGACGGTGCCACCGCAGATGAAAGGGGGAGCGAACTGTGCATAGGAGTTTAAGGAAAATGATATAAGAGATGATGATGGTATAATGTATTCTAAGATGTTTAAAGGAGGGAAACAGTTGTGGTTCCTTAACTCTGGGTCTCCCCACCTCCACCCACACCGCGCCCTACAACCAACTGCAACCCCTTTCGACGAACGCTTTGTAGTAGTAACCTAGGGAATTATTAATAGTTGACTAATGGAAAACCCACTGGAATCAGTAAACTCTCAAATAAAACAAGTCCTTTCAATAGTTCAAACAATTCTCGAACCAACCCCAAGAAATAAAACGATTTTGAGTTACCCAGAAACCCAACGTGTGTGCGTGTGTGTGCGTTGGAATAAAAAAAAGAGGGAGGAACACGCAGGTGACGGCTTCTTCACACCACGAAATATTCATAAAATTGCAAATAAGCTCAACGCACAACACTGGCAGAGAGAGAAAGAAAATGAAAAAATAAAAACCGGAGGCGAGTTTCGAACTCAGCGGGAAGGAATTCGATTAATTTTTATTGAGAGCAAAGGAAAAAGATGGGGATAAAAGACAGATGAAGAAAAAAAAAAAGATGAGAGGATGAGGGTTTCTTCGTTTCTATTCTACATAAAAACATTTGAGTTATTGGTGGGCCTCATAAAAGTGGAATAAACCTCCCCCGGCACCCCCACCACAACCACGTGTCGGCGAGGTAGTAAACACAACAGGGGCAAGGAAGGATGATATTCTGTCTGTCAACCCGTATATTTTTTATTTTTTTTCTCATCGGGCAAAAATTTCTAATCATTACACACACAAAAAAAGTGGCTTTTACGACTCTACTAGTTTACATTAGGTTGTAACTCATATAGTTATGGCTAATATTAACGTGAATTTAATAAAAAGTAAATAAAAAGAAACGGAAAGCTGTATAAATCCGATTTACACTGGGATGAAACATCAATCTTTTAAGGGTGAAGGGAAGGGAGGAGATATTAAAAAAAAAAATTTTAAATAATCTTTCCCCCGCATAGAAATTCGACATTATAAAAATTCGAAGTTGTCATTTGGGTTGGTTTCCAAATGACAAATCTCCCTTTGCTTGAAATGATGAGGGGCAGGTGGAGGGGACTCCACTTAAGTACGAGGTTAAACAACATAATTTTAACGCTGAACGCCAAGTGGGGAGGAGGCTATATTCGGTTAAATAAGTAAAATTTCCAGCAGATGAAAAGGTTGAAAGTCAGGTTTGCACCCCTCAAAAATGGTCTAGCACCACAGGTGGTTCGTGATTCAAACCACAATGGGTCCACGCAGGGCCTATGCCCCTCCAACTAGGTCACTATCGTAACAAATTTCATCAAAATTACGTCACATGTACCCCGTCACCAACACAAATTTTAGGACATTTTTCTCCCTTGGATATCGGTATGAGCCAGTCGTGGCTTATGAGTCTCGCACGTCAGCCGATTTTCTCGACTCCAGGGGCCTAGTGAGGCCAGTGAATGCGTCAAAGCTCTATCTTTGAAAGTCTTCAGAGCTGTCGATTCCACAGCGTGACGTCTACAGAAAAATTCGTGTCCCCCTCCCCACCGAAAAAGTGTACACGTGGCCTAAAAAAACGGTGGCAATGGCCAGCGTGTGTTACGAGGCTCTTTCTGGAGGAATCAAATAGGACGGTCGGATAAAATTCCAAGTTGTCATTTGGGTTGATCTTCCAATAAAAAATCTTCCTTTGCATG
Source organism: Corythucha ciliata (assembly GCA_038030265.1). Classification (NCBI taxonomy): domain Eukaryota; kingdom Metazoa; phylum Arthropoda; class Insecta; order Hemiptera; family Tingidae; genus Corythucha; species Corythucha ciliata. The sequence continues at coordinate 28,324,295 of CM075943.1, forward strand.
ATGTGATGAGGGGCGGGATGGTGGGGCCTCGACTTTAGTACGAGGTTAAACAACATAATTCTAACGCTCAAAGTCAAGTTTCCGTTAGAGGACAACGAGTTTTTGTTGGCTTGGCAGAGAGTGGATGAAATTGAGATTGAATGTCAGGTTTTCACCCCCAAGAAATTGTCTAACCGGTTGGAATATAAGAGCTGATTCGCGGCTGAAATGGAGAAACGCGCAATTCGGGATTTCTGAAGACCAGCCCATCGTGGCGAAAATTGTGCAAGAAAGTTAGTTGGTGGTTCAAATTGCGAAAATGCGCTAACGCGCGGCTATAATGGGGGATTAGTGCTGAGTCACTTAAATGGAAAAATAATGCTATCTCGCGGCTAAAATGAAGGTAAAGCGCTGATTCATGGCAAAAAATGGGGGGAAGCACTATTTTTGAATAAGCTAAAATGGAAAAAATGTGCTCATTCGCCACTAAAATGATGAAAAAGCGTTACTTCACGGCTAAAATTGAGTAAAAGCTCCCATACAGGTACGCGACTAATTGTAAGATTGAGAAAAAGCGCTGAGTCGCGGCTAAAATTAAGGAAAATCGCTAATTCGGAGTTAAAACTGAGAAGAAGCTCCGACCATACCACAATTACCTAGCTCCAACAAAAAAAGCTCAAACCACAAAAAGCTTCAACCACAAAAAAGCTCCAACCACAATTAGCTCCAACCACAAAAAAGGTTGGAGATTTCGATGCTTAGGGATTTTGGATGAGATATTATTGTGGCACGCGTGTTTTGTGTGTAACGATTTATGTGGTTAGAGCATTTTATGGTTAGAGCTGAGTAGTCGGCCCAATTTTGAGCTTTTTTCTAAATTAACAGCTTAATTAACTCCTCCTGCAGGAAAATACAGGAGAATAATAATTAACTCTGAGGTGGGAGATTCCGGCCCTCACCCCAACCCTTGATCCACATCCATTAGCAGCTATAGCTATAACTGGCCATTTATAGTGAGTCTTCGACTGGGAGCCAACCCCTGTCGCGAAAAAATTCCACGGTCAACATGGTTTGCCCATTTAACCACAGACCATACGCAAAAATGTTCTCGTACAAACGAGTTCGTTCGATGACATTAAAATCTAGGCATCACACAGTTCTCAAGTTGAGTGCCGTTCGTCGAGGGATGAGGACAATTTTCTCGGTTGACATCCTGAAAACGTTCGAAGAAGAGAGTTCGGTCGTGTTCATTTTTAAGACGACGAGGGCTGCGGGCATTGTACGGGGTATCCCAAGAAAAAAAAATTATCGATCGAGGTTGTCGAACGGTGGGACATGATGTTCTTATTGCATTTATTTTAACGTACTTATAGTTTGAGAACAGGGAACGTGCAACGACAAATTGGACGAGTCTACGGGGCAGGGGTGAGGTTGGAGAGGTCAATTTTTCGAGGAAAAACAGAAAAATCGAGTCAGAAAAAGGGGGAGAAAAAAAAGTACAAGAAAAGAGCAGCGAAGGGGAGGGTTTATGCAGTAAGCAAACAGAGAGTAGCTTCTAGCTTCGAACTCAAAGCGACGGGTCGTGATGGATGTTGTGTGGGGGAGGGGAAGACGATTTGAAACGGCGCGGATCGACGGGTCTCGCACGGACCCACATTAACATAACTTCTTATGAACAGACCAGCCTTTTTCTTCTTCTTCTTCTTCTTCTTCTTCTTCTTCTTCTTCTTCTTCTTCTTCTTCTTCTTCTTTCTCTTGTACTTCTACTTCTTCTTTTTCTTCTTTTTATTATTCACCCAAGTACAATGCTCCTTTACGGCAATGTATTTCGACGAAATCGAACAAATCAAAACGATAAATAAACAAGAAAAAAAGACATTGTGGGAATTGAACACGCGATTTTCAACGATGAACGTAAGACGGACGGAAGATGTGGTCTCCTCAAGGACTTTCTCATTATTCTGAAGAAGAAAAAATCCAGTCAACTTCCTCGTTTTTCTTCTGTTTTTAAACGACATGCCAATCATTTGCTCGCCATTTTCAAACCCCCTCCCCTCCTTCCCTTTACCACAACTCTTCTGCAAATGAGAAATCCCTCCTCCTTTTCCTCAGTCAAACTCCTCCGGAGTTTTCGTGCGCTTCGTCATAAGCGAGGCGGAAATTAATTGAAACTCGAAAAAGCTCCTTTTATACAGACAGACACACTCACAAAAAGTTTAGGAGCAAGTTGTGTGTAGTGGAATGGATGGACTCGGGTTGGGTAAATTTGCATTAAATTCAAAAAGAGCAAGAAGTGGTTGATGGTGGGGTGGGAATGGGGAGATAATTGCTGTGAGACTCTACAAATCGCATGGTAAATGCCGTGCGCAAATCAAAACTCGCGGAGAGTGTTTCCCTGCCCCTCCTTTCACCCCTCAACTCTCTCTAATTCTATTTTAAATGAGAAGACAGTGACAGATCACGCTATCACTCCCTCTCCAACCCCTTCGCCAGCCCTTTTTTTTAGAACCGACTAACAATTTTATTGATCTGTTGCTCGGATAACAACTTATTTTTGTCTAAGAAATTACAGTTAAGGATTGGTGTGCTATGAGTGGCCGTGGGGGGGGGGGGTAAGCAAGAGAGGGCAGATGGTCACTATATAGGGCTAATTGCGCTCGATCGATGTGATTGTAACGTTGCGTGCGGGTACGCATCTTCGACCATAATCAAATGAATCGGTTTTAACTCGTATACCTCTTATCTTCTCATAGTTTCGTGACTCGTGGTTTGACCGGGCTTTATACTTTTCTTTTTCCTCTCTCAAGTAAATTGTATAGTGTGTAACGTTGGGGGGGGGGCGTAAGGGTGAGGGGTATTCTAATTCGAGCTTTAAAAGACGATTTCTTCAACAAAAAAAACATTCTCCCGGAATAAAATAATAAAAATCTGTGGGGCGGATCGGAGGTGTGACGAAGTTCAACGTATCACAAAGGTCCTGAATGGTCATCCCTCGATTTTTTTCTTTCTTTATTCTTCCCATTTTCTTCTGTAAACAGACCTGAAGACGTGTCAGAATGCGTTCGAACTCCAGAAATAAGTTGGTGTTCGTGAGTGGATTCGATCCGGCGGGTGAGGAGGATCGTTTTAAAATGTACACAGACAATAGTGAGCGAGTCAGAAGCTCCATTGTCCGTTACAATACACTATAAGAGGAATAAAAAAGTCAGACATGGAACGGAGAGAGAAAAAAAAAAACTTGAGGATTGAGCGGTGAGAAGACTGAAACTAATCACATTTACTTTGGTCCTGGTCTCTATTTGCTCATCCATCCATCATGCATTACTAAAAACATCTGTCCCCATACGTCTCCTGATGGCCCTTCTTCCCGGGGTGTGACAATTGATGACTTTAGAGGCTCTCTGTCCGGGAAATCAAAAGAAAAATACGAAAGAGTGGCCTCAATATCTAACGCCAAAGTCGAAAAAGTTTTTTCTTCGAAAAAAATATGATTGATTACCGAGAATAATACTTTACGGGATTAAACTCCCCGTGCCATCAACCGAAAAGTCACCCCGTGGCAAACAGTCGACTTTAAATACGTAAATTACAGAAGGTAAATCGATTCACAGAGCAACTCAAAGTGTCCCAAAGCCTTATACACAGACCTAATGAGCCGGATCGTTTAGTAATTGACCGAAACTCAACTGGCAAGTCGTGGAAGAAGAAGATGAAAAAGAAGGAAGACTCTTTTGGAGGTTCAGGTTGTAGCGAAGAAGGCATTGTTGAACCAGTCTTGAAAAAAACAAAAAAAAAAAAAAAAAACACCCTCTCAAGCTGTAAATTGTGGAAATAGTGTTGTTTGAGGGTGTTGGTGGGGGGGGGGGGTTGAAAAACAGTCTGTCGTCTTTGATTAAAAGCTTATTCCCCGGGAAGTTCATCAAACGTCAAGGCTTTTTTTTGAAAAGGGAAAAAGGCAATAGCTTTTCCATATACACAAAGAGCAAAATTAAATTAATTTTCTCGAATTGATGAAGGGTAAGGGCCTTCCCCATTGGGGAAGCGCAGTCTACAAAGAAACGGGAATCAAAGGAAAATAAGTCGGCTCTTCTCTCACCCCCTCCGCCCACCACCAAATCCCTTGCTTATGAGAGTTTATTAACAGAAACGCAAAAAGTAAAAAAAAAGGAAAAAAAAGGAGCACCTCAAGAAGGTCCCTTTTCCTCAGTTTTATCTCGTCAAGACCACACCTAACTTTTCCTTATAAGCGAATGAATGAGGGAAAATGAAGTAATTAAACGAGAACTCAACACAATTAAAGGAATTGAAGGAAATGATATTGAAAGATTTTAATCAAATTTTAATTTTTCCTTCACCTTTGCACTCTATCCGCGGGTGAGTGCGGCAGCATTCTACAATAAAGGGAGGGGACGAGGGTGTATTTCACCTTTTGTGTATTATGATGCGTGATACAATTTCAGAGATTTCACCGCCGCCGTTTCAATCCAACGAGAATCGAAAAATTGAATAAAAAGCCAATACGGACTGTGAGCTGTGGCAAAGCGGGTTGTTTGGTGGGAGGGCCGAAGGGGGGTAAAAAAACTTTCATTTTTGTTTGCACCTTCGAAGAACATACGAACAAGACGCGTATAGCAATTAGCGGAATTGTTCAAAATGCCATTTCTTCACGTTCTGTGGGTGTCGATGGTGAGCTAGGGGAAAGAATGAGCGTCGCATTTATAAAGGGCCCCAAGCGTTATCACATACTGACTCGCGTGCGATATCATGTAAAGAGTTGAGTTCGTGGTTCGAGTATTTTGTTGTTTGAGAATTTAGCGAGTCGAGCATTTTTTGGTTCGAGCATTTTGTGGTTTGAGCACATTGTGGTCAGATCATTTTGTGGTTCAAGCAGACTATTTTCTTTGGCCACAGAATCGCGGCGAAAACACACCCCATCGAAAACGGAAAACATCAAAAAAGCGTTGTTGTGGTTCGAGCTTTTTATGGTTCGAGCTTTTTATGATTCGAGCTTTTTATGGTTCGAGCTTTTTATGGTTCGAGCTTTTTATGGTTCGAGCTTTTTATGGTTCGAGCTTCTTGTGGTCCAAACATTTTGTGGTTCGAGCTTATTGCGATTAGATCAATTTGTGGTTGGAGAATTTTGTGGTTCGAGCATTTTGTGGTTAGATAATTTTGTGTTCCGAGTTTTTCGTGGTTGGAGCTTTTCGTGGTATTGTGGTTAGAGCTTTTTTTAGCTCTAAAATATGTTTTTTTTCGAGCATCCAGTGTTTTGAACTTTTTTGGGTCTCGAGCTTTGCCTTTTTGTGCTTCAAAATCGCTTTTGAATTGGTTAACAGTGCGAAATTTTGTACCAAAACCCATGAAATAGTTTTTTGAATAGCCCAACCAGCGAAATTGATTTTTGAGTGAGCCAATCCCGCGAACTTTTTTTTTTTTGGAGACAAAAAGCCGCAAAATGTACTCCGTCACTGCGAAATTGCTTTTTCGAATAGCCAAACCCCAAAATGGGGGGTTTGAGCGAGGTAAATTGGTTTTTTGAGAGGCCTAACCACGTGAATTTTTTTTCTGAAGAGCGAAACCCATGAAATTGTTTTCAACAATTTGCCAGCTCGCCAAAATTGGTTTCATAATGAGCCAACCCGCGGCGTGAGTCAATCCCACGAAATGGATTTTGATTTTATTTTCCAAATAAGTCCTGCAAAATCCTTGAAATGTGGTTTTTGAAACAGCCAAACCGGCAGAGTTGCTTCATTTTGAAATAGCCAAAGGCGTTAGTTCTCCATTTAGTCAAAACCCCGAAATTGGGTCATCAATGTGCACCAAGTGTGCGACATTTTTCCTTAGAGAGGGCCCAAACCCCGTGGAATAGCTTATAAAGAACCCTTTACGCGTGAAATTGAAAGGATCCGCAGCTGACATTGAGATTCTGGGTGAGGAATTTCTCATTCTGAGACAGAAAGCTGAGTTTAAATTTCTGATATAAAAATTATCAGTTTCTAGGAGGAAACATGACCGGTTATGGAGTCAAATTGCCAGTTTGTAGCACAAACTTAGGGAATAGGTACTAGGTAGGTACAAAAACGATAAGTTTTTGAGCTGGAATACTCTTCCAACCAGAGTGTCCAGGAGAAACATTTTCGCAGACCTTTGGATTATGTTTTGGTCTTGGACTGTTCTACTCATCACCTTCGCAAGCTTCAGCTTGTTCCTCCCAGCAGAATGCCCTCGATAAATGACTCGACAAGCGCACCAGCCAGAGAGCTTGGGGACTGAGCCTTTCCAAAAACAAACTTTTTTTGTTTGTAACGCGCTGTGTGTTCAATTCCATGACTAATCCTGTGTACTAAACTTAATAGGAAACCCGCACCTTTACAATAAAAAAAAAATCTAGGTAGCCAAAAAGCAAAGGGTAGATCCCCTCCCTTCCGCGCCCCATTGCAGTGTATAACAAAAACTATTCCTCTACAAAGTGATGAGACGGCTAATTAGTTATGGTTTCTTTTTCTTTTTTTCTACTACCAGCTGATTGAAAAGAAGGGTGAGTTCGTAAAACCAACAGAGTTCCCGATACGTAATGATTCGAAGGAATTAAAAGATTATTCGGAACGAAGCCAAATAAGAGGGAGGGGGTGTGAGGGTGGTAGACACTGAAAAAAAAAATCTGTTTCTAATGATAAATGGAAGTCAGGTAGTTTCTCTGTCTCGCTCTTTTCCCAGTCCAAACACAATTAGAACAACATAATAGAGGGACACCAATCCTGAAGAAGGAACAAATCGGGGGAGAGAAGAAGTCAATAGAAAAAGGGACGTTCCCGAAACGAAACGCTACGCGATTGATCCCTCTCTTATCCCACTGTCTTCGTAAAGAAGTGTATCATTTACACACCGAGAGCCCTTTTTGTTCGGAAGTTTGTTTGTTTTTGTCTCGTTCCTTCTTTTTTTTTTACCTTGAAGAAGGTCCCTGGGAGAATCTTTTAAAACATCGGGGGAAAAAACGTGAAGTGGCTCGGGAGGAATTACAGAAAGACATTAAGTCCCCAACCCCTTAAGCCTAATCAATCATTCGAACATTTCACTTACTAGTCTATTTATAATTACTATTCTTCCACTGTTATTATATTGTATTTATACGTACGTCTATGAGATCCAATTGAGGAAATTATTGAAAAGTTGAAAGACAAAAGCTCTCTACGAAAAAAATGGCTTTTTAGTCCTCCTTTACCCCTCACTCTGCTCACATTGTTTGAAAGGTGTCGTTGATGAATCTGTAGACAGGCAGCTGTTCCGTTGAACGGACGTTTGTTTTACCCCACTCGACGTTTAAGTCGAACACTGAGCATTAGAACTGTGGAGGCTTAAAGCCTCTGAGGTCCAACAAGTCTAAAAAAGACGGTGAGAGCTCGATCCATTTCGAATGGCCTTCTTTCCAGCGTCTCTGACGATCATCCGGTGTGCCAAAATGGTCCAAGGATTGTGCCTTTTTCACGAAGACAGTTGTGACTTTTAGTTGCTGGAAAACTCCCTCTCGTTGCGAGTCTCCTGGTCTTCCCCCCATTTAGTCGGGCCAGCCACTAGTATATTACTAGTATATTGGGTGCCACGCCAATCCCCGCGTTGTGACGCACAGGTGGTGGCCACCACGCGCTGGAAAACACAAAGAAGCGTTGGGCTGCAGTCCCGTTTGAGTCCCGGATGAGTCGCCGAGAGTTCTCTGGAAAGGGCCACAGGGCCCCAGAAGTAGGGTGTATACGTTGACGTGGGCAGAGCTCATTTCTTCGTGAATGATGCAGGGCCATTCAGGGCTGACTCCGAGGTGGCGGAAGTGGAGCAGGTCAGAAACGAAGGACTTTTCGTGGAAGGGTAAGATCCCCAACCTCGCCCCTCCCAAACAGCTAGGCGTTATTCTTGGTTACAGCGGAAACGAAACGACTGGTTCCTGATTTCCTGCTTGTTCCACTCTTTTCTGGTACTGGTTGCGTCGATGGCTAGAAATAGATTTTACCCCTTTAAACCACAACTTGGCACATTTGGTTGGCAATTAAGGAAATCAATTTCGCGGTTTCTGCCCTTTCAAAACACAAATTTTGTGGATTTGGCATTCATTAAACTGTAGCGGATTTTCCAAAATTTAAAATCAAATTTCGCGGGGTTGACTCAACCAGAAAAGCTATTTCATGGGTCTGCTGGGCCCGGGTTTGAGATCTTTTTTTCAAAAAAATCATTTCACAGATTCAAAAAGCCATTTTGTGGCTTGGGCTCTTTTGGAGTAGGACCTACAACATTCAAGGATTTGACAGTCACAGAATATATTTCAGATTTTCACTGTTTAGGCTTTACTTGATGAAAAGAGCAATTCCGTCGGTATGCACTTTCAAGAGTCAAACTTCGCGGAACTGGCACGTCAGAAACCAATTTCGCGCTCTGCTTCGTTGTCCAACCCTAAGTAGGGTTGGACAACTGAAAAAGCCAATTTCACGGCTTTTGCTGATGATTTTAAAAGGTAATTTCACAAAATTGACTCCCTAAAAAACAATTTTGCTGGTTGACTAATTTAAAAAGCAATTTGCAGTAAGTTTAAAAAGCAATTTGAATTTCGTAGGACGGCTCGTTAACAAATCAAATCCACGAGGATAAACAGTTTTTGGAAAGCGGATTTCGCTGCATCAACTCAAATTTCACGCTGTTCACCCATGCAAAAGGCAATTTCTTAGAGTTGGCTCATTCCAACCATGGAGGAAGGAAAAGAGAGGAGAGAGCATAAGCGTTGAAAAAGGTGACGCCGATTTTCGCCATATTGGTGGTCCCTCGGCCTTAATATTTAAGATATAGATAACAGAGGAGCAGTCGTGATAAAGTAGTCCTCAGCACAAATCCTGATGGGTACAGGGACTACCAATGTGGCGTATGTTGGCTTCACCCCGTTAACTTGATTTTACATCTATCGCTCCCTCCTCTCTCTTCATACCTCCATGATTCCAATAACCAATTTCGTTGGCTCGACTCGCTCATGAACTCAGTTCTTTAATATTTCGCGGATCTGGCACTGCCATAAAACATTTTTGCGGCATTTGGACCTATTCCGCTGAGAGAGAGAGAGAGAGTGAGGAGTGAGAGAGAGAGTGAGGGAGTGAGAGGAAAGCCACCTTGTGGCTCAGCTTAGCGTGGCTAGTGGGCGATGCGCGTGATTTGAGTTCTGAGTTATTTGAGAAAAATGGCAATTCCAGGGGTCGGTAGTCACTTTTTGGGCTAAATTAATGGCCTATTTTAAACGATTCTTTGGAAAACTTATCTTTACTGTTTTGTAATGAAAGGTTTTAAGGCTAAATTACCAGGATTTATATATTTGGTCACCCCACACCTGGCAATTGAACCTTTTTCCATGGCCCAGTTGCCCTATACGACTGTATATGCGTCTGGGCAGAGAAAACCCAGTGAAGGGGCAACTCATCGAAATGACCATTTGCACTTTCCGAAATTCCGCTTTGTTTCCGAGATAACCGCCATTTTCTGTGTTTTTTTTTTTGTTTTTTTTTGTTTTTTTTTTTTCAGAAACAGCTTGTTGCGCGGATCCATTCCACTATTCCACTGAATTATCATGGGTGGAGATGGTGGTATAGTGGTTAATGCAACCGTGATAAATTAATAATCATTTTCTGATGTTTCCGGAGGCTCTGATCGAAAGAACAGTATACAACAAAACGAAATAGTCCAACCAACGACCCGAGCGTGTCTCCCTCTCCATTTATTTTTCACATCCATATCTTTTTCACTCGTTTCTCTTCCTCTCATGGTCTCGGGAGGTCAAAGCGGTCATTACGCACGCAAGAATGTACTAGACTGAGAAAAAAAAAAAAAAAAAAAAAAAAAAAATGGTTCGGCGTGGGTGCGAGGGAATAAAATTCGCGTCGTTCCGAAAGAAAACATCATTTCCTAAACAAATTTGATTTAATAGCGCCATGATATTACGATCGTGGAAAAGATGAGGAGGGAGTAGCGGAAGATACTTAAAAACGCTTTCATTCAACTCTATAATACAACTGCGTTGGCGGTCTCATTTGCCTCATGCCGAATGATAAATGACGCCATTTTTTCTCTCCCTCACATTATCACTCTGTCTCTCTTTCGAAAAGCGTTTCATGAGGTGAATTACAAGAGAATTTATCGTGCTCTAAAATTGATGTTAAGTGCCTTACATTCGACGGTAAAGAGAGTTTTTTTCTCGTAAAAAAAGAGTAGCAGTTGTTAACGGAAGGGCGCATCTGTTGTTTGCAGAACTATTATCAAAAGAATACAATAAAACACTCAGAATCAGTTTTTTTCCTCCTCACTCCCTCTCTCTTACTCTCCGCTCCCCGTGTCACAATAGATAGCATTGGGGGTATATCGGGGAGTGATTCAGACAATGGCTTCTGGGTTTAGGCCCGAAAAACTCCCTCCCCTGTAGGTTTATTAATACACTGGACGTTAATATTTTTCGCATTGAATAAGACAGAAAAAAAGGAGGAGGAGAAATGTTTTTGTGCTCGGTTGGTTTTTCACTTTTGGTTACATATCTTTTGCCCTTCTGTTTATGGTTTTGCGAACAAAAGCCTTAAGGGGTGGTATAGAGAGGCAAAGAGAAATAAGGTCTTGTCCTGAAATGGAATCATCCCTTCGCCTCCAGGTAATTCAACACCAATTTCTCTTTTATTTACATTCCATCTTTCTTCCCTCCGTTTTTGGACGTAGAAGAAGGGCTGAAGGGGGGGGGGGAGTTAAAGTTCATGCTTCTGTAGTTGTTTTTTTTACTGATCTTGACTTCAATTTTTTTTCATCTTTCTATATTGCAATTTTCGTTTTGATTAAATCAGGAAAGTTTATCGCAATGATTTTTAGCGCGCCAGGCCTTGCAAACATTTTAAAATGCGAACTAGTTCCATAACTTACGTCATTTCAGGACGGATAATTGCTGTTTTAGCTATAAAAACCTGATCTTAATAAAAAAAAACGACCGTCTGGTAAGGGATTGTACACTCCCTTCTCCCCCACCAACAACCACCGACCATTCAATGAAACCGCTTCTGTTGTAGCCCTTTTGATGCGTAAAGTGGGGTATCGAATTTATATGGTGCATCAGTTTTCTGAGAGAAGAGCATGTAGGAGGACTTCCCCCTCCCTTCTACCCCTAGAGTAAAAATAGTTTTTACCTTCAGGGCTGTATGTGTCCCTCCCTTTAAATGATTAGAACTGGCCCTTTGGGAACGGCGCAGTGCGATATTAACATCAGAAAAGAAAAGGAGCGTCGTAAATTTGTTGTCGGAGTGGGCGTGTCAGTTGTTTTGCCCCTTGTTACGCAAAAACCAACCCCCCCCCCCCCAGCTGAAGGGAAGACCACGTGACAAATGTCTGGCTTTAGGCTTTCCATAAAATATTGAAATCATGCAATGAATAGGATGGACGGGAGAGTAATTTATTTATTTTTTGATTCATCCCGCCAGTATTATTACCCGCCTTGGAAACCCCTCTCTCCCCTTCATAAAAATTGAATTCTTTCCCTTCTTTTTCTTGAAGGTCTTCAAAAAGCAATTTCCAGTAAGCGAGATGGGTACGGAATAGTGTTGAGTTTGGACAAGGGGCAAGGGGAAGGAAGGTTTTACGTCTTTTATTGTGAAAGGCCAACGGTGCGCATTGACCCATTTCGGGCCGTTTTTACTTCGAAAGAAGCACCTACCCCCCTTACGTCCCATCAATCTGCCTTTTTTCTTTATCCATCACTTTGAATAACAAAGGGGATTCAGAAACAGTAGCAGAAAGGAAAAAAAAAGTGCAAAGTCTTTCAAGGTCAGGGACTCGCACATCTTCGTCTCGTGAAATCTCTTTCCCTCACAAAACTAACCCACTGCGACCCTCCGCCAGTGTCTGGTTAGCCCGATTTTTTTTTTTTAAATTAAAAAAAATGTCTGGCTGGTTGCTCCTCGAGTTGATTTATCCGAATCGGAAGTTGAGCGAAGCGTTTTGAGAAACACCTCGCTTGAGCGTGGAACTGGTCCACACAAAAGCGGAAGGCCAGCTGGAAAAAAAAGTTTCTCACTGTATTATTACGAGCTAATTGCCAGTAATTGCCGTAATTCTTTCTCTCTCTGTCTTTTCTACCACCCTTTCACTTAATTTAACGCAAATACGTAACTATAGTTGTCTTGTATGAATAGGAATGTACAATTCAAGTTGTGCACCATTAACGGGGTCTGAGAGGGAGCGTCGATGGCCGCAGGCTGTGAAAGGCTTGCAGTTAAATTGCCGTATACGACGGGTGATGGCGTAGCAGCGAATAGGTTTCTTAAGATGAAAGCTTCGCCGGATTATTATTGGCCTAAACGACGGTAGAAGCGCGACTATAGCTTTGCGTGCAGGAGTCGACTTATAGGGTGGCGTGGGGTGTGGATGCGGAGTTCGGGCGCTCAAGAGCCGGGAAGGCCTTGCCAGAATGATCGGAATCCGTGCAATCCGTGCAGGTCCGTGCTAAAAACAGCACGATTTTGATCTAGAATAACGAACGATGATGCCCAAAAAAACGAGGAACGGGGTAACGGTCCGCGGGTGGGAACTGTGGATGAATTTGACGAAAATTGTCAAAATCGCGTAAATAATCGAGTTTACCGACACTGGGCATGTGCAAATCAAGACAGAGTTTCGATCAGATGAGCCGTTGAAAGCGTTCTCACTGTGATAGCGCCGTTTTCGAGGGGCTACACACGGTGTCCGTACAATCGACAGGTCATAAAGGCCTAAGAAAGAGCCTCGATGTACGGCCGATCTGGAGTAATGAAAATCTGTCGAAATGAACGACAACGCGAAAAGCTTATTTCTGGCCACTTCAAAGGGTTCTGATGGGCCCGTTGGGTGCGTTTTGGCAGCGAGCCAAACAAGGGAAATTGTGATTCTTTAAAAGGGCCAACCCCACGAAAATGTGTTTTAATCTCCATAGTCCAGTCAATAAGAAGGTAAAAAAGGGGCTCACCTTACATTGAAAGTGGTGTTTGATTTTTTTTGTCTTGTATTGTTTTTGTAGGTTAGAAGATAAGGAATATGAGTTTTCGTCGTCCTAACCCCTGGGGGCTTGTTCTGTAAGAATTTGACTGATCCTAGGAACAGTCAGGTCCTGTTGTGACGTCATTTTTTGGTGTTCTGTATCTCAGTGTTCTGTTGTAGCTGTTCCCCTGAAGTCACGACTGGGTGAACACTCTCACTATCCTTTGGGATAGCCAAGTGGTGTTACAAGGATCACTTGAAGAGTTTTGTTTATAAACTTTGATTTGTTTATGACCTTTGATTGGGGTAGGTAATGTTCAGGTTATAAAGGAACACTTGGCTGGTTTTACGGAACTCCAGTCATTATCACAGGAAGCAGTTCAAATGACAGTTACAAGGAACAGTTGAAAGGACAGGGAACAGTGGCAGTGATAGTGACACTCAACTAAAAGTTACAGAACAGGCCCCCTGCATGTGCTTGGGATTAAAAATTAAAAATGTTGTTCAGAGAGCAAAACCCGTGAATTTTGTTACTCAGGGAGCCAAACCAACTCAAATTTTAGTCCTAGAGAGAGCCAACCCCCGGAAAATTCATTTTTAAAGGTCCGGAAGCCTCAAATTTTGCTTTTGAATGAACAGAACCAGCGAAATTGAGGCTTGATAGAGTTGTATAACCAAATTACACGGGGCGACCCTCTTTAGGACATCAATTTTGCAATTCAAAAACCCGTTTCATGTTTATTGCCCTTCAATGAAAAACAATTTTGGCGGGGTTTTGGCTACTTGAAGGATCAACTTCGTGGGGTTTTGAATGATCTGACCCGCAATGAGGGGGTTCAAAGAGTTAAATTCGCAAAATCAGTCGACACAAGCCGCCCGAGTCTGATTCAGTAGCCTTGGCACATGGTTGTGGGGAGGAAAGGGAGGGATAAATGATTTTTAAAGATGAGAGATAAATGAAGGCAGTGATATTCAAGAAGGGTCTCCGTATAAGAGGAGATTATTCCTCAAGTAACTTGGGGAATCGTTGTAATATTAATTTCACAGTCTAGTGAAGGCAGAAGTGTGGGTAGTTTATAATATTATTCCTTACCTGCCGAACCTCGAGTATGAATTACAACTTCCTCTCCCTCTCTTTATCCCCTTCCCCCTCCCCAACCATCCTATCCGTAGAGTCTAATTTAGTAACCGGAACGTTTTATCCTCCTCAACTGTCCCCCACCTTTTCATTCAACCTTCTTCACACCACCTCATTTGGCATCGATTTGTTTTGAAAAACCCTATTACTATCACACTGTGATATTTAGCACGAACACCCCCCCTCCCTCAGCTATATCACCAATCGCTATTATCTTCATAATTTTTTTTTTACCACTTTAGACCCTTTAATAAGAGTTATAAGTATATAAGATTCGGGTCTAATAGACGTGTTATTCCGCTCCACTCATAACGTTCTCCCAAAAAAAAAAAAGGATTATTTTTCAATCAGATAAAAAGAAACCAATCTCACCTGGGCTTACAAGTGTCAATTCCTTTTGAGTGTAATCTTTATCCTCAAGTTCACCTGCCCTATCCCCCACCTCCACGCCATCCACCCTTTTTCACAGCCGTAAAAAAAAAATCATATTTTCATCCTTAATAGATCCGGACAACCGGAGACCGACTACTTTTACCGTCAAAATTTGATTCTCTCCAAGAAAAATAAAAGCCGTTTTTTTTTTTTTTTTAAGAACAAAAAATGGAAATGAAGAAGTTTTTTATGTTTATTTTATTTCACTCACCCTACTCACACTTACTATTTTTTTGTCGTCCGTCCAATCTTAAAAAGGATGAGGTTGAAGGGACAGATTTGAACGGTTATTATCGCATTGAGAGGCCACGAGTCTTGAAAAACAAAAAAATAACGAAAAAAGAGCTTGCTGGTGATGGTTTGTCCAATTTTTGCATGCTGAAGAGTACAAAAAAAAAAAACCTAAAGAACAAGTCCAGGAAAAGTTTAACTTGTAGAGTTTTTTTTTCTATTTCTCTTACTTAAAAAATGGATAAATTGTTGAACTGATTATTTTTTCTGAGAGTCTCGCGTCTCATGCTGGGGGGGTATGTCACCCCCCCGGAGGATTAGACGAACGAGAAAGCTTTTTTTTTTTTTGGAGTTCCAAAAACACAGTTAGACTTGTTTCTTGTTCTTGTTCGCAGGTGTCTGATGTCAAACAAGGCCTGCGACAGGTAGGCCAAGTTTCATCAAAAAAGAGCATGAGATTGCGTGATTTTTTGCATGTTTTTTTTCCTGCTTTATTAGTTAAAATCATTTAACTGAATCTCCCACCTATCAATAAAACCTCAATGCAGTTAGTGGTAGATTCCCCCCTCCGAGTACCTATACTATTAGTTTTCTTGAACTGCACGCTTTAACAATCCCCTCTAACCGCTACTCAATTGAATTCTATTTTAGACCATTGCGTTTACCAAACACCTTGAACACATTGATGGTGGGGATCTCTAGGAATGGAAATTAAGACCCTCTTGACCCTCCGGTTTAAGACGTCCTTTCTCGGACAGTTTACAGATCTCTTTCCTTAAAAGTGAAAGACTGCATTTACTTTGCACGGACAAAAAAAAAAAAAAAATTGTAAATAGAGCTATGAGTAAAAGGCAACCATTACAAAGCATCAGGTCACGTAAAGGGCTCTTGACACCTGGGTAGGGGAGTCGTGTACGGCAGCTAGCCCCCCCCCCCTACCAAAACTTCCAAATAAGGTGACGAAAAAAAAGCTCGCAATTTCTTCCACCGTTGTGATTGACGCTTTGCCCGGATTTCAATTACATCCCCTCCTCCTCACACACACATCCATCCATGGTCGGGGGGTTAATATTACTTATAACACAAAAAGAAAAAAAAAATTGAGTATGTCTACACAGAAGGGATATTGCTCGAAAAAAAGAGTAAAATACGAGAGGACCCCCTTGTGCAGATGTTGATGGCTAGCGACAATGTTTTTTTATCCACCCCCTTCCCCAGCGTTCCCATACCAATGAGAGCATCAGGAGGGTTGACACTCCTCTTACTATTCTCTTGACATAGGACTGTGAGGTTCAATTGTATATACATATATATAACATAAAAAAAGTTGACATTGTAAATGGAAACCGCCTAGTCACATTCACTTCCCCTCCCTCTTTATAATGTACATCATCGTATTTTATTTCGTACTGCAGTTATGACTTCTTTGGCTCGCATTGACTTTTTTAAAAAGGAAAAAATGACTCTGCACTTCCTTTTTTGGTTCATTTATAGCTCTCGACCGGGTGGTGAGAAGGCTAACGGTAGAATTATTTAAAATTATTCGATGATGATTCAATTAATTATTGTTGTACGATATCAGCCTCTTGCGTTACGTCCTCAACCACGCGCCAACAAGAGTGGGCAGAGGTTGGGAACTCTGCAACCGCTACGTGGGGACCAGAAATAGCCCGCGATGAACAATTAACGGTCATTTGGAGCCTTGCATAGTGGCAAACAATAAGGCATCGACAGTGCTGAAGTTCAGTAGTGTCCCCAACGTTCGAGGACCTTGCTGCGGGCCGTTCTGGGGAGTCGAGAATGTCGACCATAACCAACGGCACATTTAGCGAAACGACGATCATTTTGGGCCAATTTGAGAGAGGCTGACGAGCCCTTGAAGCCGTTTTGGTCGGGACGAGCATGAAGGAACGCAAACCACAAGCAAACATCTCGCCGCCAAAATACAATTTTCACGGTTCTGGGCCACTAAAAAACAATTTTCGTGGGTCCCACTCGGTAAAAACACATTTTCGCGGATTCCTCTCGCTTGAACACCTTTTTCGCAGGTCGGGATCACAAAAAATAAAATTAGCGGATTTTTTTGTTTTGTTGGAAACCCAGTTTTGAGGGGTTGGTTATCTCATTCAAAACCCAACTTATTCGCTAATTTCGTACACTAAAAAAAAAAAAAAAAAAAAAAATTTTCTCGGGTCTCCCTCAGAAAAATCCAATTTCGAGGAAGGTAGGCAAATTTCACTATAACGAATCATTTCTCATATTTCGCGGATTTTTTTAATGCTGAAACCCCGCTTTTGCAGGTGGGTTTCTCTTTTAAAAAATCAATTTATCTGATTTTTTCAATTTCGTGGGGTTGGCTCACTGAAGAACCATTTTTGTGGGATTGGCACCTTGAAGATATCCTTTTTTAACCTGAGTTTGACCTGTTGCTTGCAATGGGCGCCGACATTTTCTCCAGTGGAGCTGTCAACCTCCTAGATCAAGGGCTGGCTGCGCCCCTGTACGTCATGGCTTTGATCAACTCGATTGCTAGAACGCGAGGATTTCCGCGAAACAGTGTTTAAAACGAGTGGAACCCGCGAAAATTGTTTTATAGTGAGCCAAAACCGCGAAAATCCCCAAAGGCTCGTCAGCCTTTCTAAAATTGGCCCAAATTTATCGTTTGGCTGAAGGTGCCGTTGGTTTCGGTCAACATTCTGGACTCCCCATAACGGCCTATAGTGAGGTACTCGTGCGTCGCGTCGGGGCTACACCGTGAAATGGTTCTGACTGGTCCAAGTCTGCAAAATTTTTGTTTTGAAAGGAGCCAGTCCCACGAATTGCTTTTATGAAGGCATGAAATCCTGTGAAATTATTTTTATGAAAGAGTGAGCCCCGCGAGATTTAGTTTTTTAAAGGTACAAACCGATAGAATCGGGAGAGCCGGGGAGCCCATTTTTTCTCGAAGCTCGAATTGTGTTAGGCTTTGCCTTCCCGAGTCGTCCGGGTAAAATCAGTTAATTAATTTACCTCTTTAAGCAAAAGTATCTCTTGAATTTGCCAAAACCGCGAAATAGGGTTCTGCATGCACTAAATCCACGAAATTTAGGCTTCTAGTATCTTTTTTGAAGGACCCCATACCCTGAAATGGATTTTTTAATTGAGTCAGCCCGTGAAATTGACTTTTTAGGGAGTCAATTCAGGGAAAATGGCTCTTTAAGTTTATTGCCTGAAAGCCCACTGTCTCTGTTTCCCAAAAACCAGATTTTGTATTGCCCTCTTTCAAAAACAATCGAGGCTTTAGCTCTTTCTAAAATCGATTTCGCAGCTTTGAGAATTCGAAAGCTAATTTACTTTTTTCAAAAAAAGCCAAATTTATGGATTTGGGTAAATCAAAAAGCAAAGTTTTGTTATTGTGGCTATTACAAAGGCCAGTTACACGGATTTCCAAGCAGAAATACTCCGCATTCGTCTCCGTCAAATCCCAATGTCAGGCAATTTTGCTCTTATAAACCCAAATTCCGCGGGATATGCTCTTTCAAAAGCAAAATTTCGTGGGTTTGGCTCTTTTAGACCCAAATTTCTTGGATTTGACTCCTTCAAATCCAAACTTTGGACTGCCAATTCATCCGACTTCCTAGTTCTAGGGTCTATAGATATCTGATTTGCTCTCTCACACATTTGTAACTCTTCAATTCCCCTTTTTTATTGTCCCCCCCCCCCTCTTTTCACCGAGCAGGGTGGCTGAGCTGACGGGGTAGCGATCGCCAATAACGCCAACAGGTTTTCGGAAGGACCATCAAGGAACCACGGGCGGTTTTATGGGGGTGGCGATCACCCATATCGCCACCCCCATAAAACCGCCCCTGGTTCCTTGGTCCTTCCGAAAACCTGCGTTGAGTGAGGCTTCAAACTCTTGGTTTTGGGGGCTTGCCCTAGTATACTCAATCTCAATTAGGTGGTTTTGGAAAATTCGTGTTAAACCAACGATATATAAACCTGGATTGCTCACAACGGGCCGGAGGGGCGTGGAGGGGGTAGGTCTTCCCCTGATAAACAATCACCCTGTCCCTCTCCTTGTGTAGTTATGGCAACACAACTCTCTTCCTGTATTTACTTTGGAACTCCACACCTCTCATCAACTTGGGAGCTTATTTGATGGTTATTCTTTATCAGCACTGATGAGCAATCCAGTTATTTTATATATCGTTCGTGTAAACACACGAAGTTTGGTTTCCTCGCCCAAGTTATCAGTTTCCAGTGTCCATAAATTGCCAACATTCTGGTTCTCAAGTGGAAGCCCCTCGACGTACACATAGGAGAGATGGTAGACGGTCTATATGGATAGCCCATCGCGGGTCACGATCCTGATGAAATATGAATTTGCGTGCGGGGACTGTTCCTCCCACACACCCAAGTTGTGATCTCTCCCCGCTGGGATCACATCTGTGAGATTTTGGTTTTGGCTACCTGGACCCCCCCTCCCTTCGACAAAAATATTTTGGATGTGATCCCCGAGGGGGTGAAAAAATAATGAAAACGTAAACCTTGCGGGATACATCCATTACTTTGTGTTTCAAAGAATTATTGTTCTTTTCCCTTAAATATAAATAATTTTCAATTTAATTTCCCCTCTCTTACCCTATAACAGTACCACTACTGTACTCCCATCCCTTTTCACCCGTATACAATTCGCAATATACAACCTTTTAAAGGTCATTTACATTAGTGATCTTTTTTTTTCTTCTCAGTTCTTTCCCCTTTTACTCTGTTCGTAACAACCTCTTTCTCCAGAATAAAAGGGGAAGGGTCAGAAAATATATCACTTCATAATTTTATTCCTTCGAGATAAAATGATGGGGTACTCCATGGCGTTGCAGAGTGAGGGAGGGGGATAAAGGCATTAAGAAACAAGGTCCGCGTTGAAACGTGAAAAGCATTTCCATTTAAATGGTTTGTGAAAAAAAGTTTTCTTTTTTATTAAGGGCCGAGAAAACTGCTTTTTATTTTCCTTCTTAAATGAGAAATTTTGTTCTCGCCTCTCCTCCAACCAATCTACAAAAAAAATCAGTTTAGGGACAGAGGCGAAAAAAAACCCCTCCCCCTCAGCACCACGCCCATCCAAACATGGATGTGGGATTTGATTACGATCCAGAGGGTGCAGAAAGGGGCAAAAACAAATGAAGTGTTTTTCCAGTCTCTTGAGTGTTCGAAAGGAGGCGGCGCTTTGGCGGTGAATTGGATTTGAAGAGAGAGAGAGTGAGTGTGAGTGATAGGTGAAACATCGCGAGAATTTGGGAGCACTCCCCCCTTTTTTTATTCCCAAGGCTTATCAAATCGAATTTGACGCTTTTCAACGATAAATAATGGTTTTTCATTCCTCAACAGCAAACGGCAATATCGGAGGTGGTAACGGTGGCGGTGGGTGGGGTGGCGAGCACGAGTACAAATGTTATCCATGAGCTCTACTGGCATGAAAACAGTTTTTTAAAAAGGAACGTATATCCAATTCTTATATACACAAGTTTAACAGGGCGTAAGGGGAAAGGCTTTAGCCAATTTGCATCGTAGTATTGCAATCCTTAACTTCATTTTTTATTCAGATGGGTCTCTAGGGGTTGTAGAGAATAAAAAAAGGATAATACACCAAAGGCATCATTTTCTGTCGTGTAAGTAGCATATTAAAATGCATATTAGAGAGATGAGGGCCGATGAGGAGGAGAAGAAGGAGAGGGAGTTTCGTTTTAGGTGGTGATATTTCCCTTTGTAAAGGCTAGTGAGATTTCTAATGGCTTTCGTAATGCGTTTTTGAACGGGATAGGGACTGAAGAGTGGGAAGGGATTTGTCTTTCTTTTACTCCGATATTTCTGTGGAGGGGAGTTATTCCTCGCATGAGCGTCAATTTCTAAGGAAAAATCGCTTCACTATAAATACCTTTCACCATTTTTTAAAAAAGAAATAAAAAGGTGAAACTTCCGCGAGTGAAGGCCTCCCCTCAACACTTCAAAACTAACTCCTCTCAATTAGTTTTTCTCCGATAATTGCCCCTGTTTCTGACTAAAAGGCCCCCGCGAGAACCCCTGTGTTAAGTGTGAAAATGCTCAATTATGATATCGCGGTTCCACCCCCTCCCCAACCACAACCTCACCCCATAGAAAAATAACCGCTCCGCGGAGTAATTATCTCTAATTTGAGGCGTCCGGCGAAATTTTATAATAGCGCCTACGATTATTCTAAAAATATTCAGACCGAGCAAATAATAGGCGCGCAGTAGCGGAAAAATCTGAAGAGGTCGCTGATTTGCTTAATAATTTTGTAAGATCTCGTATACAAAGGGATCAAAATGTTTCGATGTTTATTAAAAAATAAGCCTCTGTGATGTGAATACAAATTATTAAGAGGATACATTTTCACAGCGTGAAATGAGCGTGCAGCTGTCGACGACGGGAAGAAAAGAGACACAAGAGGGCCATACTTCTTTTTTTTTTTCGAGAGGATATTTAGGCGGCATTAAAATGTGTTTAAGAGCTACCGTTGAAGCGTGTATGGGGCTGGAATGAGGGAAACATTGTTACAAAGACAGGCAAAAGGGCCGAATGGGAAGTAATGGTGGGACTTTTTTTTTCTTTTCTTGTCGTTCTGTTGTGTGCGTCTGTGTGTCCACCCCGAAGTACAGGATTAAAGGGACAATTTGTGAAAGGGGGTGGGGCTTGTCAGAACCAATGGTTGAGCGTTGTAACCCGTTCTCTTCTCTCTCACTGTGTGACAGCTGCCTCACTTAACAATACACTAATGGTGGGCACCTCTCCACCACCCTCCCTGCAACCACGGCACATTATTGCTCTTCCGCCGTGCAACTGTTTCATTAGTCTTGTCAACCGGCAAATCCTTCCACAATCAACCTCCGAGTATTATGAACACTGCCCTTCGTCCTTCCCCTCTGGAAACCAAAGTGGATGAGTGTATAAGGCACTTCAAGTTTTCCACCACCTCAAAATCCCGCAGCGTTTTTCTCTCGCTCATTTAATTCAACAGATCAACGATATAGGGTGACAAGGAGAAAGGTTTCCATTCCACACGTACAAGCACATTGACAAAGACACTGGAAATACATGCAAATAATCCTTCCCATTACACACCCCTCTTTTCATCTTTTTATCAGTCCAAAGCGAAAAACTTGCAGAACGCTTTAGCCCCTATAGTTAAGCACACCCGCGGCGACCTCCCTTTTGTTACCGCAGCGTTGAAAACGGGGGCCCGCAAATAGGATGCAACCAATTCATTCACACTCTCATTTGGTTGCAGTTATATTGTTCTGAAAATCCACACCTGCTAGCCCTATGCACATTGCACTAAGTGAGAGAGAGAGAGAAAGAAAAAAAAATCTCTCATTTTCCACTGTCCGGTTCGATAGACCTGTCGCACAAACTTGAACAATAAAGCAGGTGCGTTTTTTAAATAAACTTGAGCGTGGGTCGTCGTTATTAGACGTTGCGGTGGCTCAAACGCGGCAAAAAAAAAGGCTGCCCATGGACTTGAATGTTTTCAGGGTCAACGTTTAACACCCTTTCCCTCACCGCTTAACAAGGAGTGGTGATCAACAGGAGCAGACCCCTCAAAGGCTTCAGAAGGACATACAGATCTCATTGTTTTGAAAATCTGGAAGCCCCCCTCCATCCGTGCCCAGTTCGCAAAAGTGCCTAGGACCTGAACCTGATAAAGACGATATCTATATTGTAAGACGAGTTGGAGTGGAGCTTGCCGTTTGAAAACAAGAAAACAACGCTTTGGAGGACTTGAAAATGGCGCCTTCAAAGTCGCCACCAAAAAAGCCACCAGCTAGTATCATTCACGGTGGGGAGGGGGCCGCAGCTGCAAGCTGTGTCACAAGGCTTATTTTCGTCGCGTGATAGCTCAGAGGAAGGCGGGTACAGCTTGCAACGATAAGATGTTCGAAGTGCGTGGCATAAATGATGAGGGTACGGCTTACGAGCCTCGACAGGCTTCGGCTTGGCTACCGGATCGTGCCCAGAGTTCGAGCCCATAAAAAACAATTGAAAAATTGCAAATTCGCGGCCATTTAACCCAAACACTTACGCATTTTCAATGATACACATATTTAGCTCCCAATGATGTAGTTTTGCGGCTATTCGTCAAGCTTTCAGCACTCTCGGTGCCACAGGCGTCCGTGGCCACTAAAATTAAAAGACCCGACGCTTGCAATTTCGCCGAAGTTGAAACTTGTAATTTTTCTGATATTGGACAATTTTGCTGATATCAGGACACTTTTGCGGAAATGAGGACCTGAAAATTGTAAATTCATTGAGGTTAAGACCCATAACCTACAATTGCGTTGATATTCATCCAGGAAAATTCAAATTTCGTGGGTATTCGTAAGAATTTTATAGCGCTTTAGGAAATGGGCAGCTTGAGTTTTCTTACCTTGAGACTTCGCGAATGTTGTCAGATATAACTTCCAATTTCGCGGAAATTTGCCTCTAAAATGTTGCAGTTTTGGGGTTGTTCGCCAGACTTCTGGCGCTGTCGCGGCCGGCTGGCCCCAGTTCCGTACATGCCCAGTAAAAAAAATCCGGAAAAATGCGATTTCGCGAAAATAAATACCAGATGCTTGCGAGTTTGCGAAAATGTATTACCTGAATTACCAGAAACTTATCAATTTCACGGATTTTTAGACCCCAAAACTTGCTATTTTCGCTGATTTCTCTGCAATTTCGTGGCTTTTGCCAGGTTCTGGGCATTGTAGGTGCCGGTTGTTCCCAGCGTGTTCTATTCCCTCACCAAAGAAAAGTAATGGGTAACATGTAATTTTGCCAATAATAACACCATAAAACTGCAATTTTGAGGATATTATTAGACCCAAAACGTACAATTTCACCGAAATTCGCTCCGAGTGCTGTAATTTCGCGGCTAATAATCAAGCGCGCCAACTATCGACTGTGGAACTGTGGTCTTCGCTCAGCCACGTAAAACGGGTATAGGCCATTTTGCTGATGTTTACTTCAATTTTGCAAGTTGTTGAATGTAGCAATTTTGCGTTGAATCGGCTCCAATGTTGCCATTCAGCGGCTTTTTGACCATAAAATTTGTTCATTGACTGACTAGTCTGCTTATTCATTCAATTTCACGTTGGTATATTAACACTCAAAATCAAAACTATTGCTTATCAATTTCACTGTTTTCCCGCCTAAAATAGTAATTTCGCGACTGCTTAAGTGTTAAATCTCGCAAATACGCTGTTTCGCGGCTATTTAGCCCAATAATGGCTTTTTACGGATATCTAAGTATTTCATCTCGAAACGCGCAAGTTTGTGGTTATTTGTCCTTTGAATCTCTACTCTATTAAGGCTGTATTTATCCTCGAAATTGGCAGTTTCACAACATTTGAAGTTCCAAGCAGACACATTTGACCGCCATTCATTGATTCCTTTTTCTGAGGTTTATGAAGAAACTTAAAATAGAGATTTTAAAGGACAAAATGTTCAGTTGTAACTTGGACAATTTGAAAGTACAAATTGATGATATCCGAGTGTCTGACTGATGTATCTCGTCTTGTCCATCGGTTTTTTTTTGGTCCAAAAATCGACAATTTTGCTTCTGAAGTTGAGGAAGTCGATTTTCCTGCCATAAAACTTGAATTTTTTACATATGCATCTCAAAACCTTCGAACCTGGCTCCAGATGTTGACTAGCCGCGTCATAAGTGGTCATACATTTCATTCGAGATTTTAAATTATAAAGCCCTTGTCTTAGGACTTTTCAAGGGATTACTCCCCCCTCACCGCACCACCCTAGTCACGCCTGTGAATTCGAGGGAGTGGGGAGGCTGAAAATGAAGAATTAAACTTTATTGAAGCTAAATACTTACTATTTTTACTTGTTTTGAGTTCCGAGAAAAAATTGCTCTCAAGGTGCGGGATTCGAACTCACGACCTCCTAGTTTCGCGCCAGGCGCTCTACCACTGAGCTAGCCTGAGAGGCTCACGCTAAGAGCGAACCCCACCAGAGAGAAACCCCCTGCCTATAAGGCAAGAGTCGTCTAAAAACCAATTAATTAATTAATTGCTGGGACATATAAAAATATTAATACTATAAAGCCTTTATTGACAATTTTGAAGGCTCGTACATCGCAGTGGCAGTTACCGACAGCCGAAAAATTCGCAGCCTGTCCGCTGTTATCAGACAGCCACGCCATTTGAAGAGGTCGTCGAGAACTGCAACAGTTCCGTCCAATCCTGACGGGATACACCGTGAGGTTTTGTTTATACCAGAAACGGACTATTCAGCTCCAAGCAACGAGCTGGGCGGGCCAGTTTTACATTTTTACCTCCTGTTTTAAACCCCCCCCCCCTCCCTTACCACCACGCCTAGAATGGGAGCGCGGAAAAATCCGTTATTGTAACTCTGAGAGAGAAAAAAAGGACATTTTCCTGTGACATTCCAATAGGGGAGGAAAATAAATGATTTTTTCTAACCCCTCCCCCATCACCGCCACTTTTGACCATCTCGCTCTATGCTCAGAAAAGTTTGTACAAGATAAACATTCAGGGCAAACCGTGTCTGACTCTGAGTTTTGCACGCACGACTTCCGACACGCTGCCACGATCCTTTGCCCCCCACCACCCACCCATTTCCCATCATACATTTATGATGGCAGTGGTAGGAGGGGAAGGCTTCCAAACTATATTTTTCATACTTTGACAGAATCTTAGAAAAAAAGTGAAAAAATCAAAGCCTGCTCTCAATAGTATTAGCATTACAAGTCACTTTTTAGCTTTTTTTTAGTCCTCCGAGCATCCTCTCCTCTGATGATGGGAAGTCGATTCCTCCTCTGTTGGCAAATGATCTTAAGAGGGATGAGGCCGGTGGTGGAGGGATGCTTTGTTGTGGTCACTTCAACGTGCGAGACGATTTATTCAACGTGATAACACGAAAAAAAAAAAAAAAAAAAAAAAAAAAAAAACTGACAGGAATAGTGGGGAGGGGGATGGTTCCGCTTATACAAGTTCAATGAATTCAAATCGATTGGTGAGTTTTTTTTCTTGCCTCCCTTGAGGGAAACAAGAGAGTTTAACGCGAAACACAATAATAAAAGGAGAGCGACTTTGCCCTTGCTATGAACACGAGGACTGGACTATTAATCCTTTTAAAAAGCGTTTAAATTTCTGGAGAGCTACAAAGAGAGAGAGAGAGAGGAAGAGAGAGACGAATGGAAAACGAGATAGAAATTTGTGAATGGACTTGTTGGATCGTATGGCGGCATTGGGGTAGGCAGACACAACTTTACTCGAAGTGAGAGAGAATGATAGAGAAAGAGAGAGAGTTGTGGAAAGAGACAAACACTACTACACAGATCTCCCCCCCTCCCACCCATACACTGTACAAATCCCGCAGTCGTCCTGCACTCACACAGACAGAAGTGGAAACAGAGCGACAACCTGTTGCACGCCGTCTGACGCATTAATCACGGAATGTCTGAGTGTGCTGGCGGGCGGGGGTCCTTTTAACCCTCCGCACCGTCAACCCACCCTTCATCACTACAAAACAATCCTAAAACTCCGGATCCCTCCCCCTTTTTTTATATGCTCCATATCACTTTGTGGGATTTTGATTTCAGTTTGAATCGCATTCATAGGATTTACCCTCGTATTGCGTGAGTTAAACCCCCCCTCGTCGTAGGCGAATGAAGTGGGACATTTCGTGCATCAATGACATTGATCTTTTTCGAAATTCCCCCGGTCGCGTCAACAGTCTGTTTTTTTGGTTAAATTAAAGGATTTATTTCAGTATTATGCGTCGTCTTCAAGGCTAAGATTATTTTTATGCAAAATACGTGAATCCAAACGAACTTGTTCTAACCTGTTTACAGGGTTTTCATCATTACGCCCATAATAAATATTTTAATTTATGTTGTCCCCTATACTAAAAATATGTCTAGACTCTAGACTTCTGTATAATATACGGGGAGGGGGATGTAATTACGACTGATTACGTACCTAACTAAATGTCACGGAAATTGCTGCAGCACCAGATCGGCCAAAATTGACAGTTTACTATTCTATGTATAATTAGTTTGAGATCACAGTAAAAGTCGTAGTTTCTCGAGATAACGACTAATTTCTGTGGAAGTAAATTTAATTTCTGAGGCTTTATTCCCCTCTTGGAGCCTACAGAGTTAGCGTCTTTAGCGAAATTTCCAAGACGAAGGAAGGCAAAATCCCTCTTTTCTGGCAAAATTGCTGAGCTACGTGTTTATGGGAAGGGACGGGGATAATTGTCCATTTTTGGACTGCGAAATCGGGTTTGAAGCCTCAGTTGACCATTTCAGGGTCGAAATGAGCGCCGTTCGAGATGCGAAATAATTTGTACTTAACACATTCCGTTGGAAATGAGCCAAAAGGTTTTCAACACGCCAGACTCACGAAAGGTTTTTGAAACCGACAAAATCGAAAAATCCACAGAGCCAAATCCGACAGAGTGAATTTTTGAATGAGCAACCTACTACAGACACGTGTCTTCTTCTCGGGCCTGACTGAAACTCCTTGGAGTTTATTGTCTAGCCATACTATTTGTACGATCGGGAAGTGGCCCGCCACGTGCAATGTCTGTTAGCCCGTACTTCAAACTTCAACTCCCCGTCAGCCGCACCCACCGGCCAAAGTGGGCACGTCCCGGTTGAGATCGAGTGGCGGTGGGGAGCCATGCAGGTGCAAGTGCCATCCGCTACGGCTGCATCCGTACGGGGTGCATCCGCTTGGCTGCGGGGATTTACCCCGCACCATCAACCCGGTCGGACATTGAGGGACCAGCCGGGAAGTTGACAGTGAACTGCGGAGCAGTCAGGTGTGTAGGGGATGTGCCAGGGAGGTTAGAGGGATATCAATGGGGTCAGATCAATCCAACTCGGCTAAGGCTACTATATAACCCGAGTACGGAAACACGCGATAACCGCCATATTTGGTCCCTCCGGTCGGTATCACTCGGGTCTTGATAAGTGTTTTCTATTCCACACGTCTCTTCATTGTCTCTCTTCAGTTCTCAAAACTCATACCATCTGATTTCTTTTTTTTTTATAAACAGTTTCATTCTTCTTTTTTATTATTATTATTAAATGGAGTGACTTCACAAGCTATAAAAAGGCGGAGGGACAAAATATGGCGGTTATCGCGTGTTTCCGTACCTGGGTTCTAAAGGTTCTCTAACTCGGCATGGAAGGCCGAATCAGAAAGTTGATGAGAGCGGGATATTAGTGTATGAGCAATCTACTGAAATGGACTTTCGAGGTAGCCAAATCCGCGTTTCTTGTAGGTGCCAAACCCGTGCAATTGAATTTTTGAAAGTCATATGCGCAAAATCGTTTTTTTTAATTATCAAAACCCCGTGAAATTGGCACTTGATACAGCCGAATCCACTAAATTGTTTTGTTTTTTTAATCGGCTTGACCTGCTCAAAAATAATCAAACCCTAAGGGCCGTGTTCAGAAACTCACCTTTACAAAGCCTTAACTAAATGAGTTGAAAAAGGTGATGGTTTATAAAAATGTGTCATCTGTTTCGAAGCGCTTAAAGGAAACGTAAAGGTTAAGGTTGGTTTCTGAATACGGCCCTAAAAATTTATTTTTGAGATACAAACGTGAAAAATTAGTGCGTTATTAATTATCGTACCCGCGAAATTGGCTCTTGTAATAGCCAAATACCCGAAAATGGGGTTTCAAGGCAGCCAAACCTGTGAAATGGCGTTTTTACGAGCCAGACCCACGATATTGATAAGACATATAACATATGTCTTATTGCAATTTATAAAATATTGCTACGTAAGAGACAAGCCCACGATTTCTCTTTGTAAGACACGCAAAATTGGGTTTTTTTGTACAATCGAGCGCCGCAAAATTGGTCGTTGCTCTCACTCAAAATCCAGGAAATTTGGTTTTTAAAACAGAGAACAGACCCCGAAAAATTGCTTTCCGTAAGAGTCAAACCCGGGAAATTTCTTTTTTACTAGTCAAACCCGAGAAATTGGAGTCTGAAAGTGCTGGATCCACGAAGTATGTGGTTTTAAAGAGCCAAATCCGCGAAATTGGTTATGTGGATGAACAAACCCCGCGAAATTTATTTCTGAATGTTTCAACAGTGCTAAATTTTGTTTTTGATGTAACAAAACCCACGACATTGTTTTTCAGGAAGCCAGCTCTGCAAAATTGGTTTTGAATGAGCTAACTACGAGAAAATTGAGATTCACTTTTCCAAGAAGCCTGACCTACTAAATTGGCTTCCCGAGGAGGGAAAAGCCACGTTTTTTTAGTTTGTTTTTTTTTGGTGAGTCAATCCTGCTCTAAGCTTCTCGAAATTTGGTTTTTCGAAGAAGCCAGACGCGATATTGCGATCTTTACAATTCAGTCAACACCATGTTACGTATTGTTTATTTATGGTGTGAAATCGGAGAAGTTGGCTTTTTTAGGGAGTGAACCCCGCAAAATTGGTTACTGATATGCTGAAAGGCTAAATCTGGTTTTCGAATGATGAGGATGAGGCACACCAGCGAATTTTTACGTGAAATTGGCGAATTGCGAATGTGAAATTGGTTCTTGAATTAGCCAAAACCGCAAAATTAGGTTAGTTTATTTCGCATGTAACTAATTCGCGAAATTTTGACTTCGAAAGTGCTCAACTCGCAGAATCACTACTTGGAGAGACCCAAAACCGTGAAATTACTTCCGTTGGTTTCATACAACCGTATGAAATTCGTATGAAATTGTCTTTCGACGTGAGCGAAACCGGCAAGATTGGGTTCTGTGAAGGGGCGAAGCGGCGAAGATGATTTTTGTACGTCCCAAATTGGTGAAATTGGGGCTTGAAGGGGTTAAATCCACGAATGGCTTGGCCAAGACCATAAAAAAACACATTAAAAAAACGTTAAAGGTGGTTTTGGGGTTTGAGAGGTGGTTTTCCGAAGATGTTTTAGCAAAAGTGACCCCGACTCCGAAAGGGGTGGGGCATGGTCCAATGATTGTGGCTGTGACCTTCTCTCTGAATCCGAGTTACACGTCAATAAGTGACGACTTATAGTAAAACGACGACAACGGGGTTTGTCCTAAAAAAAAAAAAAAAAAAAAAAAAAAAAGAGAGGAGAATATACGAGGGCCGCGACGATCTTCCATTATAAAGCGTTGCTTTTGTGCGCGTTCCTCGAATACAACTTTTAACGCGTGAAAAAGGAAATTGGATCGTATAAATTCACCTTAAAATGACACTAATGAAATTTCACGAAACACCCGGTGAGAGTCTGTAGTGATGGGGGGGAGAGGGGGAGAGACAAGGAAAGATTCGGTCTAGTACGAAAAGATTAATACGTTCCGCATGAAAACCACGGAGTCTTGAGCGATATAGTGTGTGAGCGGGGGTTGGTGGGAAAACGAGGGATTACTAAAGGACTCACTCGTATGTTATAATTAAGAGGTTTTGCGCGAGCGGGGAATCGTAGGGGGAGCTAAATCGTTAGCGGATAGAGTGGTGGGGCGTAACTACCGAGATATTTTGTACGGGCAGAAACAATCTTAAATTTAGTTGAAAATTGAAAATAACGGTTTTGTAAAATTGTAGCGTTCTCACAGTCTTCCTTTTATAAGTGAAATCGAAACCTTAGAACAAAACCCTTTACAAGAAAAATAAAAGGGGGAGTCTAAATAACAACAGAAACCCTTTTTTTGTCTTTCTCTCATTCTTTTTCTTCTTCGTGATTGAGAACCTCTTACACGTACACCTATAGTGTACTTCCTCGAGTGCGCACTTAATACACCCCCCGAACCCTTTCGCACACTCCTACATTGTGCAGTCTCAAAGATACGGGACCCACATCTTGATAGAATAACAAAAGCGTGATTTTCAAAGAACAACGAGAGAGATAAGGGTCGAACCGATATTTAATTACTCGCGGGTGCGCTTTTCGTTTTACCCTCCTCTCACCAACTGGTTTTGCGGTAGCCAGCTGATGGGGTTTCTCGCGGGAATATTCCTCACGTTCTTTTTTTTCCTGTTTCAAAATAGCGAAAAAAAAAAACCTTCTTATTGGGGGAATAAAATTCCTCGTGCGTTTTGCCCAGAGGAAGATGAATGAGCTTCCCAAAGAGTTTATCCTCCGACACTTTCTCTCTCTTTCTCTCTCTCTCTCTCTCTCTCTCTCTCTTTCTCGAAAACCAGACATCACGGCCTTTAAAAAAGCCCCAGACATACACTTCTCTCATCTTCTTAGTAATTACTAGGTGCTCAAACGGCGCGGCGTGCTGTGGCTGTGGCTAGACTTCGAGTGGAAAGGAAAGGTTGGATCGGTGGTGGGAGAGGAGTTAAATGCATTTTGTGCATTCTAACTAGCTTAAGGAGTTTTTTTTACTCGATAAAGAGAAAGAAGAAAACAGCGAAACGAGAGGACTTGAAACTGACAGCGTAACCCTTCGGGGGAGGGTAAAATTTCAAAGACGCCGGGAAAAGCTTTATACAAGAAAGGGTGTAAGAAATGGAGGGAAGAAAATTCATTCGCGGCCCCTTAATTAATTAATATCTTTTTTAAAAATAGTTCAGAGGATGAAATCGGATTTAGAAGACAAGTAGGATGAGGGGGGTGGAGGGCCGGAGAGAGTGAGAAAGAAATGAAGAGGTATCAGTTGTAACATTAAAGCTTTCTATATAAAACCCCCTCGCTTCAGACTCTAATTACCCTTTAATTCCGTTGCAGAAGAAATATTTAAAATAATCATCCCTTTTTAATTAATTATTTCCAGTCTTTTGAACTCTCTTGAGAAACACAACCATCAGTGGAGCGTGTCTCAGAAGAAGAAGAAGAAAAAAAATAAAATAAAAATTTTTCAATACACAGGAAATTATCAAGCATAAAACAATAAAGCCCTTTTTTCTGACCTGAAGGAAGTAAGGCGCATTAGGAGGGCAATCTTCTGAAGCGTCTTTTGAATATTAAAATCAATTTTCAATGGAGTATTTCATTTTTGTATATTGTTTAATTCACGATGGCAATTTGAGATGTCCCCCACTATTCCCCCTCCCCGAAATTGTAATGCCCTTTGTAATGGATTATTCTCTATGGCAAAGCATGTGTAAAAAAATATCAAAGTCAGTTTCACTCGAAGAGCTTTTACTCGGAAAGCTTTTAAGGGATGGGCGAAGAGGAGAGCAGGATGGTGGTGGGGGACTTTTGGATGATGAAAAGTCAAAATGAATTTATTATTGCTAACCTGATTGGGAGTGAATAATGAAATACGCGGAAAGATGGGAGGGGGATAGCTCAGTTCGCTGAGCCATTAGTGTCCGCGGTTTTGAACATTCTAGCGGGAATCGAAAAATCTCTCTTTCTTTTTTTGCCGAATTTAAAGGTGGGGAAACAAAGTTATCTTTTAAAAAAAAGAGTGGGGCTGATTAATTAAAACCCACATTTCTCAGAATTAAGGAACACCTTTTAAACGTCTTTTTTTTTTTTTTTTTTTTTTTTATAAAAAACAGAAAAGAAGTCCTGGGGGTCTTTCGCTCATCTCCCCCTCTATAACAGTCATTAGCTCACGAAGAAAAAAAGAGGGGAAAAAGAATGAAGGAAACATCTTTTTTTACAAGTTAATTTAAGCCCTCGCCAACCCCCTTCTCGCTAAACTTTTGTCGGATTTTATTAGGCAGGAAATCGTTTCCTACTGGGTGAGTGGGGGGTGAAGAAGAAGAAGCATCAGCGCCCCCCCCCCTATATCAGAGGAGTGCGATTCGTCAGCAATATGAGGTGGCCCTCCTCACCACCCCACCATCGCCACCCCCGCAGGGGGCAGTATCAACAGGATTGAATGAACACGAAAACAATCGTGGGTTTCAACTAATTTAATTTTTACGATTTACTAAAATGAAAATAACGCAACAACCGAACCGTTGTGTAAGTTATTAAAAGTGAATTTTATTGCCGTAATAAAAAGTACGCGCGGGCCATCCCATGAAGTTCACCGGAGGAACATATGTGATTTGTCGGTTTTATGACGATGGGTGAGGAGAAGGCCCGCGCGCAATGAGTTTTTATGGTTTAGAAGTGACGGTCTAAAGCCTACTGCACCGTCCTTCTCGTCTGAAATGTTTCGCATGTGATTAGATTTGAGTATAGACGAAACAGTGATGTGATTGAAAGAGAGAGACAGATTGAGTGAGGGAGGGTGAGCCTACGAGGTTGTTTCTGATTTAATAGGGAAGGGAATACTCGCCAATTATTACCGAGATATGTGAAGATGGTGCATGGTGGGTTGGGAACGGAGTTGGCCTGTTAAGGTTTTTTACGATTTCTAACGAAAATCGGTTTTATTGGTGGGGACCGTATACATCCTTCAATCTGATGCCTCGTTAGGTTCGTAATCCCGAATTTAAAACGGAGAGTAACATAATGTTTGGTGTGTAAGCGTGTGCGTCATGACTGGTCTCGTCTTCCCCCGGACCTCTGAATACACCCCCCCCCCCTAACATATTTACCATCAATGCCAATAATCATGCGTCTTGGGCTGCCCATCCACAATTCGTTTCAACCTCGTGGTGAGCCACTGCAGTGGGCTAAAGGTCTGGCGAGCAACGTGTAGCGCAACTGGGAGACCATGCCACACATCTTCACCTGTTTAGGCCACATTTCCGAAAACAAAACTTCCCATAATTATCTTTGACGAGAAACACCGTGAACGGTTTCCCCACCCACCAGTCGATCGAGTGCTGCATCCCCACCCATTGTGGCTCAAGCTATCCTCGCTTCTTGATGCGTGGAATGCGGTTTTATGACAGTGGTGATGGGGTGTCTGTTTTCGCGATTATTGTGACCCTACAATCGCATAAAACCAAAAAAGCTTTAAACAAGGTGATTTGTCCACTTTTCTTCACTTGACGATTGTGGGATTTTCGTTCCATCCGACCTGGAGAACAGAAACTGATGCAGGTGCTCTTCAGTGTATGTATAGGTATTCAATTCAGCTAACAATAATTCGAATTGCATAATTTGTGGCTTCTGGTTATAATCCATTTCTTTTGGGTTAGCCCAGTTGCTGCATTGTTGCAGTCATGAACATCGAGACTGTGTGAACCATGTCAAGGGCTCACCAGAGAGCGCGTTAAGCCATTCAAAGGGGCCGACCAAAACGGCACATCCGAAAATGGAAAAACGCTCAGGATTCCCCGTGTCGAGAAACTATCGGTTTCGTTCTATTTTAAATTTTACTTATTGTTGTCAAAACCCCTAAGGGGTCAAGTTAAGAGAATGCGATTTTTGAGGGCCAAAACGTCTTTTCATTGTCGTTTGGTTTTGGGCAATATTTCTCGACTACAAGTTGAAGTCCACGTGCGCCGTTTTCAGTGAAAGTTTACCGCTGCAAGTCCTCGGCTAAAATCGAGAAAAAGCGGTAATTTGCCGCTAAAGTAGAGCGTTATCACTCCAAACTGTGATATCTGGATCTGGAGGCAACTTCGTGCATTGTATAATTGAGAAAAATCACTACTTGTTATTCTGGAAGCTATAATTAACTGCTAAAATTAAGAATATTATACCCTGGTGGAAAAATTTAGCAGAAAACGGACATAAATGCGACGTATGTTATGCCCTAACACCAGAATACAGTCAGTAATTCTGGGCAGAAAGGTCACGATTGTGTAACGCGGTTGAAGGCTGGGGGAAGGGTTAAAGTTGAGAAAAGTGCTAATATGCAATTCTTTTAGAAAGGCCAAGGTAAAAATTATGCGGACAAGCGTAAATAAACAGTAGGGGCCTAAGCCGATTCTACTTCTTGGGTCTTGTATGTGTCGCATACTGATGCCCTTAAATGGTAATTTTACCCCTGCGGCTCTTCCTGGAATCGTGGACCACACCTACTTAACATCCCGACCCTATATCTTCTCCTGTTGGAACGTTTTGACTCCCTTGCAGCCATGCAGATATTGAATGTGTGTGACTAGCCGCCCAGGCCGTTCGCGCCTTGGGGCCTTGTGGAATGCGTTTATATAGCCTCGAAATGAATAATGTCGTTGTCAGTCTTGTGGCTATTCATTTCGGGATGTATAAATAAAAAACTGCAACCGTCGCTCAGCGTGAAGAAGCATCGTTGTTGCCATCTAATTATCTGATTAACATATTTTTAAGACACGCGCGCTCCTACCAAACCTTCGCTCCGTTAATTAATTTACCTTTTTTCTAATCCGAACTACTTCTGTCTCCGAAAAAAACAACCCTAAAACACCTGCCGTTTAAGGAATAGGTTTAATTTCATTTTTTTATTTTCAACCCTTTCCCTCGTTAATTTATTATATTACTGTCAGTAAATCATAATTTACGAGCCTTTGCCTCACTATCTCTTCTCCCATCCACACCACCACCACCGTCTTCCACGTCATTGGGTTCCAAGTGCAGATTTTTTTTTTTTTTTTTTTTTTTTTTTTTTACAACCGATAGCCTCGCGCGTTCATTAAAAGCGAGGTGTGTACAGGGCACCTCAATCCCAGCACGCATCAGTCCAATTCCCCCCTCCCCCACCATGGCCAACCGTAGTTTAAAAAAAGAAAGAAGTAAACGAACCTGGAAAATTGGATGAATTATGTTGGAAGGGGTATGATAAGGGGTATACATATAATCCCTCGAAATGCGGTGCGGATAATAAAGGGACATTCTTCTTAAATTTGACACCCCCAACTTCTAGAAGTTAAGATGAAGGGATTTTCGGGGGGAGGGGGTAGTAACTTTTGAAATAACAAAAATTCCTAAGTGTTTTCTTTAATGAGATATGAGCTTTTTGGAAAGCATGAGTGAGAGAAAGGGGGGGATTCTTTTATTATTACTTTAAGCTAAAAGAGAAAATGTTTATGAGGTTGAGGAAGTATGGGGCCTTTTTTGGGAATGGTTGGTCGGAGGAGGGGTGTTAGGGGATGCAAGAGTTTTAATGGTCGGTTAAATTATTGCTTTGTGACTGGTGGCCGGGTTTAAAACGGTGTTAAAGTCGTTGTAATTAGACCGCGAAAACAAGGGGGGAAGCGAGTAAGAAATCCTAAGAAGAAGAAGAAGAAGCAGAAGGAGAAGAAGGGCGTCACAATTAGAAAAGCCTAGTGACACCCCCGCCCTGTGCTTCTTCCAATGGAACAATAAAGCCTGCGTAAATTATCAGAAAAGGGGGGAAGAAAAGGCGATGCATTTGTTCTCCGTTCTGGGTGTCTGCGTCCCCTCCTCATCCTTGGTGATGGGGGTGAAGTGGCGGCGAAGGACTATGAAATAAGACGGTCGGGCAACATTTTAATAAGCCCTAGGGAGCTTTAGAGCTTTCTTGTAAAAGGGCCCGAGATGGTGCAGAGGGTTGAGGAGAAGGAGTGAAAGAGAGAGGTTGAAGCTTTCGGGAGGTATAACTCAAGGAAGAGAGTTGTACAACTTCGAAAACCCAACAGCATTACACAAGAGTTATGTTTTAATAACGCAAACCACCTCCCCTCCGCCTAACCTCGGAACACAGAACTTGAACTCCTCATATCATCTTCTTGTAAAAGGTCTCCCACTCTTTCACCGTCACAAAAGAGCCGTATACACCCTTTTAAAGAGGGAAGAAAAGGGATTTCCCTTGATTTTTACTTAGCTCACCTCATTCCCCCTCCCAACACAGTAACACCGTTCATTCGAATTGAGATTTCACTTAAATTTTCTTGACTTGATTAGTACCCCCGCTCCTCACCCTGGCAGCCAACGCTTCGGGACCGTCGCGTATAATGAAAACGAGCTACTGACATTTGCATGGAAATGCTTGTGTGAATGTTATCAGAGAGCTTTTGTTGTCTCCTTTTAATTGTGTCAACAACTATAACAGGGCGGATATTACCAAGTCGTTTTTCTGTCGTCCGTTTTAAGTAAAATCCACGAAGAGAAAATCTCTTGTTTTTAAGCCTCCCTGCCACCCCGCGCTACACACCACGCAGTAGGTAAGGTAACTAGCTCGTTAAAAAATTGAAAATATACAGAGGAAGAGCTCGGAAAAAATATAGTACCGATTCTATTAAAGAAAGTAAAAACGGGGCACTTCCACGCACTCTGAATTTCTCAGTCTTCTCGAGAACATTTTTTTGAAAAGACGAATGTAACGGCAAGGGCCAAGGGGCCGTGAGCGGTGCTTGAAGAGGCCAGAAATGTTTGTTGTCCGGCCAGAAATGTATGTTTCCAGGCGATTTTCTTTCGTTTCGGCCAATTTTCTCGATTCCAGAGCGGCCGCCTGCACGGTCGACATAAGTGGAGGCTCTTTCATGATGGACTACTTCATCAGGGCTGTCATTCGTCATTCGTGTGAACACAGAAAATGTTGACAACCACGTTCAACACGAATCAAGGGGGACGGAGGTACCAAATTTCACCATCAGGTCTAATTCGAGAACGCCTTTCTCGATGAGAAACAAAATTTTGCAATGTTGGGCCATTCAAAACCAATTTCGTGGGAACGGCACGCCACAAAAAACTATTTAGTGGGTTCTGCCACCTCGAAAAACCAATTTAGTTGAACCCGGCGGGCACCTTCAAGAATGAAATTTTAAGGAGTTGGCTAATAAAAACACAATTTCGAAGAGCTGGCTTCTTGTGAAAAAAAAAAAAAAAAAACGATTCGGCGGGTTCCGCTCCCTCAAAATGACAATTTGATGGAGACGGCGCGGCTTCAAAAATAAAAAATAAATATGGAGTTGGTGGCTCCTATTTCACGGGTTTGGGTTCCCTCAAGACAAAATTGTTGGCGGCTCAACAAAAACCAATTTTGTTGGGCTGGCTCAGCGGAAAAAGCAATGCCGTCAAAAACAAAATTTCGGGCTGTTGACCCAATCAAAAAATTATTTTGTGGGGTTAATTGACTCATTCAAATAACCAACTTTGTTAACGGAGCAGCTCAGTTCATGGACAAATGAGATGGGGAGGGGGAACTATCGCGTTTAAAACTACTGTTTAATAAGATAACACATGCCTGAGAAAAAAAAAGTGGTAAAATTGCCTGTTTCCTTCAATTTTTACCAAGCTCTTATAAACTCACCGATGTCTTTGGCTCCGGTTGGTGGGAGGGGGTGGGCTGCATAGTTTTAAAATGCAAAACAGACGCTTTATTTGCAACAAAGATATAAAGTAAATTAAACGCTTTTAAATTAAAGTGCCGTATTAATTAAAATCTGACCGTCGTTTTCTCTCTCACACATTTCATATATATGAAACTTATAATGATTGTAATTAACCTGTCAGCTCTTCACATTTTCGCCCAACCCAATAAAGTTTCTGAATCTTTTTTTTAAATTCTAATTATGAAATGCATGCCAACAATTAGGTCCACTTTTCTCGAAAAATAGCGAATTTGTAGGGAATATGAGGCTTTGTTTGATGCAAGTGGGGTGCTCGATAAATTTGAAGGACGCCTTTTAAGTAAATAAACAAAAAATACCCCCCCCCCCCAAGTGGGATTTACTAGACATTACAAAGCGAGATCTTTACCAGATTAAAATGTTCTTTTTTCTTCATCTTGATCTTTAAAAAGGCCTTCTTTGGACAAGGAGGGGAAGGGAAGCCACTCGACTATGGTATGACAGAAAGCATCAGGCCGTGTGTGGGTCAGGGTCGGGGAGGGTAAAGGAAACTCTCCCCCGTCTTTGGTGGGAGAATCCTAGCCCTAAAATGATAATTAAACATTTTTCGAGTAATGGACTGGTAGGCGCCGCTGATTCCCTCCCCCCGCACCGCTACGATATCATCCACGCTAACAAAAGACAATAGGCGAAGTATAAGCAACGGTAATGAAATAGCAAGATGATCATTTTTCATGTCTCTTTTTGTACCTGAAAAACGTTTTTTTTTTCTTCTTCTTCTCAAAGTTGAAAGTTTGATCAATTTTTGTATCTACAGTGGCGTGGGAGTGTGTGTGTATGGGGGGGGGGGTCTCCTTTTCGAATGACGAAGCGCAAAAGTAAAATTAATAGAAAATTTTAGGTTCAAGTTTGTTTCAAGATAACCTTTCTAATCGTTTGGGGGTAAACGTTAAGTTACCAGACGTAAGTCCTTACCCCTCCCCTCTTCGAAACCCTGTCGCAGGATAACTCTTTTAAACATCAGGAAAATTATGGGAAAGTAACGAGGATGCGTGCAAAAGCAATTAACTTGTAAAAAACGAGGCGTTCACGCACCCTTTGACATCGAGCTAAAAAAAAACCGTGGAATCAAAGCGCGAGATAAAAACAATTAAAACGCTCTTTTTTTGTGTGTGTGAGAGTGTGCGGCTGAGTGAGTGCGTGTGACAGCGATAATCTCTTCCTCCTTCTACACTCTGGCTTCTTTGAGTAAATCGTGCGAATTAGTGCGACGGCAATGTCAAATGGTTTTAAAGTCAGTGTTTTATAAAGGGAGAGAGACTATTCAGTGTGACTCAGTCGAGTCTTTAATGGATGGGTTGTGAACGCGAGAAGGATGAGAGAAGTGAGTTAGACAAATGTAAACCTCCCCTCCTCCCTCTTTTCTGTTTCAAGTTTGGAGTTTCCCTAGCGAAAGGGATGGTGTGGTGTTATAAGGGAGAAGCCCGGGGAGGTTCTCTAATTAATGTTGTGTAGCGTACCCTGTTTACCAGTTCATTAGATGCAGAGTTGTACACAATCTACCATGTAATAGTCGGTCGGTTTGATGATGCAGGGGAGAATCGCGGAAGAAGAAGAAAAAAAGGCGTGGCAAAGAGAGACAGAGTGAGAGAGAGAAAAGCCTACTTGAACGCTTTATAGAAAAAACCCTTCTCTTATTTTGGCTCAATCGTATGAAAGCTACTGTGCCAAATAGCAGCTTAGCGCACGAGAAATAAGAAAAAAAAACTAAGTGGAACCGCTTACAGCCATCTACTTGGCATATTAAACCCCGAGATAAACACGAACAATGGCTAATTAACGAGGGATCTGTTTTTTAATGACAATCACAGAAAGAACTGAGATTTCAAGGTTCCCCCCCGTCAGAGGTTTAATAACCGGGACGCAAGCGTGACTTTTTTGTGATGGCTTGTCTCAATGCGTCACTTCAACCTTTTTAAGGTTCAGATCTGGATAAAAATAAATTTAAACGTTATTTTTTTCTCTCTTTCTCTTCTCTTATCTAATTAAATAGTTCCCACCTTTTTCTTTCTGGCCGCCTAATTATAATAATTACGAGCTATATGAATGGGTGAGGGGCGGGGAGAATTTCACGAAATGGCATCCCTCAGCTTCTGCTGAACATGCCAACCGTGAATGTCATTCAAGAGTAACCTCTCTGAAAGGAAAAAGTAATGGGGGAATTGGCGGAAGGGAGGAGATTATAATTATAGGAAAATGATGATAACTATACGAAAAAAACTTGACTTTTCAAAATATATAAACATATATATGAATAAATCAGAGGCGCACGCGATGCGTTACTTCTTCCCCCGCGTATATTTATTTAGAAATGGCAAGCTAATTCTACATTATTTTATTTTATTTCCGGTCAGTTAATGAAACGCTTGAAGAGGCTGGAGCCTCCATGCTTCAACCCTCACAGTACTGACAGTTTTTTTTCTCCAAAACCTTATCAATAAAATAAAATTCGAAATCAGAATGCCGTTAAAGAGCGCCTTTCATCACTCAGACCATTGATAAGTAAGGCAAAAAAAAAACACCTTGAAAGTAGTTGCATGCATTCCAATAAAAGGCATAAGCTTTTAGGTAACAGAGGCCTCTCCAGCCAAAAACCGAGAAACCCCCGAGGGGGTGGAAATTGTAACGCATTAACGAGATAAAAAAAAGAATGACACGGATTTTGAGAGGATAGGACAATGTTGAGGTGCTCACCTGAGGGATTAAACGATTTTTTTTTTGCCTATAGAAGTAAAAAGGGAAAAGCCGCCTATTTCATTATTTGGGCCGGGGCGCTTCTTCACGCCCCATACACCAGGAGACACCTTTTACAAGAAGATTACTCCCCATCCTCACCACCCTCCACCCCAAACCTATAAAACTCGGGGGCCTAGAAGAGCGAATGAATTTAAAAAGCTACTGTGTGAGAGTGTGTTAAAAAAAAAGGTTTTTCAAGATGCTTCCCACAGATTCGCACTTTGTAGCGCAAAAATCCTGTGAAGTGTTTATATCGCACTCTTTTGAGTGCACCTTAAAAGGTGAGACTTATCACTTCGTTTTTCGAGAGCATCGGAATGAAGTAATTTACAACTGCCTAAGGTACGGGAGGACCTTTTATTTCTTTCCAGGGAAGGAGGGGAAGGGGTCGTACATTTTGATCGTCCGCGCCACTGTGTGTCGTTCCTTTAAATGCGCTTGAGGGCAAACGCTCGGAAACTATAGAAATTATTAAAGAGTAACTCCAAATTCTGCACCATCACCCGGGTCAGTTTCGCCTGACCCTCCCCCCTCCTCTACATAAGCATCAACAATTCTGCTGTCAATTGCGACAGCTTGCCCACAGAAACGCAGAAAATTTAGCATCAAAATCTATCTAAATCGACGCACAAACTTGTGTGGCAAAGAAATTAGTCTTGACATGGCAGGGGCTAAATTCCTGCTTTAAAGGTCACCGTTTGGGATGAAATTGTCTTATTGTAGGGGACAAATTACCGTTTCTGTTAGG
The DNA here is from genome assembly GCA_038030265.1 of Corythucha ciliata. Lineage (NCBI taxonomy): Eukaryota > Metazoa > Arthropoda > Insecta > Hemiptera > Tingidae > Corythucha > Corythucha ciliata. The sequence goes on from CM075943.1 coordinate 28,365,711, forward strand.
GGGTTTTGTTGACAAGTGGTCGTTTTTGTCCGTTATAGAGAAGCAAAATTTTTAAATTTATGGGAAGGAAAAAATGAAGTTTGAAAGGATAATTTCAGCAATAGTTGATCTTGTGTGGTTATAGAGCTCTTTGTGCTTATATAGAGCTTAATTTTTATCCATTCTCACCCATTTTTACACAGATATTTTCGCTGATTTTAACTATTTTTTAAAGCTCACTATTACCCATTTTTACTCAATTTACTTGAATTTATTAGAAGACCTTTTCAACGGACAAATGGGATTACTCCCCCCTCACCACACTACCCTAGTCACAACTGTGAATTCCAGGGAGTGGGGAGGCTGAAATAAAGAAATGAATCTTGATAATTATTAAATACTTACTATTTTTTACTAGTTTTGAGTTCCGAGAAAAAATTGCTCCCCAGGTGGGCTTCGAACCCACGACCTCCTGGTTTCGCGGCAGGTGCTCTAACCAACTGAGCTACCCGGGAGTCCACTCAAAGAGCGAATACACCCAGGAGAAATCCCCTCCCGGAACTCAAACTGCACCTATCGGGTCAGTGCCTGCCGCGAAACCAGGAGGTCGTGGGTCGAAGCCCACATGGGGATCAATTTTTTCTTGGAACTCAAAACAAGTAAAAAATAGTATGTATTTAATTTTCAAGATTAATTTCTTTATTTCAGCCTCCCCACTCCCTGGAATTCACAGTTGTGACTATGGTAGTGTGGTGAGGGGGGAGTAATCCCATATTTGTACGTAGAAAGGGTCTTCTAAGAAGGAGGGCCATTGTTTCTCGAAACTCTAGGCGTTTCTCCTGATCGGTAAACCACACCGAATTCAGATCAGGAGAAACGCATAGAGTTTCGAGAAACAATGGCCATGGGTGGGGTTTGGCTATGTTCATTCCTCTTTTTGCGTCTCCCAAGGCGTCCCCGTGGTGCAATTGGTAGCGCACTGGACTAGCATTCCAGAGGTTACGGGTTAAAATCCCGCCGGCGAGCCCATTTTTTCTCGAAGCTCGAAATGTGTTAGGCTTTGCCTTCCCGAGTCGTACTGGTGACAACAGTTAATTAATTTACCTCTTTAATTCCTCCCATGTTTATACTCATGTTCACCCATTTCACTTAATTTTTACTTGATTTCAGTAGCCTAAATAACTAGTTTCAGTGTTAGGTTATCAGCTTTCGGTCCTTGTGAGTAATTGGGAAGCAAAATTGCCAACCTGATCTCAGGAGAGGGTCTCATTCAGTTCCGTTTGCTGGGAATCGTATCCATTTGTCATTTTCTGAAATGTAATTACCACCTGACGCCCTCATAAACCTCGTTCAGCTATATACAAAATCGGGCAACTTTTTGAAAAAAAAGTGCACTAAAAATTGAGATTTTCTGGCGTATATGTCCAACATTTAAAATTGGACAACTCCGCGTATCTTACGGGCTTCTTGATCCGGTGAATTCCAAAACTACGACGGATTTATTTTCAGACGATACCCTATAGGAATTCTAAGGGGTTCTGCCAGTCTGCCCGCATTTTCGGCTGCTTGGGCAGTGGGCACCAAGATCTTCTGGCCCCCACGAAATGGTGCAGCCCGAGAGTGAGCTCTATTTCAGCGTGGATTCCGTTACGCGAGGGGGTGTTATTTGGGTAACCACGGGGAGATTTCGTAATGTAGAGGGCCAAGAGAAGACGAATTGGTTGGGTGACGGGTGGCCCCAAAAGCGCTGTGTGGGCTTCAATCCAGGCTGAGTCACTGCTTGGTTCGGCGATGAGTCCCAGTTTAGCGGAAATCTTCAAATTTTGCAGCCCTTCTGACAATGAGACCATTTTTTACGTTCCCTGAACGCTAAAACTAAAACAAACAAAATTGCTCATTTGACGTTTGAAACGAGAGAGACCATTCAACTTATTTGTCTACACCACACACATATCTGGTGTCTTTCCCTTCACCCCCCCCCCCCGTGGTACACATACTCACCCCTTTGTTGATTTAAAGGATCACACAAGCTCCAAGTTTCAACAATGAAAAACCCAGAGGGGTGAAACTGTATTATTTTTCTCGATCTAGCCCCCTCCCATCACCAGCACTCACATCCAACAAGGGTGAAGAAGGGTTTGATTCGTAAGATTTTATAAAATAAACTGGCTTGAACCATTCATCGGGCTATCGGGTTGCACTCTTTTTGTTATTGAGCTGTCATGCATCTGTCGACTGCTTTTTTTTTTTTAGATGATGCGTTCTCAATATATGACTTGGGGGTCGTTTGAAACAGATTACAATAACAGTAAAGCCTTGTATTTTTTAAAATGTTGTTTATAAGAAACATGAGCGATTGAAACTGTTCTTTTTTTAGATTGTAACGGTGGGTGAGCGGGGGTTCAGAAGGGGTGGTATATAGCAAGGCATGCACAGTAAAAATCTGCGAGCCAACTTTCGAAGGGCTGAAACGGATACTTTGAATTTTTCTTATTAATTTCCAGCCGTCATTGTTATTTGATTTTTTTATAAGGATTCATTCCACCACCCAGTTTTATATAACCCGTCACGTGTGTAATCAAATCACTTTCAACTCATCCTTTTATTTGCGAAACACTCATTTTAAATTGACGAGAGTGCGGAGCGGGTGTGAAAGAGAGAACTGTGGGGCTTGTACGCGTGAGTTTATACAGGAAACGGAGCGAATGTGCACTTGTTTACTTTCTTCCAAGACCCAAGTTTCAAACCTAACAGCCATCCCTTCTGTGCGGGGGTTGAAAAAAAGAAGGCTTTCACAGACACAACAAACTTGAATTAAAATCGAATATTTTTGTGAGCTTCGTTTACCCAATAAAGAGAATAAGGTAAGCGACCGTGTTGAATTTAGTTTTCCCCATTCACCCTTCACCCACTCACCTTCACCAGTAGAACCATCTCGCCGAAAAAAAGCAATCTTCTTGATAAATAAGAAAGAGTGTTATCGGTTTGTGTTTATCTCGGCATATAATGAAATGACACAAGCCGAGCTTACAAAGCTTTTAGCTTTTAACCCCTCACGTTTTTTTAGGGGATGGTCGGGGGTTGGCCGGGTGGAACATGTGCTCAAGTGTTCAACGTCAAAAGTTTTTTTCGTTCCTTAAACCCTCCCATCCACCCCCTCTTCCTAACCGGTTGTACAAAGGTATTTCGTTATTTATGAAATAATACGATTGATTCTACCCCTCGCCACCCTCCTCATCTTTCAAAACAACTTACAGTTGGCCATCAAGACAGATCCAACTTGACTCTCACGTTCTCTCCCTATCTCTAACTAGTCGTTCTGTCATTTTTTTAAATTGTTGTCGGACACAAAAAACACTAAGTTTGATTATGGGGGACATTGAACCAAAGAATTGTGTAGACCGAGCAAAAGCAATAACGCCAGTACGTATCTTTCTCTGATTACAATGGACTGGTCCCTGGGTTTTGCCATTGTTAATGAGTAAATAGAGATGAAGACACAATGGACCTGTGCGCTGTCTTTCGAGCGAGATGAAATACAAATCCCAAGTGATTATAATTCAAAAAAGAAAAAAAATAAAAGGCTCGCATTGTTTTTTCGAGTTCGATATTTGTATAATGATTAACCATGCATACCTGTCAGTTTAAAGAAGGCTCATTTCAAATCACGTTGTTGTTTTATTTTCTTTCTTTCTTTTGGAAGAGGAAATATCCTGAGAGAATCAAATAGCTCCAGGGCGAAGAAGATAAAAATTAAATGTTTCGCTTGCTTCAGTACTATCGCAATGCAGATATCCCCCTCCCCACCCTTTAAAATCATTCTTTTACCCACAAGTAGTTGCCCCAAGGCAAATCATCCTTCGGTATTGTCCGAATGCAATGAGGATTTTTTTTTTTTATAATTTAGCATTGTTCATTTTTTAAAAAGCGATGATGGTTCCCCCCCTTATTTTTTTGTGGAGGGTTAGATGTTTTCATTCGTACTCATTACCATTTTTTCATGAATATAAATTTTTATCGTCATACCGCAGGGGGTTAATTTTTTTTTGCGTTTTATTGCATCCATTAAGTTCCCACCCCCACCATCCACCACACCTTCACGTTAGAGTTCGCCTTTTTTATTTTCTCAAAGGCACGCGCCCTAAAGGAGTTCACCCCGCACGTTTAGTGTCGCGTCTTTTGCTCGGTCGTCTGTGATGATATTATTGCGCGATATCGTAGCGAAGCGAAAGGCTTGAAAACCCCTTTTGTCTCCGCGTTATTGCTTTCCAAACAGCATAAGATTACTTTGTCGCGATCTCAACGGGAGTGAAGTAGTGAACAAGGGTGGAACGGTGCGGGATGGCTTTTGAAAGGATTGGACGGTGATGATGACTATGGGAGGGGAATAGATGAGAGGGGGTTAAGTGAAAAAACGTAAATGTGTAAAAATGCACTTTGCTCGACGCTAGGCGGTGAATTCCAAAACTCGCTTCTAGCATTTTAAAATAATTCCATAGGTGGCAATGTTTCTGACGGATTTTCTAGCTCTCTAGCAGTTGAGGTAGTGAAGATGAAATAAAACTCGCTTCTTTTTCGCGGGTTAGGCTCCATGAAAAACGTAATTTCATTGGTTTCGCTCATTTAAGACTTATCTGCGGTCATCTAAAAGAGAGAGAGAGAGAGAGAGAGAGAGAGATTTATTAGGCTTCCAGGGTACAACGGCAACAAACAATGACCCTAGGGCTGGGCCCTCTTGGGTCGTTTAAAGGCTAAACATAATAAAGCCGGAAAATGACGATCAGTAATAAAACAATAATAAAATTAGATTAAATGAATGAAAATATATAAATTATCCCATTAAAATATCATCAATATTAAATGTTCATGTTCAATCACTAAAATAAATTAATTCGTTATCACAAAATTTTAAAAAAGTTGAGCAAAATGCAATGACTAGATAGTTAATGATGGGGAGGGGGCATGAGGGAAAAGGAAAGGGAAAAGGAAGAAGGACATGGCACGGCCTTATTCCTCTCTTAACGTGAGACAGAATGAGTAATATCTCTCCCGAAATTTATTAAAACATCTGGTTCTCTTAATGTTTTCCGGTATCCCGTTCCAAACACAGACAGATTGAACTCCAAATCCCACACCAAGGACTGACGTACGATGCTGAGGAACCACAAGGCTGCTCCCACCAGACCTGCCGACTCGGCCAAAATCAGCTCTGGCGACGAAGCCCTCACAGAGGTACCGAGGCTTCCTCAAGCAAAACATCTTGTACAGAAAGCAGCCCAGCAAGAAGGTTCGGCGCTGAGAGGGCTTAAGCCACCCCAGGCGGGTATAGTAAGGGGTCACGTGGGTGTCAAGACTGAGGTCAAAAATGTACCGAATACAAGCATTGAGCGTCCGGTACAACAGCAAATCCAATTCGCTCGACAGACGATAAAAAGCCAAGCATCCATAATCGAAAATAGGCAAAATAAGAGACCGAACAAGATCACGACGGGCCGACCTGGACAGAAAATCACGGATAGTCTGAAGCTGAACCAAACTACGAAAAGTCCGCCTCGAAACATCACTAACGTGCTCCCTCCAGGACAACGTTGAATCCAAGGTAACGCCCAGCAACCTGACGCTCTCCATCCAAGGTATAGAGACCTCCCCCAACATTAACCGAGGCAAATCCCTCCTCCTGAGCATGTTCATATACCTCGAAGAGCCAAATATGATAGCCTTGGTTTTACCTTCATTCAAGGTCATTTTGTGGGCAGCTGCCCAATCCAGCAAGGCATTAATGTCCCCCTGCACCTTTGAAATAGCACTAACAGCTTCGGCTGGCTCAAAAGAAAAATAAATTACGAGATCGTCAGCGAAGAGGTGGTAACGACAATGGGTCAAACAATCGGAAATTCCGATAAGGTAGATGGCGAAGAGCAGAGGCCCCAAAACCGATCCCTGTGGAACGAACAACGAAATCGGGCGGAAGTCCGAGGCCGAACTCGGGCGGGGGACCTTTGCCAAAGGGCGAACCTTCGCCACCCTCCAAGCTTTGGGATACTCACCTCCCTGAAGCGACCAATTGAACAAGTGGACAAGAACAGGCAAAAGCTCGGTGGAAAATCTTTTAATGAACAATATACCCACCTCATCTATCCCCTTAGCATCGGACCTCGAGAGCCGCATTGAATCGACCACGTCGTCAACCGACACATCTCCGAAGAAGAAACGACTGTCATCAAACTCGAACGAAGGAATAGGAGGGAAAGCACTAGACGGCTCGGAGCCGGAAGACACAAAATACCGATTAATTACATCAACCGAGCACGGAAGGGAGGTCATTCCACCACGGGCCTTTCCCACACCCAACTCCCGGAGGCGCCTCCACTTTTCTCTCTGACCACCGCCATCCGCGAAAAGCCCCGCGAAAAAAACACGCTTACCATCCCGAATCAACTGGACCACCTCGTTCCTCACTCGCCGATACCGATCCCTCACATCAGCCAAATCATTTCGACGAAGTGATCTCCGCAGTCTCTCGCGAGCCTTAATTTTCTCTCGTATAGCTGTCGTAATCCAAGGAGAGGCAGACTTACGCCCACCTGCTCTCTTGAAAGGGACGTACGAATCAATGAGCGAGCGCAGTTTCCGGGCAAACAGGTCAACCTTATCGTCCAAAGTCTCCAGGGAAATCAAATCCGCCCAATCATCCCCATCAAGCGCCTCATGAATCGCTCCCCAGTTCGCCCGAGACCAATTTCTGACAAAACCGCGACTCTCACCGGAGGCCCCCCAGCTATCGCTCACAAACGGAAAGGAAAAATACAAGAAATCATGGTCAGAGATAGCAGGCAAACGAACTTGACCAAAACCATCACCATCGAGAACGAGAGTGTCCGGAACAGCAACAAAATCCAGAAGTGACTCACCATTATAAAAACGGTATGTCGGGTTAAAAGGAAGTACACTCATGTTAACCGTGCTAAGCAGTCGCGTGAAATAAACAAGGTCAGGAGAATGTGTCATAAAGTTCACATTGGCGTCTCCAAGGAGAATAACATTCCGAAAACGAGGCACCACTGATTACTTTGTCGCGATCTCAACGGGAGTGAAGTAGTGAACAAGGGTGGAACGGTGCGGGATGGCTTTTGAAAGGATTGGACGGTGATGATGACTATGGGAGGGGAATAGATGAGAGGGGGTTAAGTGAAAAAACGTAAATGTGTAAAAATGCACTTTGCTCGACGCTAGGCGGTGAATTCCAAAACTCGCTTCTAGCATTTTAAAATAATTCCATAGGTGGCAATGTTTCTGACGGATTTTCTAGCTCTCTAGCAGTTGAGGTAGTGAAGATGAAATAAAACTCGCTTCTTTTTCGCGGGTTAGGCTCCATGAAAAACGTAATTTCATTGGTTTCGCTCATTTAAGACTTATCTGCGGTCATCTAAAAGAGAGAGAGAGAGAGAGAGAGAGAGCAAGAGAAATGCTGCCAAAGAAAGCGCTGACTGTGTGATTGCTGCCGGGAGCACCTGCCCCCCTTGAAAAAATGAAAGTTTCCGTATGAACGTTGGTTTCAGCCGATTATCTCGCCACCAGAGCTGTTCTGTGAGTTTACCTGGCACATCGAGAATTTGATGATTATTTTGCCCAAAACCGACTGGATTATTTGTTGAGAGGCTCAGGCAGCTCTGTAGCCTCACATAAACTTTCAATAAACGATTCCTACCCCCCCCCCTGCCATAACAGGTTAGCCCGTGAACCAAGTTGAGTATCGCAGTTTTTGTAGCCTCCAGAGTGGCTCAACAAGGTTCGCATGCGTCGAGACGACTCGAGAGCCTTCCTAGGACTCGCCGTCGTCGTAGTGGCCTCTGAAAACAGGCCAAAGCGGCCTGGAATCACGGAAAGGACCCATTCAACGGCTTTCACGATCCGATTTTTCTGACCCCCCCCCCCCAATACGCGATTTTGGTAGTCCGGGAAACCTCAAAATACGCCGTTTCTTCCAGTTTAGAATATTATGGTAATTTTCACGGAAATGGTGGAAAGGAAGGTCGAATGACGCTGTGTGTGTATGTGTGTGAGCCGATTTGAGCCTTATGCTGTCCGCACGGTGCTCAATGAAGAAATGATGGCGATCCGGCGAGTTTTCAAGGTGGTTGAGACAGGGCCGTGGAGAGAATATTCGGGCCCAGAGCTGGAACTCAACGGAGCCCTTTCACATTTGAGATAGGCCTTTGGGGCCTTTGAGAGGGGAATCATAGCGAAAAATACTAATTATTCGATTAAATTGGTTGGGAAAGGGGTCGGTGAGAATGAGAGGGCTTATACCGATTGTTATTTTTTATATCATTAGAAGAAAAACCAACAGCAGCGTTCCCACCCCACAACCCACCGCAGGCCGTACAGAATGAAGTAAAGTTAAAATCACCACCTAATTAGAGAAATTTTCCTCTTCGTTTCCTTCTCCATTCCGAATTCCTTTCCGCCGTATTTTTCATTATGCCTATCGAAAGAGGAGTCTCTTATACGAATTGCTCTTCCGACGAGGAGTCTCTTCTTCTCTGCGTCCTCCTCCTTCTTGAGATTTAATTTCAATGTAATGGTTCGTTTTTTGTGTGGGGGGGGGGGGAGAACTCCGGATGAATGATACTTCCTAATTTGTTGTCTGTCTTTCACCGCACCTTATCACCACCCCCCACCGCTATTCAGCTCCTTGGGTCTCGCAACTTCACAATTTCTTGTTGGTGGTGGCGATGCGAGTGATTGGGTGGGGGTTCTCAATTTTAATAAACTCGGAATTGAAATTAACAACTTTTTTTCTTCGCTGACACTGGAATGTAAAAAAAAATAATTTTTTTAAACGTAAATAAAGAGCCCCTCCAACGCTCACCAGGGCCCCCACCCACCAGTGCTCGAGCTTCATATCTCTGACTCTGTTAACATTCATCCAGATGTGTATGTGTGAGCGTGTTTCTCTATAGGAAAAAGGGCGCCAGTAAAACTTTTCTGCCGCATTTATCAACCATAAGGAGGGCAGCAGGTTTTTTGTTGCGTATATATGTTGTTAACAGGGACGTGTTGGTGGGGGGGGGGTGAAGGAGTAAGGGTTTGTCCTACTGCAGGGAAGAACGACTTTTGGGCTGTGATGCCTTTTAAAAATATAAACAAAACTCGCAGTCACAGCTGCAGAGACATCATAATATAGTTTCCAAATGTAAATAAACCGAGGGAGGTCGCGCCGAGTCTCCGTGACTCCCCTCGCCATAACCCCTCCACAGCCACCCCAACACGGAAATGGCTATATGATGAATTCCAAAGCTACAAACTGAAAACTTTCAAAACGTCAATCAACCCGATGAACTAAAGATTGTGGATGGGTGTGGTGGCAGAGCACTGACGCTTCGAAACGGTTAGCGTAAATACAATGGCCCACCTGTGTCGCTCCTATCACAACACCGTCACGGATGGATTATATCGGAATCTAAATGACCTCGGCCCAAATACAGCTGAAATTCATGAAACAATGACATGAGTTGTGGGGGTGGAGGGGTGGGGTGAAGAATCAAGTTTAAATTCCATTTCAAATTATAATAATACAAGGCTGGCATTTTTTCCTCTTCCTTCTATAATTCAATACGCCTATCTCATAGTATCTGAGAGGAACCGGGCCCTGGATACTTAAATATTAATGTTTTCCAGTCACGGCTTAGGTAGATACGGTGCATTTTAAGGCATATTGAACCCGTTTATTAAAAAGAAAAATGTTGTGAATTCCATTAAGATAAGCCAGAAGTGTAAACAAGTAGGCAGGGGTCGGATTGAGGCGGAAAAAAATGCATTAAAGCGCATTCGTTGTAATTGCACTAATTTATGACCTCACGAAGAGATGAAGTTATTTTTGAAGAAGAAAAAAAAATGAGGTGTTTCCAATGAGTTCCCAATTACAGATGAGTGAGACAGAGAACTGAGTGAGAACCCCAACGGAGAGAGGCCGCCTCGTGTTAAAAGACGCGATACCAATAAACATTTGACGGCCGTTTCACTTTTATTACTCGAGCAGAGGGGTAGATATTAATTAGGATCCACAAGGAGCTTTAATGAGCTCTTTTAATGAGCACACAAGGGAACAAGGGATTTATTGAACCCTCAACAAGCGTTAGGAACGTTAGAGAGAGAGACAGAGTTATAAGTGAGGCCCAGGCGCGTACATGTCAGTCTCCTATTACCTGTTTTAAAGTGGATCTCTCGTCCCCCCCCGCCCACGCACTCACCCCTCCTTCACTGAAATTATTTTCCGAAGGCGAAGAAAAAGCGTTCTTACCATTCTTATTGGGCAATAAAAAAAATATTAAAAATTCACAAAAATTTACTGATTTTTAGCAAATTTTTTTACAGCTTGGATGACATTAAAAACAGCTTTTTATGAGTTTCATCTCGATCTAAGTAGATTGCCGTTTCCAAGGACTTCCCCTTTCACGCGGAGATTTTTTTCGTTTCCTAAGTCGAGTCAAAACTCAAAACTCGTCGCGTTTAAAATTTGACAATCTTATATTAAAACGAGAACCTTTTTCGAAAATGAGATCAACCGGTGAGAGAATACTAATTAACCCTTTTATACCCACCCCCCACCAACCATCCTTTCCACCCACTCTTTCTAATAACTAATTCAAAATTTAATTATAATTTTTGGCCCTAAGGGTTCTAGAAGTGCGGAAGGGAGGGAGGAATAAGAGACTAAGATGTTTGCTTCTAAGGACTTCCGAGTTTTCATTAAGAAACGAAGAAAGAGAAAGAGGGTAAAGGGAAAGGTTAATCTGTTAAACATTGGGTTGTTTTCCATCTTTCTCACCCCTCACCAATCCCCACCAACTACGATCGTTCTCAAACATTGCCTCCCCCTCCCCATCAAACGGGGTTTAAAGTTATTACTGAAACTGGGGAATCCTTCCACATACTTTTTGCTTATAAGTCGTAAGTTTAGGTTGACTAACCACCCTTTCTCATCTCCCACTACCCTCAGTATCTTAAAAGCTATTGTTTCTAACTCGCAATAAAGTCTTTGTGATTGTGTGGTTTGATGGAAAATAGGGGGGGGGGGGGTATTGTGGTTCGAATAACGCTCCCTTCCCCACACAGCACCTTAAAAACTCAGCCTTATTACATCAATTTTCATTTACTTAAATCATTATTTTTTCTTTTTATCTGAACCGTAAAGAAAATCACGTATAATTTGTTACACTTTTAGAGGATGAGAGAAAGCGTTAATCCGTTTAGCAAAGCTTATGAGGGCTTAAAACGGTGTCCATAACAACCGATAGTGAGTCACTTGGACAAATCGATTTCGTGACTTGATGACCTACGGATGTGTAAAACCGGGAGGGGGGCTCCTGTTCCTGATGGCTCCTCAGCCATCATCCCTTCAGGAAACCAGCCCCCCCCCCAGTCGTAACCGAAGGAGGTGAGGAAGAGAGAGGTATGAAGCAGTTTTCTGGAATTCGCCCACAAAGTTGGACAAATAAATTCAGTCGTTTCCGTACGTTTATAGAAAAATACGTAAACGGTAAACGTTCTGTATAGACAGCATTACACAGTGTCCTTTGTGAAGGAGGTTGATCGCGAGGGACGTGGCCAATCAGTGTCTCACGCTACATGACATTTTGGTAGGAGCATTTTGAAGTTCAAGCATTTTGTAGTCAGAGCCAAGGGCATAGCCAACTCGGGGAAAAAGAGTGAACCAGTTCTCGAAATCCCCCACCAATCACACCCATTTCACCCATCATTACTACGCAAATGTACCCACTCCACCCACCACTCAGCTTATAATTATTTGATCCAAAAACTGCTAATATTGTGGCAGATAACTGCCGTTTCCAGAAACGGCTCATTCAAAGCCTAATTTGGTACATTTCGCTCCTTCCAAAATCTCCCACTAATCAAAGTTCATAAAATTTCACGGATTTTGAACATTCAAGCTCCAAATTTGATGGATTTAAATAAACAAATTTGGGGGCTTGCAGCTGCTCAAGACCAAATTTTAGAGTTTGGATTTTTGGTTTCTTTGCTCAACTATCAGTTGTTGACGTTTACCGAGCCGTGGCCAAAAAACCGGGGTTCCAAGGACCTCAGAACCAGAAATCGTATTGATAGAGTAATTATATCAAGTTTTTGGCCGCTCAGTTAATTTCATGTGCTCCGTCCACGCTTAAGTTCCGTTTTCTCAACCATTTGGGTTACATAATCTTCACAAATGTACTTATTGATGAGGTTTTCAATGATATCGATATTTATAATCAAGACAAAATTAAAAAGGACCGTTTGGAACAAGGGTGGGCAGCTAGCAGCTACACATGACCAGAGCTTATTGTGGTTAGATTAGATTATTTTGCGGTTAATGCCTTATGAGGTTAAGCAGGTCAGAGCATTTCCTGGTTAGAGCATTTTAAAGTTATAGCTTATTGTGTTTAGAACTTATTGAGGTTAGGGCTTATTGTGGTTAGATCGTGTGCTTGGAGCTTATTGTGGTTAGAGCTTATTGTGGTTAGAGCTTATTGTGGTTAGAGCTTATTGTAATTAGAGCTTATTGTGGTCAATGCTCATTTCGGTCACGGATTATTGTGGTCAAGACTTATAGTTAGACCTTATTGTGTTTAGAGCTCATTGTGAAGGGGTTTATTGTGTTTAGAGCATTTCTTTTATGCCTATTTTCGGCAAATTCACCTATAGACCAAGAGCCAGCGACTTAAAAAGTGCAACCATTTGCATAATTTTCTTATCCTGCGCATAAAATCGATAACTTCCTAACAGTGGGAACATTTGTCTGCCTCCTCGTTTCGTGCAACATTTCGTGCTAACGGGTCCTGTGGCGTTGAGCCAATGGAAAAGTTGGAAAAACCTAAAACCCATCTAATTTTTAGTATCTTTTTTCGGTATCGGGTACTTTTTTTTTGTGGGAAACTAGGGCGAGAAATCCAAAGGAAATATAATAAAAATCTATGATGGGCTTTCTGATAAATTTTGTGTTGAGGTCCTCATCTTATGAATTGGGTTCACTGTGTTGAACGGTTGTTGTGATGAACAGTTTTCATACTACGTAAAACGGGAAAAACAGTGCGACCTCAAGTAAGAACACCCTCTGAAAAATATTTTCTGCTGCAGCGAGTGTGGTATTTGGTTACGCTCACCACGAAATATGAAAATTAATAATACGCATTTTCCATGTGCCGCAAATCATAGTGCATGGAATTTTTATGAAATCCCATCGGATTTGATTTTTAGAAATGCATCTACTAAATAAAACATACGTTACTGGAATTTGTCGTCTCTTTTCCCCTTAGACGCCAAGTACCCTGACAGCGACAAGCGGTACTTTATAGGGGGTTCTCGGATTTCCGACGGACCCGTTCACCCGTTAGCACGAAATGTAATACTCATTTCCCAATATTTTCCAATGCGTCACTACATAAATTAAACGTTTTCCCAGTCTGACGGAATTCGTGTCACTTCTCCCCACAAGTGCATGCTACAATGGCGAATCGTTAGGTACTTTTATAAGTTACAACTGGTCGTTTTCCACAGCTAAAAATTTCCCCCACTGGGGTGCGTCATCGACGGACCAGTTTCGGCTGTTCGCCATCTTCAGCGTCTGAATTGCGCGTTTTTACTAACAAAATGAATTTTTTGTGGGAGGTAATCAGCACTCACCGAGCCGACCCTTACGGGGGGCAGTGATGAGGGTCAGAGGAAGAATATGGAGCAACCTTTTCCGGGAGTGGTCGTCAACTTCTGTCGTGTAACAGCCGGGAACGGAGTGTTAGTAAAATTGTGTCACTCGCATCCGTCGGTCCAGTGGGAAAGAACACTCGGAAAAAAAAAAAAAAAAAAAAAAAAAAACATGTCGCGAAGGAAGGGGAGTGCCGGCCTGCCGGCAAGTTGCATTGTGATCGCAGAAGCGCACTCGCTGATGTGAAGCCCAAGAAATTGTCCCAAAAAGCCCGCATGTTTGATGATCCCGCGAAGAGCGGGCTGACTAAAGAGGAGCCCCTCATCCATAATCGTAAACTCTCAGTCTAAAGTCTTGGAGGCAAGGTCCGAATTAGGTTTTCAACATAATTGCTCTGCTTCACGTTGGCACTTCATGCATGTTATTGCCCCCCAGGTCCTGAGGAAGTTTTTAAATAAAAACGAAAGCTTGACCATCCAGACGGATTTTTGTACTGATTTGACCACAACCCCGATCCAAATCCAATAGAAATTGCAACTCGCTGGTCGATACCCGCCTCATCAACAACCACCTTGTGAGTTTGTTCGACTGCCATAAGCCACAACACATAGACACGTAGACATAGAAAGGGGAAGGGTATTAGACGGGATCCTGTGAGGTTATGAGAAGCCAAAATGACACTATAAGCGTCGAACAGGTATTTTTAAATGAATTGTTTTGATAACTTCCCCTCACTGCGTTTAGCTTCAAATCCATCTCCTTTCTCAATCCCCACCCTTCCACTCCCACACATTCTCTCTCTCACTCTATCTCTCTCTCTCTTCCCGCCTTAAGGTTTTAATTATTCCGAATGAAAAGAGATTAAGCATAAAAGGGTTTTTCGGCGAAGTGAAGGCGGCAGAGCCCTCTTAATGCAACAACAAAGTGATGGGTTAAGGAGAAGGAAAATGGGTGGGGGTGAAGGAGGGGATAAGAAAAGACTTCCACTCAGTCGGAAAAGTAATACAAATCTGATGGCTTTTCGTGGGAGAGATGTTTGATTTTCCACTCGAGCGAATAAATTCATCCTGTTTGCGTCTTTTTCGTCAAGTTTTTTTCTTCTCTTTTTTGTTTCTTTCCATTTCGAATATCAAGAACAATCCCAATGTTTTTTTTAAAACAAATATTTCAATTGAAACGGAAGGAAGTTTGATTTTTCAGCTAACTTTGCGTTGCCAAAACTTTTGTTTGAATATAAGAGGGACTTCCTAGAATAGGGGAAGCTTGGGATATAGGCAAAAAAGTTGAATTTGTCGCGCTACACCACTCATACCCCTGAAATTGACAATTTATCGAGTAAAAACAGTCATTTTAGCTTCTAGCTATCGAATTTTATCCGCAATGTTGGTAACTTTGACCTGCAGAAGCTATAAGCGCTCCCCTCCCATCGTCATCATCGCAAAAGGCATGGGTCCCATATAATTATCGATTTTCGGGCCCAAAGGATAAAGGATCGAGCCAAAGTCAGTGTGAATGGTAAATTCCACAGTTTCGAGTGATTGCAACTACTATCTGTGCCAATCGGTTGATCTCTGAGGATTTACTGCCTTCAAGGCAACCCTTAGAGAACCTATACAACCAGGTGAGGTCACGGCCATATTGGGGTTGATAAAATTATCATAAAATTTCTTGTTTACAAATAACTTCCTAGGAAAACAAGCTGACTCGCTTGCTTAGAAACTGCCTTTCGACCAATAGAATTTAGTTGAGGTGTAAATTCTAGAGAATATTTTGGGCTCGCCTCAAAAGCCTCGCGTGGGACACTCCATAGTACTTCCACTTCCATGCACCCATCCTATCAACTTTATCTATCCCAAAATGCCGGATGGATTCACTCGGTTGTATAATTACCTTACGCGTGGAGGGGGCAGGTCGTCCCCTGGTAAACAATCACCCTGTCCCACTCCTTGTGTAGTTGTAGTGTGCTCTCCGTGTGTAAGCAACACGGTACTTATTTTGAAACTCCACCCCTCTCATCGACTTGGGAGCTTAACTGATAGCTATTCTTTATCAGCAGTGATGAGCAATCCAGTTCTTTTATTGTATATCGTTGACCTTACCCTAAGTGCATGCCGCATGTTATAATATAATTTTGAACGTAGTATTCCTAAGAACAGAATCTTTTTCACGTTCCAGGCCTGGAAGACCGCCCAAACGAGCGCCCGTGGGTTTATCACTGGCTGCGTCTCACCTTTCGAGTCAAATCAAGAAACAACGAATGGACAACGGTGACTATCCAGGCTACGAGAACGGTCATATATCAGGTAAGGGGGAGAACCGCGGGGTTGCCGAATGACAGTTGACATGTCCATCCAACCGTTTGTTTGCCGTATAGAAATGGCGAAAGATTGGTGGGAGTGAGGGGGGGGGGTGGCGCAGGGAAAATCGTGTCAATCTTGTGTAGTTCCGCCGATTAGTCATGCCCGCTAGCTCACCCCACACCCCCCCGCGACACACGCATTCAAAACATCCCCTCCCCCCGGACCCACTACCAATCCACGACCTTGCTGCTTGAACAACAATTGAAAATTAGGTACAAAAAAAGAGGTTTGAATTTCGGCTATAAAGATATTTGCAGGGGGGGGGGGGAGGCACGCGTGCCGTGTTATTCAAACTTAAGGTTTGTTTGTTAATTTGAAAAATGAAAGCCAACTTTACAGGAATGCGCGCCGTTTATTATTGTTTTGAGAGCGTCTAACAAACGTCTTCCCAAAACCTGTCAATTGAATAGGGACAATGCTTGACACAAGAGGCTTCACACAAGAGTTGTTGCGGAGGGGTGGGGTGGGGCGAAAAGTCGCCTATTAAATAACTATTTTCGTACGCTTCGTTATATTTACCGCCCTTATGGACTTTATTAATTAATTTTTCCATTCATTTTTATTTACACAGTTTTCTGTGAGCGGGGGGGAGGCACCCCCAGGTGCGTTTGACGGCTTCAAAAGCTAATACAAACATCTCCTTTAAACCCCACCACCATCAACACCCATGCTGTGCCGCCCATTTAAAATCCAAAGCTTTTTTTGGATACTCGAAAACATTGATTGAAAGAAAAACAGTCATTTCCGATTTAACCCTTTTCTTCATCCCTTTTATCCACTCCCGTGAGTTGGCGTTATCTTATTTTACTGCAGCGAGGGGTGGGAGTAGTGCTTGAACTGTTAAGTTCCGTTTTCCTTTGCGTTTCATAAGACATTATTTATCATTTCCCATCCTTTACTGTAATTAAACGGCGTAATTACTTGGGAATTGCATCTAGTTAGAAAAATTACGCTCTAAACACTTTGAATTTAGCAAACAAAGGCACGGCTAGGATTTTTTCAATTGTACAACCGAATGTAAATTGGACAGCATTCCTAGTGTTTTCCTCTTCCAATTATAAATGAGTGTACATAATTGTTACGTTTCTCTTCAGCTTAGAAAATTACAGTGACGTACATGGACACGAATACAGCCCACGGCGCTGAAGAATTATTTTTAAAAGTTAGGTACGCAAAACCATTGATCCAATTCGAACGTTGAAAAACTGAGGGCTGGTGGGTGTGGTGATGGTGGAGGTGAGGGCTGTTCTTTCTCCGAACGTGGATAAATAAATTTATAATTATGGCTCAAAAAGCTTTATATCTCTTCTCTCGTTTTCCTTCTCCCTCAAGCTCACTAAACTTATTCACTTTACGGTGACTTGTCGCGTAATGAGAGCGTGACGAGGGTATACCTTAATGCCTGTCGTCTTGTAAAAGTAATTAACCGTAATTAACGTGTCTGATGATTTGCTACAAAGAGAGTTTTTAGAAGTGCGAGAAAAGGAAGAAGAGAATGTGAGAGAGAGAGAGAGTGAGGCTTCAAAAACAAAATCTTTTCCCCTCCTCCTCCTTCTTCCACTGGCGTACAAATCCTTAACCCACCACTGAGTTTTAGGCTTCCACTTATTAACTTTCCAAGTTATTCAATTGATAAATTTTTGGTGAAAATGATAAGGAGGGGCCTCGCACACGCTCCTCGTGTATTGTTTCCAGTGAAAATGTGTGTAAGGCTATACGATGACTAGTTCCGCGCTCCCCGTAGCACGAACAACCTTTAAATAATGTACCTGTGACAATACCTAAGTATGTTTCTATAACGCGATGGAAAGGAGGGGGTGGAGGGCTATTATATAGGAGTGATAGTTTGTTATCTTTGTCAACACAATGTGCCTATAGAGGGTGTATTGTGGGGGAGGGTGGCAGGGGGCAGCAAACTAGTATTTGCCACCCTTCTCCACCTCACCCATTCAAACACTTTCGGTTGAAGGGGAGGGGGGAGGAAGGTTGAACAATGGAAAGCAATGGGCATTGTTGAGATATTGGTCAGTTCCCTGTTTATTCTGTATTGTGTGACCATGTGCGACCCTCCTGCCACACCACCACCCATTCCACAACCTCTGTGTCTGTGATCACCTCCTTAGCGTCGCCCTCAATCATCACCTACCCCCGTCCCTCCTCCTTTTTGGTCTGATTAGCTCCCAAATACACTGATTAGGCAAACGGTATACCTACGTCGGTTGAAACTATGGCAATCTGATTATCGGTATAAATCGTTGACGAGGCGAGGGGGAAGAGAGCCTCCGAAGAATGACATCCACTAGATTTTGGTGGAGTAGGCGGAGAGTAAACATCACGTAAATAACGCAATAAATCGTGATTTCGTTAGGTAGTATTGTACCAAACTATTAAATAAGCACGACCCCCGCGCGTTCTTTTTTGTTTCGTTCATTAATAATTAATGCTCGCAAAACGATTCGAATTTTGTCGTCGTGGGAGTGCCGCATTGATCGATTCATACAATATTGAGAGTAAGGCGCGTGTCTTTTTCCCACGGAACAAAAATTTCCAAGGAAAAAAAAATATTGTCACGACTAATTTCTGCCTATAAGGCTGTTCCCTTCACCCCCAGCACTTACCACCGCGATATTGTCACGAACAATGCCGCCAGTGGCCATCAAAGCCAACACCCCTTTTTTGGTGGGGAGGGGGGACCACACCCTCTCAAAAACGTTTCAAAAGGGGTAGCGCGGGCAAAACAATTATTTTAGGGGAAGAGCTTTTAAAACACTCACACATGCACACAAAAAAGGTAGCCATATAAGCGCATTGTATGGTTTAAATATGCCATTTTTGAAATAGAAAGACACCCCCCTCTCACTCCTCCAGCACACCGAACCGATCGTGAAAACGCGATGAACAGAGAAGTTCTGTGAACTATGATGGTGTAGATGGAGAGGTGGAGTGTTTTTCAAAGGGTACCTGTGAAATCGAAAACACTGAACAAGAAAAAAATTATGCAAACTGACCGTTCTTCGTCAGAAACGGTTAATTTCACCCCGGGAAATGGCAAAATCAGTCCGAAAACTGGGACATCTTGCCCCAGAAGCTGGTTATTGGATGGAGTAAGCCGCGCGATGGACGGGTATTTCTATGCCTGAAAATCGCTGGATTTACTCCGAGAGACTGACTGTTTGACCGTGAAACATGAAATGTTTTACATCTTAAACGGGCAAATAGCGTTAGAAGAAGTGATAGAACATGGCACATTTCAGCGGTTCAGGCTGGAAACTGGTTTTTGAGTACGTTTAGCCCGAAAACCTATCACGTATACTATAGGCAAGCATAACCCCAGAAGCTAACGTATTTTGGTTCAAAGCTTTCAATTTTTTGCTTTATACGACTATAGAATAACCCTGGGGACCATGAAATTCCAATCTCCGAACATGGTTCGGAATCGTGCGGTTTTCGGTCCAAAACTGGTAATTTTGTAACTGAAAACCGTGGCTCATTGACCCCAAACTGCAGTTCATGCAGCAAAAGAGTCCACTAAGAGTGTGCTAAAAAGTACACTTGGCTCTAAAAACTGACAATTTCTCCGCAAAACCTTATAATAAGACGAAAAACTTTGGCTTTGTCACAATTTAACCGCGATTGGCACTTTTTTCGATTTTTCGGCGAATCAGCGCTTCCTCTGTTTTAGCTGCGAATGAACGCTTTTCCGTGAGTTAGCGCGAATTTTTCGAGGTGAATTAGCATTTGTCTAAATTTTAGCTACGGTGTGACGTCACCCTCAGAAGCCCAGAGTATGGGCGTTTTCTCAATTTTAGCAGTGAACGAGCGCCAGTTCTCGATCTTAGCTGTAAATTAGCGCCAACAACTTGTCCCAATTTCACACAATTTGTCCCAATTGTGTGGTCGCCAACTCTCGCTTTTTCTCAGCTTTAGCCTTGAATTAGCACTTTTCTGAAACGTAGCCGCGAATCAGTGCGTTTCACAAGTCTAGCCGTGAATTACCGCTTTTTCTCAATCTGTGCTCAAGTGATTTATCTTTTCTTTCCCCATTAATTATAGCGCCTTGTCTCAATTTTATCCACGAACTAGCTTTTTTTCTTAATTTTAGTAGCTAATGAGCGACTTTTCTCATTTTTTGCGGTGAATTATTGATTTTTCTCAAATGTAACATCATAGCAATCAGCGCTTTTTTTAGTTCAGCCGCGAATTAGCGCTGTTTCTCAATTGTAGTCACTGATTTGCTTCCTGAAACCCGTGAATTGGTGTTTTTAGCTGCGAATGAGCGCATTTCTCAATTCAATTCGCGAATTAGCGCTGTTACTTCAAGTGCATTGCCTCAATTGTGGTATCGAACTAGCGTTTTTCTCAATTTTAGCTAGCTGTGACTTAGCTACTGAGTGGCCTCCAATAACCGCAAATTGGTGTTTTTAGCTGTGCATGAACACTTTATCTCAGTTTTAGACGTGGACTAGCACCTTTTACAAGCTTTTAGGCGCGTACTTGCCCCACAAGCAGCACGTTAGTACACCTTCTCGCATTTTAGCCGACCAAGGTCTCAGTTGTGGACCATTGCGTTAAGAATGGGGATACGCGCATTATATGAATATTACTTACATCCGCGAAATTGTATTCGAATGCCGCGCCTTCGCTTTTTCTCAATTTCTAGCCGCGGTCTTTCTCTATACAGGACCTCTGGAGTCAAGACAAAGTTGAAGTTTTGAAATTAAGGAAATTCTACCCCGTGTTTTGTGGAAGCTGGGCGCGGACTGTTTAGCACTGTTTCACCATCAGTCAACATTGCTCTGTTCCTAAACTCTCAGAAACCATAAATCAATTCCGTCAAATTACGAACTCTTTTTTTCATCTATTGATGAAATTACACAAGAAACAACAGTACAAAGTTGTAAAAATGCTTGTCCTTAGAGGGGGGAAAACTTTGATGGACCCTATACGAGAATAGCCTCCACCGTAAACCGATAGGAAGTTTTAGATGCAATTACATTTGATGTTCCCATGTTTATGAACGCCGTCAAATATTTGTTAAGGCGTGGAGGATAGAGAATGTGAAGACTGAGGGCTCAGGGGATGGTTGTGGGGGGGGGGAGATGTCTACGTGTCAATCTAGTGTGAAGGAAGTAATAACTCGAGTACTCCTCTCTCCATAAGCTTTGGCCAAAAGAGAGTAAAATGCACCGTTTTATGTAGTCTAGAAACCAATCAGGGTTGGAATGGGAAGGTCTTTCCTGGTGGAAGAGGTTTCTACGAGAGAAGAGGGCTTCGTCTTAGAAAATGATGTGGACGTGATCTGAATGTTTGGCCACGGTTACGATCTTAATAATCATTTTCACCATTTATAACTCTCAAGGAAAAAGGTCTAAAGGGCCTATCAATCCACACAGCAAAGTTATTCTTCGAGTCTCTTCGAAAGCTTATAAGAGAGAGAGAGAGAGAGAGAGTGAGAGAGAGAGACATACTTCGATCTGGCGTACGTGGAAAAACATTCAGATTGCAGGCAACTTCATTTCAGTTGAAGATTCCTTTTTAAATGAGGTGGTGAATGACGTGCACGACTGCACTTCGCTCGTTTAAGAAAGAAGGAGAGGGAGAGAGAGAGAAAAGAAGCACTTGCTAATTGTTTGCAACTAAACGCTCGGTGGAACTCAGCGCACCACGAGGAAACGAAATAAAATCTAGTGCGAAAATCTTGACAATCCCGCGTGTTAAATACTCCTTTTAAAGCTTTCCCCCACAACATTTCTCTTTATTTACGTCCGAACTGTTGAAAACAGTGTTAATGGAGCCCCCCCCCCTTCACCGAAGTAATCACTCGGAACGTTTGAAATTACGTCGAAAACTACAAATTGCTTTGCCATCAACTTATTAGCCGGCTAATTACATTAACGATACTCATTCCAATAATTATTATGGAGTTACAATTTAAAAAAAAATAACAGGTGTACTTGAACTTTCAAAGATAATTTATGGACATTCACTTCAACTTTTCTTCCAGTCTCAGGGTGATAGTTAAAAGAAATTAAAAAAAAAAGACCAAACTCAGAGGGGGTCAAATGGTGGGACAGTAAAAGCCGTACCTGTGCAGAAAACCCCACCTGTTAAAGAATAGCGAGAATGGAGGGGTTGGAAATTCAGACGAACATTACACAGTTTAAGTACATTAGCAACGGTAAAAATATCCTGGTTATTTGGGTGATGGTTGGAGGGGTTTGGTTGGAAGGGTGAGAGTTTGCAGCCGGGGGATAAAGAAACTCCGATCATTATAGACGAGAAGGGGTCAGAGACGAGCCCCCTCCGCTTCTTTCCCACTCAACACAATAATACAAGTGATGGGGCGCCCGCATTAAAACATGACATTGAACCGTGATTTATGTGAGCCCCACTTACGAGTGTTGTCTTGTTTTCGAATGATATAATTTCCACGAGAGGTTTTCTAATAATACCTTTTGCGCGTGATATACGTTCACCTAATGAGAGGGTCTTAAAGCCGGTCACTTGAGAATGAGAGTGAGAGTACGAGGGATTGGGGGAGTGAGAGAGAGTGATGAGAGTGAGCTCATCCCTCTGAAATTTCAGACTTTGACTTGATGTTTGTGCGGCTAACATTA
Organism: Corythucha ciliata; assembly: GCA_038030265.1. NCBI lineage: Eukaryota > Metazoa > Arthropoda > Insecta > Hemiptera > Tingidae > Corythucha > Corythucha ciliata. Next base: position 28,388,369 of record CM075943.1, read on the forward strand.
CTCGATAATTTTAAAGCGCGCAGCCACGTTCAAATTCTTGTTTTTTATGCTACCACCACCGTCTCGAAGCGGTCCACGCTGACAACAAGCACAAAAATAATTAATACCAGGCTCGATAATTAGAATTATGTACGCAAAAGGATCATCATCATCACTCTTTTGTGTGCGTGCTATACCAGAATTTAACGAAACAACACACTTTTTTTAATTAACTATATAATAATTAAAAAACTGCAAATGTCTACCGAGGTCCTATTCAGCTAAGTAATATACCTTGTAATACACCTCAATCGAGGTTGAATGTACAAAGCGATATTTTTCTCATCCTGGCTCCCCTCCCGCAACACTAACGGCCTCCCGTAATCCATTAATTATACGTAATTCGAGCCAAGCACGAGGAACACAATAAACTAGAAATAGAATCTAAACCAGTAATGGTATGAGAATAAAAAAAAGAGACAGAGAGGGAGAGAGTTAAAAAAAAGAGATGAAATATTTGGTTAAGAGGTCGATAGTAATCGTGATGTGTTTGCCTGTCAGCTGTCAAGAGCATTGTCTTAGACACACCCACATCAACTGCATTAGACAAATTAATTCTATTCATTTCTTGTTTTAGAAGATGGAACTCAGGCGATAAAGCAATACGGAGAAAGCTTTGGGGGAAAGGAATACCGAGCGACATCCCTTTCGATTTTTTTAATCCTTGCTGAACAGGAGAACTCAATCCGAAACTCAGATCCATACTGTGAGTGAGAAAGCCGGCAGGGGTGGGGAAGCTTCCCCCTTCCCCTCTCTAGCACAGAAAATTAAGACGCTCGTTTCGAGTGTTTGACGAAAAAAAACGAGAACACCAACTCGGGAACACTGGCAGCCCACAGCCCGCCAGTCTGCCCAACGAGATAAGGGAATAATATCGCGCTGGGTGTAGTGGTGTGTTGGAGAAGGTGGTGAGACCGGGACGGTCAGTATAAAATTCAAATAGAGGGCTACACACGCTGTGATGGTATGTAATGGAAAACAAAACTGTAAGTGGAGGAGGTAATTTTTCGGTCTTGGGGAGCGTATATTATCGAAGGGCACGGGCTTATTATTGACACGACGGCTGTATAAAAAACAAAACGAGGGTCAAACTAGAAACGTTTAATTTCAGCCTCTTTAGTATCGTGAGTAACACGATCTTGGCTGAGTATTATCGTTTATTGAAAGGATCAATTTGGATTCTGTGGCCATGAAAGGGGGGGGGGATGGTGATGGAGAAGGTTCCAAAATAATTGTACGCCAACGGGCTCGACTGGATGACTTTCAGATAGAGGATGAAGAGTCACTTTGGGTAAAGGGAGGGGGCGTTTTTGTCGCTCAGGTACGACAGGCTGCTTTGGAATCGAGAACATCATCCAAATCCTGCGACCAGGAGTGTAATGAATGTAATCGCTCTGTTACCCCCGGGCCAGGTCTGGCTCTGTGGGCACCGGGGGCCCGAATTTCTGAAATCAAGAAAGGGAAGAAGACAGAAGCGACATCTTTGGGGAGGATTTAGCCGTCGTAAGTTTGTGGGAACTCGGCTGTTAGAGCCGAGTAGCCAGAATAAAAATAAATTTTTTGGACGAAATTATCTAATTATTGGGGCGTGCCAGATGACCTCACTGGACCGCCTGGAGTCGAGATAATCGGCTGAACGTTCATTTTTGGACGAGTGAACCAGAACCCTGTCACCCCCCCCCCTCAAGGACAGCAAGTACACAGTTCCAGAGCTTTCATACTGTGGCTTTTCACTCACCCACTCTCTGTCTTTACCACCCTCCCCTCACTTAACCGCTCACGATGGGTTTCAAATGAGCCAACTCCACGACATTTTCTTTTTTTTTTTATGTCGGCAAACTCACGAAGTTTGTTTCTGAAAGTGCCAGATCCATGAAATTTGGTTTTTGAGAGAGCCAGAACCATGAAATTAGGTTCTGTAAAGTGTAAAATCACTTTCCAACATTAATGAATTATTCCACCGAACCCAAGGTGCTCATTTCAGTCCTGAGCCGGTAAATTGCGTCTTCAAATTACATTTCGTGGTCTATTACGATAATTATTACACTCCGGTTTGACTTTGCTCGAGACACGGGACATAACTAGTCAATCCGGGACTGTCCCCCGGTATACTTGACGATTGGCAACTCTATAGGTCAACCCCGCGAAATTGACTTTTGAGTCTTTTAAAGCTTTGGTCTGTATTTTCAAGTTAAAGTTGAAGTTTTTCAAAAGCAAATTCATTACCGTCAAGTTGCTCACGAGGGTGTCACTCCCTCTCTATAGAGAGGGATATAGACTCTCCGCATAGTACATATAACCACGACCTGTATTATAGCTACGATGGGAGGGATATAGAAGGCAAATAATGTTTATTAGATTTATACGCGTGCGTTTGGCCGCTGATTTGGGCGAGGAGGGGAGGGTAAGCGTGATATACTTTTGAACGAGGAGCGTTTACAGCACCTCGTTCACTAGCTCTTTCACCGTTTATGAGTTCTAATCGTTTTTTTATTTTTAAGTCACTTCCTACTGGGAGTTTCACGATCCGACGAAGGAAATATTCTTTAACGGAATTCGGATCCTTGAATCGAGGTCATCACGACAATTTAAAAAATATCCGCTCGGGATATGAAAGCATTTTTTTTATCCGGTAAACAACAACTATCGTGCCAATTGATAGTCTCACACAGATAAATTGGAGAGGTTAGTTTCAATTGTTAGAAACCCTCCACTTGCCGATTCCCTTCCCGCCCTCCTCCTTGCTCCACACACCCTAATGCTTCTACGAGTTTTACCCCCCCCCCCCGCCAACCATCCTTCCCATCGTATACCACAGTGTCCCGGAAGCGAGTCGTTAGTCCCAATCTCTCCGCCCCCCCCCCCACGGGGGCAGACCCCTACTTCCGTTCTTCTATATCTGTTTCTATACCTGCATTTTGTGAGCGATTGGATTTAATTGATGCAAAACAGTGCTGAATGTTTTCCCACATTGACGGTAGCCGGGGAAGGGAGGATGGGCAATTCAAATCAAACCTGTCCGGTCTGTCCATGGGCAATATCTCGCACGTTGTCCACCTTTTTATATTCTGTCAACGTGAGCTCACTTTTGAACATTTTTTGAAAAACAACACGTAATTTAAAGTTGTAGTTTGCCGAGGACTAAAATATTGTTTTTATTTCTCCTAACTCCAATTCTTGTCTATTTATTGTCCTCATCATTTTTACTTTGGGGACGTGTGGAAATAACGTTTGGAATGTTTCGGTTCGTTCTTACGAGGCCAACTTCCAACTTTAGGGATTAAAACAGTTTCGTTTAAGTCGAGGGACCCGTTTTACAAAAAATACACTAATTGACGAATAGTTGGGGAGGGGGGGGGCTTTAAAGAATTTAGTCCCCACTTTAAAGTTTTTGAAGACTGTTGAAAAGTTATGAGTGCTATGCTGAGGATTTGGTAATTGCTCCTCCTTAGGGAGTTTCTCTCTAATCGTCTGGAATGGGGGGGGGGGCAACGAATTTGTATTCACCGAAGGGATAACCATTATTGACTTGAGGCAATAAATAAAATCGTAGTGTAATGTGAAGAATTAGAGTGTAGTTGGTGTGGCGTGGGATGAGGTTCTCTGGGGGGAAGGGCAGGGGGTAAGAAAGAGACTGGCGAGAGAGTGACAAATGTTCTGGAGGACGTGATAGCACTTACAATCGACTCAACAACTACCTTGAGACAAATATCCGAAGGGGTGGCGGATCCTTTTCAGATTTTCTCTTTTCCCCTCTCCTTTACAACCCCAGGACCGCATGCTACCAATACAAATGGAGCTGACCCATTCTAAAAACAGCGCTTAAAATGGGGGAGGGGGGATCAAAGTCGCGGCATTTAAAAATTAAAACAGAGACCCCCGCGAATTATTCGAATGAAGCCGTTTAAAAAACTGACTTTCCGGTACAATTCCAACGAGAATTAAAGCTCTTAATAGGAGCTCTCAGCTATCATGTTTTTTGTTTTTTTTATCCGCGGAGCCACGTTTGAGAGTTTATACATAAAAAAAAAAAAAGAGAGAGAGAGACCGCAGAGGTTAAATCGTGAGCAGATCTCACAGAAATTGTGGAGCTTCAACAATCACGACCGATCCCAATCCATGATGTGTCACGTCCACTATACGGTGGTTAATTTAAATCGTACACTGAGCAAACTCAAGACGTTTTCAAGAGAACCTTTCTATTCATAATCTATTTCGTGGGATGGGATTGGTGAGGGGGAAATAGAAGGTGGTGAGGGAGCTAGAGCTGCAGGGAAGGAATGTGATCTGAAAACGAGTTTTTTCTTCTTCGTCTTTTTCTTCCTAAAAGACGCTAACTACTGAAGATGTTAGATTCGATGTCACATAAAACTTCTCATGAAATGGTAAAGAGAAGGCGGGTGAGGGGGCAGGGGTTATTTTAAGTTCAAAAAACGCGTTTACAGCCAATCGCGTGTGCTGTTATTGTTAAATAGGCCGCCTCCGGGCAAAATGATTTAAATCTAATGCCTTTCCCGCATTACAATTAGGGCGCACTGCAATGATGTAAATGGAATTTTCGTGCAACAAAGACCCCCCCCCCCCTTCACCAACCATTATTGTCACACCGTATGTAAAAAGAAGTCGCATGAACCTTAAGAATGCAAAGAAATTGTGTATAAAGATTAACACAAATGGGTAGATATAAATATTATTATTACGAAAATGTGGGTCTCGTCTTGTGTTACCGGACATGCGACAAGAGAAAACTCTCATTGAGCTTTTATTATATTTACGAACGCGAAGGATTCTCTTTTTTGAAAAAATACAAAGCCGTTTCTTTATGCTCACCCAGTTTGAAAGAAAAAACATTTTTTATATCCTTCCCAAAAAAAAAATCGCACGACATTAAAAAACAAAGTTTTCTATTGAAATTAGGTTTTGTACCCTCCCCCTTTTTTACCACAGAGGCTTCAAAGATGAAAATGTGAAATTATTCAATTCATAAAAAAAGAGCGTTAAAAAAAGACTTCGGCGTTGTAATTATATTAACTGTCTCGAGCCTTCTCATTTTCATGTTTCTGTTCCATTTTAGGTTCGGGTCATAATCACTACTGAAAAAGACTGAATGGAATACCGCGGCCTCAGACACTTTGAAAAGCTTTGTGAAAAATACGCAATTTAAAAAAATTATTTGCACGCCGAAAGTTCCGTTAGCCGCGATACAGTTCCGATGAGATTGATGTTTTTCTTTTGTTTTTCAATGTGCAAGAAAGAACAAAGAACGAGGGAGGCTCTCCTTTTACGACAGAAAATAAAAAAAGTCAGAGCCGAAGGTAGGCAATGACACGCCGAACACAACACAGAGAGCTGCGTTCTTTCCTTCTTCCATTCATCGCCATAGTCCAAGTGATTCAATTCGCTCGGAGAAAACTCTGCCCTTGAAAAAGTTAGGTACCGCGAAAACACACTCAATAGGTGGAAGATCCGTGCGGAATTAGTCGAAAGATAAGTATAATTTCGCCCTCAAAACTTGTAATTTTGTTTACTTTCGGCTTGATGACTAAAATTTAGTCTCAGAAAACAGCTATAGCCCACAACCAGCAAACAGCCCGGGTCAGCCCAAAGTTAGGTGCACTGCTTGATCAAAGAAAACTCTATTTTATTCGCCGCAAGTTTTAAATATTAGGTACTCTGGAAAATAACTATCGTACAACCTGTACCCTCTGGTGCCAACACCACTATGGGCGTGTTGACCCAGCAGCTGGCAATTTTTTTCCAATAAACCAGTTAATACCGTCGCTAAGTAGAGTTTTTTAAAATTATAAATGTCATAAAGTCGCTTTTCGGCATAAAAAAAGGTCAAGCTCAATACGATTATTGGAAACTTGTCCAAGTAGCTTGTGCAACGGCCCTGGCCAGTTGCACATCTCAATTTCAGGAATTTCAGCTTGGAAAGGTTTCGCCTAAATATTTATATTCCAATTTTTTTCATTAGGTGAATACTTGAATAGTAGAGGGAATTCACTAAACTTCGTCCAGAAAAGAGCGTACAAAATGGATTTTTGGAGGTTGAAGAATACCAGAGGATTCCTTAGCCCCTTCACCACCACCCATCTGGCGACGCGAGTAATCTGAAAATCGAGATGGATTTTCTATTATTTACGAGCCTTCGATGGGGTTCTCGCTTTGTATCCGTCAATTTTGACCACTGCGGAGACTGTGGACAAGAGGGGGCACACAATCGACCTGCCTAAAGTCCAAGAAGAAGCCTCAACGCAACTGGACCTCGCTGGCCCGCTGTCCAGTGGGGAGCAAAACGAAACGCTCATTTTTGGCCACTGGGTGTTTTGGCTGCAATTCTGCCTGAAGTTACTGCATGCACGCGGTCCTGAAGCCGCGAAGTTCAGCCACGAAGAATTTCAATAGAAGAAGCTCAATATTAGCTACGAATCATAGACTTTTCTCAATTTTAGCCGTGAATTATAGGGACTTCCTCACTAGCCGCGAATTATATTTTTATAGCAGAATCATATTTTTGATTTTCTATAGCAAATTATAGCCGAGAGTTAGCGCATTTTCTCAATTTTTTCAGCGAATTTGCGCTTTTTTTCTCAATTTTAGCCCCAAGTTGGGCGATTTCTCTATTTAACCTACGAATGAGCATTTTGCCTTAGTTTTAGCAGTGATGAACTATAGCGCTTTTTCTCCATTTTAGCCGCGTACTAACGCTTTTTTTCAAATGGATCCGTGAATTAGCGATTTCTCAATTTTACCCGTGAATTTGGACTTTTTCTCAATTTCAGCTGCGAACGAATAATTTTTTCAAGTTAAGCTGTGAATTAGGGGCACACTCAATTTTGGCCGTGAAGTGGCGTTTTTTCTCTAGTTAAGCCGCGATTGAGCACTTTTTCTTTATTTAAGCTGCAAATGAGCACTTTTTTCAATTTTAGTCGCGTATTAGCGCATTTCATGAATTTAAGGCGTGAATTAGTTGTTTAATTTTTTAGCGGTGATAGTTATCGCGCTTTTTCTCAATTTTAGCCCCGAATTAGCGCGTTTAGTGAATTTTACCCGTGAATTAATGTTTTTCGCTAATAAACGCTATGTCGCTTTTAATAAACGATTTTTCACAATTTTAGGCATGAAGTTTGCCCCAGAAACGTTATATTTGGGTTTTAAACTATAGCCTATTTTTTTTTCAATTTTAGGCTAAATTTTTTTAAAGGTGAATTAGCGTTTCACTCCTTAATATTAGCCCCAAATTAGTGTTTTTTTTTTTCAATTTTTGTCGTAAATTAGCGTTTTTTGCCCTAATTTGTTTAAATTTTCGATTTTAGCCGCGGACCTATTGTCCAGAAAACATGCAGCACATCCAAATTTTAGCCGTAAAATGTCCTTCATAAGCCGCGAATTAGTTGATGCTTTTGCGGAAGTGACCTCGATCTCAATGGTTGGCGGTGGTCCCTATGTCCCCCCTCCCTCCGACTCACACACTGGATCAGAGCTTGCCATATCGTGGAGCGCAAATATTTGATAAATTTAATAAAATTACCAGTAATGAGGTGGTAGCGCTTGAGATTTCATTGTGGCCGGTCGTCCCTATATACCGCCACCCCTTCCGGATCAATGTCAGTGTTCGAGAGACTTGCCTTGGCAATAAAGGGCTTTTCAGCGTGAATTTCTTGTACATTTCGCGTCCTAGACAGAGAGCTAAATTTGTTCCGTCACTAAGGTGATCCTTGGATTCAGATTTAAGATTTTCCAGGCGTTAATTGAATGTTTACTTGATGTGGTAAAGGCGCATTCGGGTCTACGCATAAAACAAGCCCAGAGAACGACGAACCTGACGCCCTGTTCACCAAAATGATTACACTGGTGGATTTTAGTGCCCGTATCCCGTATCCTTAAAGGAGAACATTCCTGTGGTATCTGTACATCTTGGATCACGGCACAGAACGTGTCCTGTTTTGAAAATGATTAGCTGAATGCAATCGGTTCATCCTTATTTCCTTCAGGCTTATCAGAAAGGCATGTAAATTGAACGAATGAATGGAACAGACCAGAAAGAATAAAAAAAAAAAAAAAAAAAAAAAAAAACACTTTCCTACTTGTGTATAATCTTGGAATGAATAATCCGTCTAGGTTATGTCCAGAGTGGAAACTCTTCCTCTTCGAGGGATAGAGTGAACAATTATACAGTGCTACTTGGAGATAAGGGCGGTCTCGAGCCCTTTTCGGAAGAAGAAGTTTTATGCGAGGGCACGAAGGGCAAACACAAAAACCCCTTCGCCTCTCCAAACCCGATGCTTTCTCTTACGCGCGACGTCGGCAAGGGCGAAAGCTGCACCCCCTCACCTCGACCACCACCACCACCACCACCCTATGAACCGTGCAAACGCTTGACGGATGAGTCCTTAGGCCCATCAGTCAACGTCAACTCAATCCGAGAAAAACCTGGAGGATATGCAAATCCATGTGGCGCTTCCCCCTTCAGGGTTCTCCCTTTTTTTTTAACGTATATAATTGTGTAACCGACACCCTCCGGAAGGGTGAGAAGAGTGGCTTTTTTTTAACGTTCCGGCGATTTAAAGAAATCATGACTGTGTGGGAGAAAAGGGGTGTGTAAGAAGCTCTTATTGCAATGAAATATTCCTAAACGAACATCGGGAGAGACAATAAAGAAAGAAACAAACCCCCTCAAAATACTGAACATTCAAATTAAGGTGAAACCAAGGTAAAAGATTCTGAGCTATCTTTTATTTTATTTCTCACCGTCCAACAAAAAAAAATTTAAAACCTTTAAAAGAAACGTCTCTTCAATTGAAACGGAAAGGGATGAAACCACAGACCCCCTCACCCACTCACCCCGGCTATCTTGACGAGCTTAGATGAGAAAGAACCATGGAATATCTTTAACGGTTAATTGGTCAGTGAAGATAACTATCTCACTCTCAAATTATATGGAGAACAAACGTGTGCTACGGTTGTTTTTAAGTGTGTGTATGAAAAAGAGAGAGAAATAAAGAAAAACGTCAAGTGTAACTGAGCATAAACTGTTAATTATAGTAATCGGGAGCGAGGTTTTCATTCTTTCTTTCTTTCTTTTTTCTTAAAAATTAAGAAGCGCATGTGTTTGTGTGGTCAGTATCTTCAATGAGAGAATTCGTTTATATAAAAAAATGAGGAAAAAAGATCGTTTTCGTTTTCAATTTTAGCATCATAATAGATACATGATGGTGAAGAAGAGGTGGGGAACTTTACACAATTTTAGAAATGCTAATCACGTAAAATAACGTCAGTTGTGAATTGATCTATTCATGGCGAGGATAGCATTGTTTTCACTTTTTGTTGTTTTTCTTTTGTTGTAAAATGAATTATACCGATTATAATCGAATCAATTTATTATGCGTGATTCCTTCTCGCCTTTGTGAATTATTTTAATCGGTTAAAAAAAAAGGGTTTTATATTGTTGCTATGCGTGAAGGTATGTCTTATACAGCATCCTCTCTTCTCAAGAGCGGATTTTATGCAAATAAAAAAGAATTTCTTTTCTTTTTCTTTTTCCAAAACAAAATATGTTAATGTGAACGCCTTTTTGTCTTTTTTTTTGTTCATAGAACCTCCAAGAATGGAAAAGTCTCCTCTGTTAGCGAACGGCTACAACCACCCTCCAACACATTTGAACCACATGCAGTTCATGCAACTCAACCACCCCGGTTCGGGTCATACGGCCATTCTGAATCACGGACTCCAACACCATCTCATTAAACCTCCACCACCGATAGAAGCGCTTTCAAGGTGAGAAAAAAAAAATTATGTAAAGGTTGTGTGGTGGGATGGGGGAGTCCCAGGTGTCTTCTCTTTCTGGGTTGCTAAGTAATTCGCGACACAAAATTACTGAATTATCTTTTAAAACGAGTGTATTCAATATGCATACATGTGTAATCATGAGAGCTCTATGCATTTATGATGCGTGTGTTTTGTAAGGCGGTGACCCTTTTCCTAACTACGCCACCCACTCACCCCCCTCCTGCCCACTCATAACACAAGCGTAAAGCGAGCATGAATAATCATCGAATTGCATAATTTATTTTAGACCTGGGCGCTTTTGCTTGAGAAAGGGTTAAACTTTGACAGTGAATGCTGGGGGATAGGCTGTAGCAAATTTAAACGCGATATTTGAAATGATTTATAGTTTTAATTCCTTAGCGGGTAATATTAGGGTTGTCGGGGTTGCCGCAATTATCCTGGCTGATGAGGGCCAGAACGTAACAGCCATGTAGGCCAGACTGTGAGACAAATATGCCTCATATAATTTTAATTATAACTGAACTCCCCTCCACCCGGCCGAATCGACGTTTTAGTAGGATGCGAGAATTTTCCAAAGGATGGCATCGACTCTTCAACCCTAGCTCCAATCCCCCTCCAACCACAGTGACATGCTCCAGCCGCTGTAAAGCTCCAAGCATTGCATTTGGAGCCATACCACAGTAAAGTTCAAAACACATCAAAGCTGCCAACCAGAGTGAAGCTCTAACCACTATAGGAAGGCCCAAACACTGCAAAGCTCCAACGCGTTGAACATTTTGGCCAGAACCGGCTGCTATTCTCAATTGACCATACTGTCCACAGGGGGTCATAAACCACTTCCGGTTCGAAGAGAGTCACGTTGGGAAAAAATAGCCCCAAAAAACGGCCACATAACCAACCACTGGACGATTTTTGCCTTTGGATGTAGTCGAAACCGCACATATTTTGGTTTCTCGTCATAGGGAATCTGAATATATTAATGGAGATTCGATCGAACGTACTGGTGAGCGTGCTGACGTGGTTTTTGCCCGGGCTAGCTCCTCTTGGCACAACGGCTTACGACACCCTTGATTCGGCCTTGAACGAGCCATGCATGAGGATGCCCGTTGTGGTTGGACTCGAATCACACCACCTGCCACCCCTTCCCCATGACCCCCTCTCGCCAAAACAATCCGAAAGTACGCTGAAAGACATCCCGCGATGCTCACCCCACGAAATTGGTCATTTAAAGAGCCAAAAAAGCTAAGTTGATTTTTGGAAGTGCCAAATCCACGAAAATTGATTTTTTAAAAAAGAGCCGGCCCCACGAAATTGGTTTCTTGAAGTTCGTAACCCAAAAATGCCGATTTTGGAAGACCCATACCCGCTAAATTGACTTTTCGAAAAGCAGAGCACTCTAAAGTCGGATTTGCAGTGGCTAAGCACCGCAAAATTAGATGTCCAGAGGCTAAACCCAGTGAAATTGTTTTTAGTGTGACCAAGCGTACCCCGCGAAATTCATTTTTTTTCAGGCAGCCCCCCCCCCCACGCGAAATTTGGTTTTTAAAGAGATAAGCCACTGAAATTGGGTTTTTAAAGAACCAAACCTGTGAATCTGGGTTTTCAACTAACAGGAGGCCTCACAAAATTGGCTTATCAGCTAACCCCCAAAAATGGTTTATTCAGAGCCGAATCCTCGAGAATGCTAGGGGTTCAAAGACAAAACCCCGCAAATTCTGTTTTTTAACGGGCAAAATAAGCCAGTAAAATCATGGTTTGCTACAACTGAACCCCGCAAAATTGGTTCAGTCAATCCCACAAATTTTGTTTTTTGAGGAGACAAACAAGCTAACTTGGTTTTCAGGGATCGAAATAAGTTTTTGAAGAGCCAAACCAATCAAATTGGTTTTGTTTGGAGCCAAATCCACGATAATTGGTTTTTAAAGAGCTAAACGCTCAAAATTGGCTTATTAACCCAATCCCATGGCTTTTGTCGTCGCGAAACCAACAAAATTATTGTTTCAAAGATCAAAAACCAAACCTCGCGAAATTGTAGTTTTTTTTTGTTTTTTTTGTTTGCTTTTTGTTTGTTTTTTTTTTTTAAGTGACTCAGCCCCGTGAAATTGGGGGTTTCAGTTATTGAAGTGCACAAAACTAGGTTTTGTATAGCCAAACCTTTGTAATTGGTGTTATTCGGGGAGGGGGGGGGATGGGCGGGCAACCCCCACGAATTTTGTTTTCTCTCTGAAATTGGTATTTTGAACAGACAAAACCGCTAAATCGATTTTTTGAAGAGCCAAATCCGCGAAATTAGTTTCTTTAAGTTGGCAACCTTACTAAATTAATGTTTGACGGCCTGAATCCCCCCCGTTATTGTTTTTCAAATTACTGAACCCCACGAAATTAGCTTTTCATTGTGACTAAGCACCGTGAAATGGGGGTTTTAGTAAAGAAAAAACAACAAAAAAACGCGAAATTGGTTTTCCAGATAGCCAAACTGGTGAAATCGGGTTTTTGAGTGACCCAATAGTGCAAAATTGGTGTTTTGGGTGCGAGACAACACCACGAAATTATTCCGTGTCCGTGTCGCCTCAGGACTTCCCAGTTTCCGGCCCCTATACCAGAAGTCCATTCACACACTCCACTTTAATCCAAACGCCAGGTTTCTCCCGTGAGGACCGCTCCATGCGCACAGATAGGGCGGTGGGGAAGGGGCAGAATTTGCCGTGATCCCGTATCGTTCTCCCCATATTTTCTTTCAACATCACCACCATCTCCTCCTCCGCCGATCAAAGTTTTGTTGATACGGCGTCTTAAGCATTTATTGATTAACACTTTGATACCCACGGCCTCACATGATCGACCCCCCCCCCCCAAACTCCAACTGTTGATCACGCCTGTGAAACTTGAAAAACACTGAAAATGCCCGCAGTTTCATGTTCGAATATCCTGTGTAAGGGATGGTTGGTAGTGATGGTGTGTTGGGGAGGGGGTGCTTCCTCATTTCTAAACCCACTACCTGATGATCATCAATCTTGTTTAAAAAAGTAACAGGCGAATTTCAAATTACTTATTACAGTTGCAGCTTTTTTATAATCTCTGTTATTAATTTCGTCCAAAAATAATTAATCGCTCGTAATTATTTAGATGAATATTTATCGAATAATACCAGCTGGTCGCTTACTACGGTGGCTAATAGGAAAAATTAGTGCGAACACCCCCACCTCCACCTCCACCATCACCACCGTCATCATCACCATCCTTTTTTTTCGAAAACCGTTATAAACAAGCATTGTTTCTATTGATTGTTTTGCGTCTATTGTTTAAAGTGGAAACAACGAGGTTATATATGGGATATAGGAGTGGGCTACGATTGAAGGAGAGCATTGGTGATGGTGGTGGGGGGAAGGTATTGATTTCAAACCGGTCAAATAAACACGTACACCGATAATAAATAAACGAGACATAGTTTAAACCCCTTGGTGGCAATGGTGAGGGAGGGGCGCCCTCGCAAATGCAACAAAGCACCGTCACCCCCCCTCCACCCAGTCATCTATCGTGTAACCGTTTTCCCTATGAATTTGTGCAGTCGAGTTCCAACTTGCAACACATTTAACACGATAGTCTCTCCTGCCCTTCCCCTCCACTCACCGGCTCCACTATCATGTGCGATGTTGCCTTTTTAACCGCAACATTATTATGATGGGGGTAGGAGTCGAGGTTCTGACCACTATTTGCCCTCTATACGACTCATTATTCTTTATTCATTATTAAACTTTCTGCCGGCGTTCCCTTTAAAATGCGAGGGGACGAGATGCACCAGTGCAACCAAATTGGAAATTTCGCAGTTTATTTATTTCTTTTTTTTCTGTCTGGCTGGAAAAATTCGGGGAGTCTTAGCGGAAGACGATTGAAACAATAGAGAAAGAACGCGCTGAATAATATCAGACAGCATGGCGCGAGGATTATAATAAATTGGACTGAATTGGACGTCAAGTGAAATTCACGTTGTCTCTTTGTTAAGAGTTATGTGCAGGTTATTTCTTTTTATTGGTCGATTATTCTGACGAACGTCCCGCTCACATCAGCCTCACGCTCCCTTTCAATTTCAATTATTTCTGTCCAAGGCTGCCAAGCTAGAGCCCCTGAAATTGCATCCGCGAATTTTGGGCGCTAATTAAAAAAAATAAAATACAACGTTGCATCAATTGTCATTCTGTTAACGCGTAGACGCGTTTTGTTTGGAGTAAAGGTCGTCGTGACGGCGGCAGGCGGCACGGGTGGCGGCGTGGGGGTGTCGGTTGACGGATAGTGAAAGTAATCAAAGCAAAAGGCGAAAACATCAAACACGATCAGCAATTAAAATGCAAATAACTTTGTCGCTCTTTCTCCATCCTTTACTGGTGCCAGGGACGTCGGCTGGAATTTCAAATTAACCCTCTCCTCTACCCCCCTCCCCCTGCCATTCTCCACCGTCACACCCATCGTCGCTCATATTCCATCAAAAGATATCCCCCTCCCCTTCATTCTCATTATTATTATTATTATTATTATTATTATTATTATTATTATTATTATTATTATTATTTTAGGGTCGCGACAATTTTTAGAAAACTTTTCGACTTATTTTTATTTCAGTCTTGACATCCAAGTGCCAACTGCTACAGAACAAAGCGAGCCCGGCTCTCGGGAAGGGGGTGATATCGATATTTTTTCCCCAAATTGTAAACGTAAAAAAGATTTTGTGTGCAAGAAGATTGGCGCCTCATCCCCGTTTATGCTCCTACACACGTTTTTAAAGGCTTTAAGGAGTCATAATTTATCGTGTTTTTGTCTTGTTTATTGTGTCTTTCCTGAATTTTTGGATCGCATTCTGTACTTCTTTGTATAGGTTCACCGTCTTTCAAAAATAAACTTCTTTAATAGCTCCTCCACCCCACCCCATCCACTGTGCACCACATCACTCGGATGGGTGGCGTCAACAACAATTCTAATTTTCCTGCCAGTTTTCCGTTAGGAATCGGACGATTTTTTTCTCATAATCCCACAGAGCCAAACCGACGCAAATGAATTATTTTCTAACAAGACAATGGTAACAGATCTTTCCTCCCTTTATTTGAATTCCCTTTTCTCCGTCCTCGCCACCACCTCTACAAGCAATTAATGGGAGGCTTAAAATTGTTTATTATAAATTATCGTTCTCTCCACCTCACCTCCTCCCGCGCAAACCGACGCCACGGATACTCGAACCCCTTTTCTTACTAAAAAGCATTAATATTAAATACGTCATTTTTGCCTTGAGGGTGGGCCAATGGAAGGGAAGAAGGGGGTCCATTAATTTTCTCTTTCGATTCCTAACACCCTTCTGTTATACTACCGTTGACGTGATTGGGGAGACAGCCAGGAAAAAGAGAGAGATTGGCAGTGAGAGAGAGAGCGTGAGAGAAATTGCAAAATAAACGAAGGATGCGGAGAGATTTCCGACTTATTCGAATTATTTTAATGTAAAAGTTATTCCTTCTCACGATTTACCTACTCAGGCAGCTCTGCAGTCTCCCCTGAGAAGCCGAGAAAAACGCATGAAAATAGTGGAAAATTGTACTTTTAACTTTAACTGCAGCGTATTAAAATTTAGTTTTGTGGTACAGGTCCGGTATTTGGGAGAACTGCAGAGCAGCCTACGAGGACATCGTCAAACACTTAGAAAGGTAACATTTTATAAAATCCGCCAGAGCCTTTTGCTTAACTTATAGTTTTAGTTAATTTAAGGTCGCATTTACCCTTATTTTTTGGTTTTCCGGTTGGTGTGACAATCGGTGGAGGATGGTGGGGTATTATAGGGATGGGACTCATCACAATAGTTTTAATTTAAATTCACCGGACGTGATGGATTCGGTTTCGTGAAGTGAACCAATTTGGTTTTTATATACGCCGGAAAAGGATTTTAATCCACCAACCCAAGGGGAAGAGTAAACTAAGTCCTGAAAAGAGTGTGAGTGAGAGAGTCCGATTGAGTAAAGCTTAGCCATTTGTCACTGGGTGCTACGAACGATTAGTCACGGTAGTGGTGGGAAGGGTGTTGTGACGAAACGAGTGCCAATGGATTGCGTGGCGGGGGGTCACCCTTCCTTTTCCGCCTTTTTTTTATTCTTTTTCTTTTTTTTTAAATAAATGACTTTCTCCGCGACTAAATCCCCAGTTTCGAGTGTCAGGGTGTACCTTTTACCAATCAAAAATGCCCACCACACCCGTAATTAACTGACAATAACTAATCAGCCACAGCGTCCCCCGCCCTCTTTCTCACATTTAATTACGCTCGCTTTTAATAATTAAAAAATAACGACGATCGCAAAATTACGAAAGGCTTCAACCTTCTTGAAATGAATGAAAATAATTACAACCCCCGGAACTTCACCCGTCACACCATACAAAAGCTGATACCCCTACCAAGCAGCCGAATTAACCGTCGGATGTGAGAGATTGTTTATGGAATGAGAAAGTTGATTCCTTGCGCGGGAGGCCCTTATTAAGTAGAGCTTGAAAGGACCCGGGCAAATCAAGGTGTAATTGAGCTCCTAGTGGCTGTTCCATCTAATTTAACTGTGGGGAGTGATAAGGGAAGAGGAAAGGGGGGTGTATGAATTACATGGTCTTTGATTTTTTCTTTTAATTTCTTCTGTCCCTTTTTTGGATCATTTACTTACTCTTATTATTACCCTTAAAAAATGTTCATTTTTGAGCTTGTTGCGCGGGAAAAATAATTAACGTGGTTATTCGTCTTGTTTTAATTGGTACAGGCTTATAAGAAACGTTATTTGATGGGGTGAGAGATGAATAGATTCAGGCAACGGACTTTTCTTTTAAAAAAATTTAAAAAACCTTGTTCATTGCTTTTCAGCTTCTCCGATCTTACCAAAGCCCCCCTCCCCCCCACTGTTCTTAATCACAAATGTGGAAGGATGCTAGGGGTAGCATCTGGAACTTCACAAGTCTTTCTTTCCCTTAAAAAACATTATTGTTATTACGAAAGAAACTCCTTCACTCCCCCCCCCCACCCATCCCTGATCGTTACTTTTTCTCCGTTGACAAATGACAATTCAACTTTGATAGCTAGCCACTTGTGTTTGGGGTGGCGTATACGCGGTGGGTGTCAGTGCGTTTCCCCTTGAAGACACCGCCGCTGTTCCCTTCTTCCCTTCTCCCCCTACCAAATAGAGGAAAACACATTGCCGATGACACTGGTTATTACAATATTCCCTTCATCCATCATGTTGGAGAGAGAGTTGAAATTTTTAAAAATCCCTTTTTCCTCCTTCCTTCCTTTCGTTTCCTAATACTTCTTGTGTTTTTTTTTCCGCATCGCATAATATTCCCATTGATCAACTCCCTTCGAAGGAAAAAGTAAGATGGTGGGGTGGAGTTTTGTTGGTGACTTCTTTACAAGTACCTACTTCTTTTTTTATATGAACATATTTCTTTTAAAACGGTGACACGTGTAAAACGCATTGCCGTCCTATTTTTTAGGACTTAAGTGCATCGGATATCAACGCGTTTTATGTACGTATACCTACCGGGGTTTTTCGAATAAAAAAATGATCGCCCTTTGGGTCCTTTGCATGCGGTGGTGGTGACACTAACACGTCACACACAGTACAACCGTGTGGGAGTGGGCTGATTTGCGTCCTCGGTCCACTCATTCAAGAGGGTGATTAGCTCCAGCAGACTTTGGAAGCGCCGCACATCTTCTGTAGAGCAGAAGTGTTGGCTTTTCGTTTAAAGAACAGTCAATGCCGAATGACAGCCCAGACAAGGGAGCCGCATCGGTTGGGTCCCACCACCGGTCAATCCCTCCGAAAACGCCTGCCAGCCGTACTCATCAACTCTTTCAAAGAGTACGCTGAAAGAATTTGACATGCGAACAATTACATCCATGGCGCCACGCGCCAACCCCACACTTTTGGTCTTTTGCATAGCCCAAAACGCGAAATTGATTTCTGGAAGACCCAAATCCGCGAAATTTGATTTGGAGAAGCCCGGCCCGCGATATTGGTTTGTTATTGAAGGTTGAAACCCTTTGAAATCAATTCAGGGGGAGGAATTGGATTTTTTAGAGTGATTTGGCAAAATCAGTTTTTGAAAAGACAAACCCACAAAATTGATGTATTTTACAGGCAAACCTAGCGCGAAATTGTTTTTTTTTAGTGCGCCAACCAGGCAATACCACGCGTGTGTTTTCGAAAGAGCCAATCCCGTTAAATTGATATTTTTGAAGACACAGACACAAAAGATTTGGTTTTTGGACGAGTCCAAATCATGAAATCTGATTTCTGTTTGTGCCACATCTACAACTTTGAATTTCTGGAAGATACAATCCCGCGAAATGATTGTGGAGGGAGTAAATTCACCAATTTGGATAAAAAACGCGCGTAACTCAGGATGAAATGTGTGGTAAAGTTCACTTTAATTCTTAAAAAAAACCAACCACAAAAACGTCTAACCTTGAAAAGCTCCAACCACCAAAATCAGACACTTTGGTACAACAAACATCTGGGCGAACTGGCCGGTTGCCCAGTTTTTTTATTTTTTATTCCAATCTCCAATCAAAAATATTCATCCATGAAACTTGCGATATAGCGACCTTTCACTCATGAAAATCACGGCTTTCAATTTTGCGATTATTGGAACCAGAAACTTGCAATTTTATCTCGAAACTTAAGAATTGACCAAGAAACTTGCCAAGTATTGCCAACTGCCTTTGGTCGATTGATCGACCTTGCGGCAGGGGCGAAGCGTCCATGTAAGCAGTGTAATCATTGCTTACAGTTGCAAACCAGACACTTAATATTTTTGGCATTCTCTTTAAAAGCGTATATTAAATATAAATTAATAGATCACTAGTTATGACTGTAATTGACAAAAACTATTATTATTATGGGGTAGTTTTTGTCTATAGCAATTAGCGAACAAATATCGCCTAATGCATTTTTTCAGAAGAGCGTGCGGTATTCACTGCTCTTCAGTAACTCCAGCCCTAAGAGCCTCTCAACAAAACGGTAGGTTTGTATTGTAGGGAGGCCGACAACTGGGCCAAAGAGGTTATATATTCAGGTGGACTGTTATCTACCCCCATCCCATGCAATCCTATGCAAATCGTGATAAGGTAACCCTTGTGTAACCTATACCTACATAAAAAAAGTTGGCCCCGATGTCCGGAACTCACATTGTAAGCAATCCTAGAAACGAAGACAGGTTGGGGGGGTTACCCGCTCCATGGCTTTCCCACCCCACCTGCCTTCCCAGCACCTTCCATCACCCCGCGCTTCAAACCTCTCCTGTAAGCAACTTTGAAAACACATACTGTCCACAGATGGAAAGAATGCAGTTCGGAAGGAAGTGCCTAATGTCTTTTCTAAAAACATTTACTTCAACCCCCCGGCCCCATTACTTTAGGAAAGACTTCCACAGTTCCACTCTCGCACTCACACTTCAGTCACTGGACGAGTAGACGATATGAATGAAGGGAGGGTCTTCTACTTTCCTCTCTTGTTCGCTCGCTCGCCATTAGCTATTTCTCAGTTCACACAACACACAACACACAACCTGCCCTCACGCTTTCCACAGCTTAATTTTTGACAGAATCAGCTGTAACAACAGATTTGAACCAATTAATCAATGGCAAGACTGACGATAAGTTTGAAAGAGTAGACTGGATAAATAGATTTTTCTCGTTTATTTACACCCTCGGCTTGCCGACAGCCTGTCAGTCGCTTTTTGGTTTATTATTCATTCTGAATACTACACCTATGTTTTCGGTCAGGAAAAAATGTTTGCAACCCACCCTCAAACTTTCGCTGTGTACGTTTAACATGTCTAAATTCGATTTCTGCGCAATGTCCGTCCGCCGTATGCCGTCCGGGCCATGTCTTGCCCTAGGATTACTCGAAAAAATTCGTTCTTTCATACATAGACTCCATTTGGAATCTAGTTGGTCCTAACATCTGATCAGTTTGATCAACTAACTACTCCCTGGAATTTTATGGGCCAAAAACGGGTCCAAAATGGGAATTCAAAGGGGTTCCTACCCTAAGGAAGATCTCGGCCCAGGACAAAAATCACCAAAAGAAACCATCAATAACTTTTTTTTCTTAAAACTTGGAGGTCCGGAGGGGTCCTCCCACGAACGGAGGGTTCGTGAAAGTTGTTCGTAGATTTTTCAAGTTCATTTGTCAAAACAAAGAAAAATATTTCCGAGCCACGGAAACTTACAGTTTTGCCCCTTGAGAAGTGGCTATTCAAGCAGAAAACAGGGTTGTCAAGGGGGGCAGGGGGGGAATCTGATAATTTTTCCTACAAAACGGGTATTTCTGCTCAGAAAATGCTGAGGATTCAACTTCCTAAAACTGAATCTTTGGCAAACTTGAGACACGTCAAATTCTGGTTTCTATACCTCAAATCACACGGTCAAGCTAAATGTTTGGCTCTAGAAAATGATTTTATTGCCCTAGAAACTGATTATTAGGCCCCGAAAACTGAGTATTTGGTCCCGGGAAGCAGGAACCAATTATTTGACTTGACCAAAAAAAAAAATGATTTCTTGATTATGCACTGCCACAATGCCACAAAATATTGATTGGTTAAAACTGTCAATTTTGCTACCAAAACTGGATAATAGCTTGGTTGAAATCTAGTTTCGACCACTGCAGAAAAACGAAATATTCGTCTGAATTTACTCTCTAAAATTGATAAATTGGTAGAGCCACATAGATCGTGAACCCTCAAACACTCGTTTGCTCACGGCTAAAATGTTCCTGTGCAACAATTTAAAGAACTATTTAACATTTTGTTTGCTTTATTAACGCACGTCGAAACATTATGTTTGACCCTATCATGGTTTCCGAACAAATAAGAACTAAGGTGCGGATTTTGGGTAAAATGTGTGGGGGGGCTGAGCCCTGAGCTCAAGGTTCCCCCTCCCTCTCACAAATCAAATAAAATTCCGAAATTTGTGGATTATTGCTCGCAGAAGGTTTTCCTCACTCAAAAAGCCAATATCACAGACTTGACCCCCTTCAAAAGCCAATTGCACCGGGTTGACCTATTTGAAAAAGCAATTCCACGGGTTAGACACATTTGATGTCCCGGATCACGGATTTGACGCTCACAGAATCCAATTTCGCGGTTTTGGCTAATTGACTAACAAAATTTCGTGTTTGCAGGTGCTTTAACAAAAAATCGCAGGTTTGGCACTTTCTGATACCATATCGTTTGGCGCGTGGCGCCAGCAACCAATTTCGCAGGGTTGCACCCCTTAAAATGAGTCAATTTTATGGAAAAATACACCTTTTTTTCAAATGTGAAATTTCTAGTGTAGTGGTTCATATTAAAGAGAAATTTCATGGCTCTGGCTGTTTTTAAAAACAATATATCGCAGAGTTGGCTCATTCAAAACATATTTGCAGTGCTCCTTCGACTCAAAAAGAGCAATGTCATGACTTTCGACACAGAAAAAAATCAAAAAATCACGCCATTCAAAAAACAATTTCACAGGGTTGGCCCATGCAAAACCAATCGTTGGATTTGACAACCAAAAAAATCACCCGGACCCACTCGGAAAACGAATTTGGCGGGTCCGAGATTATCAGAAGTAAATTTTGTGCAGTTGGCTCGTTCAAGAACAATTTCGAGGGGTTTGCTCCCTGAAAAAGTACATTCTGGAAAATCCAATCGGGGAAAACCCCGATATTTTCACCCAATATTTGTATTCATTACTAAACGGCTCTCAAGCATTTTTCTTTAGCGTAGAAAATATTTCTCAAAATCGCATCAGGGAACCCCCTGTGGATTTTGTTCAAAGCGTGAATTTTTGTTGGAAAACATATTTTTACGGGTTGAATTGATGTTTACCCATCCTAATCATAATTAGTTATAGAAAGCCAATGAAATCAGTTTTCAAATCGGCTTGCGGTAGTATTGACAGTTTTTGTACTGGTGAGTAACTGAAGGGGGGGGGGGAGGCGTTTAAACTTCTTGCTCCTCTCCCTACCACACTAAGTATTGCGAAATAAGAATTTGTAATATGCAAAAGCTGCGACGAGATTGCTATTGACTCGAGGTATAAAAGAAATAAAAGAAGCCCAGTTTTAAAATTCATAGAACTCTCTACTACAAACAACAAAAGAACGGTTGGGTGGGTGGGAGGGGGTCGACTTATTTCGTCTTTGTAATATGCAACCCCGTCTATTCCATTCAAATCCCGAGATATTTTTCTCTTTTCAACTGGAATTTAGACGTCAGAATTAAAATTTCAATTTTTCTGAATTGAGCGTCATAATACGGGAGGATAAGAAGGCAGTATGATGCAATTTTTGTTCTGCTCCCACTCTTAATATTTTTTTTACCTTCTCTCCCCCCCCCCTTTTCGCTTTTTTCCTTCCGTACAAAAGGAAGCGTGCATTTACTTTAACACACGCTTTAACCCGAAGGAAGAAATCAAGAAGAATCCCTACAGACTCATCTCTTCTTTCTCTCTCACTCTTGTTCTCCTTTCAATTAAATTTCCAACCCTCTTTTCTTCCTCCTCCGTGGCGTGCAGTTATTGTTTACGACCCTTCCTCACCATACCCTATTCCTACCAACCGATCCATATCCTAAACCTAACCCACCCCCTCCTGTCCTCCTAACCGTCTTTGATCTCTCGGAAAATAATTCCCCGAGTCACAAAATTAAATCATTTCCTTCAAAAAGCTTAAAGATGCAGCCTATAGCGGAATTTCTTGCTCTTAAATCTCTCAACGACAATGGAGGGGGGTGGGAGAAGGGTATGGGAATCAGAAGAAGAGAGTGAAATTTATACGTTTCGCTCCCTCAATGCTGACATAATTTGTACTTTTTTATTATTCCACGGATGGAAAAGAAGAAAGGATCCGGTTGGATTAAAGTGTTAAGGTGGGTGGGGGGACCGGAGAAAGCCTTTGTGATGCTCATATGACCTGGGAGCTTCCCTTTTTATATAAAAAGGAGTTTAGGGTCATTTTAAGGGATGGGAAAAAAATATGGATATTGGTTTCTCTTGTATTCCGTAAGGTTTTCAAGGAAAGGGAGGCATTCAGTGAGAGAGGAAAAGAATTCTCGTTTTCCGTCAAGTCTGTTGCAAAAAGAAGAAGAAGAAAAAAAAACGGTCATAATTTCAAAAATAATTAAACAAAGAGGAAATATGACACTTTTTATCGAAAAGGAGTGAAACTGAAAACCTTTTACCCAGGTATACAAAGGAGGGTGAAGAGAGGGAAAGAGAAAGATATTTTGAGAAGTTATTTAATAAGGGGTAGCGACTTGTACTAATTATTCTCTAATTACAATATAATGAAGAGAGGGTGGAAAAATCCCCCCTGAAACTGACAGGAGTAAGAAGACGAAGTGGAAGAGAGAAAGAAAGCGCATGAAAACAGAAGGGGAGGAGAACTCCAAATGCACTGAATATTACATAAGGAAAAGGGTTGATTTAGTTTCCAGTTTGACAAACATCTCGCGAAAGGGACGAAGAGAGAGAGGAAAAATCACGCGTGACTGAAGTGATTGGAGTTTCCTATACTGACTCCACAGAATCCGATTGAAATGCTAATGACAACACCTCCGATATTAGGATTGAACTCCCCCTCCTCCCTCGCATGGACTAAATTACACTCGAAGGACATTGGTCAAAGCTCAGTCAAACTTGAATGATTGACTCAAAGCAGGGGGCATTCTTTTTGAGATTCAAATGAACGTCGGCCTTTTATGCTCGATCTTTTAACGATTAGAACAGGTGTATTGATCTGTCTGAGGACTGTGATTAGACTTCTAATCAAACCCCACCCTTACTTCCTCATCACCTCTTTTGTATGAGATAATTTAGAGCCAAAATTAAGCCCGAAGCGAGCGATTCTTTAATAAAATATAGGGATGAACAAAATAAAAAACCTAATACACGGTTAGAGGTATAACAAAAAAATGAAAAATTAATGTTCCTATCTGTCAGTAGCCGCCTTTTTTTATATTAAATTCTGCAACAGATGCTGTTGACAAATGCCTTGACTAGAAATCAAATACCACAACTAAAAAGTTACCCGTGGAAAAGGGGGAGGGTTCCTTCATATAGCCTTTGAGACACGGAAGAGTTTTTTCCCTGATGGTTTCTAGATTGTTTATCAAATGGGAAACGTTTTTAGGGCTTTTTTACCCTTCATTCTTCTATATTCTTGCCAAAATATGTTCAAAAACCCGTAATAAGATCTAGGGCCCAAATATGTATTTAAATAGGTCTCACTATTGACATTCTGGCATTCATTCATTACGGCACCCTCACTCATGGCATCAGACCCAGTCCAGAATTAACGTGACAGAGTGATCAGTCTGAGTGGTTAGTCTGAGCGGTTAGTATGAGAGATTGGACTGAGTGGGTGTAGTCTGAGGTTACCCACTGTCAAATGGTCCACACCGGCTACTTCGCGGTTAAAATAGATAAAAACCGCTAAACAGTGGTTTATTGGGCTATTTAAATCAATAAAAAAACCTGAGTATTTGACTTAATAATCAATTTTTTGGGTCAGTAAAAGTCCAATTTTAAAAGATTTCGCTTCCTTCAAAATCATTCTACGGGGTCAGTACTTTTAGGAACCAAATTTCATGGTTTTGACTCTTTAATAAACCAAACTAACGCTCGTTCCAGTCTTTAAAATGAGAATAAAAACCACAATTTCGAGGGTCTTCCTCTTTTCAAAGTCAAAACATTGAAGTTTTGCACGTCCAAAGGCCAAACTTTCGTGCGCTTGACTTCGAGGAGTTAAAATTGCTGCAGTGTCATTGAATCAACACTCTTTCCTCGTAGCAAAGGCTCGTTCAAGTCACGATGGGCGGCTCTGCTTAAGCCCAAATTTTTAAGGATTTCGCATCATTAACTATTCATTTCCATGGGTTGGCTCTTTCAGAATACTTTTGCGGCTTTGGTCTTCAAAAAGCTAATTTCGCGAGTTCAACTCATTGAGGGGGGGAAAACAACTATACTTCGCGGGTTTGACTCCTTCAAATAGCCAAATTTTGAAGCCTGGCTCTTTCAAACGCAAAGTTTTTGGAGCATTCAAACCCCCAATTTTCAAGGATAGTTTTAGGAAACAAATTCTTAGGTTTGGCTGCCCGAAAAATGAATTTCGCGGGCTTGACTCATCGCTGAAAAGCCAAAGTTCAGGGTTTAGCTGGTCATAAAGGCTCAATTTCAAGAATTTTAATTTATTTTCCTTGAAATTAATTTTGCTTCCTTGAAATTCAATTCTCGGACTTGCGGCTCTTTCAGAAATCCAATTTCACGGCTTTGATTCGTTTAATAAACTAATTTTGCTGGTTCCACAATTTTCTCATGTTTGCCTTTTTTCAAACGCCAAATTTTGAAGTTTAGCTCGTCCGAAGGATTAATTTTGCGCGTTTGGCTTCGCGAGGAGTTTTTAAGAGTGCCCACGCGCGTGCCATTAAGACTCGACGCTCTCTTTCTATAACGGCGCTGCCAAGAGGAGGGGGTACAATGGATATTCGCCTTGACGAGCTACAGGATAGTCGAATAAAGTTCCTTCTGACAGTTTCTGGAGTGGAAACCCCAGAAATGAACCCGTCGATCAGACAGGATGCATTGACTGACAATTTTTAGAGAGGGACGGGCCCAGCGGCGGTTTTGGTAAGCTCCTTGAGTTATTGGTGGCCCGTGGCTTCGTTCGGTTTTGGCCGAATGAGTACGAATAACCAATTATATAGCACAGAAAATCCCAGTTTTTGATCAAAAATAGTTATATTCTTGTTTCTTGCTTGAATTTTCATTTTACGACGTTTTTTGTGGTAATAAACATTGGGATTCTTGGTCGGGTATGTAGTCAAAAAATCGAGAAATTCCGATCTCAGAGTCATTACGTTCAGTTGTTGGCCACGTTGTTCCGCGGAGCTCCATTTAACGCTAAGTTACAATTGGTCCATAATATTAGGGTCACACAAGCTTCAACAATTTAGTTGCATCGATGAGATTTTAATGTAAATTTCACGATTTTCTCTTAAATGGCGAGTTTCTGTGGTTGAGTGTGGCATAAAATGAGTGATCCCTGCAATTTCGCAAAAATTTAGCTAAAAATTTTGCAATTACACGGCTAGGTGTCAGGCTTTATTCTCCGAGGCATCTTCGTGGCATCGTGGCTGAAATGGGCAAAAAGCGCCTATCATAATAATTAGTAGAGTTCAACATGTGATTTATATAAATAAAGACAGTTATTTTTGTGTTGCTTAATCGGAAGTCCCTACAGCGCCCATTTGCAGAGTTCCTGGGTCAAGACAGCGGCTAAAATTGAAAACATTTGGTCATTTGCGGTTCCTGGCAGCATTTCTCCTTGTAAACTGGACCACTATAAAGAATTTTTTTTTTAAATCCGAAACGGAACCCATTTGAAGTTATTCGTTTCATGAATGAATCCAATCTCAGATTAATTATGTCCAATTTTTTGGCACGTTTGATGATAAGTTCCGATTTGACCACCAATTGGGTCACATAATCCCTACAGCGTCTGCTATTTAGTCATCGATGATTGGGGGATTTCATTATTTTCGCAGAAATTGTGAGTGTTCATGGGGCCTGATGTTGAATTGCTATTTTAACCTCAAGGGAATTTTGGATGGGACTGCCTGTGGGGAAGTTTTCACTCCACCATAGCACAGGTGAAATTGAAAGATTATTCCCTCCCTCAGCAACTTACAAAAAGCCAGTACAGTTGTTGCCAAGCGCCGTGAGTCCACGTGTCGTCAAAAAATGATACGCGCACAGTGTAACCCGAGTTAAGTGTTAAGTTGATGATTTTTTCCCCCTCGTCCCCTCCATTTTTTAAATTGATTGCAATAGTAGAGAATGGGTGAGGGGGGGGGGGAAACGCAAGGGAGAACAATGCAGAGCCTGACGCTCAATTACTTCAGAATATGATTGAGAGCTGTATAGTTACACTTGAAACAGGAACTCTCACGGGAACTCATCACTCACTACGGAGGAAGCCCTTTTTTTCCCTCTGTTTCGCTTTTGAATGTTGAAATAGGAGGAGGAAGGGAGCACTTGGTACGAAATGTAACTCATTATTACTGAAATAAAATAAGTCGCTGTTATTCGGCAACTCAAGCCACCACCGTCACACCAGTTTTGGTGGTTCTCTCTTCCAAACTACGGTTTACACCCTTTGAGACTCAATAAACTTTTGTCTGAATAAATAATTTACTCATTTATCCTAAAACACAGGGAATTTTAATGCTACAGAACTGCTTTCCCTAGCGATAAAGTTGAAAGATGTTTTCCCGATTCTCCCTTATAACGGAGGAACTAAATTAATCACATTTAATTTCAATACTCCGCGAGATGGAAAACGTTTTCCCAGGGACGAAGAGAACAAGAGTGGCGAGAGTGGTATACGTTTGTGAGTGGTTGATGGAGTGGCGGGGGGCTGGTTAATTGGTAGAGGAGTCCGTGAGTATTAATAATCATATACACTCAAGGGCCTCCTTCCTCCTTACGACACGGCTCTTAACCCTTTTTGCCAAGGAGAATCGAAAACTCATAAGTAAGATGACTGTGTGTGAGTGTCGATAGAGGTAGGAGAGGGAAAGAGTAAGAGAAAGAGAGAGAAACGAGAAGGAATTATGGTTTGGAATTAACAAAGTTTACAGCGTGGCTGGCGCAAAAGGCTTCCCAATCCCCATCACCCCCGCCCACACCACCAAGGTATAAGAAACTTTGACATTCCCTGCTACTTGATGCAAATTGAATCTTAAATCTTGGAAGAGATTTCGCGAGAAAGATGACGGAGAGGAGGGGTAAAGACTTTAAGTTAGTTTTAATGATGTGAGAGAGTAAGAGAAGACAATCTTCTTGAAGGAGGAGAAAAAACCAAAAATAAATAAATTTTTAAGACAAAAAAGTGTCCAAAACTCAAACCTCGGAAGAATTCTTCCCAAATTTATTAACCCCCGGGGGTATAACAACCCCTGAAAAGGAATGGATTTTTACCGAAGAAATATGGTCATCACTCTTTGTTTTTTGTTTATAAAAAAAAACCGGAAGAACACCAAGAGAAAAAGAAAACGTATAATGCAATAAAGAGATAGCTTTTAACAGTACGTAAAAAAAAAAGATGCGAGAGGTGGTATGAGGCAAAGGGCGGAAGTATAGACTGGGGCAAAGTTTTGTCTTGGAAATAATAATTACGTTATTACCCACCCTCGTACCAATAAAGAAATACATTAGTGGGGTTACGTGGTAGACGTTGGTGGGCTAGGGGGTGGGGGTTTCAACCGGGAAAACGGCGTTAAAAGCATTTTCTCATTACCGCTTTGAATGTCTTTATTCCACTTATAATAGTCTTTTGGCATTTGACGCGTGTGCCGAAAAAAAATGAAAGAAAATTTAGGATGGAGTATTAAAGAGAACAATTCCAGGGTTTTTCGTTCTTAAAAAAAAAAACGTGCGAAGTAACACTGATGTGAACGAATCACACATATCCAAGCACTGAAAACACGGGATTTGACGCGGTTATTAAGTAACTTGAAAACACCTTACAAGGAGGGTTGCAGCATGAAACGCACATAAAATACTCTCCCGCCACCATCCCCCACAGCTCTTTTTTACAGGAAAGGAAATAACTACACAATTGTGGAATTATTTTTTTCCCCAATAATTGAGGTTTCCCTCTGAGCTGACAAAGAATAAAGGCAAACAGTAATAAAGAGAGTCGTTTTTTTAAAGAGGCTTTTTAAACAATTGCATTCGTTCGAAGGGGGTCGGACTTTGGAAACTGGTCGGTTTGGTGGGTGGGGACAGGAAGATTTACGACCATTTCACTAAAACCAAAATATGAAAAGAAAGGATTTGTTTAAAAAAAAAGAAATACAAGGAAAAAGGACAGACCCTCATCTTTAATGTTTAGAAACAGGCTTAAAATCTCATAGGATGAACATAGGACAGGGATGCCGGGTGGGGGGTATAAGCCCTCAAAGTACAAAAAACTAATCAATCCGAAGGGTTATAGACCTAACAGGACGTTGCCCTTTTCACTTTTCCGCCTTTTCTCTTCCATTTATTTAGTTGATAACGTGATATGGATGTGGAAACTCTTGATGAAAATTTATAGTCCGACTACCGCAAGTTATATGAGTTTGTTGTGGTTCCCTTCGGAGTCAATATTTCGCAAAACAACTAATTTCTTGCGCGAAAAGGGAGTCTAATAAGGGCTAGCGACGGAGGGTGAATTTCAGTCGGTTGCGAAAGAGTGGGGGAGGGTTGGTGTTGCATGTCTGTGGCGGGGAGGGGGGAGTTTTCAAGACAATATAATATTGCAAGGAGACAGGGCTAAGAGAGAGAGTCAGAGATGTTACGGTGTTGATGGTGAGACGGGAAGAGGAGTTGGAGATCTCCATCCATCTTACATCAGTTATGGCTTCTAATTGAGGCAAACTGCTAATTAATCAACAAAACCCCCGATCCCCCGAGGCCTTTACTTCCTCCTTTTCCCCATTAAATATTGATGCTAGGCGCTCTCGGTCTCTCCGTCTTTTCCCTTTCCCTTTAACTGTTTCCTGAGTCTAAAATAAGAAGAAGGATAAAAAAAATTGGTACGTTGATGGACAGACAGTGGATATCTGTTTATGATGTCTGACTTACCCTTCATTTTCCACCCCTCTTTTCAACAAACCAACTACCTCCGCCCCTGTACACCATCCTCGTTTTCCGTAAACTGTGATTGATGGTTCTGTCTTCACTCTAATACCATTACTCTGGGAGTCTTATCATGCAAATCACGGTGTAAAATTTATTTTAGACCTGAAAATATTTCTTTCCATCTTTATTTTGAACACTGCGTTGGGGGAAGCGTGTAACATTTTTTTACCCCCTCCTCCCTATCCATTCATCTCATTTTTGCGATCAATTTACCTTTGCACGCACGCCTAAAGCGAGCTTTAAGGTTTTTTTTTAGTGCAGACGTTTCAGGAATCATGGAAAACGTGAAACCTGAATAACCTCAAACATCGATCCTATTTTTATGTAATTTAGT
This sequence comes from Corythucha ciliata, assembly GCA_038030265.1. Taxonomy (NCBI): domain Eukaryota; kingdom Metazoa; phylum Arthropoda; class Insecta; order Hemiptera; family Tingidae; genus Corythucha; species Corythucha ciliata. Next base: position 28,418,275 of record CM075943.1, read on the forward strand.
TCCATGTATGCAGCAAGGCCGCCCACCCACAGGATATACACCCACCCCACCCAGAAACTCGGCTAATTCGGCACTTTCGAGCAAAAATTTCACAACGGATTTTATATAATCCGTAATCAAATGTCGTGGATTTGGCTACTTCGACACCCAATTTCGGTATACTTTTTCCTAAAAAGCAAATTTCCCATGGCTGACTAATTCAAAAATGCAAAATCCGCTTTGTTAGGCACTTTTGAAGTCCGAATATTCCACGGATTTGGCACTCGTATACAGAAACCGACTTTGCGATTAAACGGCTCATTCAATAAACAAATGTTCGCATTCTGGCATTCTGGCGACGTATAAAAAGCAATTCGCGGGTTTAATTCTTTCTAAAACTCGTTCAAGAAACCTGTACCTTCGACCAAACCAGACAGCCACCCCAAAGCCTTTGTAGCCGCTAAAGACTCCACCCCCCACCCCAAGAGTACATTTTCATCCTGACTAGAGCATTAACCCAGCCCTTCTACCACCGTTGCTAAAATTTTGATTTTGTTTTCAATTTTTCTCGGTTTATCTACGTAACTCGCCCGTAAATATTTGTCCGCGCATTAATCTGAAAAACAATATACACAGCCACACATTACTCTGCCTTTTTTATCTCTAAGTAAACCAGTCGACCGAATATATTGTACCTAAACGTTAACATCGAGGTTCTTTTTTTGGGTAATGTTTGAACTTCTTTATTAGACTTTTTATCAGCGACAATACAAAACCAACTATTAGCTTAGCTCTCTGGTTTATCTGACTCGCTCCTGAAGGATTAAAAACAGATAAAAAAAAATGCTAGATTTGTTTTTTATCAAGCACCTGTTTTCATCCCTCCCTGACATATGTCCTGATAGGTTTTTATGGGCACGTGTCCTCTTTTTTTTGGTAGTTTTCTGTGTGTGTTTAGGGGATTTTGTTCTTTTAAATACGGAATGGAAGCACATCCTTTTAAAAATTTGACTGGGTGATTCTAGAAAGCGGTTCAATTAAAATTAAATAGTCCGCAGAATGAATTAATTTCCGTCGAAACTGAAATAAAATATCACATTCTGTGAATGATTTTAGCCGACCACCATTCCTGCGCCGATCGGTCTCCCTTGGGGGGAAGTTGGGCTTCTCGCGTTACCTAATTAAAAGCGGAGTCCACTATAACGAGGATTTATCTGATTAGTACGTCATAAGGGAACCCACCAGCAACATTATATGCGAAGACATTTGTTACCTTTTAAGTGTAATAATTTAAGCTCATTTTCAGTGTGTATTTTGTGAACTCATCTAATCCGCCCCCTCCCTCCGTTTTTCTTGTTTCCTCGCAGACTGAGAGAAGAACGCGGTGAAAATGAGAGGGCGCTCGCCCTTGACCAAAAACCGAGGGATTTAAGTTCGCACAACGGTTCGTCCAACGGTCAGAGTCCAGTACTCAATTTGAGTAAAAGCGGCGGCGATCAGAGCTGTAGTGAAGGGGCTCAGACGGGAGCTGAAGACGAAGAAGATGAAGAGGATGACAACCCGTCGGATCCTGAGGACGACGAGGAGGACAAGGATCATGGTGAGTAACACCCCCCCTCCCCGCCACCAAAAACCCAATACTACCGCTATCACCACCAGATTTAATGATGTAGTATAGGGACAGTGTTTTCTCTTTCAAACTTAATTTATTGGCCTTCCCGGTTATTTTAGGCTAAAAATATGCACATAAAAAAATAATAACGACGCGGTCATAATCAGAAGGCTTGCAACTACCGAAAAAAACTGGATCCTCGGTACCTGTTGCCCCTCCCCCACGATTTCTATTGATTGCATTTCACACTGTCAAGACACGTTAGGTAATCTTGAAAAGCCTTTACGCACCGTCTCTTTCTCTCTCCCAGCCAAACTCCTCGGCCCTATACCCTTTTACCCTCTTTTTATTCGGGTAAATCGTCCAATAATTTGAAATCAAGGTAAGTAGAGAAGGCTATCTTGTTTATTACAGGTAAAGAGGCGGTTTTTTGTTCACTGGTGGTAGACGGGGGGGGGGGGAAGAAGAAGATTGTGAAGAAACAACGAGGCTCCAGTCTCACGCATTAAATGCATTTTGAAAAGGAGGAGGAGAGTGCGGCTCTAGCATGGTCAATGAGCCACCCAGGCAAATCGTGTTTTTTTAAATAAAAAAAAAAAGTATCCTCTTTACCACTATGTAGTTTGCACTCTGGGGTGGGAATTCATGATAGGGAGGGGGAAGTGGTAAACGGGAACGAAAAAGAATTTATGCCATCCGCAAAACTCCCACCCATCTGCAACATACACTGTCTTTGGAAACATCAACGGCGGCGATTAAAAAACGGTGAAGGAGGGAGGGTGCGTGTGTGCGCTCAAGAAAGTGGTTGAGCGCGATTATAAGGAAACCTTTTTAAAAACTAATTGTCATGAATGAGCTTTAGGCACTATCGTTAACTAATAAAATGTTCTTGGATACGCGTAAAAGGAAAATCGACGTGTTATATGTATAAAAAGGGTGGTGTTGAGCATTAACAACACGTTATCTGTCGTTTTGTATATTTGCTTAAAAAAGGTCGCTTGATTGTCATTTAGTGTTTTTAACGGTTAGCGTTATGTGTTTAGTTAACATGAGGCTCGGCTAGACGGTCAGAAGAGTTCGATGAGGGCCGAGTAGGTAAAGAGGCAAAGTTGAGGACGATCAGCAGTCTTGTCGTCACACAATAGGTAATGGGCGATAAGTGAGATAGATCTGAAAATGTGATGAGAAACAAAACAAGCGAGTAGCATTCAAGCGGGAGCCAAAACGCATCCAAAAACTCCAGAATCACGGAAGATAGGGCTGTAACAAAGAATTTCCTTGAATACCCCCCCCCCCCATAATTACAAAGCTCGGCGCGATTCTTCGTGGAGGCCAAGTGGCTGATTCCTGAGCCACCTTGCTCTTCTTCATTGTTATACTTCCGTTGATGGCTAGAATTTGCAGATTCCTCCCCCTTTTAAACCCGTATTTCGCAGATTTGGCACTTTGAAAAATTACTTTAACAGGATTTAGCCCTTTTAAAGTCAAATTTTAAGGATTATTGGCTCTCATAGAACCAATTTAGGGGTTTACTCACTGAAAAAGTCAGTTTCGCAGGATGGACGCCTTAAAATGCCCATTTCACGGGGTTCGACTCATTCAAAAAAGCAACCTCACGGTTTTGGGTCCTTCAAAAAAGCTATTCCGCGGGTTGCTCTTAAGAAGTCAAAATTTTTCGAATTTGGCATCTTACAGAATACAATTTGGCTCACTGGGGGAAAAAACTCGACGTCCCCCCTCGCCACCACTTCTAACCGTCGAACAGACTGACTTTCGTTTTTTCTCAGACTGAATGCACGGAACAGCCAAAATTGCTTATTCTTTAGGAATTTTAACCGCAAAAATGCCAAACTGGCGAGTTTTTCTCGTGATTAAGTCACTCGAGCAGACAAAATATCGACTTGTGCCGCAAAATGGCCCAACTACCTAACGCTGAGCGCCCCACCCATTACATCCCCACTCGCAGTTCTTTTTTTTTCAAACTTGAAATTGCAATTTTCTGGAGAAGTTCGCGGGTCAGCCCCTTTACCGGAGTCCAAGTTTTGCAGATTGGAATCATGCATAACCCATACATGAATTTAACACCTTCAAAATCGAAATTTTCTAGGATATTATGACATTATGAAGATCAATTTCGTGAGTCTGGCTCCTTTTGAAGAAAAAATGTGTGAAGGGTTTAGCGGGTTAGCTTTGAAAACGCCTATTTAGCCAAGAAACTATAGCTATTTCGCCCTGAAACTGACTTTATTGCCCCGAAACCGACAGTTTAGCCCTGAAACTGACAATAGAATTGAGCCCAAAAAGTGTTTCAGACTATTTAGCCGAGAAATAGACTAATTAGCCCTGAAGCTGATTATTTGGCCTATAAACTGACATTTGCTTTGCTTTGAAACCGGCTATTTAGCCCTGAAATCTGGAATATGTAGCCCTGGAACCGATTATTTAGACCTGAAATCGAGAGTCCAATTAGTGGATAAAATTTAAGACAAGCGCTAAACAGTGATGCGAGTGACTTTAATAAAACAAAAAAAACCTGTTATTGAGCTACTTGCCTAAATCATCAATCATCCATGGACTTCGACAACTGGACACACATTTTTGGGTACTTCGCGATCAATACACCATACTGGATGGGTGGGCACGACAGACCTTGATGAGTTCTGTATCAATAAGAAGAAGTCTCGATGAATTCGCAGTCCTCGATGCTGAGGAGTAGAGTGAGACTTATCTCTTGGACCAAAACCAGCGACTGCGCAAAATATTGTCATGTTTGGCCACTTGATTGGGTTTTGGGTGGGGACCAGCCGCATTTTTCAATCATTTGGGCAGTGTGTTACAACTTGTAAGCGGGCAATTTTGTGAAAATCACCCTAAAAATGTTAAATCGTACGAAACCACGTTGGTAACTCAAGTTTTATGAAAAGTTGAATTTGCAATCAGACAAGCTCTCCAGTGGAAGCGTTTTCTAATAGATTTTGGTGGCTACTAATTTTCACGTTAAGCCGGTGTTAGGTCCTTAAAAAAAACATTCGACAGGCTTTGCTCTTAAACAAAAAAAAAAAAAAAAAAAAAAAAACACGGATTTGGCTCTAAATAAAACCAATTTCGCTGGTTAGAATCTTCAAAAAACTGATTTCACGGTGTTTAGTCACTTGCAGAATGCAGAAAACAATTTCGCGGGGTTTAGTAGCTGAAAAATGTAAGTTTCACGTGTTTAGCCCTTTAAAAAGTCACTGAAAATCCGAATTTAGCGAGCTTGAATCCTAAAAAAGTTATGGGTATTGTGCTCGTCAAAAATTTAATTTTGTGGGGTTTCCGCTAAATCAAGAAACCAGCTATAGTTGAAAAATCACTTTTGCTGCTTTGGATTAAAAAACAAAAATAATCTCGCTGGCTTGGCTCTTTCAGAAAAAAAATTTAGCGCGGGGTTTGGTTCTTCAGAAAACAGAATTCGCACGGGTGGCACACTAGAATAACCAAATTTCGTGGGTTCATTTCTTGAAAACCCTTTTTCCCTCGGGGTTTGGCTCTTTAAAAAACTAATTTCGCTGGCCTTCAAAAATCAAACTTGGCGAATTGGCTCTCCGAAAAATAAATTTCGTGGCTTTGGGTACAAAAATTCCAAAAGCTATTTGAAAAAAGTTTTGCGGGTTTTGGTAATAATAAAAAGAGGTCCAAGAGTAGTGGTGGGGGGGGGGGGTGCTGGCAATTTATCGTCGAAGTTCGTTCGTTGCGCTGCGGACTTTGGTTTTTAAATGATCCGATCCAGCGAAATTGTCCTTCCATAACCCAATCAATTTACTTTTATTACAATTCTGTTCCCTCTCTTTCTCTCTTCATAGAACTCTCCGACGGTGAAGGTGGTCATTCGACTGGAGCCGTATCGCCGCACGCTCTCAACTATTCCGCCGCCCTTGGAGCGTCGGGCGGTGGCCCAACGGCACCAACGTCCGACCCAACGATTTCCTCCACTGAAACACTCCTGCGCAATATTCAGGGCCTGTTGAAAGTGGCCGCTGACAACGCGCGACAACAGGAGAGGCAAATCAATTACGAGAAAGGTGAGTTTCTTTTGTTTTTAAAACGTAGAGGTCCCTGCTCTCTACCTTACAATCAGTTCCTGAAAACCAGATGACTATGTTATAAATTATAAAAATTTGGGGTTGCAGAAGACAGCGGAATTCCCATTCAAATGTCAGGTTTAAATTGTTGAAGCATATAATCCAGTAAATTTCGGCTATTAAACGAGAAAAATGCACAGGGCTGGAACAGAACAACTTAATCCGTTCAAAAACAATGTTGCTTCTCCTCGCCCTCTCCCTACCTTTCTCACACCCCTCATCCATAACCAAGGAGCTCTTTTTTGCGGTCGTGTGGCGTCTTTCGATAGGGATCTCGGCGCGAAACTCCTTATTCTACTTCTCGCCGAATCTTTTTTCTCCCGCGCCGATCCTATCTCGGCCGCAAGGGGGACACATGTAATGGAGACTTCAGGGGTTTTTCATTTTAATTACCCGCGAGTTTTGCATTGTAGTTCCCTACCCCCTTATCCATCCACCCACCCAGTGTCGCTAGCTCTCCTTTTACTCCTGTGTCTATTGTATTGGGGCGCTTTCTCCGATTTTCATCTTAGATTTTAATTAAATCTTAAACGATAAAAAGCGCATCTTAACCCACGCCCTCCCTTCCCCCAACACCACCTTCTATTACCATCAAAAAAGGTTTAATTCATTTGCATAAATACAATCCCCGGTAATGCACGATTCATCTGGAAATATCTTCATTAACATAGTCCGCGGGTCTTAGTGATAGGGAAGGAAACACAGTGAATTAAAAGCAGAGCGTTCATTAGTTTGTTGTAATGCTCCACAAATCCGTGGCGTGCACACTATGCATCTCCCCCCCCCCCCAACTCGGCCACCATCCACTACCACAATCGAGAGACTTGGCTAAAGGCTATGGGAAAATTACAGGCATTTAAAAGAAGCCTGACTCTAGCCCCCTCCCACCCAACCAACACTCGTGGAACCGTATACGGATTTGAATCAAATCGAAGCATTATTTGGGTGCATAGTGACAGCCGGTGATTAAATTGGATTTGTTCACTCGTTTTTGAGGTTTTTATACGAAAGGGAAAAGGAAAGAAGGGGACGTTTTGATTAAATGCCTAATGCGGTCACGTTCCCCAACTTGGCTTGATTATACATCAGCGCACCATCAAGTATTTACTCTCAGTTTCTTCGCTTTTCTTCTCTCTCTCTCTTCGGTTCTTTTTTTTTCTTAGAAAGAGATTAAGAGCACGACTAGAATAATAAAATTTATTGGAATGCACAAAAATCTGGAACAAATTATTTTGTGTAACATTTTGATTTTTGCTTCTCGCGAAATACGCCTCCCCCCCTCGCTACAAGTTTTTTGCGTTACTTTGTACTTCAATAACTTCGAAGGAGACTTCCTTTCGTATACATTGTACCCATCGGACTTGAAACATTCAGGAGCAAACTCCGTCTTCACAATAGGGGCTCAGTAGTTAAAATATTATTTATCATCCCTGGCGATATTTAATTACAGAAGAGTTTGTTGGTAGTAAATAACTCGGTTGTTTACTCTTGTTGTCCGTGCGAAGATGTGCCTTTTTTATTATTAGCAAACAGACACAAGTTGTAAATTGTAGCGAAGGAGTGCGATGGGGTGGTCGGGTGGGGGAGGTTTTAACGTTAGGATCGTATTGCTTTTGTTATTTATAACCAGTCGGTTCCTTCTTCAACAAATGAGAGACTGAGGAGGAAAAAAAAGATCTTTTTCGCTCTTTTTCCACAATCAGAGACTTGAGGAGTGTGAGAGAGTGCGAGGGGCCCTTTCCTTATCCTTTTTATACAACAGAGGCCCTCACGACGACGGAGTCATAAACCCTCCGCCTCTCACCGACCATTTTTAAGAATTCTCACCCATCAACATTTACGCGCACTTTTCAATATTACCCCCACCCCACCGCACCACTGCCTTAGCAAAAGAAAGAAAGAATGTTCTCCATCGTCTTTTGCAACTATAATTAACCGTTCACAATTTAGCATTGCTTAATCATAGCCCCAAAATGATTTATTATTCCTTCCCCCTTACAGTCGCATTTACCATTACTATGTAATACCTATATGGGAAAGGGGATAGGGGAGGGCGGAGCCTTTTTATTTTTACGAAGTTGCTGCATTCAGCAACCCAAGGCAAGATGTAAACTTCTTTGAGGGGAAAAACAAGTTTTTCGTTTACTCCGAGTAGATTATGACTAACACAATATTCATTGTTCGTAAAATGAGAGCTTTTTGGTTCTTTTTCCTTTTTTTTTTCGGTAAAAGTAAGTACCTGAAAGAGCGCCTTGTGAAAGGCATTTATTCTTTGAGAGCGCTATAAAATGCCTTTTGGAACTTATAGGCGTTCTAAAAGCCACACGACCATTTTTCCATTTTTAGGACCGTTTTTTTTTTCTTCTTTCTTTCTTCTCCTAGGGAGAAAACACGTCCCTTTCCCACACCACCCCTAACACTCGTTCGTTTAAAATGTGAGAAACTATATGGATTACTACGACTGGACTAATACGATTTGGCACATAAGGAAATCAAAGTCCGCTGGTGTGGCCCTCTCAAAACCCCTAAATTTTGCGGATTTGACACTCGCAGCGCCAAATTTTGCGGGCATTGCATACTTAAAAAGCTAATTTCGCAGAATTTACGTCCTAATAAGCCAATTTCGAAGGGATTGGCTTAACAAAAAAAGAATTTCGCAGTGTTGGGCGCACAAAGTGAATTTTGATGTTTCAGCTCTTGTGGGGGGAAAAACATAAATTCCGCGGGATTTAATCAATGGGAAAAAATCGCGGGGTTTTTATCCGTTGAAAATTTCGCAGATTTCGTTCACTCAAAATCCCAATGTAGTGAGTTTGGCTCTTCAAAAATGCGCGGTGTTTGGTCGATCAAAAACAAAACTTTGCAGGTTTAGCGATTAGAAAAACCTCGGGGATTTGGCAATGAATCAAACCAATTTTAAGGGTTAAGATATTCAAATAACGATATTTTGTGGTGTTCAAGCACTGCTAAAAAACATTTCGCGGAGTGTAATTGCTGAAAAAACCAATTTCGCGTGTTTAGCTCTTTAAGAAAGTCAGTTTTGTGGGTTTTGATGATCAATCAGTTTTGGGTGTTTCCAGGTACCTACTATTCGTGGCTGCAGCCCAAATCAAGCCAAAAAATCAATTTTGGCTATTACCAAAACACAATTTTGCGAATTTGGCACATCATAAACAAATTTTTGCGAAAAGGCCAACTTGAAAGAGTTCATACCTTTAAAATCCAAATATTCCAGGTTTTCGGCTCCTTCTATCGATCAATTCCGCGGGATGGCTACCTCCGAAAACGTAACTTCGCGCGGTTGACGACTTCAAAAAGCAATTTCGCGGGGTTTTCTAATTCGAACAACCAATTTTACTGGTTCGGATCATTGGTATAACAAATTAATTTCAGCGATTTTTGAAGCCCCCGAATTTCGCGGGTCTGCCACTTTTAGGAACCATATTCCTGGGTTTGGCTTCTTCAAAAACGCGTGGGTTTGGCCCCAGTCCTTTGCCCGAATCCGAAGACTTCAAAGCAGTCGATTGTGTGGCTGCTGATGTCCACAGAAGGCAGAACCGCCGTCCGTTGGCTTATTTTTTAGGAAGCTGAAACCACGAAATTGGTTGCACGCGAGCCTGATGTGCGAGATTCAGGTTTAAAAGAATAGAACTGACGGAATTGGGTTTTTTTTTTCAAAGGAGCAGAAGTTTTATACAAGTTCTTGAATTAGCCAAAACCATGAAATTGCATGGATTCTGTACCTTGCGAACCTGTGAAATTTGGAGTCCACGAGAGCCCAACCGTGGAATTGCTTTTTCGAAGGTCCCAATGCCATGAAATTGCTTTTTTGAATGATTCAAAAAAGCGACACAGCCCAAATCACGGGGTTTGGCCAGTTTACCCATGAAAACATACCAGATGTAGCGATTTTAAAATTGGGACACCTGGAATCGCGTTATATCTTTATGTATATCGCGCTACAGAAGTATGACGAACCCAAGTTCCACTTATGCCTGTCCCGCTTTTCACCCCATTGCTATTAAATTATCCATGAACATAAAATTCGATTGAATAATAATAGCCATTGAGGGACGAATTCCTCAGTGCTCAGCGTATACTGTGAAACGTGAAGTCGTCCCAACTCTCAATGAATTTAACAGCCAAGAAAATAAAACTTGTTCAAGGTATTAGTCCCAATAAATTCCTAATAGCATGAGATTTTAATTTGAATCCCATGTACCACCCGCGTTACCTTTCAACAGGAAAAGACTCATGGGATTGTTGGATAAATGGGGGGGAGGGCGGTGGAAACCTCTCGCGTATTAAAAACAGGACACTGCATTAGGAATGAACATAAGCGACAAAACAAGAGTAGGTCCACCCCTCCCCTTTTCTACCTATTACAACCATTTTAAGTTAGCAAGAGCACGAGTGAGAGAGAGAAGTGAGGGGCTCTCCGTTCTGCGTGTGGCCTTTATCGGTGAAACCTCGAAGGGGTTTGAAATGTTTATTATTCCCGTGTTCAAAAACCAATACTGTTTTGTCGCTTTTGCATTCTCAGACGGAGAGATTGTTGAATTAATGTTCAGTCCATGATTGTGAATTTCACGCTGATCTAAGTTATTGTCACTACGTGGGCTTTTAAACATATTCAATTCTTTATACAAACCGTCATTGTGTATTACCTCGGGTTTTTAGTGCACTTAAGTCTTTTCCGAATAATTAATCTAATTAGAACATTAACAAAAATATAATCTCACCCCCCCCACTTCACCCTCGTCCGTATTGAGCTTATCGTACTTAATCCCCTCCCTCACTATCAGTCTTTTCCGAGAAAGGGAATGCCACTTGCCATTCCATTAACTATTGAAAACTGATCTCTTTTGCCACCCCGGCATCCTCCTCCTCCCCTTCAAAACTCACCCCCCCCCCACCACCGTCAGAGCCTTTCCCATCATCACATCGTCGGCAGAAACACTTTCGACTAATTCCAACAGTTGAAGAAGAGAGCAAGAGAGGTTCTTGCATGTTTTATATACTTGCCATTATATTGTAATGGTGGTGGTTCTGTGGTGGAAAGGGTGGGAAGGTAGTGTCGACAGTTTTTTTCTCTCTTTTTTTTTTAATATCCGAGGTAATCAACCGAAGCCTCAACACCTGAGATCTCTTCCTTTTTACAATTTTAACAAGATTGTTTTTTCTCTTCCTTTGCGTCTTGCTCTCTTGAGAGCAATTTGTCACGATTTTAAGACAATGATAATTTTTTTCTGCAGGGGAGAGGGTCCAAGAGAAGCCAATAAAATTATATTCTTGGAGTTAATCAATAATTTTCTGTTGTTCGCCTTAAGGCTTAATATTGCGAATAAAACAATCCCGATAGTTCATTAGAATTGCCCGGTTACAGAGAGAAGAAGGTGTAGTACAGGGTTGCTTAGAACCCAAAAAGCCCATCTTAACCAACGGTAAGGCTCTCTTAACGAAATATTGAGAAGAGGGAGAGAAATCGCAGGAGTAATTAGAGCCATAAACCCCATTAAGGGATGGTATAATTGAATCAGGCGGTCGCTTCGGTTATTGCATTTGCATCCTCCTTCAAGCCCAGGGAGAAAGAGAGAGAGTGAGAGAGTTGTAGAGAGACAGCGGAAACCCCCACGACTGGGGAAAATAAATTGACCGTGTTTTAAACCGAAACTATGGAGAGATTCGATTTGCGATGTATATCCACCTCGTGCATTGGTCTCTTTTTTACCTATGCACTGGAGAAAACCCCTTTCTGAGATTACTTTTGCACTCATAGAACATAACTTTATGGTTTTGCTCTCTTAAAAAGCAAGGGATTGTACATGGTCTACTGCACCCCACCAGCAAGTTTTAGGCCCGTATGCTAAGTCACTCCTCGAAATTTCCTGGAATCCAGCCTCCCTCGCAAACTGTAGAAGCAGAAGAAGGAGCTTTGAGATTGAGGAAAATCCGAGGAACGACTTGGCACACGAGCCTTAGTATTCCCCTCGCCATATGTAGTGGCAACAATTTGAAACCACAAAAATTAATCCCCAACAACATTTGTTGTTAGTAAGTGGGTAAATATGCTCTCATTTTCTTTTTTCAATTTTTTCCATTATTCGAAAACTTGGACATGCTAGTTTGCTTGTTCTGTTGTCTGTTGTACTATGCGGAGGTGTTAATTAGGGAGTGGTGGCAGGAAAGAGGTGCGAGTCCCCCCTCTCCCAAAGTGCCTGTATATGAAAGCAACGCCCGTTTGGAACCAGGAACTGAATTTTATTTTCAGATCCCGATAAACTGAGACAAGAAACTGTAGCTAAGAAGAGCACAGGGTGGTGGCCCTATATACAGGGCATCACACCAAGTGACTTGCATGATGTGCGTGATTTTAATAAGTTTGCGTGTGCAAAAACAGAGCACAAGTCCACTGTTCACTCAGTTTATTTCGTTCTTAATGGTTTTCGCTAGATTTTCTTTCATTGTACGTGGAAAATGATTAGCTTGAGAGATAAAAAGACTTTTCCCCCTCCCTTCGCCGGGAGAAATTTGAACGTTGTCTATAACGATTGTCCCTCCGTTTCACGCGTTTCAAATATTCTACAATAACGCTTCCAACTTAAAATCAACCCTGCCTATATCTCGTCAGCTTCCCCCTTCACTTCATCACCAAACTTAAGCTTTTGATAACAAGGAACAACTGAAACTCGGCTTTTCTAGTGCACTAGACATCTCGTCTGTTCTGTTCTCCCCTGTCCCCTCTTCAAAGTTTTGGATCATAACTTCGGTTCAGTAACGTCAGTTTAAATCCAGCTCCCCACCCCCTCCGTAACACACCGCCATCGTACACGATCATTCTCTCTCACACACGCGCCGCTTATAAGCGCCGTACGGGGATGTTGCCATTCCTAAGCCCCGTGGGCTATGTATCGTCTTATCAAAATATCGCTCCTTGAATACACCTGAATATATTAAGCTGTGTGGTGAGAGGGTGGGGAACACCCGAAAAACCCCTCCCCCGGGGGCTCTTTAGCGTGTTAGTCCACCTCTCCCCGCTACCAGTTCATTTCACAAAACTTCATCATGATATGGAAATCTTCCAAAACTTTCCAAGATATGTTAATGCTTCATCCCTCTCACAGTATGACTATTTTGGACTCTGTTTTTCTTTATTCTTCCAGGTTATATACGGTTTAAACTGTTGCGAGTAGAATGAGAATTTCAGTTATGATTCGATTATGAAATGAAAACAAGGGGGTGTTTATGATTTCGTGGGGCGGGGGCGGCGGTGTGCAAGGGTGCAGGAAGAACAAGATGAACTACAGTTCAGTAAGCTTTTCTTGATTAGATCGGATTAGAAAGCAAGAGTAGTTGAGGAGGGTGATTTAAATCTTATACCTTTCCCTTATGGGATTATAATTGAAAACACGGTATAATTCGTGACCGTGAAATGAGCTGAATTGGAATCATAAAATCATCCCCGAGCCTTGGGGGCGCAGAGACAGTAAGAAAGAAGGAAAGAGATGACAGTCGGCGCCTGAAAATCACCAAAACTGGGTGGTGTTGTTCTTTCATTGATGAAATTCCGCTGATTCGATGCCTAAAAACTCAAATTTAATGATTTTTCCCATTAAAACTCTCTGTCAGAAAACCTTATTCGCTTGCTCTATTCACCAGGGAAATAACACGCAGTTGGCTCTTTTTAAAATTTCCCAAATTGCGTGGCTTTGGGCCTTATATAACCAAATTTGCGATCTCGCCTTGTTCAAAAACCATTTTTCTCTGGTTTAGCTCCTGTCAAACATAAATGTCCACGGGTTCGACTACTATTATATCATACAAACGAAAATCGCGTCATTGGCTCTTCTTGGAACGAAACTTCGTGGATTCAGTGCCTAAAGAACCAAATTTCTTGGTTTTAGCCCTCAGAAATCGATCTCGTAGGACGAAATTTTGCGGATTCAGTGCCTAGGATCCCCGAGTTCCACATGGTATGTGAACAGGTCTTTAAAATAACGAAATTCGATGTCTTGGCTCTGTACCTAAAAAACAATTCTGGTGAGTTTTGTCTCTTCCAAACCAATGTTTCTCGGGTTTTGACTCTGAAAATTCCAATGGACTTTCGGGAACGAATTTTCGCGGTTTCCTGCACAAAAAAGTCTGTTTCACGGGTTCGCCACCTTTAAAACCTCCGCGATCTTCTCTCAGAAATGAAAATTCAGCGGCTTGACTCTTTAAAAAAATTAATTACACGCGATTGGCTCCCATGTGAAAGAAATTTTGGGGATTTTTGGTCCAAAAAACCGAACCCACTGTTTTGCCCTTGAAAAAGTAAATTTCACGGGTTGGCTCTTTTAAAGTTGGGCTTTTTAGCACGAAATTTCACAGCTCTCGCTCCTTCGGCGTCATTTCCGTTGAAAATCTGGGGTTAAAAATCTTACCCTGGGATTGGACATCGTCACTTGTCGATCCTTTTAGGACGTATATGGCCGTATTCAGAGACCTTCCTTATCGGAGCCTTAACTAAGGAACCTTTAAAGACGAGTAGACTTTAAAGACGAGTAGTTCGTTCTTATCAGTTAATAAGAATGGTTGGGGGTGGTTTGTTGACATCCACAAAACATCAACAAAAGGTGGATTTTACAATAGCGGACATGGCGTCTGTGATTTTACCTGTCCGATTACAGGTTCTCTACCTTAAATTAAGTTGTGCAGGGATCGTACGGTTTATTAAAATGCATCACCTGTTTTGAAGCACTTCAAGGCGGCCTTAAAGTTAAAGAAGGTCTCTGAATACGGGCCTTAGAGTTTATCAACAGGAAAAAAGGTTTGATGCCCTTACAAACGGGAGTGTTTGAACTGTTCGACATTGCAATTGCTCAACCATGCAACTCTTCGAAATTGCAACTGTTCGAAACTTCTGTCGAACAGTTGGAAATGTTAGGTCTGCCAACAGTCTGAGCTGTTATAGTTGAGGATTTTGGGGTAAAATGAAATTAAAACGCCAACACTGCCCCAAATCGGGACAATTTTTCGCAAATTCTTCTTCATTCAAGTCAGTCCGGCCTTCCCTGAATCTATATAACTCAGATTTTAGATCAACAAAGCCTTAACAGGGGAATCTATATCTGGTCTAAGACTGTCTGACCAACACCTGGACTACAGTCTGTGACTAAAGGAAAAAAGGATTTTGGACCTTCCCTGGGGAAGGCGTGAACACACGGGAAAATTCGTTCAGTGCCAGAAAAGCGAGCAATAAATACCGGAAGAACTTCATCAATCGTCCGGTCAGCGCCTTCAAAAAGTGACCGAAAACTGACGTTTTGCCCTTTTTGAAGGTTTTGGTCGACCTCTCGACCTCAAAGTGGCCTTTCGAGGTCAACGGAAGTCAAGACTCTTTCTCCTCCGACTCAAAGACTGCGCGGAGGAAGACTTATGGGCCTCCTGAAAACGTGCCAAAGCGGCCAATACACCCCCCCCCCCACCGTTACTTTCAAAAACTATTATAAAAAATGGAGAGAAGAAAGCACGGGTAGAACCCCTTCAACTGTTTGTCTGGTAGAACATCCGTTTCGATTTTCGGATTCCCCGTGCCAAGAGACATACGAAGTTTCATCATTTTTTAAATTCTGGCCATTCTAACAAGACACGCCCATGGGTTAGGGTGGGCGTATTTTTTTTTCCAATTTTTTTAAAGTGTTCCGATTTCGGTTTATGAGTCCCTCAGACCATGCACAAAACACCTCAAAGAGGCCAAAAATGAGCGTTTCGTGAAGGTCGTTGGTTTCGGTTGATTTTCTCCTGCATTCTATAGTGGGACAGCGAGGTCCGGTTGCATTGATACACCCGTATACCCGATTGTATGGTTTCCTTGGACTTAAGGGCTTATGACCACGTGGCTGCTTCCCATGGGAACATTTGTGGGACCCCGGATAAGGGGCCAAACTGGTCAAAACGTCAGAATTTCCCGGTAAGAACCCTATAAACCGCTCTTCTGATCAAAAATCCGTTTCAATTTTGGAACCCCCGTGCCGAAAACCCCCAAGATATGCGGTTTTGTCCATTTTTGAATTTTGCTCATTTTTGCGTGTTTTTTTTGGGGGGGGGGGGCCATTTTCTTAAAGTGCTCTGATCTGAGACGAACGCGGTTCATGGTTTCCTCAGACCTTGCTCAACAGGCAAATTCAGTCGGTCCCGGCCAGGATCTCAAAGTCATGGCCAAAGAAGAACATTTTCCATATGTTTTTCGTTTTGAGTCCAGACTCGGTTCATGAGTCGTTCAGAACATGCTGAATTGAGAAATGCGCGCCGTTCTCGCCCGAAGCGCCCTTAAGGGGCCTCGCCAGAGATCCTCAAAATGGCCAATGCATTGTTTCAAGGGGTTCCGGTCAGGTCTTTCTGCCCGCCTATACAATGTGCGCCAACCCCTCGCTTTGATGCGTCACGGAGACGCACGACATGAAATGATGTCAAAAAGTCGTTTAATTGGCGCGAAATAGTTTTTCGTATTGATGAAAAAATGATGACTCCAATTTCAGCAAAAATGTGGGGGACTAGGACGCGGTAATTAATCACCTCAAAAATGGCTTCATCGACCTTTTCGGGTGCGCCGTGGAATTGGTGTTGCCGGGGTGAATGGAAAAGGGAAGAGTTCAACGCTGCGTTTCAAATTAGGCCGTGGCTGGGGAGGAGGGCAATGAATTTAAAAAAGTAGATCAATAAGGTAAGAAAAAGGAAACATCTTTCATTGAATAACACGATGATGATTCATAACCCTCCCCTTCACCCTTACACTCTCATCATTTCGTCGTCTTCTGTTTACAACGGAAAATCGATATAATTCCGTTTATTTAGGTCAGTGTGCATCATCTTCACCCCTCCCCAACAGCGATACTCACTCCCCTCTCGCATATAATCTCTCCCTTAATCCGCGCCTATCGGTGAAAGGGTTGTTGAGCGGCCACCGAATCAAGGGGTATACACAACACAATACTCCGCCGTATAGGATAAAAGGGGGTGGGGGTAAAACTGATTGAGGAAGTGAAGGGCTTTTAATATAAAGCGGAGCTCCTATTTAGTTCATTAGCGTCAGGGAAGGAATGTGTAGATCGATTATATACCGACACTTGTATAGGTTTCGTCGTACTTCAACTTGAAGGCTCAAGTTTTGGTCCGTAAATTGGCTTTAAAAAGGCCGTAATTTTCGGAAGAAAACATTCCCTCCCCGTACTTCTCCCCTCACCAACACAAACGAAGAAGTCAACACCCCAATCGCGAGATACTATCAACACCCTTTGTTTTTTCAACCTTTTGGCTTGAACGTTACCTCTCTGGACCCCCCCCCCCCACCTTTAAAAACTATTCCTGCATGTCTCTAACAAAAAAGGGAGAAAAGAAAGAACCATTTTACTTTCTCCCACTTAACGCCCCCCACTCCTACCCACCCATCCATCTTAATATTTGCATAGACCGACTCCCAAAAACAGCAGCTCCCTGTCAAAACAGCCGGTCAATTTTCTTTTAATACAAGAACCCACACCTTTTTTCCCCCAGATTGTTGACAGGAGCTCTTCCAGTATCGTCCCCGGTTTTCAATTTCTCCTCTCCCTCCAACTGGCAGCCCATCGCTTTTTACTTAGCGCACTCATCTCCCTTAGCGGGTTGTAAACAGAGTCACTTCGATGAATCTAAACGGAAAGTGTGATGGAGGGAGCCCCTTATACGACTCTTTTCACTTATATTTCTGTATAGCCTTTGATAATTACGTTGGACTGAAATAATTCTAGGGGGGTGGGGTAGGGGTGGAAAAGTAAACGGGCTTCTGGAATTCACCCAACAACCTCGAAACTTCATCAATTTCTCCTCTTTTGTTACTCAGAAATACAATTAACAATTGATGTCTTTTAGATAGAGAGCAACAATGAAACCACCCCAGCCAACGAAACTTTTATGAGACTTATAACGGAGAAAGACGAGAGAAGAAGAATGTATCAAATAGGAAGTTTACGATTCGACACAGTCACCTGCGGACCCCCCTGCCCCCGACTACCCGATGACTATTATCACTATTCCTTTAGATTGATAAAATGTTCAAGAGATATAGAAGAGCCTCAGGGGAAGAAGTAAACAAACACCTATTGTATGGTTTGAAATGGAACCGCCTGGAGGACACAGGGAGTTGAATGTGTGGTGTTTTGGGGACAGTAACATTATAAGTGGGAAAGGGGGGCGGGTGGCAAGAAGCAGAACGTTGGGGAATGTGAGACGTAACCACGTGCCCAGGAGCTTTTGTGTGCCATTAATTGAATCCACGTGTGTAATAATGGGCCTATACATTGGCCTATGATGTACAAAGCCTCAAAACCACCTATATAACCCCCTCCCCTCTTTTAATCAAAAGAGTGAGGAGAGCCTCGCAAACTTCAGGCACTTCGAAGACCCTTTCCCTCCTGCCCACCACCTTTCACAGATATTACCACCTGAATCATTGAACAATGACCGAAACTTTAAAGGTTGAATTATTCTCTCATCCCAGGGTGGTTGAAGTAATGCCAGCCCCCGCCCCCTAATACTACAAATACAACCTTCATCCTTTTCCGACCCACCGTTTTAGTGTTACTCCACTCCCGCAGATGAGAGGGTGTAAACTCTTGCTACTCTCCGCGCCAAATGGCCTCCCGTCATCAGCCTCCTCTTTTTGCATTATTAAGTTTGTTTAGAACTGCTAGGAAGAGAGAGAGAGAAACATAGGAATAACAATCCTGGAGCTCTTCCCCAAAGATGAACAACGTTGAAGGCCTACTCTCTAGATGTTTTTGGGAGTTTTAACGCCTTCTTATAAATTATGCAAAGCCTTTAACTTTACCCCTTTTTGGCATTCACCAAACTGAAAAGAGGTGAGAGCGAGGGGATGGGCTCTTAAAAAACGAAACATGCCAAAAATAATAACATTCGGAGAGTCGAAAAAAAACAAAAGAATTAGGATATTCAGTCCTTCATACGTTGAAGGGAAATTGGACTCACTGCTCAGGGGGCCAGTTCTGTAACTTTTAGTTGAGTGTCACTATCACTGTCACTGTTCCCTGTCCTTTCAACTGTTCCTTGTAACTGTCATTTGAACTGCTTCCTGTGATGACTGGAGTTCCGTAAAACCAGCCAAGTGTTCCTTTATAACCTAAACATTACCTTTCCATGACTATAAATTATTATTTTGTAAAAAATATCACGCTGTTAATAATTCAAAAGTAAAGCAAACAAAAACTAAAAACATTTACTCAAAAAAAGGAATACACGCCAGAGAAGAAACTAACTGAAAAATTTAAAAAGCCCGAAAGCCGATCAAAGGTTATAAACAATACTCTTCAAGTGATCCTTGTAACACCACTTGGCTATCCCAAAGGATAGTGAGAGTGTTCCCCCAGTCGTGACGTCAGGGGAACAGCTACAAGAGAACACTGAGATACAGAACACCAAAACATGTCGTCACAACAGGACCTGACTGTTCCTAGGATCAGTCAAATTCTTACAGAACAAGCCCCCTGCTTTCAACATTTTCCAGAGCCGCATATTCCTCTTCTTTATGGTCTTATGGTCTTATGGTCGCGTCGATGGAGAGAATTTGCGAATTCCCCCATCCCCCTTTAAGCCCTCAATTCTCAAATAAATCACGGGGTTTGCCCTTTCAGAGCCTGCATTTTTCGGATTATATGCACTCTTTTGGGCCCCATTTCGCGAGTTTTGCTCACTCAAGAAGCACATTTTTGAAGGATTAGCTCCATAAAAAAGCCAACGTGTTGAACTACTCAAAAAAGCAATTTCGTGGGCTCTGGCCCTTCAAAAAGCATAACAACACTCCAAATTTGGTAAGATGAAAAGCTACAAAATTGAATATTTGGGGGGATTATTAGACGCAAGATTTTAGGTTTGAATAATAGTCAGCCCCGAAATTGCGAGTTCGGAGGATGAATAGAATTATTAAAGTGAATTTTTTAAAAACAAATAGCCACGAAATTGTATTTCATGGAGGACGTTCGTCGTAAAATTGCAAAGGGAGGGGATGAATAGCCACGAAATTACAAGTTTTGAAGGAATCATCAGCCGAAAAATTGCAAAATAGCGAGTTAGGGAGATCAAAAGCCGCGAATTTTATAGCCCTATAGCAATCGAATATTAGACCTTTAATCGTCCGGATGTGAGCCGATTGTCGAACCAGAAGTTTTGCCTCATGGAGCCAACTTTTTATTACAGGAAAAGAGCCTTCCTTCTCATTACGGTATTGGAAAATTTCAATTTAAACTTTCAAAAACATAATTTTAAACGGTTGGCCCATGAAAAACAAATTGACTGAAAAAGTGTGACGTCGCCGTAGTAAGCTTCCACACAATTTTCTTCAAGTGATTACCACAAGTGCTTATGATAGATTTGTTTAGAAACTGATAATGTGACGTCATCACTTTTTCAGTCAATTTCACACACAAATCAAGAATTTCCCAATTCGCACTAATTTTTCAGACTTCGTCCATTTTAAATTTCCGAAGAGAAGGGCTGTGGTTAAGTAATTGATTTGTCCGAGTCGCTTTTTATGCGTTATTCCTGGGGGGTTTCTAATTTGCGGATTCCACAAATGCTTGCGGATTCCATAAGTATGTAAAATGACCATAGAGATCTGAAAATTGACACGTATACTGCGATACCATACCTGTAACTTTTAATGGCACTTTACGTGATAGTTACTCAAAAGTACTAGTACTTGTCCCCACAGGTCATGTTGCGGATTCCAATAAAAGCTTGCGGATTCCGTATGTAAAATGACGATAGAGATCTGAAAATTAACACGTATACTGCTATACCATACCAGTTACTTTTTGGAATCCGCAACTTGACCTGTGGTGACAAGTACACGTACTTTTGAGCAACTATCACGTAAAGTGCCATTAAAAGTTACTGGTATGGTATAGCAGTATACGTGTCAATTTTCAGATATCTATCGTCATTTTACATATGGAATCCGCAAGCTTTTAGTGGAGTCAGCAACATGACCTGTGGGGACAAGTACTAGTACTTTTGAGTAACTATCATGTAAAGTGCCATTAAAAGTTACTGGTATGGTATAGCAGTATACTTGTCAATTTTCAGATATCTATCGTCATTTCACATATGGAATCCGCAAGCTTTTATTGGAATCCGCAACATTACCTGTGGGGACAAGTACTAGTACTTTTGAGAAACTATCACGTAAAGTGCCATTAAAAGTTACTGGTATGGTATAGCAGTGTACGTGTTAATTTGCAGCTCTCTATCGTCATTTCACATGTGGAATCCGCAAATTAGTACGTCCCTTATTCCTGAATTTTTACCGCCAAGTATCCTCCAGGAATGACCCCTCGAAATAGCCTCTGGAAGTAACCTCTAGGAATAGGCTTAAAGAGTAGCCTCTGGGAATAGCGTTCAAAAATAGCCCAAAAGACGGTTTGTAGCCCAGTCTATTACGATTTAATTAATTTAATTTTTAATTGTTTCAGCCGAATTGAAAATGGACGTCCTTAGGGAAAGAGAAGTAAAGGACAGTTACGAGCGACAGCTACTCGACGAACAAAAACTAAGAGGTAAGCCCTCCCTTCCATCACTATATTTAAAACAATTTAAGAACCTGCGCTTATTCAAATTGGAATTACGACGAGAAAACAACAACAAAATGGCCTTTATTGCTTCTCCTCAAGAGTTGTTATTCCTTAAAGGACACGAAGACAATGATCCGCCCCCTTATTGCCCCTACGACCTTTACGAAAACAAAATGCCAAGACACAGGACTCGACTAATGACAGCCTATACCTCTGTAAGTTCTTATCCCTTCACCCCTTCCCCTCCTTTTCGGCCGTATACTCTGAGGATTTCTATTTAGAGATGCAATTGTAATTAATTTATGGTTTTACTGACATTATACTCCCATCGGGGGTATGAGAAGACTCTCCTTTTAAAAGGCCAGTTATAGGATTTCGAAGACTCCGTTGTCCCTCCTATAGAAAGCGTTTCGATTTTTTATTGCTTTTAAACATTTGTTATAGTTTTCTTCGTCTGCAAGCGTTTTTAAGAGCCTCCACCTTTTAAAAATCGAATTCATTTTATCGTCCCAACCCCCTCCCCCACCATGCACCACGCTACCACTCCAGCTCCTTTAAAAACATCACTGCAAGGCGCTTATAGACATAAAAAATGAAAATAAACAGTAAAAGAGAAACGCTCACTCTTATGAGGATCATCCCAGAGCCTTCTGGTCTGTTTGTATGTCCAGAAAAACTATAAACTGCGTTTCTAGGCAAACTGTTATCCTTCGTCTATAAACAAGTAATTACATTCTTTCAGAGATGACATCTGGTTATCTTATTAATTTTTGTTTTTCTTCCGCTTCCACTTGTTATACTGACGCTCGGGTCATTTTTATCATTTTATGTGGGGTGATAATGAGGAAAAATAAACAATTTAGGACCCACACCCTCTTCAAAAACCATTTAGATGACGCTAGCTTGGTGTATAATGAGTGGGAAGGGGATTTTATGTTAAATCCTCGTTGACCCCTTGAATTTGCGAGTTTTCCTCGTTTATTTCAAAATCACTTCCCTTAACTTAACTGCACGTTCGCGTGATACTAATCGATTTTTTCCTGGGCTGATTCTTTCAATCATTCGTCTAAACCTCCCCTAGACGTAAAATAAGACGTGGGTGATGGTTGGGTAAGGGGAAGGAGTCAAACAGAGAACATTAATTATAATAGCCGCTCTGGAACTGTTTTAAAGGGAGGGTCACGAACTTCGTTACTTTTCTCTCTCACTCTCTCTCTTCTTAACCCTCTCTCCTTCTCCCCTCATCCATCAAAACTCACCCCTTTTTATTAATACGACCGATAAGACTCCCGGACTCTCAACGTAAACAAAGGTACAAATGGGAAGAGATCTGTTTTCCCTTTTCTCTCACTATAAAGCCCTATGGCTGAGAAAAAGGGTGACTCAACCTTTCTCTGATAACACACCCGCCGCACTCTTCGGCCGCCCGGTGGTGGTGGTGGTGGTCAAGCTTTTGCAATTTGATCTCCCTCCTTCTAATGTACATTTATTGTCAGGGTTTTATATTTGTCTTCACTTTATCTTTTGTTTGTTTCGGATATTTAGACAGTCATATAAATCATAGGAACTGTGTGGCTTGTAAGGGTCGGCGAGAATTTAGGTGTGGTGTGGTGGAAGTGGTGGGGGGGGGGAATGAGAAAAACAAAACTCGTGTGGTTAGCTTTGGGCATTCCTGTTTAGTTAAATCATGTCAGTGGTGGATGAACAGTCTTCGTTATAAGTTGAAAGATCTCATGCACGAAGGCATTAAAATCCTATCCGCACAGCATGCGAGAGTTACAGGTTGCCTAACCAAATAATTCCTCGTATTCAAAACACTTCCGCACAACTCACAACGGTATAACTTCCTAAAAGGAAAGATGGATGGGTGCCGGGGAGGGGGATATTTCGTCTTGAACTGTAGGAGAATTTGACATTCCCTTTCCTATTCCTTCCCCCCTCTTCCTTAGGAACCGATGAAGGCGTCCTTAAACGCGACGATGAAGGAGTTTAAAGAGCGAGGGGTGGGATGGATGGGTTTTCCTTTGTACATAGTTGAATTGTTGAGATAACCGGAACCGTTAGAGTCTCTTGTCTCTTCTTCTTCTCGATAACTATGGCACACCACTCAAGACATACCAACCCTTCAAGTATGTGTCCCTTTAGATGTTTTAATATTGTTGAACAACATATAACACATCGCTATGTCGAGCACCAAGTTTGGGTGTCATGGGAGGGGGTTCGGGGAGGAAGAAAAGGGTGAGGAAAGTTGAGAGTGCGTGGGTGAGTCGCAGAGGAAGTTTCCCCTGAACTTGTGCTGAGGTGACACAGAATAAAGGAAAATCTGGCAGTCCGTATCAGTGGTGAATTGTCCAATCCCAAAACACACCTGAGTGATAAAAAAAGGCCAATAATACCCCGAATATGTTTAACAATTTAATTTTCTGAACGATCTAACCAGAAAGTATGTCTTCCAACGGAAAAATCGTATTCGCACGATTTCTAATCGGCAATATCAAGTCCAAATGAACTGGATAGAAGGAGACAATAACTACTTGGATTTTATGCGCCCCCAAGGGGCTGCATGGAGAGGATCCAAGAACTGATCAGTGCCGGGCACAATTCGTGAGCCGTTCAAAATTTTAGGGTTCATAGTGTACCGTTTCCTCGCGAAATAGGGGGAGGGGAGGCCAGATATTTCCACTTTTTTTGGGACCAAAATAATGCCTGCATTTTGAGCATCAAAAACATTTTTTTTTTAACTGTGCGCCGGAACGTTTTTGGGTTGATTACTCAAGGTCACTGCGCTAATTAATTGAAATTGCCGCAGGTGAAGATCCAGTCGAAGAACCAGACATCAAATTTCCCTCTGACCTGTGCCATGCCTACATTTCAC
Organism: Corythucha ciliata; assembly: GCA_038030265.1. Lineage (NCBI taxonomy): Eukaryota > Metazoa > Arthropoda > Insecta > Hemiptera > Tingidae > Corythucha > Corythucha ciliata. The sequence continues at coordinate 28,442,464 of CM075943.1, forward strand.
TAAAAAAAATCTTGAAATTTGGCCGCACAAGGCACAGCCCACAGCATCCGATCGACAAAACCAGACATTTTTTCTCACAGATTCAAAACCAAATCTTGCACGTTTGGTACGTTCGTAAACCAAATTCCGCAATGTTGCCTTATTTGGACGCCAATTTTATGGACTTTCCGTTTAAAAAAAAACCCCAATTGGATGGATTTTACCCGTTCACACGAATTTTGTTTCATTAAAAAACCAAAATTTCGTGGCTTCAACTCTTTCTAAAATCGGGTTTGCAGGTTTGAAGTCAGGTTCGTTCTTTTAAAACAAAAAAAAAAACTTCGTCACTTTGGCTTTTACGAAGCCCATTTTCGTGTAATTTGTCTGGCTCAATTTTATTATAAGGTCTTCAGGAGAGGTTGGTGGACTGCCTCGGGCTCTAGATTCAGAGGAGCCCGTGAGTATCTTACGTTAGAGCTGAAAAAAAGTGGGGAATTGTTAGGTTGTTGGGATGTGAAAAGTGTGCCCTATTTCCCTATTACAGCTGCGAACTACCGATTTTTTTGTTTTATCGCTAACAGTCTTCAAGCTTGCGAGACCGATTTGGCATCATCACCCAGTATTTCGACTGAAACCCGAAATTCTGGGCCTTTGTGGACTGTGGTTTGCGGGTTGCTGGATGAAAGCCAAATACAAAAGTATTCGGGTATCCTATAGAGTTGTGGAATTTCTTGTCGAAAAATGATAATATCTCATGACCTAATTCACGAAAAATGTCTGATGGTTTTGTGATGAAGGATGGGGATAAATCTCCCGGCTTTTTGGAGTTCCTCGCAGTGGCTGCTGACAAGCCCTCAGTCGGCCTCCTCCGGAGCAACCCACTTTCCCTCCTTCAACAAAAATTATTTGTCTGTATAGGGTATTGGTCTTAATTATTAATTAACACTCGGTGCACCTGTTTTAACAGAATTAGCAGGTTCATTCCAAATAAGACACTCCCCCCCAACCCATTCACTTCTCTCAAGCGAGAAAACGACCAGATTCACATTTCCTGCGAATTCCCACAGTGCGTGGGGCTTGCCAGAAGAATAATACACCAATTGTCTCGAATATCATTGCCAATTCAATCGAGTATTGGTGGTGGTTCGGTAATAAGAGAATCGTTTTTTGTTTTTTGTTTTTTCCACCATAAGAGGGCTCGCGCTGATGAAGTGGAAGCCAAGTAAGGGTGAAAGGTTCTCTCAGTCGAGTCAGGAGTTGGAAATCGTCGGGGTTTGCAAGGGTGGCGGGGGAACACGAGAAATCCGACTCTTTTTCGTGTATATCGAATATCGGAGTCAACAAGTCACAAAGGAATAGGTTTTTATGCGAGGCGTATTTGTATATTTGGGGGGGGGGGGAATAACAGGATGTATACATGTACCCCTTTCCCCCTCCTATGTACATGCTACACTGATGGTAACCCTCAGACGACGACACGATTCGTAGGGACGATGTGTGAGAGTTATGAAGAAATTAGTAAAATTCCTCGCAGGGCAAGTCGCACGGATGAGGGAGAGTAAAAGGTGAAGAGGAGTATGGTGGTGAGGGGAGGAGGTCGGGAATATTTCTTCATTGAGGAATGTTCACTCATATTGGCGCCTAAGAGAGACAATCACTGTATATTTCTGCGGTGAATTCCCTCGTAGCGCTCAAACCTCCCACCCCCTGTACGTCCTTGTCACCTGAACACATACGTGAGATCTTCGGAATGCAATTAATTATGAGGTAAAAGGGTTGCCGTTCTCCGTTTCTCGTTGTATATGGCGTACACACCGTGGAAGAGTCACTGTAGGAATTGTACGGCGGTGGTGTTGGTGGTAATGGGGGAGGGGTGGATTCAGAGGAAAATTTGTAGCGCTCGGGTGCGAGGACAGTTAGGAAATGAATAAGTGTAAGGTATGTTGTGTGTGTGGCAAGAATGGGAACAAGTTAAAATCCACCCACCCTCATCACACCAAAACCATCGTGCCCCCCCCCCCCACCACACAACTAAAAGGAACTTTATATATTTGCAACCCCCTCCCCGCTTAATATCTTCATTCAAAGAACTAATTTTAAACCAAAGATTATTTTGCATCTTGATCCCCCCCACAATATTCACATTGAATTTCTTTGAACACCCTGAAGTAAAAAAAATATTGATGAAGAACTAATGACTGGGAATATATTTTTGTTACCGTCATTTGTTCGTCCCCACGACCCCCTTTTTTTTACAAGACCTATTATTTCATGAGTCCTTTTTGGTATTAAAAAGTAACGACTAATTTTGGGCTAAAGGGGATCTTTTCTGTATATAAAAAAAGATTCTTTAACGAGTTTTTTCTTTCGTAATTTCCCTCTACTCACTGTGAGGCTATACTGTTTTGTATAAGAAAGGGTCATTCAAAAAAACCACCCTCCCCTTCAATTTTCAACCCTCATGGGCGGATAGGTGGGTTGGGGGATGGATTATTAAAGTGAAAGTATTTTTTTAATGAAAAATATAATTTTTAATTGCGATGAACAAAAAAGTTTTGGAGAATTACAGAGGTGTGATGTGTTAGTGCTTCAGAGGCTTTGGATGTTGCTGTTGAGTTGTCGTTTTTTCGTGTGTGTGTGTGTGTGTGTGGTGGGATTGAAGAGAGGACGATGCTTTACGGCCAATATAGAGCGAAGTAAATAACCCGATTAACTGGTAGCACAGAGCAATAAAACAAGATTAACGCGGGACAAGAGGGTGTGTGAGTGTGTGGCTGTCTGGGTCATACACTACATGGGTGAGGTGGAGCTACGCAATCCCTTCGTGTCCCTTTGCTTTATATAATTGTTTCTTCCCTTCCCCACCACCACTGCACCGGTCACTAACACCAGCAGGATAGATATACGAGTAAAATAAAACAAACTTCCTTTCTTTTTCCGTGTTTCTTTTGTAAAAAGTGCGAGATTCAATATTGTCAAGAATCGCATGTCGCTCCCCGCTGAGAAATAAAAGCTCAACGGCTGCGAGGCTATTCATTTTCAAGACTTTTCTCTGGCCTAAAAAAACACCCTCCCTCGAGACACGCAACTCATTCGAACCATTTTGCGTTCTCTCCTTCCCCCCCCCCTCCGATTTAAGTAGGAAGTTTCAAGGGAAACGGAGAAATTAATAATTTAAAAATTGCACAGAGTGGGGAAGGGAAGAAAACGGATAAACCGCCATTTCACCACTGTTAGACATCTATACAGAAAAAAAAAGCTATTCAATTTTTATGTAAATTCTAATGGAACGAAGAAAAGGGAAGTGAAACAGAAGAACGTTCTAATTCTAAACCCATTGCCCCCTCAGGAAAAAGTTCCGAAATAGGGAAGGGAAGAAACTTGAGGGATTAACATAAATAAGACATTAAAAATATTAAAAAATACCCCAGGACTTGACCGCACTTTTAGAAATCCTATTTTTTGATCTTTCAGGGCAGATTACGAGTTTCTTTCATCAAGGCAGTATTTTTTTCGAATTTTTGTTTCTAACAATTCAAAACGCCTTTCTAAGACTAAAGAAACCAATAAATAATCGAATAAAAGAGGCGCCGCAGGCCCTCTCACCACGCTATTTCACGATGGCCTCTTCAAACATTTTTTTGTGATAAAGAAATTGAAAAAAAAAAAAAGCCTGCGGAAGATCTCCCAAAAGTTGTGTCGGTAAATAAATAAACAAAACGAGGCGTGAATAAAGTTCTACCTTTTCACAAAAACGTCGAGAGATTAATCGACCTCAAGATCAAAAGGTGGAAAAAGTCAAGTAAAACGCCGAATTCGCTGGCAGTGTGGGGGAGGGTAAGAAGGAGGGTTGGAGAAATGTAAAGAAAACATTCAATTTATCTATTACCGGTCGTGGGTGAGGAGTGGTGAGGCACCCACTTTTCGATTGGTCACACTTAGTATTAAGGGGGGGAGGGGTGCCCGGTGAGTTGTCGTTAATATAAAACCTGGCCAGCTGTCCTTACATTTTTTTTTATTCGAAACCTTTCCTTTGTGGGGGCTCACCTTCAGAGGATTTTACGCAGTGAAAAATGATGGAACGGCAATGTTAAAAGAGAGTGGCAAGTATATACATTTTCTAATTGATTTCCGATCGCGTGAAAAGCTCTTTACTAAAACTATACGTGCAGAGGGGAAAGCGAGGGGGGCACAGAGTCCACTGTTCCTCTTCTGTTCGACCACACCACCGCTCCTTGTGAAACTCAATAGTGCTGGACCCTCCCCCACGGACACACACCACATCCACAAACGTTAAATCGAGCGACATCTTACACTTAAATGACCATCCTTTAATAAGAAGAGTACTGAGGGACAGCCCCCCCCCCTCACTGCCGACAATGCTTTGACTAGCCTCTCTCTTTGTTTTAAAAGGTAAACTGAGTCCTCAACTCTCTTAGGGTTGCAAAACCACTGAAGGGGGTTGAAGCGAAGTAGAGAATTAGGAGATGGTGAAGAGATGGGAAGAGATCCCAGAGGACCCCTGTGCTAAGGGAGGCCTAAAAACTGTGAAACTCGAAGTTGAAGGGGTGCGAAGACCTCGTTGGTCTTGCTGTGGGGCTCCTAATAGTTCCCTCACCACCGCCCGGGCAACGTTCCATATGGGAGTCTCATAGGGGCCGCGAATTAATGGCCCTCACAGAACCCAATTCCGAGGGGGTTTGCTCTCTTAAAGTGCCAATTTCACAGAATTGGCTCCATAAAAGGCCAATTTCACATGGTTAACCTGTTCAAAGATTCAATTTCACGAGGTTGACTTAATCAAAAATCCATTTCTAGGATTTCGTTCCCTCAAAACAGCAATTTTGCTGGTTGAGCTCTTTCCAAATCTAAATTTTGAGGATTTAGACCCATTTTCACCAACAAAACTTGTAGTTGCCAGCAACGACCCGTATGAATTCTCAATAAGAGTTTACATTGTAATCGGGATTAGTTGTTGATCGTGGTTTAAGAAGTTGGTGAAATCGGGCCTATAAGCTCCTAAAGAACCAATGTTCGTGGTTTTGGCTAATTCAAGAACTAAGGTTCTGCATTTTATCCTTCATAAACCCATTTTCGCGGTTCCGGACACGTCAGAAACGAACATCGCGAGGTTGGCTCCCTGATAACGCCAACTTCCTGATTCCTGAAACCAACTTCAACTGGGAAACATCCTACAGTTTTTCGAATAATAATAAAAAAAATCTTGGAGTCGCGGTAGCATTCCGCTCCCCTCTTCACTATTTTTAGTAACAGTGCCGAGAAGCTCATCTGCCACCACTCTCCAAGGAATTAATCTTGAATTGAAGGGAATAGTATCACTCGCAAATTTGAAAAGTGCAATCCAAACCACTTCCGCCCTCTTCCACTTACCCCTCCCATCTCTTTCGCTAGAAGTCAGAGCCAATATATCATTAACAATAATCAAGTAGACATGTTCCCTTTAATTTCAAATCCCCCGTACAGAGCAACGCACCGGGCTCCATTTAGACGGTAATTAGATCTTCACAATCGAATGACTGGGAGTGATGAGAAACTGTGGGGGAGGGGCATTGGGTGGAAGGGAAGGGGGTTATGGTACGCGATGGGCTAAATGGATTAGAAACAATAGTCAAAGCTCAAATGGATATACTAGGAGCATGGAGGGAGAAGGGAAGAAGAGCCTATTTCTGCAAATTAATTGGAAAAGGTGTCGTGAGTCGAGTTATTGATTTGCGAGCTAAGGTTTTCCGTAGTTCTGTCTCAAACCCGCTCTCCCCCCCCCCCTTACACCCAGAATGGACGTGAAAGTCCAGATCAAAGGAAAAAGGCTTCGGAAGTGTCAGGCGCACTCCCGCCGCCGACCGTCCAGCACCCCCTCACACCTATATACAACCGCTTTCAGCACTAATTGTCCACTCATTAAGAAAAGGGGCCCTTCGCTTTTGCAAGGGCTACTCCCCCTTTCTCTGTTATTGCATAGAGTCAAATTAAACTGTGGAGAAGGAGGGTGTTAGTCAAGGTTAGGGGTAGTTTGTTGTAGAAAAGGGGTGGTGGTGAAGGGTGAGGCCTTTGTCTTGCAACTCTTTGACTTCCCCTCGCTTCATCTCCGGGGGAAAAAAATATTAACACAGAAGTGAATTAATATTTACAGTAACCCGCGAACCTCTACTCTCTCGCCAACATCACATCGCCACGAAATAACGAAACACAAAATGTAAAAACAGCACTGATGCCTGGACATTGCGAACGCGGCGAGGGGGGCTTTTGAATGAAAGCGAAAGGGGATTAAAAGTATGTTTCAGAAAAGCACAGCGAGTGACGTTAACACAATACACGTCAAGAACGTTGAAACAACATTTCAATTTAACTGGGCAGTGGTCAAGAGAAGGTTTCCATACCCCACTCCATTCACCCCAACCCTACCACCAATCCCATAAGTTCATAATACAGAAACACATAAACTACAAAATACAACCCCGAAAAAGGGAGAGAATCCCTTTCGTCCTCAAACAACAAAGGTCCAAGCTAAGCAATCCTGGGCCCACGGTGTTTATTGTTGGCGCTTTTACTCTTCCCTGCCCGCTATTACACCTATAAACTCGGGAAGAAGACTCATGACAATCCCAGGGTAAAAGATGCTTTCACTTCTCTTTATGGATTCAATCAGCCCCTCACCACCACCCCCCACACACTATCTCGAATGGCTAAACTTGCAATTTCATCAAGGAATCTCTATAACCCCCCCCCCTACACCACCATTCCTTAACACTTAAAACGGAGTCACCTTAAAGGCGCAAAACGTCTCTATATGTGGGGGATCCTCGAGAGTTTGAGACTAAAATTCAACGGGAGCCGAGGTTTTCTGTGACTATTATTGCCCACTGTATAAGTTATGGGTGGAATAAAATGGAAGAGCCGTTTTGATGAAATCCGAATTTAGTCGTAAGGGGTAATGGTGGGGGTGGGGGTAATATGAGAGAGAGCCGAGAATTGGCTTTTGGAGGTAATGACCTCGGGATTTCATTAATGGTTGTGGTTTTTCCTCGATATGACAGTACGAGGCGTTAGTGAAGGTGGGTTGTAAAAGATGAGACTGGGGTGAGTGGCCACATGAAAATGTGGACGGTTAGGTATCATTTCTCTTTTTCTCAAAGAAAAACGGAAAATTGGGGGAGACCTTCAATGTTTTGACTGACCAGCGCGATTAGTTTTTTATTTTGTTTTGTTTTTGTTTTTTTATACTACTTATTAATCCATTTTTCTTAATAAAGCAGGTAAAGGTAAACGGGAGAGGTTGGAAACCTTGATGTGGGGGGCGATTATTCGTGCTACCACCAGTGCATGTGTTATTCATTATCATCATCATCATCGGCGTTTTAGACCGTTTTGGGCCGGGGGTTAACCGATGGGTCCCGTTCCCCTCTAATTGTATCCGATGCCTCCCATAGCCGATGCCTCCCATAGCCGATGCCTCCCATAACCGATGCCTCCCATAGCCGATGCCTCCCAAGGCTATCCAGCAGTCCAGTTCGTTTAGCTCTACCCAGGGTGCACCGCGTGGAGGCGAACTGGCTCACACCCCAATAATTTAGGTTTCCTCTTGTCAATTCTTCAAATCAATCTATCAATGAAATCGTTCATATCATCATCATCATCATTTCTTTAATTTTCGATGGGGATCATTTCCTTCCTCGACACCAATTTCACGAACTTCCAAGGAGATATTGGGGTTGGTTCCACCCTCGTAACTGCAGCTATCTGCTCCCTGACAAATGTTACGTGTGATGGCTCCTTTGCCCGCTTCTCCTTGCCGCACGAACGAAGGGAGGTTTCTGTATCAAACTGAATTTCATTTAAAACAGAAAGGAACTTGAAAATGTCAGGGTGATCGGCGTAAAACAAACGGTTAAATTTGCTGTGGAACCCTTCACACGCGTTGGTGGTTCTGGTCTGGATTACGGGAGGATTCAAGTGAAAACCAAATTTTGTGCAGTTGTGTTTGATAGCTGAATACACTGCGGTGTAAGAAACAGTCGACTTGTCGGGCAGAAGCGAAAACACAAGAGGGATGTAGTGCCCATTAATCATCCCGTGCACAGTGAACAATTGAAGAAACATTTTCGGGCATTTCTTGATTGTACCGTTTACATACATGCAGGGCAGTGCTTTCACGCAGTGCCGCTAAATTTTGTTTATTCCCAAACACTATTACATGCTTCTCCTCGTCGTTCAGTAATAAAAATTCGGATTTGATCAAAATACCCTTGTCAGTAGTTTTCCGGATCGTATCATGAAATTCAAATATTGTTTTGGGAAATGGTGGCAATACTTTCCGTCGGGCCTTGTACAGCGAATTGTACATTGACTGCTTGTTCTCCTTAGAAAAGTTTTCTACAGGAGACATTCGGAAATGTTTGTAAATCAATTTCGCTGGTCTTTCGCCCAAGTCTTCGACAGCCTTACGCTTCAATGCCCCTGTAAGTCGTTCAACACCTCGATAAGCAAATTTTTTTAAATAAATGCATAAAAAGTAGCTATATATACAGACGATATCTTGATAATAATGTATCAATAATAAAGTAATAAATATTGATGTAGTAGGTACCTCGAGCTCTTTGCAAGTCGATCTTGGCATCGGAAACAGGTGGGTGGTTGTGCTCCTTATTGTGCTCAGTTACGGTGTGATCGTCTTGAGACACAGTTTTCACGTAGCTCGCACACTTTTTCACCGTACACGTCCACCTTGCCGCGCCGGTACTTTTCAATAATTTTTGAAAGCCGTACGTGAAACCGTGTAAAACTAATAACGTTCGGCCGAACGGCTGGTGCTTGTAGACACGTCCGACATTGCTAAAGACACTGAATCGGAGACTGGTGGTGCGATTGGAATACGCTGATATCGTGTTATTGTGAAGATTTGCGATATCGAGCGAATACTACCAGCACTGGCGTCACTGGAAAAAAAAATCCTTTTGGCACGATTTTTTAAAGAAATTGAATGCACTGCAGCAAAGTCTACGCTGCCAGTGGACGACCGGCCTAAAACTAGCGTTGTGCCTATTGCTGGCCCCAAATTATACCCTATTTCATCAATTTCAGCCCCGAAGAACGATTTTTCTCAATTTTAACCAACGTGTAGCCAGATAGATGCGAGGGTTTCTGTTTCCGGTATTTTAATTAAAGAAGTAAATTAATTAACTGATTTTAGCCGGACGACAGCGGGAAAGCAAAGCCCATCACAATTCGAGCTTCGAAAATAAATGGGCTCCCCGACGGGATTTGAACCCGTAACCTCTAAAATGCTAGACCAATGCGCTACCAATTGCGCCACGGTCCGCATTCGAAAATCTGCATTTTTCCATCCTAAAGTTTATCGGAGGCTTCTCCGCCCCTCCCACTGGTGCTTAACTGATGGGCGGCCACAAAGCGTTAAAACTCAATCTTTAACATCCTGGAGGTTTGAGAATGAGTGGGAGTGGGGGATGACTAAAGAGACAACAATCTACCGATCTTTCAAGCTTTGGTATACATATAGTTCCATCGACTTCTCTTTACCAAATCACTTGAACAGTGATGAAGGGGTGAGTGAGGAGTGGTTTCATCCAACGATTGTGTTGGTTGAAGAGATCATTTTCATCGAACGAGCCTACAGTTTTTTTGTTTGTTTTTTTGTACGTGTTGCCCCACAGTATGAGCGGCGAAGTGCACTTCCCGTCTTCAAAACGAATTAAGAAAGAAAAGAATATCCTAAAGGAAAGAAAAGACTGTCGGAGCCCACCTGTTACGTTGACATTCAATACGACAAAGACCTCCTGGTAATCTAGGGAGGGGGAGTGGCGCTGTCTGGAGGAATAAAAATGGGGCAGGGGATTAAATACGAACAGATGTAACTCTCGTATTTGACTAACCAAAAGAGGGAATACCTGCGATTAAATCCTTGTCGCACAATGCTTTTTAAGCAATCACACCCACGTCTGTACGATACGATTGTCATTCTGAAAGGAAATCAATTTGATTCACACTCGAATTGATTGACTTTTCTTGGCCCTCCCATCAAGTCAAACCCCGAGAATCCGGTGGAGTTTGTATTGAAAAGAAGAAATATCTCAGATTTCTTGAGACTCATATTGTGTCCCGTTTCGCTATGGTTGTCTCTCCCTCCTCTTCCCCCTACCACTGTACTGTTCGATATCCGAACAACGTTCAACTTATATCAGTGCAGGGCCAGACAATTGATTCGAGTAAGAGGCATGAGAGGCAATCGTTCGGTGGTACTAAGAAGGTTTGATGGGGAGAACTGCAGTCTGTCATCGATTAAATAAACCGGTCATTGCGGGTTTTTTATTTCTTAGCTTCTTCACCCCTCCGATGCTATGTTTAGTGGAAAAGATTGTGCTCACGTGTGGAAAGAACCGCTTCAAGAGAATATGAAGTTTTCTTTCACACATTTTTTGTCTTAACGCTTCTTCGGATCCCATTTTTGTTTCTGTGAGTTGAATGATCACGCCCCCCGGAAATGACTACAATACATAAATAAGTACCTATCGTTCGACTTGTACCATTGTCCCTTCCCTTTCGTCCCCCACCCACACCCTAGGTCACGGGTCCCCCTGTCCATCTAACTCAATCATCTATGCATCGCGACAGAAGGTGGAGGAGGTCCTTCACTCCTTGAGTCACTCACTCTCTCTCTGTCTTTTAATGGCTTTGGCGAAGGTATACGATTAAAGAAACGGTGGAGAAGTGGTAATTACAAGGTAGCAAACAGAAAACACAACTCACACTCACACACAGACAACTACCAACTCAAGCAGCCATTGGATTTTTTTGTAAGAGCCACTCCTACCTGCGCCATCTCGTTCGACTAGTGCATTCCTTAAAATTAAAAAAAATCATTGCTTGCAGTGTATTTTTAAAGAGTTTCAGCGAGGTAAAATGGTTATTAGGCGAAATCAAAAAGCCCCCCCCCCTCCGCACTTCCTGTACTCAACGAAAAATAGAGGAAAAGGCCACGCTTCTCACTGGTAAAAGTCTTTAAGGTGAATTCGTGTGTGAAATAAATAAAAGAGAGAGAGAGAGAGAGAGTGTCAGAGAGAAAAAAGTCCGCGACGGAAAAAAAGGTTTAAGATACTCCCCTGATATTGTGAAGTAATGTGTAAAATGTGAACAGAAGAAAAAGCGAGAGATGAACTAAAGGATGAGGTTGGGTGGGGGTTGGTAATAACAGATAAGTAGATAGAAAGACGAGGAGCCAGTATCAACCCCTCCAAAGCTCCGCAGCAGTATGGAGTTATGGTGATAACTTCGGTGAGCGCTCATAAAAATAAATGGCCCAAACGTTGTCGTAGTCTGGGTGTGATGATGAGAAGGACGGGTGACTGTGTGTTGGTGGGGGGGGGGGACTTTTCAAAGCAGCAACGCTCACATCAAATAAACTAACAATAGAATTCAGTATCATTTTCATCTTTTTCGACGTTTTTCGGCTGAAAAATCAGTTTTTTTCGGTAAGGGGGAGAAGGAGGTTCTGCATATATGGCGCTTTAGTGCAATAGAATGAAAAATCGAATTTATTCAAAGGGTTCCCCCTATCCACCCCACCACCGCCTTGTTTCGCCCATTTCCTTTTAGTGTTTACCGATATCGAAAGGTCTGACTCGTCTGTCCTTAATCGGACGCAAGAAGGATATGGTTCACTGCGTAACGGACTAATAGCAAAGTGATGAATAAAAACAACGAGGAAATGTCATTGAATTGTATCGCTAGGATGGACAAGAGAAGTGAAATGAATGGTGGTCGTTGGGGTGGGGGTAATAACACACGATTTGCGTTACATTTCCAAAGTTACAGATCACCCATTGACCGAGTGGAGTTGACGGAGAAGCGTTTCGTGGTGAACTGGGCTCTGTGGCTTGGAGTTTTTGTGGTTGGAGATTTTTGTGGTTACCAGTTGATGAAAATAAGCTTTGGGCCGCGAAGAGGATCCCAGAAATAGCCAAAAACGCGGCTTTTAGCTTATATGTATCACAATCTGGCAACTCTGGCGCGCCATCAGTGCGGCTCCTCCTTATCCTCTCTGGTCCTCCGATCGGTGGTGGTTCTGGTTGAACGTGCCGTGGTTCGTCTGATTGAATACGTAGCCAAGCTATAAGGGGAATGGATATCCACAAAATTCAAATTTCAGGATTGAATAGCCACTAAATAGCAAGTATCTGTGAATGACCTACCGCGAAATTGTGAATTCCAAGAAATTAAAGTTTTACAGGGCTAATTGGCTAAGAAACTGCCAGATTTGGAGGATAAGCCATGAGAAAATTGCGAGTTTGGGGATGAATTGCAGGGGAGGCAACAAAAAGCCACACCAGTAATTCCCCCAACCCACACACATCACCTTGATAAGTTGTGCACTACACTCTACGACTACTGCGTTTCCGGTCGATGTGCGCTTTGTGTCGCTGGGAAACCCCCACCACCACCAACATTGTCTTGGATTTCGTTGGAGTCTGGATTACGTCAATGCAATGGCGAAATTGCACTGAGAGGGGGGGGGGAGGATACATCGCCACGAAATTGACAGCATCGAGGGATAAATATCCGCTAATTTGACATTTAAGGGCTAAATATAGCAAGTTTCGGCAAGTTTCGGTGTATAATCAGCCACCAGATTGAGATTTTCTTGGCGGGGAGGAGAGGAGCTAAAAATCCACGAAAGTCCGAAAACATAAGTTTCGGAGGATAAGTACATAACTGTGAAATAGCAAGTGCGAGGACCATAAACAATGAAATTACCCTAGTTCTGCAAAAAAAAAAACAGCTAAAAAATTGCAAAATTGGCGAGTTTGGGAGATGAAATAGCCGTGAAATTGCCAAGCAGAAGGCACCGCCATCATAATCTGCCACGTTAGTAATCTCGCACCCCTCCTTCCAATGTGAATAATTGCGAATTTTTCTAGGGTCGACGGTCGATGTGCGTTTTGTATCGAAGGGAACTCTCTGCCCACCACTCCAAGTTGTTCACAAGTCCAAATTTCGCGGGTTTGGCACTTAAAGAACACAAGTTCACGGTTGTGGCCAATCAAGAACCAATTCCGTTTTCTGCTGATCTGGAACACCAGAAACCAATTTCGCTGGGTTGACTCACTATTTTCGATGGGTGCTTTATATCGCTGGCAAATCCACCCACCCACTTCATTACGGTCATGGTGGCGTCGATGCTCAATGACTGGACTTTGCAGGTTTGGAACCCAATTTCGGGGGATTTTCGTCACTCTCGTGGCCAATTTTACAGGATTGACTCCCTAAAGCTGATTTCGCGTCGTTGACCCATTCAGGAATCCAACCTTACGACGTTGACTCAATCAAAAACACTATTTTATGGGTTTGGGTCCTTCATAATCGCAAATTTCATGGCTTGAGTCTTTCCAAGTTCCAATATCACTGATTTTTCACTTGAAAAACCAAAGTTTGTGGTTTTGGCAAATTCAAGAACCAATTCTGCCTTTGGCTCCTCCAAAACGAGCAATTCCACCAATGAGGAAGAAACATGCTTTTTTTATTATTTTTTATTCTGAAAGCGTGTTCAACCATAAACACGATGAGATGTATTTTTAACGAATTATTCATCAATAAAACCATTTTAAAAATGTTTGAAAGTAGTTAATTCGAAATTTCTGTTTTCCCTCCAAGCGATTTTATACTCTGCCCCTCCTGCCTATATCATGTGTAACGTAATTATTTCAGATTGAGTCCTACTGCGGTAGCTTATACATTATACTGAAGCAAAATATTATTATCTTTTTTGTTTTGATAGTGATTGATAAAATCAAATAATTTTTTTTTATACATATAAAAATTAGGTAATTGACTATGATGTCTGTACTTTTACGGAGCTTCCCTCTCTTTTTCATTGGACGTAGCCAATACTTAGGTCTCCATAAGTTTTTCGGCCCGACCTGATTAAAAAACACGGGAGAAATGATGAATCCGATAATTATGCGCCATTTATTAACTTACACTTATACACGCACCTCTGCAATTTGGAGTTTTGAATTTCCGTAGAGATCTTGAAAACTTCGGAAATGCTTTCACAAAGCTCCCAGTTTGTTATGGTCGCGGCAGATTATTTGAATCGGCCTTTCAAATTCCACCTGGGTCATTTATGATCTCTAATGGGACAAATATACGTAAGTGTAATAAAACAATGTTTTGACGAAGTAATCGTGAAGTAATCGTTTGCAGATGAAAAGTCTCAACTTTTTTATGGATTGAACGAAGAACTCGCCTCGAAGAAAGTAAACACGAGCCCGCACAAGTCACACGGATATAAAAAACCAAAAAATAAACAAACACGTATGTGAGAGGTTGATGAGTGAGAAAATATGTCGCCCCAATGCTTCAGAAGTGTACGTAGTAGCCTCGTGCAAGCTCTGGTACGTCACACAGGGGCTGAGGCAGGTAGTTACCCCCTCGAACCCTGTCCATACATAAAATTATAATATTTTAAATAATATTGCATTCATTTTTATGGTGAAAAAGGATGCCATTCGCGTTATTTAACCGAATTTCACAATAAAAAAGCGTCAGAGACCAAAATTTCTTATACGTGCACCTTCCTCATTCAACGGCCCCCCTCACCCCCTCACCACGACATCCTCACGCTCCAATCGTCGGCTCTAAAGCCCCCGTCTATAATGGGCGGAGGGAAAAAGAATTTGATCTTCATCTCAGATTAGAAAAAAATGGTTGTACCTACTTCTCCATTGATTTGTATTAATTAATTGTGTTTGAAACCGGTTTTCATTCCTTTTATTTCGCTCCGCCTTAGGAGACTCAAATATCGACGTCTGGTTTATTTAAAGCTAATTGTGTGTTTGAAGGGTGATGGTGAGCAGGGGGAAGTGATTTTCGCTTGATTTAAAATTTAAATAAATTCATATCTGCGCATAGGTCTGGATTTTTTTTTTTCAAACAAGGAATGCGGTTTTTAAAAGAGTAAAATGCATTCCACATAAATTAGCTTCATTTGATTCCCTTTCACCCCTCACCACAGGGGACAAGCCTTCTTATTCCCCCACCCTTGACTCTGTGAAACAGTAGTTTCTTTGAATGGATTATTAAAGCGCAGATGGCGCGGAAACAATTTTCGTGAAAGAAAAGTGGGGCAATAACAACGTTATGACGATATTCAAGAGTATAATTTTGGCACTTAGTTGAAGCGGGCTAATCCGTGAGTGGGCCGTAAAGAGCTCCTTTCCTTCTCCCCGTCCTACCCTACCACCCCCTTTAATTACACCTTTCTATAGGATTTACAATACTCCTATTATAACTAGTGTTTTGTCTGGCAATAACTAGAAGCCTCTCCCTTTTGGGCTGTGGAGGGATGTGGCGCTATTAAGGAATTTATGCTGATTCCTGTGTCTTAAGAGAAGCATCTGGGTCCCGGAGTGAATGGGAGAGTGAAAGCTAATGTTGTAGCATGGGCTCCCATGAAAGCACTTACACCTTGACACTTCATCTTCCTTGCCATCTCTCTCAATCATTTTTTTTTTTTTTTTTCATGGTAACCCCCTCAGTACTATTTCACCAATTTATGGGCACAATTTCTGGTAATTTCTCTACAAGTGCCCCCCCCCCTCTCTTACTCAGCTGAACACATGCCCGTACCCCAGTCACGTTCTCTCGTTCGACTAAGAAGCTTTTGAAACTATTCTCTTATGTCCACCCAACGGGCTCACGCACTTAAATACACGTGCTAGTCCTAGGAACTTTCCTAATGACTCGGGGAAGCATCTGAATGTTAATAACCGATCGGGAAGTGTGGCCGGTGTGGGGGTTGGAGGGAGAGATGGAAAATCATTTTATCTTTCAATCGAAGAAATAATATTAAAGAGGTTGGAGGCGAGATTTATAAAGCAACAGTTAAACCAGTTTATCGCATCAGACATTGGCGGGGCTTTAAACCCTCGAGCTACCCTCTCAGCTCCACCCCACCATACTACTCATACAAAAAAGAAAGACGTTATCAAATAAGTTTTGTGAAATCATCAAAGACAGGGCAAAATGACTTGTCTGATGGCATTGTCGCAGGCAATTACCGTTTACGTGTGATGGGGGCGACGGGGCGGTGAGAGGGGGCCCTTTGAGCCTTGAACGCTGAAGGTGCTTGGTAGGGGATTTGACCCTTGATGACTTTAATTTTATTATCACCCTTGACAGTGCAAAAAAAAAAAAAGATAAAGAAAACGGGGAAGAACGAGAGAGAGAAAAAGACGGGTCCAATAAAAATTCAGAATGTCGAGCTTAATCCGTTTTTCTTTTTCTCTCCCTTCGAAAAAAACTCCCTCGCGGCGCTTCCACGCTCTCTTTAACAGAAAAGCATAAAAATACCCCCTCCCCACACTCTTTTTTGTTGAGGTTTGGGGAAGGGAAACGTCATCTCATTCACTATACTCATTTCCATTCTTTTCGAAAAAGGGAATGAGTGGCGAGGGAGGGCGTGTTTTTAAAAGATTTGTCCTGCCTCTGCCCGGAAAAGACAAAAAACTCTGGTTTTTAACAGTCACAACAAACTTTCTACAAGATTTGTAGAGAGCCTTACCGAAGCGAGAAATTACAAAAAAAAAAAAATCCTCTTCTGTCTTCGTCCAACCCCCTGAAAAAGTTTTTTATTTTACTTTAGTCAATCGGCTTAGAGACAACCCTTTTCTCTGTGGGTTTTAATTATAGAAAGAGGGATTAGCGGCTTCTGATGATTATTCAGGGTAAGGGGAATCACTTGTTAAAAAGAAAGTGTTTAGGATGAGAGAAAATGAATAAGGAAGGGGGTTAGAGAGGAGGGTTATTCCCCTAATTCAACGACATGGAGTATTCGAAACAACGTCAAAGTTGTGAAATGGGAAGAAAAGCGCCTTCAACCCTGCCCTTTTATTTGTTGACAATTTCACCTACCATACCTATAGTCACTTATTCACTCGTCAAGTGCGGTGTGGTCGACATTTGAATAGCCTTGGTCGTGGAAACACGAGGCTCATGAATATTGCATGTGTACGCGCTTCGTGCCGTGGTACGGCTTTACGTACCGCCTCAGGCACAGTATAGTCGTCTTCTTGATGGAAAGGAGACCTGGAGGTCACCCTCAGGCACTTTCTCCATTAACTTCTCCTCTCCGTCACTGTTAGCTACAGCTACTACTGCTGTGAAGTGGATGTCTTCGCTCCCACTGCTTTTGCCTTAATGTGTTCTACATTTTTGAGGGGGAAAAACACTGAAAAGGGAAACTTGCCGCTATCGAATAAAATAGGGATGTGCCAATTAAAAAATTCGACTGTTGGAGGCTCTGCCATCAGGATGAACAACAGTAGCAGCTAGATAACAGTTGGCTCCTCGGTGCGGCGCGTCTTTAGAGACTCCACCTGGGAGGTGTGTGTATCTCTCTCTCTCACTCTTTCTCTCTCTCTACGATGGTCGGCGGTGGGAGAACACATTGTCGCAAATCTTCACATACCGCCCATCGGACACCGATGAAACGCCCAGTCTGGGCCTGCTGGAGTGCTGAAAACAGCAAGCGTGCTGGGTCAGCATCTAGGCCATTGTACGTATCGGGCCACTTTCAAATTTCATAAGGCATCACAGTTATCCCACCAAAATGGCCTTGGCTACACCCAAGCAACAACTGGCAGCAACGCCGTATATGTTTCCGTTCATTACGATCTTGTGAACCAGAAAAAGGAAAAAAAAGACATATAAGTGGACGATGAACGCTTTTGTTGCAGGAACCTGTAGGCCAGACAAGGGTCCAGAGATGTCCTGCAAGTTTTTCTCAATTTTAGCAGCACCTGAGCGCATTTTCTCAATTCTACCGTAAACCAGCCCTTTTTCAAGATTTTAGCCGAGAAAGGCCTCCCATAAACCGTGAATGAGCACCTATTCTTAATTCTGACCTTGACCCAACATCGCAAAAGCGTGAATTCCGCATGCGTTTCCTCAATTTGAGCAGCAAAATCAGCAAATTAGTGTTTTTCTCCTATTCCAGCCGCAAATGAGTGTTTTTTTTCAGTTTCAGCTGTGAATTAGTGCTTTTTCTCACATTTACCATTATTTCAATTTGAGCCACAGGCTTGCCCCCCAAAGAACGACACATTATAGCGTTTTCACTGAATTTCAGCCGTGAAAATTGCTTCCATGAACCGCGAATGTGTGCTTTTTCGCAAATGTTGCCCGGTCGTTCCATCGAGAAATGACAAATCGGCTCTTTTTTCTACATTTTAGCTGCTGATTTACGGAAACTTTCCCCAAGAACAGCGCACACGAATCTCGAGGGGTTGTACTGGAGGTCAGGAATCATCAAGATCGACCAAAACCCACGACAATGTTAAACGTTCCATTTTCCGCCACTTTGAGCGGCGCTGGTAAACGGGTTGATAATTTTTCCGGCCGTGATCGGCTACACTTACATTAACTGAACATTGTACAAGGCCTGAAGCATCCATAGAATTTTGTGACTTATGTTGAACCAAATTCGCCCAAAAATTTCAAAATGCGACTCTGAATTCCAGTAAATGCTCCAATAAAATGGAGGCCGAGCGAGCTTGATCGGAAGAACCTCAACTGCCTCAGCCTCATAAGTCAGTGCCGCCCCGTTGCAATCATTCCATGCGCCAACGAAAAACCCCGAGTGATCCCGTGCCGTTCTCCCGATGTTCTTCGAAGCTTTACCGCTTCGACTCCGATCATATCGAACTAAATTTTGTAATACGTGTGACACTCCGCATAAATTTTGCCTCCAATAGTCCAATGTGGCGTTTCGCGTATAATGCGCCTTGTTCACGTCGACTTTGCGTTGAAAAATTTTTACTCCAAGGTGGCATTTTACGTGAACTTTACTCTAAATAAAATTCTTCACATTGCTTGCTGATAATATAGGTAATGAAGCGTTCGGACCAAAATACATGTTACTCTCAACATTTCGCGTAAATTTTGCTTAATAGAATGTTGAGTTTAACGTGTATTTCGCCCTTGGCGTGACATTTCTACTGCCTAATTTTCCCTAAATGTGGCGTTCCACGGATATTTTTCTCCGAATAGGCACCTATTTACGCGTTAATTGTTAGCCTGAATGCGTCGTACCGCTTGAATATTGCCCTGGCTGTGACGTTTCGCTAGAAATTCGCTCTAAAATTTGGCATATCCAATTAACTTTGCCTTCATTGTTGCGTTTACACGTATTTTTGGCTCATGTCGTGGCGCTTCACTTGAATTTTCTCCAGAATGAGGTATTTCTCGTGAATTTTGAGTAAATTGTGCCTAGAATGTGACATTTCGCGTAAGTTTTGTCTAGAATGGTGCGGTTCGCGTGGATTAATTTTTGTTTCTTGATGTGACATTTCTTACTTGATTTTTCACAACACCCACTTCCATTGACGCCCATCGCCTTTAAGATGCGCCTAAAAAGCACCCCTCACGCTGCGATGAAGTAAAAAAAAATCAGAATCATAATATCCTCCCTCCCACCTAACTAGTAAAGTAACAGCCTGCCCCATTCCTTTGATAAAAAATGCACGAAAAATGGAAGTTACCACTTGGTGAACGAGATCGGCGAACAACGAAGAAAAATAATTAAAAAACTCGGAGAACGTCTTTCGTACTAATTGCGTTTTTAAAAAGTTATTTTCACAGTTAGCACAAAGAACTGCATTAAATTGCTCTACACCTAGTCGAAATAAAAACTTATCAACTTCTTTTTTTTTCTACTAGTAAACACTCCAAGGGTGTTCATTCAATGCAGATTTTTTTGCTTTTCTTCTTCATAATGGTTTTACTAAATTTGTTATTTCCTCAATTATATTCTTTCGACCGCTTTTAGAGCATAATCCGAGGCTTAATTAATCCCCTTCTTCACTCCCCGACCGACATCATTGGCTGCAATTGTTAGCCCCCCCCCCCCGTTCTGGGACTAACTAAAAACCTTTTTTTCCGAGAGATAAAGATCATCCCGGTCGAAAAAGAAGCTTTTGTTTTGACGTTGAACGCTTTGATAACAATTGAAACCGCGAGCTGATGATTTTTTTATGCAAAAAATAAATCTTAGTACCTACTTCAGGGAAATTCTGTTATTATTTGAATTATTCAGAAGCTATTTCGGTAGCCGTGAGCTATATCCAAGCAACAGGAAATAAAGATAGCGGGTTGCGCCAAATAATGACATATTATGCGCATTATTTTATCACCGTGAACCTCTCAGGGGCACTGTTCAGACAGAAGGACATTTTCCTTTTGTTGTAGGTGATTATTACGAATTAGTAACGCTCTGTGAACGGCTAAATTAAGCGGAAAACTAAAAAAAATTATGCGTAGGGATTGGTCATGAGACCATTTTGTAAGTTTAATGAAGTTAACCGCTGGCCAGGACGTAAAATGCGTTTGTTCTAGAGGGGGCGCCTTGTATTGAAACGAGAAAAAAAGAGCCCTTAATACTTTCAATCTAAAAATAAAGAAATATACGTTACAAAATCGATAATGTATCTCTTCTATTGTCCTCGTCACTCGGAGAGGAGTTATAACTGGCCCTCCGGACCCGAAAGCCCTCCTGACAATAGTTCAATGGAAGGAAGAAGAAAAAAATGATTGACGTTCTGTTACACCGATAAGATGAGAAGACCCTGTGTTTGCCTTTTGGACTAATAAATCAACAAAGGCGGGTACTATGTTGGGTGTTGTTGTTGTTTTTTTAAAGGTCTTGATTGTTCCAGTTCCATTGTTTGAATCAATGTGTGTTCTTCTCGCTAATCACGATCCTGCCACCCCACACACATAGACCACCCTGAATTTTTCATTTTATTTCTACGGCTTTGTGTACGAAAGGCTATTATAAAAAATTAAAACACTTTTTTTTCTGTTAACAGTTCTCTATCAAAAGAGGTTCAGAAAAGAGAGAAAAGCTCGCAGGCGACTTCAGGATCAACTGGAGATTGAAATGAAGCGAAGGGCGCAACTGGAAGAGGCTTTAAAAGCTGCAGGCGCTCCACCCGAGGCGCTACGAATTCTCACAGGTAAATGGAATGAGATGAACGAATGGTGGGGGGGGGGGTCTCGGAAAATTAATTTCCAACGGTGAGGGGAAGAGCAGAGTATAAGGTTAACTAATTGTGAGTAATCCCTTTCGAATTAAAGTGTTTGCTGGGGAGTTTATTTGCTCAAGAGCAAAACGGTAACGGCGCGATATTTTAGTAGGTGGGAAGGGATACATCCTCGAAGAGTCGAGCTGAGCACGTACTTCGTCTTACAAAATGCGGGTTGGTGGGTATGGGGTGGGAGAGAGGAACTGCTCCTTATTCGATTATTTCAAAATACCTCAATTTACATTAAATTAATATAGAGAATTTCTTTTTACCACAGAAGAACCAGAGAGAGAGATAAAAAATTAAAAGCCGAAGAGTATACCCATATACCTGTAAGGAAGATCTAAACCTTTCATTATTGCCTATTAAGCAGATGCTCAGGCATCGTTTTAATGTATACTTTTTCCTCAAATCATGCTATTTATCTGTAACAGGTGGCAATTTGTCCTATTGGGGCTGTTAGGACATTTTGAAACCGGTGAGAGGGAAGTTTTGTCCCCTGGAAAAAAACGTGTTATGGTGAGGGGGGAGGGGTTGCGCACCCTCATTCGATCATTTCAAACCGCTTGAGGATCGAATCATGTTTTCTCTCTATCCTCATTTTCTTTTATGTGTAACGGGGTTTTTATATTATTAATATTCTTATTTGCGGCTTATTTCTGTTTTAGAGAGTGTAGCCGCGACCGGGGCGTCAAACCCAACCGGCGGCGACCGAAGCTCGACTAGCAGCGCGGGCAGCGCCGCCACTGGCACTGTCACCGCCGCTGGAACCGCAAACAATACAAACAACGGTCCCGGCGGAGGTGGAAGCGGAACCACCGCAGGCGGTGGTGGCAACGGCGGCGGTGACAGAAGTTCGAGCGTTGCCGGAGATCGAAACGGCAGCGGCGCCGCCGGTGGTGGAGGTGGCGGCGGCGGAGGAGGATCAGGAGCCGATAGAGATCGCGACAGATCCGAGCAGGCTGAACAACAGGCAACGCCCACACCGTTTTCAACGCCGTCGTCTGGCGTTGTATCACGAGAGACGGCAGCAGCAGCTGCTGCCGCTGCCGCAGCAGCCGCCGCCGCTGCTCCTCCTCAGGATAAACCCTGGAATTATTCGAGTCTCGACCTCATCAACTCGGGAGCCGCTTTCTGGCAAAACTATTCCGGTAAATACTTGGCACTTCTCAACTCCACTCAACAAAATCCGACGCGTTTTTCAAGTACATAAATATTTTCAAATTCTCCTATGAACTATTTCCCTTCATTTTCTACGAATTTTTGTTTATTTATGTACTAGTAAATTCAATATAAGCTTTAATTTTTTTGTAATTTGTTTTCTCCCCTGTATAGCTTTGTTTAGAATAAATTTTATTTAATTTTCATATTTGGGTTTTTATTTTATTTTACTTTTTTTTCATTTATTTCCTTTTATATTCAATAGTCATTTTCCCCCCTAAGAACGAATTTTGTTGGGTAGAAGGGAAGTTATGTTTTTGTTGTTTTTAACTTCATTCTCCTAAGCCATAAAAATGCTGAATGATTTCATGGGGGAGGTGGAATTGTAGTTTCTCGACCAAAAATCGGCTGGTTGTGTTGTTACTGACCCTCAAAAGAAGCCCTGTGCCACGTCCCATAAATGGGTGGGAGACTTGTTGATCTCACAAGACTTGCTCAGACGATTTGGGGCTTCTTACTCGAACGATGTACGAAATTCCCAGACTTTTCCCTGGCTTTCTCTGATCATTTTTAGGAAGCTCCCTGATATTACTCTGCAGTCCACTCTCGTCATTACAAAACCATCAGGATTATTCTCTGAAATCCACAACGAGTTTTGATCAGTTAGGGGGGTTCAAAAGTTTTGTAATATATCCAGAGACAAGACTAGCATCTGTCCCAGCCCTGTCGCCAGGGCTTTCCTCGGCTATCTCAATTACGAATTTCAATGTTTTTTCTTTTGTTTTTTCATATTTTGTATCGCGAAATTGAGTCCTTGAAAACCCAAAGTCGGGAAATTGGTGTTTTGCATGAATACATAAAAAAAAAAAAAAAAAATGATCTTGGTCAACTCCCGAATTTTTTGGGGGGTTTGAGAGAGCCAAACCAAGTTTGTACCTGTGCTTGAGGCTTGCAAGAGGGCATTAGGTGCGGTGGTTGGCCATCTCTCGGATGCGGGATAGTTCCCGCCGTTTCCCGAGGAGTGCAAGCGTTGCAAGGAGAGAAAAGGTTCATCATGTGATTGACAGAGGTGGGGGCCACGGACCATCCTGCCCGTTATTATTATTAATCAGTGGGCCCGCACCTGGCCATGCTGAGTCCGAGGGCGCCAAAGCCGTTATTGGCTCATACGCCAAACCCAAGCGTGTTGGGGTCGGGCTAGGATTTCTTCATTACATTGTCTGTTCATGAAACCAAATTGATGGTGTCCAGGTGAATTGGGACGAAATTTCACGTCAAAAACAGCCCTTCCTGTGCACGCGGGGTTATAGTGAGCTCCGGCAAACGTAATTCTGACGGCGTGGCGCGGTAATTCCGCTTAGACGGGTTAAAGTGCGACAAACCACAAGAAAGCTCAACCCGCGTAACAGTTCTGACCACAGAAAAGCTTAGACTAGTGGCGTAACGATAGCTGTGAGGGAGGGGTAACAATCATAATTGGGGATGCCTTTTTTTATGGTCCGTGTATATGCCAGATTCACCATAGTTCATGACTAAAAGTAAAGAAAACGTGGCTGAAATTGAGAAAAAGCGCTAATTTGCGGCTTCTGGAGGAAACTTCTCGTTTAAAATAGATAACATACGCACATTGCCAGTTTATGTTGGTCCTTAGATGTCAGGGGTCCCATCCCTCTCAACCTGAAGGGAATATCCCCCACCACCACAAGAATCACTCCCACCCCCACGAGCAAAACTGAATGAAAATAAATTTGCCGGAAATCCTAGTATGTATTCGTAACTTTCATAAATACACCAGCGCTCATGCGGCGACTAGGTGAAACGACCATTTTGGGTACCCTTCAATTTTCAATTGGGGTTTACTATGGGTTTATCTTCCTCAGACGGCTTGTAAGCTACATGAGTCTGTGTACATATTCCAATGTCACAAGTTATTTATTGCTAATTCAGTGTAAATAAAGACTTATCTATCTATCTTCGGGTTTACTTCAATAATTCTCTTTCTGATTTTGATTCTCATTTTCACAATAATCAAAACAAAGCAAGTGACACCGGTCAGATATTACGCCAGATCGTTAGTTCATCTTAGCTCGGCAAGAGCGCTGCTGTATTTATGAAAGTTGACAACAGATGCTTAAATCTGCTTTTAAAAAAGAGCTAAATTCTATGATTTTTTTACTCGACCTAGCGAAATTGGTTATTTGAATGAGCCATGCTCCACAAAATTCCCTTACGAATGGGTCAAAAGCGCGAAATTTTGACTTTGATGCAGCGAAACATACGAAATATGGGTTTTAATGAGCATACTTCACAAATTTTTGTTTCTAATGAAGCCAAACCCATCGATTTGGCTTTTAGGCCGGTCGTCCACGCAGGAAGCGTTTTCGAGCGGCGCTGCATCGCGAAACAACGAGCGTATACATCCCAAAGTCTTACGGCAGATGAACAAGCATTGCAGCAAAGCCTGCAGTGCTTGCGTGCCGCTCGAAAACGCTGCCAGTGGGCGACCGGCCTTATAGAATAGGCCAAACTCCGTGAAATTGCTCTTAAAAAATAACCAACACCGTAAAATTATTTTTGAGTTCGTTAAAAGCACGAAATCATGATTTTATAGCAGTGAAAGCCACGAAAATCACTGGGGAGGGGGCGAACCTGCCATTGGTTTTTGATTAGCCGAATCCACGAAATTTTGTTTTCAGGGAGCCAGCCCCGCGAAATTCGATTTGAACGAGGCAGGCAACTCCGCGTATTTTCATATTGAACGGTTTGGGAGTGCAAAATTTGGTTTTATAATGCAGCAAAACCGCCGAGATTGTTTTTTTGGGGTGAGAGAACAACACGAAATGGGGTTTTAATGAGCCAGCTCCGCAAATCTTGGGGTTTTCAGGAACCAGACCCTGAAAATTGGGCTTGAACGAGGCAACTCCCAAAAATTGAATTTTTTATCAGGTGAGACGCGCCAAAAGGGGTTTTCGAGTGGTCCAAACTGTTGAAATTGGTGTGAAATTGTTATTCTTGGGTGAATCGATCCCGCAAAATTGCCTTTTGAATGGGTCAACAGCACGAAATGATGTTTTTGTAGCATCCAAAAGTCACGAAAAACGCTCAATTAGGGCAAAAAGTCCCACGATATTGATTTTGGAAGAGCTAACTCTACGAAAATTGTTTTTTGAATCGGCCAACCTTGCTAAATTTTATCTTTCCTTCATGTTGGATTGCAAAAGTTGAGAAGGCGAGCTCATGTGCTATTTTTAAACGCAAGTCCGCGGACAAAAGCGGTAATATTCCTGGGCCCTAACATCACGGAAACGCCAATTCACGGTTTCTGAAGGCAACTTCAAGGACTACAATTGAGAAAAATATTGTTTTTGGGCTGAATTTGAGAAGAGTGTTCATTCGCAGTTAAAATTGCGAAAACTCCATTTCTCCGTTTCTATAAAAAATTCGTGGCTAAAATGGAGAAAAAGCGTTATTTAAAAAAAAAAAAGTGTCATACAATAAAGGCGGCTTTACATGCGAGCTTTAAAAAGCTGAGCTGTTGGCTTCAACCAATCAGAGGTCTCCAGAGGGAGCAATGTGGGTTGAATCCCACAGCGCAGCAAATCTGAAATAAGTCAGTTTGCTATGGGCCTTTTTGTAAACAGTAATGTAAAGTTATTCGAGGGAAAGCTATTCCACGAGATATCCAGTGATTCACAAACCCATCCAGAGACTTTGGGGCCTCATAGAGGTTCCCTGCCCCGGGCCTCGATATGTGTATAGACAGGGGTGGGCAAAATACTTTGAAAATGTATTTTAAATACAAAGCCCAAAATACTTCAAACATGTATTTTAAATACTGAAATACAAATACTTTTTGAATTGTATTTTGAATAAAATACAAATACAATTTAAAATACTTTTCAAAAATTCGATTTCGATGGCAGATAGTGCGAAAAACACGAAAAATAAATAATTCAAAAATATCAGGTCCTTCAATAGACAAGATGACAAAATGTAGCAGCGCGAAATGGCGCTGCGCTGCGATGCGCAAAAAAAAGTAGACAAGTTGTCACCAAATATTTAGTACCGAACCGGCGAGCACTGGTGGATCGTGAGCTGAAAAGGAGGTGAGGTCACTGGTGGACCTATATCGGGGCCCGGGGCGGAAACCTTCAAGAGGCCCCTAAAAGTCTCTAAATATACATAAAACCTCTATTGGTAACCTCTAAGGCCTTTTCCTAATTTTAGCCATGGCCTTTTCCATATAATGTAGGCAAATTACCGCTATTTCCACAGTCTATCCGCTAAACAGCGCTTATGCCAAGTTTAAACTGCGAATTTGTCCATTTTAGCCGCGAATGAGTGCTTTTTGTCAACTTTAACAGCAAATTAGCGCTTTCCGCCGCAAATTAGCAACTGATTAGCGGGGTAATCCCCCCCCCCACCATAGAGACATAAATATGCGCTTTTCCCCAACTTTAGCAGCAAAGTAGATTTTGTATCCTGTGAATCAGCGATGTTTCTTTAACTTTCCTCGAGTTGGCGTTTTCCACAATTTTAGCTGCAAATTAGCGATTTTTTCTAGCGGTTTACTCAGTATGAGCTGAAAATTACTCAATATTAGCCGTAAAATTCTCGAAATGTTTACCACAAATTAGCATTTTTTGTTCACCGTAATTAATTTTTGTGAACCGTAACACTGCGGAATAGCGATTTCGTCTCAGTTTGCGATTTGCGAGTGTTTCACTCATAGCCATAAATTAGCGCTTTTTCTCAATTTTAGCCTCAAAGTCTCCCGAGGAAGCCGCGAATTAACGTATTTCCAATTTTTGACGCAAATTTAAATTTGTCTCAATCTTAGCCGTAAATTAGCGCTTTTTCGTAATTTTAGCAGTGTAGTAGCTATTTCTAGCCCGTGTATTAGCGAATTTTGTTCATTTTAGCCACGAATTGGCGTTTTCCGATATTTTTACTGCAAATCGGCAATTCTTCCATGTTTGACAGTGAATTAGCACTTTTTGTTTCAATTTAGGCTGAAAATTAACTTTTCTCTTTATTCTAGCCAGAATAATTACTGATTTTCTCTATATTAGCCGCAAATTGGCGGGTTCTTTTACATTTTACATTTTGGCGCCGCATTAGTAATTTTTTTCAATTTTAATTATATGTAGAATAGGGCTTCATCTCAGTTCTAGCCGTGAATCAGTGTTTTTTCTTTTACTTATAACCATGAATTTGCCGTTTACCTCAATTTTAGCCACAAAGTTGTCGTCAGAAGGCGGAATTAGAAATTCCAACACACTTTATCCGCGATTATTTTCCTCAATTTTAGCCGTAAATTCGCGTTTTTTTCAACTTTAGCTGCTTTGAAGCGTTTCTAATCTGTGAATTCGCGAATTACCTTAATTTTTTAGCCACGAATTTGTGTTTTCCTCAAATTTTAGCCGTGAATAACACTTTTTCCCAATTTTAGCTGAAAACGAGTTTTCCTTCAATTTTTGCTATGGATTAGCGTTTATTGTTTAGTTTTAGCCTCGAACAGAAGCTACGCATTTGCGTTTTGTCAATTTTTCAAGATTTAGTGACTTTGTGGGTCTCGCTCTCTTCGGTGTACAAAATAACGGCCAACGAAAAATTTAGAGATCTTTTCTATAACGACAATGAAAAGTTGGGAAAATACGAACTCGCGATCAAACTGACTTATGTTGTTTTTTTAACATAATATTTGTTATTTTTTAAAATAAAAATTGAGATTTGTTAGCTGTTGGCACGCTACAACTTTAACCAATTTTGGCTACGGGTTAGCGCTTTTAATCAATTTTAGCAGTGCAGTAGGGATTCTTTCGTTTGTATTGGCGATTTTCCTCCATTTTAGCCACGATTTGGCGATTTCCTCATTTTCAGCTGCAGTTTACCCATTTTTTAGCAGCCAATTGGCACTTTTTTCTCAGTTTGAGTTGAAAATTAGTGTTTTTCTTAAAGTTGGCCCCGCTAATTAATATTTTACAATTCTAGCCGCGTAGTTTTTTTAGGTTTTAGCCCGCGTGAGCAATTTTTTTCTACGGATTAGCGCTGTTTCTCAGTTTGAGCCTCGATTATTTCAGAAGCTATACAGATTTTCGTTTTCTCAATTTCAGCCGCGAATTATTGATTTTTCTTCATTTCGGCTGTGAAATAGCGTTTTCTGATAATTTTGCAGTGAATTAGCACATTATCTATTCTATTTTTTTATTAATAGGCGATTTTTCGCCATTTGAGTTGTGAATTTGCCATTTTGGTCCAGTTTAAACTTGAATTAGCGTCGTTTTTCGCAATAATTGCCACGAGTTTTGTTTACTTGTACAGCTTTGTGTACTTGTAGGCTAGGGCTCTGTATGATCCATTTTTGTGCCAAGTTTCCATCCGCTAGCATCATTTTTGCGGTAGTTGTGCTAACAAGGAATTCGGAACTTCCACCTCCCATCATGACTACCCTTCCCTCTCCACTTTTTCGAAAAATGAAAACGTCAATCGAAGGCTGTTATTACACCGGGTTTTTGTCCCAAATATGGTGTCACTAAGTTAGGTTGTACTGGTGAATGGTGGCGAAGAAGTGGAAACTAAAGAACGTTGAAATTAAAAGTATTTGTATTTGTATTTTCGTTGAGTGTGAAATACAAAATACTTTTGAAAATGTATTTCAAATACAAAGCCCAAAATACTTTCAAAAATGTATTTTAAATACAGAAATACAAATACTTTTCCAAAAGTATTTAAATACAATTACAAAATACGTATCAGATACGTATGATACGTACTCAAGTATCTTGCCCACCCCTGTGTATAGATCCACAGCTGCCCCTTTTGCAGAGTCTTGCTTTTCTACAGTCCGCGCGCCGAAAGAATATCCCTGAGGAAGGGATTGTGACACTTCTAATACAGTATCAAAAACATTCGGCTCTTCGATGATGGACACTGTCCATCATCTGTCCTGTCCATTGGACAGGGTTCCTCTTACCCCTCTGCAGGTTGGTGGGCTGCCTCCTTGCTCAGTGGTCGCTCATCTTTTTTAGAAAAGGCAGTATATCATACGAGGAGGTGGGTGGAGGGAATTTTTGGTCAGGGACATTCTTTCGGTGTGCGGATAGTACTTTAGGTAACTTCATCTTGTGTATGTTCCCATGGCCTGGAGACCAACTCGGAAGTTCGAACGCCATTTTGGTTTTAAAAAACGCAGGCTTCAATAAAGAAAACGCACGATTGGACATCCTCTAGTACAGTCGGCCTTCTATCAGATTCAATTTTGTAAATCGGAGTCTCGCCCATAAAACGGGGAATAAGCAAAAATCGCTTCCCCGAGCTCGCGGCTTATTGAGTTAATCTCGTTAAGGCACTATAATACACGAGTACTGCAACACGCAAATCGGCGCCATACTTGGTCCCTCATATGTTCATAATTATCACCTGATCTCATTGACAAGTAGGATATTTTTATTTATTTCGACCGCGTTCCGCGTTTGTTTGCTGTTACGATGACAATTTTTTCATTCATGATATTGTGTTTACCCTAACGACTGAGGGACCAAATATGGCGCTGAAATCCGTGTTGCAGTACCTGTGTTTTAAAGGTTCTCTAATCTCGTTACGCGTGAAGTTGTTGGAAGAGTGTAAGGACAAAACACTAACGCCTAATTAAACTTTTTTCAACTAATTATAAGTTCGGATGTTTACACATTTTTCAAAGAAGGCGACTTTCCATTACATAATTTTTCTCTCTCTCTTGCTCTCTCTCTTTTTCAAAACAGTCTTGTTCTGGGAAAGGTCAAAAGAAGGTCGTGCGCTTTTATTTGTTTCCCATCACGGCCAATCACAATTACAAGTACCTCCGGCTAAAGTAAAAGAGGGAGATTGTAGGGGCCCTTGGAAATAGTCGTAATGGTTCACCCGCGCGCGGAGTCCGTGCACCATAAGCTCAATTACACGCATTATCAAAAGGAACCAGGCACGTTCAGAGAAAAACAAAAACGCTTTAATCAATTTTTTTTTTTTTTTTTTTTTTTTTTTATGAAATTACATTCGTATTGGCCGGGCTCATGAGGGGGTCGTGAGGTTGATTTTGAGAGAAAATGAAAATCTTTATAACGCCGCGCGGACACAGTCCGATTTTTATATACGTTCTCTCTTTTTTTAAAATTATAGGTTTATTTATAATCGCGGGACGATCTTTTTCCTCTTTCTCACCCACCCTCAAATCTTTCTTCATCGCAGTGCCCCCCCCCCCATCCGTTCTTACCAGAAAATAAAACGAATCCTTCGTTTTTATATAAATGCTCTTCAGGAAGTGTCCTGGCGGGCTCACTCAAATTGTTTGGGATCCGATTACGTGAGGGGGGCGAGGATGTCTAGTTGCGATCCTAACCGCGTGTAATCATCCCGCGAAAAAAAAACTTGTTAAAAGGCTTTCGGCTTTTAAGCCTGTGAGGGGGTTTTGCGAGAGGGGGGGGTGTAGGAGGAAAAAAATGCAATAGCTGAAAAATATTTCTCTTCTCCCTCTTCGAAGAGAGCAAGAGAGGATGATTGGATTTACCGGTCAAGATGTGGTGATTCCAAGCGTAGAGAGCAATCTACAAGGCAAATTGTTGGGGAAGGGTCAATCACATCACATTTATAGATATTACAAGCCTCTCTCTCCGGGCTCTCTAGCTCCCCCCGCCACCATTCCACCCTCACACTATAAAAGCGCGCACACTCGAGGCGGGAGTGGTCACGAAACATACATCGCTATATCGAAAATTGTTCGAGGGGGGTGTAAAGTAAAGGGGCCTTTATTGTCTATTACTTTTTTTTTGTTTTTTCCTTTTAGAAATAGCTGGAAAGGGATGTATCATTTTCTCGTCAAACTATAATGAATATTACGGCAAATAACGACCGATCGCGTCCCTTTTTCGAAGTAAATCACGATCTTCGCTAACGAACAATGAATCTAAAGCTGGAAATCGAGGGGGGGACTTCCTACGATTCAACATTCTTCTTTTTTTTCCATGCTGAAAAAACACAGTGACTCACAAAGGTGAATATCCACGAAGATATGCAAAAGAACTGCCCCCACCCCCCCTCACCATTATTCAAACTGTCGCGATCGTCCTCACTCCACTGTGTAAACTCAATTTCACGCCAGCCCAAGAGTCAAGAAAAGGAAAAGCCCTCACCACATCCTTAACAGTGTGTAATAAGCTGCATAACTGGATGTGTCGCATGAACTACCCTTATGTTTTTACAACTCGGAAATAAAAGAGAAGTTCGGGATGAAATAGTGTTACGAAAGGGTGGGGGTGGGAGGAATCCGAGGTTCATTTGCAATAAACTGTCGCTCGCTATACATATCTGATGAGGGGAAAAATAAAGTAATCTCGAAATCACAATAGGTTTTAGCTTGCGGGAAAACTTGTGAATACATTAGGCGACGAATTGCCTTCGGGGAGTTTTTGACATTTATGATTTTGTCACACGTTTAGAATGAGCCGGGAATCTCTTGCAGCGCGTTCAGACAAAGAGCTTCAACACAGGAAATTGAACCCTTTTTTGAAGAAGGAGTGGAACAAGAAGAAAGAATAGAGGAATCAATACTTAATGCCCAGGAGGTATGGGAGAGCCGCTTGCGGATGACCGAATTCTCTGATTATCAATTCATTTAGGAAGCATTAGTGGTCCCTGAGGGCGAGGTTGGTGGGAGGGGAAAAGATGAAGGCGGGCGCCCCCAATAACTCACACAACTTACCCCACCCCTTTAATCTTGTAATATTTCCATGAATAACTCACATTGTTAACCATCGTTCAGTCTCCCTTGCTCACTGCACTATTTTCTCCTCCGTTCTCCTTCCCTACATAAGAAATTGGATTTATAACCAATTTCCAAAGGGTTGATTTTCTTCCGTTCCGGTTGAGGTCTGTCTCCCCCCCCCCCGACCTATAAACCGGACGTCACCCCCCCTTGGGGGATCTCTATATGATACGTCCGTGTAATCTTAAAGAGCCGTGTGAGTGACTGCGAAAGGCGTCATCATTCGAAATGGAAATAGATTCGTTCCGTTTTCAGATTGAATCTTGATGACTCCGCCGTTTTCTTTCGGGCCTTTAAGCCCCCTCCAGTCCATCATTAACTCTTACTCTCTTCCTTTAACACTCAACCGTCATTTGTCCTTTTTCCCCTTTTATACGATTGGATTCATACTCAGTTCAATCCGACAGTTAATTTCAAGAACATCTCTCTCCCACGATTTTCAGCTCCCATTGTTGCCAAACACTATGAAATAAACTAAACTCGTATTTTTTTAAAACGAAATTGAACAACAAAGTATTTTTTTTCCCGCGTATTGTTGCAGAGACTCTGGCCCAGGAACTCGAACTGGAGAGGAAATCTCGGCAGCAACTCGCCGAAAGGGACAAGTCACCTATTCAAGGTTAGACTTGTTTTTTAACGATTTTCAAAAAACTTTTTAGCTTGAATAACCCCCCCACCACCACCACCACCTTGCATACAAAACACAATGGTCATGTTGACCAGACCATCTGCTCACTCACTCTCACACTGTGTCTCCCCTCTCTTGGAAAGCGGTGGAATGGGCCAATACGAAATTTCGTTTTTGAATGGTGCCGAACCTATGAAATTGTTTTTTTTTTTTAACCACCGGATCCACGAAATGTAGGGTTTAACAGAGCTAAATCCGCAAAATTGGTTATTATACGAAACGGCTTTTTGAATGTGTCAAAAGCGGGAAATTTTATGTTTGATGAAGCGAACCACACGGAAATGACTTTGTTGGGAGAACCAACCCCAAGAAATTGGGCTTTGAAATTATCCAACCCCGAAAAATTTGAGGTTTGAAGAAGCAAGACTCGCGAAATTGGCTTTTCGAGTGGGCCTAAACCCGCACAATTGTTCTTTTGGGTGAGCCAATACCGTGGAGTTAGCTTCGAGCCCAAAACCCTCCGAAATTTTGTTTTAGAAAGAACCAATCCCACGAAATTGCTTTTTAAATGGGTGATCATCGCGAATATGTATTTTTGATGCAAAGAAAGCAACTTTTCCTAAGTGACCCGACCCTTTTTGAAAGAGCCAGCTTCACGAAATTGGAATTGAATGCGTCAACTACACGAAATTGGAATTGAATGCGTTAACTACACGAACTTTCAATTTTGTAGAAGGCGAAATCGAACTGGTTTTTCAAGTGAGCCAAAACCCACGAAATTGTTGGAAGGGGGGGGGGGATTCCGTAAAATTGATTTGGAATGGGCCAACCCTTATTCACTGCAGGTGCCCTGGAATAAACAACCATATAGTTACAGCACTTTTTTTCGTTTGGATATCAGCAGAATGGGCCTCGACCCTCGAATGAGTGAAACCCACGAAGTTTTGCATATTTCTTATTTCTTTAGGGAGCCAACTCCGCTAAATTGGTTTTTGTATTGGACAAAACCCCGCGAAATTGTTTTGTTGCGCGTTGCAAATCAGTTAAATTGATTTGGAATGAGCCAACCCTTCGAAATCCTGTTTTTGAAAGGAGCCAATACCGCAACATTGTTTGGACCACTCGAAAATTTGTTTTTCATGCAGAAAAACCCGTGAAATTACTTTTCTGGGTGAGCCAACCGCGCGAAATGGAGTTTAAGTGAACCAACCACGGGTGTCATTTCAAGTAGCCCAGTCCCGCGAAATTGATTTTGAATGCGCCAACTTCACGACATTTCCTGAACATTTTATAAAAAGCCAGTCCCACCGAATAGGCTTTTCGAGTGGACCAAACCATCAAAACAGCATTCTGAATGGATGAACTTCGTGCTATTTAATTTTTGTCGCAGGCATGCCCGCAAAATTGTATTTTGGAATGAGTGAACAGCGCAAAATTGTTTTTGACACAGTGAAACCCATGAAAATGCTTTTTGGAGTTAGCCAACCCCGTGAAATTTAATTTAAGGTCAGCCAGATCCGTGAATTTTGGTTTATCAATGAGCCAAACCGGTGGAATCGCTCTTTTTCAAGGAGCCGGTTCTTCCAGGTGCTTCGGTTCTTTAGGTGTCGAATTGCGAAATTTTGACAGCGAAAGAGCTCAGCCCCACAAAATGGCTTTTTGAAGGAGCCAAACCTGTGAAATTTGCTTTTTTGATTGAGTCAACCCCTAGAAAATTGGATTTTTTTAAATGGGTCGACGACACGAACATGGATTTTTAGGGAGTCAAAGCTGAACGTGAACAAAACCTGCAAAATGGAGAATTGTGAGTCCCAAATCCGTAAAATTTGGGGTTTGAATTGGCAGAACCTTGAACGATATGTTCAAGTGCCTAATCCGCCAGGGGGGCAAAATCTGCAAATCCTAGCCATGGGAGGGGAGGGAGTTCCTGGCGATACAAAGTGCACAACGACTGGAAACACTGGCATAGTGCTCAACTAATCAGAAATGGTGGGGGAGCGGATTAATTTCGCGGCTATTTGCCGTCTCCCCTCCAATTTTGCAGACATTCATCTCTACTCATTCTCCGAACTCGCAATTTGTTTGCTGATTATCCTCCAAAACTGGCAATGGCGTGGGTCATTGTCCTCGAACTTGCCATTTCCCGGCTTCTTTTGGTGGACACTCGTGGCTAGGATATCATGGCTCCTGGTTCCTTTGCCCAAAAACTGCAACCTCGAATATTCCCCACGACTCACAATCTGCCGGACATTTATTTTCTGAAACTTGCAATGCCGTGGCTACTTTTTTCTCCAAGGCAAATTCGCAGCGAACATCCACCACGACTTACAATTTCGTGACTACTTGCTCTCTTAATTCTCTGAACTCACAATTTTGCGGCTTATTATTATTCGAATCCTGAAATTTCGTGGATACCTTGAAATTGTGGGGATCGAAATTCGTGGCACGTGGTTCCTATACGACGCGAATCCCAAAGCAATTTCGCAGTGTTTTGCTACCCCCGCAGTGGTATGGTTCGAAGTGGTTTCGTCTCTCACAAAATCCAATTTCCCGGAGTTTTGCTCACTCAAGAAGTCAATTTCGCAGGATTGACTTCCTAAATCTTAGAAAGTCAATTTCGTGGTGTCAAACCACTCAAAAATCCAATTGCACGGGTTTGGGTCCTTCAAAAAAGCAACTCCGCAAGCTGGGCTCTGGGATGCTCTTGCGGTGCTCTCTGCAGAACGCGGCACTGAGTACGCGGACAATTCGTCCCGGACCCCGCTATCTTAAAGCAAAATACTTGACCTACACAAACCATGTTTAATATGAGCAGCATTAAGACCCCAAAAAACCATATTTCTCAACCACCCCGCGTAATATGTTTGTCACTCGTTTGTTACAGATAATCGACCCGGATATTTCAAGAACTCAGTGTTGTTCAGTAGTGCAACCTAAATAAATCATACATAGTGCAATATTGTTAAGACTTTGCGCCAGTTCCCCCCTTCCCCCTCAACCATGCATCATCGGCACCATTGTATAAAAAAAACGTATCGAGATGAGTTGATTGTAAATTATACAGCTAACGCGATTGTTCCAATTACAAGTTTCAAGGATCAAAAAAGTTTGTACAATCTCCTAGTGATTTTGAGTAGTTTTCACACAACAGAAACAACCGATTTTTTCCTTTTAAAAATATGTACCTACGTATATCCATCATTATTAAACAATTTGAGTGAAAATTATTTAGCAAATATAAACGTGTACAAAGGAGTAAACCTGAAGACGCAAATTATTTATTAAAAAGAAAAATATTGTTATTGAGTTTGAGTCATTATTAAGGCTGTTATATAATTATAAATAAGTTAGTAATTTAGATTTAATAGCTTGTTTTTACGTCTACATTCCCGTTTCATATCTTCCCTTTTCTCATTTATTTATTAGTTGAATTCAAGTACTTTTTGTTTGTTAAGCGAAATGTAAATATTCCCTAAGTAGCCATCCCTCCAAGATTTACTATGTAGAGTCGCACTTAAAGTTGAAAAAAAAAATCTATTCTGTTTTTTCTTGTTTTTGAATAGTCAAAAAATTTAAAATAGCCGTGTGTTTGTATTTTGAATTTATTAAATAAATTTTTAAAAAATAGCGTCAATTGATTTTCAAAAAACTGATCATTTTCCTACTGGAACAATGGCAGTAGTTAAAAAAAAACATTTGTATTCAATCGTTTGTACACTGTACAGTTATGGTATTTGATTGCCATTTTTAGTATGTTATGTGTTATTTTCTACGTAATTTAACTACGTAAAAAAAGTGAAATTACTTGCTCTGTATAGTGTTCCTTTTCAGTGTAAATAGTACAATTTGAACAAATACTAGGAAACGG
This sequence comes from Corythucha ciliata, assembly GCA_038030265.1. Classification (NCBI taxonomy): domain Eukaryota; kingdom Metazoa; phylum Arthropoda; class Insecta; order Hemiptera; family Tingidae; genus Corythucha; species Corythucha ciliata. The sequence goes on from CM075943.1 coordinate 28,479,012, forward strand.
AAGTTTTTTTTGTGGGGCTCCAGCGACCTTGAGTACAGCTTTTCATTTCAGCCCTGCGACGCGTACTTTTTGCATTTTATTTAATTTTTTTTTTTTAATATGTAAATGCTTTCATCTTTTTCCCCGTTTAATTTTATTCGGGGAAATATTATGATACGAATGTATGTCTCATATAGTTTCATATAAATATAAACCGATTGTACTTAGTCATTTTGCTGGCGCCCATGTTTCAACATGAATGTAAAAAAAAAAAAAAAAACAAACCGACAAACAAAACAACATTATTAATAAATTATATTATTGACTTGTATTTTTGGATTTTTTTTGTCGTTTAACCAAAAACTTTTATACGAGCGCTGATAGCTACGGCACAGTACAACGAGGTTCCACGCCTGGAGGTAAGTCCAATAAGGGGACGGTTTTTATTGTGTGGAGGAGTGTTTGCGGCGGAGGGGGGGATCAGGGCATCAGTATTCGCGCTAGACAAGTTTAACTATAAAGGTTTTTTTTTTTTTTTTTTGACTGGGAGTACGTGCTGCGAGTTGACGGGAGAACACGTGAAGAACAACAACGGTCGAAGGGTGAGCGAGCTCTTGCTGAGGGGTCAAGAAGTGAATTCAATCAAATATTGTCGGTAAATAGGTTGGTAAAAGGACGGAAATGAACGCATTGCCTCAGTAGCGCAGCGGAATAATCACACCACTGTGTATGGGAGGGGGTATCCAAAATCAACTGTTAATAAATAGTCAAATTTCAGAGAACTGTCAAGTGAATGGATCTTCTGCGTAGGCTTTTGTAACTGACGTAACAGTGTGATATTTATACGTGCAATACGTGCCTCTTTTCCTCGAGTACTTCCTATCTTTAAAAATTATTCTACAAAGAGAGACAGAGCGCGAGAGAGAGAGAGTGAGTGAGAGAGAGAGCGAGAGAGAGTGAGAGAGAGTGAGTGAGAAAGAAGAAGAAAAAGAAAGAGAGAGAGAGAAAACAACAACAGACGAGTGTTAAAAAGCTACAATAAAAACCCCGGGGAGGGGCAAGATAAGATTACCGTGTTTTGGAATGATTATTTATAACTTTTTTTTAGTGAGTCACAAAAACTGTACGTTATCAACTTTCCATTCGTTTTTCAAATTATTCCCCACAAGTCAGTGCACACCAGTTCCTGCCTAAATGTTGATAGTGACGTTATTTGTCAAGTTCAAATCGAGTTAATGTGCATTCAAGTGCGCGTCTATAATATTGGCAGCATCCTTCGTACAGGAAGCACCGGGAAAAAGGTGAAAAAATAAATTGTTTTAAACTTATTATTTTGGAGTGCGGACTGCGGAAGATGCTCTCTAATCACAATTTATGAGCTCATGAACAGACACTTTCAAAGAAACCTTTGGACGATAAACCCAGGGAATCGTGAACAAAAGAAATAAAATAATGTTGAATTGATTTCTAAAACGCTCTGACGACTCTTTCATCGAGTAGAGTTTGGGGGATGAATAATTAAGGTGAGAACAACCAAAAACATTCTTCTCCAAAGTCTGTGCTTTGGAACAACTGTACTCTACTCCTCCGTCCCCCACCAACTCCCTTATAGTATTTTCAGTTATACTATAATTGACCTCTTTACAGATGGCTGGCATAAGTGATGACTTCGACCTACTAGAAAAGGCTCTCAAAAAGTTGAAAAAATGTGATCAACGTATCGATTTCTACGTGGATGACATTGAAAAAACTGTCAAATCCGTGGAAGACGAGAAATTGGCTTGGAAATATCAGAAGGAAGAGTACCGGCAAGTTATTGATTCCAGTGGGTAATACGCATAGAATATTACTAAAATTCGAATTAAAGAGGGTAAATTCCCAGAAAAGGCGATGGTGATACAGTTGCTCAAGTTAGTATACGAACGCTATAGTGCTGCAAGTTACAGCAGGGAATCTGAGAGGCTTCCTTGGCCTCTGTAGATCGGCTCACAAAACCCTCCAATTTTGCGGGTTTTACAAGCTAGAAAAACAATTTTCGTGGGTCTGGCTCACTAAAAAAATCCATTTCGCGGAGTTATGTTGCTGAAAATTCACCGGGTTGCCTCGCTGAAAAACCTTTCTACGGCTTTTGCAGACTGAAAAGCCATTTCTCTGGTCAGACTCACTAAGTGCAGTGTTAGCACTCTGTGTGTTGTGCTACTGCGTAGCCCTGCATGACGAGCTGCGATATTCGACGCGAAGTGCGATATTCAGTTCAGAGTGCTACCTCAGCGTGTATTATTGACTTCTTGTGTGTTGTGTCAACTCTTGCAATCTCGTCTTATTTTCAACAGTTCGACCAAAACTTCTTACAGAAAGCAGCCAGAACTAAACTATGCAACTTTTCAACAGGGGTGCCGAACAGTTGCCGTGTTTTTTTTTTTTTTTTGGTAATAAACTTTATGCATTCACGTCGTGACGTCAGTTTTACCTCGAAAAAGTATGACTTTTGCTGGGCCAAGAATATTTTTGCCTCGGATTGCAGATCCTAAATATTGTCCTGTGGTTTCTTTCATCCTCCTGACCGCAAAGCCGGCAATTTTGCTGCTATTCATCTCCATTAACTTTCAATTCCACGGCTGTTTAAACTCCAGCACTAAACAATGGCACAGCTGTGAGACACGCCACATCCACGTGGCATATTCCGTGTTTCGTGTGAGCGTTGACTGCCCGGGAATTCCACTACATTGCTAATAGTTTCAGGCATAGCCACAACATCGCAAGTGAAACCGAGAATCGAATAAATCGCGAACTTAGTCAGACACAGCTTAGCGACAATGTGTGAACTGCCTGTGTGATGAGCCTTACCAGTCTTTGAGACGTCGTCCGCGCCGAGCCTCGTGGCCCGCAAAAAAGGCCCCAAAACTTTCAGTGTCACGAATATTTAGCTCCAAGTGTTGCAATTTTAGCGGCTATTCGTCAGGCTTCTTTATTTGTTATTTTATTCATTTATTTTATTGGCATTTAAGAAAGCCATATAATACAAGGAAATTTATGAAAATAAACATTGTCCCTACACCTAAGAAGGACATTATGCGAGGCATCTTACTGACTAAAATAGGCAAAAAGTACCAATCCTCTTTGAAATGGAGGGGGGGGGGCAAGTTCATGGCTAAAACTGAGAAAATCTCTAATCGATGCTCGATGGTCGGTTGGGGGGGAACGAACTTAAAAAGGCCAAAATTGAGAAAGAGCGCGTATACCTATGTGCTGCAACTCTTTCGTCAAGTTTATGACTAAAATTGAAAACATTTGCTGATTCGCGGTTTCTGGAGGCATATTACAATTATAAATCAGAGGACCCGAAACCGGATGCCGAGTCCAGGGGCGCCAAATCCGTCCGAAGTTTTAAAGCTCTGTACAAATCAGGTTCTGGGTAATAAATTTGCAGTTTTCAGCTGGCATATCATTGGATTGTCACTTTACTTAGTCACATTTCAGTATAAATTGTCATATTTCCGGACGAATTTGATAGTTTATTGGCAAAATTTGTCATTATCCACACAAGAAACGGTCATTTGATGTGGAAAGTCTGTTTTTCGGGCGAAATTTCATGATTTTTTTGTTATTGAGAAATGTTTAGTTTTAATGCAAATTACCAAATTTGAATGGAGTGTATTGAATAGCGAAAACAGTTAGTTTCAGGGATCGATTCCTCGCACTTATTCAGGCCTGTCGATTCTACAGCCGCCGACTGCGGGAAAATTTGTGCGGCAGTCTAAAAACGGGCTAAATCGGCCAAAAAATCAGAAATCACAGAAAGAACCCAATCAACTGTCTGGGGCCGAAAATTCTACCAAATCGAAGATAATGCCAACATTGGCGGCCACTTAGTGGCGTAAATGGCGAAAACCGACTCGTTCGTTAACTATGCATTGTCCTAAATGGGGGTGTCATAAACCTTGTTCGGCTCAAATCGAGACACTTCTGCAAAATTACCCTAAAATTGTAAAAGGTTTGTTCATTCCCTAATCTCCATTTTGGTGAAAATGACCAGAATCCGCGGGGATTCTGAAATTGGAGATTGAACTTCGATCATACGAGCCATTGAAGATGTCCTCACTATGATCCCCACTGTTTTTGGGCACTCCCGAACCCCGAGCTCAGGGGAGTCGAGAAAATATACCGAAACCAGCGACATGGCAAAACGCTCATTGTCGATAACTTTTAGAGTGAGCACGGCGGTTCCTTGGTGGGGGGAGGAGGACCCATGGGTTTGCTAAGGTCCTGATATGAGGCCGTTAGTGAGCGTGTACAAATTAGTGAGCGTGTACAAATTTTTCAGGATGAACGCACAACACGCCGTCTGCTCTTGTTCCAATTCCCATTTTCATCCTTCGACTTTATTCCATTATCGGCCCAACATATCACCCCTCCCTCCACCACACTTTCACCACATTTTTTCTACCAGGTAGCGACGAAGAATCAGAAAAAGAAGAGCTCGAAAGAATCCTAACCTCGCTCAAATCAAAGAAAGACAGATGCGCTCAACTAAGAGACTTGATAATACGCAAAATTGAAGCCAGGGACGCTGAAATAGCTCGAGGTAATTCCATTTTTACAAGCCCCTGCCCCTTTTTCGGAGAGCCATCACTGTTCATTCTTCAAAAATTCATTGTTTTTTTTTTTGTGTGTGTGTAAAAAGAAAGAGAGGTGGGAGCTTTATGATGGGAGGGGGGGTGTGGAGCTTTATGAATGTACAACCGGATAGCCTCAAAGCAAAGTTTTTGAAAGTGTAGTCAAGTTTCCCAAAAGATCCTCACTCTCTCTATACCTCTTTCTCTCTGTGCAAAGTCTATTCTCTTGAATCGTTGAGTTGTGGTATGGGGTAGTTCGTTGGCGGGGAGGGGGAGGGATTCAAGTGCTGAAGAGGTTTCAGGGGGTAACTTTAAAATAAACCTTTCTTCAGAGACATAAATAATGATCGTATACCAAAGTTTGTAAAACCCTAAAATGGCGTCTTTCACTAAGTTAAAAAATCATTTTCAACGTTGAATTATAAGAGCGAGGAATTTTCTATAACTAAAAAACAAAACGTTTCAGACTTGGCCTCGCAGTTCGAAGCTTTAAGCCACGATGAACCTGTGCAACGTAAGTGTACAGATTTCAAGGCAGTAAAAAACTAGGATTACACGTTTTTCTTTTCGCGCAGCCATTGACAGGAAAGAAAGAATGACGGAAGAACTTATCAACGAGACCATGGAGTGCGTAATATGCGAGGATAAAATACTCAAAGCCAGCGCCATTTGGTCATGCTCCAATTGTTACAATATTATACACTTGGAGTGCATTAAAACTTGGGCTTCGAACGCTTTCCAACACATGGGTAACGTTTAAGTTTTTGAACAAATTAAATTCCACTGTAAATCGATTTTTTTTCTATAATATAACGAAAAAAGGTGGAAGGTCGGCCTGGAGCTGCCCATATTGCAGAAAGGAAATCAGCGGAGAGATGACTCTCGAATATAAGTGTCTCTGCGGAAAAGTTTCTCGGCCTGAAATAGTAAAGAAGATCATCCCCTCCCCACTCACTCTTTAAAATTACAGAGCTTAATTTGTTTTTAAAGATGGTAAATATAACGCCACACACTTGCGGGCAAAGTTGTCAGCGGGGCTGCGCCACGTTGTGTCACCCTGGGCCATGCGACGCCTGAGTTGATGGACCGCCTGGCAGAATTTTTAGTTTTAAAAACTCGCTTATTTTGTTTATTTTGTATTAATTAGCTCGTCATTTTGTTTGGGATTTTATGATGCCCACTCCAAGTATTTTGCACTGTGATAGTTAATTTTCACATTGGCTGTCATCACGATTAGAGCGTAGAGGCTCTCTTGGCGATAATTCAACGTAATCGTAACTGTCTCAATCGCAAAAAACTGTCACCCTGAGCGTCTGCAAACTCCGCCATTTTTTTCAAATCGTCGTAGACGGACCACATTTTAACCTCTATAGCAAAGATACACATAATATAATGTACGTTTAAATAGGGCAAAACCATCAATTCCTTGCCACGTTGGTACCTGCCATTTTTCCAATTTCCTTTTTAGAACGTGTGAGATATTTAATGTTCCCCAGGATAAAAAAAAGCGGCTAAAAAAATGCGCAATTACTAAACCATCGCTAAAGGTTTAATTTTGCAGAAAAAAGAAACAAATAAAATATCGCTGAAACTCAATGATTGTGTAGTTTTAATGTTTTCTTCCCCTGTGGCTATCATCCTCTTCCTTTTTTTCCCCCTTGAAGATGAAGAAAAAAAAGATAAAACCTCCTTATTAAGTGTTTACAAGAGAAAATAACTGGAGCAGTTGTGGGCGGCCGTATATCCTCTTTTGACACCTAGATTACCCCCTCGCAACCCCCCTCAACGGCATTACCTTTTCCTTTTGGCTACCTTTACCCAGTAATTGTGCCCCAAAGTCCCACAGATCTCATGTCAATAAATCAAAAGAAGCTTCCTATAGGAAACTGAGCCCCCACCCACTCATCCGCCCCCTTGTCCTCGTCAAAGAGGTCCCCAACAACCGTAATATCTTATATACGCACCATAATTTTCCCCTCTAATTCCTCCAGAACCACACACACCCCCACCTTTCATATCATCGAAAATTCAATATTTTGACCGCCTCAGTTATGAGCCGAATAAATAAGGGAAATATTGAAGTTAAAAAATCCTGCGGACTTGGAAATCGTAAAGAATGTTTTAACGGTGGGAGGCGATACCATCCCTTTCATAAATTAATTTCGGGGCTCCAGGAATTTACCCCTTTTTTAAACGTGTGGGCAATCACAGATATAGAATTCTCATAAGAGAAAGGGAAGGAGAGGGATTTTTTTGCAAAAAGGTATTTAATTAAGAATAAAAATTGAAAGGGGAAAGAATGTACAAAAAAAAGTCATACGAGCTTACATTGAAGAGGAAGGGGCGAGGGGGTGAATCTGGAGAGACTTTTTTTTTGTGATACCATTAGACGTGCGTAACTTCAACACGGTGAGGGTTGTGTGATGGGGGACGAGTTAAGAAGGTTGTAGGGCTCGCAGTTATTTTTTTCTTAAAGAACTGGAATTATATTGAAAAGACCTATCACGACCCCACCCACCACCCGTTTATTTACGGCTGTCACCAATTCACAATTGATCAGAGCCCCCGCTCCGTCACCGGTGGACACTGAATAAAGAAAAAAAGTTACGTATTGAACAATTTGAAACTTTGTAAAAGTGCAAAATTGTAAATGTGTAAAATGTAAATGTGTAAAATGCACCATTTGATTTGTCATCATGATGGCAATCATGTCTTCTTTTTTTTATGAGGTCCATCTAGAACTGATTTATTCTTTTCAGAGCAGGGGCATGAGAGTTCTTAGAGGTTTTCTGATAGAGGAGCACATAGTCTCAAGCTCCTCATTCCCTCCTTACACACACTCGATTTATGTTGCGCACACGGGATCAAGTTCGCAAGTTGGCCCTTTAAAATTCCAAATTTTGCAGATTGATGCAGACAGAACCAAAGCTCGCGTTTCTTGCTCATTCAAAAAGCGAATTTCACGCAGGAAATTTTCACCCTCATAGCCAATGTCCCCAATTTGACGGGGTTGACCCTTTCAAAATGCAATTCCACATGTTTTGGTCCTTCAAAAATGCCAAAACGCTGAAACGACCAAACCAATAAAAAGGTCCAATTCAAAAAGCTCTCAAGTCACGGAGCGCTCAAACCATAAAACGCTCTAACCACAAAACGCTCTAACCATACAACGCTCTAAACACAAAACGCTGTAACCGCAAAACGTTCTATACCACAGAACGCTCCAACGACAATAACGCCAAGTTCAGAAAGCTCCAACCACAAAACGCTCTAATCATGAAGCTCCTAATCGCGAAAACGAAAAACCTCTCCAACGAAAAATCGAACAACCAAATCTGGAAACCGCTGCTTGCCATTTTCTAAATTATTGTCTATGAATTAGCAAATTTTTAGTCCAGGAGCCCACCATCATCACGACATTACATGGTCACTAGCAAATACGCAAGCGTATCGTCGCCAGAAATTTTTAGCGGGACAAGGCCGTGGTTAGAAGTCCATGGTTAGGCAAAGATCTCCTCCTCAAAAGGACTTCTCGAATAATGTCGCGATTAAGGGTAAATCACGGTCTTTGCGGTGTGTATGTAAAGAAAATTGGAGCTCGGTAGTCCAATGAATGTACAATTTGCCAGTCACCATACAGAATCGTTGGAACACATCTTTATGACTTGTGTCTTTAAGACTTGAAATTAAAAAAAAAAACACTAGTCAACTTAAATAGTTGACTGTGTAGTTGAAAAAGCAATTTAACCGGTTTGGCTCTTTCAAAAACCAATCTCGCTGGTTTGCGGGCCGTTGTAAAAACAAAATTTTGCTGGGTTGGCCCATTTCGCGGGATCGGCTTAACCAAAAAGGCTATTTCGCAGGTCTGGTAAACTCGAAACCCCAATTTGGCGGGGCCGGCTCCTTCAAAAACACAAATTCAGGTGGTTGGATCATTCGGGGATTCATTCTGCTGGGTATCCAAAGAGAGAGAATAAAAGGACGTTCTAAGAAAGTGCTGCAACCGGAAGGTTACCGCCGCAGGGAAGTGCCCCCCACCGTTCACACACTTTTAGATGCGGCCCTGACCGTTTGGATAAAAAGTTTTGCCCCTTCTTGTTAGCCCCCAACACAGAAACGCCAAGATAGAGGGTTCCCATGTAGGTGAAATGTACCGGACAGTGGTGGACCTACGCTCTACGCTTATCCGGGCCCGGGCCGCTGGAAATCTATATGAAGCCCCTTAGCCTCTAAATAAACAAGATATTATACGTTTTTTTCCCGTAGCGTTAAATTATTAATTTTTCTCAATTTAAGCCGTAACATTATCGTTTTTTCTACTAGCCCAGTAAAATAAGGTCGAAGGTTGCAATAATTATGGTAGATGATTTTTTTTATTCATGTTGTTAGGGGTGGTGTAGGTAAGATGTGTTCAAATTGTTGACCTCGAAAAACCTCGGGATCATCCTTGAATTTGAGAAAGACGGCGAAATTTTTTGATTTTTTTCGGATTTAGGCACTTTTTTTCCTTAAGTAGCCATTTTTCGGCTGTGTCTGCGAAGTAACATTTCAAAGCAGACAAAATTTCCGACAAAACTAGTCCAATTAAATTGACAAATGATGTTGATGTTTCTATGTCTCCATCATTTGTAACCATGTGGACTCATTTTAGTGGACAAAACGGTACACGGCCTTCAGATTTAGGCGAAACGTTCCAACAAACAGGAAACAAAACTGTAACTGTCGCGCAAGAAGCTGCATAACTACATTGATCAATAATTCATTGTTGATAGATGTAGTTCATAATTTTATTAGTTGGTACGGCCATTACTCGTAGTAGGCTGTTAACATGTTTTCGGTTTTCGTTATTCGTGACCATGTGGGATTGGTTTAATGGTCATTCTCACAAAATTAGACCAGGTCGAATTCTGTAACCCCAATATTTCGATAACTGTAGGTGTAACTATAGTTTTAAGCGTTTTGTCTTTCATAGGACGAAATACGTAGGGCAAAACACCAAGGGCGTAGTTCAGTCTTCTTTTCGGCCTCGGACTATCAGCTACAAGAGGCACTTTGTCCTGGCACCATCGCTCAGGCAAAATTAGGCCGAGTACTCAAATGGATCAAACTAAGTGTAGGCATTATCATTCGGTTTATTCCTACGTACTCACCCGTTGAAAACGTTCAGAACCGTTCGAAAATCATTTTTCCTTTATAAGAATCAAATCCATTGCGACAGGTAATGATTCTCGCACGAATCCGAAAGAGTTAATTTTGGCATAAATTTGACGAGCTTTATCTTGGAAACTACGATATCTCCGAATCTCGCTTTGGACTCGTTTTGTCGGAAATGTTGTCTAATTTGAAAAGTTACTTCGTAGTCATTACCGAAAACAGGCTGATTTTGCAAAAAATTGCCAAAACCCACAAAAAGTTCAAAATTGTCGCAGTTTTTCTATAATTTAAGGGTGATCCTGAGGTCTTTCGAGGTCAACAATTGGTACACGTCATACCTACACCACCACAGACAACATGAAACCAAAAAATCATCTACCCTAATTATTGCAACCTGACCCCCCTTTTAGTGCATTTCATTCTGAAAAAAAGTTTTGTTCCGACAGCAGCCTGTCGGGATAAGTGCATTTCATTCATGCGACAATCGAGTCGAACCTCATAAGTTAGAACGATATCAATCAACTATGAATCACATTTAGGCCGTGGTATAGAAAGTCAAAATCATAAAATCGTGTTTCTTTTTACCGCAGGCCCCTTTTTTGGCACCAACTGAGGGGGAACAAAATGATGAAAATGAAACACAGTCGGTTTGATTGCCTATACGATATGGGAAGGCGGACTCTTTGTTAGAGGAGTTATTTGCAATTAAAATATTTATCCCGGCCTAAATTTCATTCATAATTGATTGATATCGTTCTAACTTATGAGGTTCGACTCGATTGTCGCATGAATGAAATGCACTTATCCCGACAGGCTGCTGTCGGAACAAAACTTTTTTCAGATTACGTTAATTTTCAGATCAGTTAAATTAGGTTAAATGGTATGTCACTATTTCACCATTGCAGAATGCGGAGTGCCTGGGTTCGAATCCGAAACATTTTTTTATTTATTTTTTTTGTTCCTCCCTTTTTGGCCCACCTCTGGATTTTTTACTCAATATTTATTAGGCTGTAGGCAAATCAAATAAAAGACACGGCTCAAAATTCAGTGTCAATGAAATTTTTTGGTAATTGGGTGGTCCAGTAAGGCATAGCGTTAATTTAATAGCTCCCCTCCGCCGAGAACTCCCCTGCCATATCAACGGATTTGGTTCACAAGGGTCTCATACGAAAGCGCGTTCATTTCTCATTACTCGTGTCAATTTTGGGGGCAATTGCAGCAACAGCCGTGCGGTAGCGAATTTTCAACTAATTCAAACCCCTCTTTCACACCGTTCCCGTGGACCGATTCATCTGGATCACGAACTCGTCCGAGATATTCACGCTATTGATTTTTAGACCAAATTTGGTTGCCCTAAGTCAAAAATTGCGACCGTGATCGTGCTAACAAGCGAGGGGCCATAAATATATATAAATAAATATATATTTATATATTTATAATATTATGGCCGTTTTCTTGTTAGCACGATAACTCTCGAAGAAATTAGTTTAGCGGAACGCGCTTTGGCACAAAAATCAGTAGTCATAAGACACCGGTCGGTATTGCATTTGGGCCAAATCGGTCAAGGTGGAGGGGGGGAAAATCGGGCTTGAAGTCGTCAAAAAATCACTAAAAATCACCAGTTGATTCTAGAAGCATCATATTCGGTACGTATACTCCATGTTAGACTAGCCTTTGATTCCCATTTTAATTTTTTGAAAAAGTCAAGGGGGAGGGGGTGGTGCCCCCGGGGTGGAAGTAAGTGTGTGGTCTTGTTAGCACGATAACTCTCGTAGAAATTAATTTAGTAGAACGCGCTTTATCTAAAAAATCATTAGTCATAAGATCCCGGTCGGTATTGCATTTGGGATAAATCGGTCAAGGTGGAGGGGGGAAAATAGGGGTTGAAATGGTAAAAAAATCACTAAAAATCACCAGTTCATTCTGGAAGCATCATATTCGGTACGTATACTCCATGTTAGACTAGCCTTTGATTCCCATTTTAATTTTTTGTAAAAGTCGAGGGGAAGGGGGTGGTGCCCCCGGGGTGGAAGTAAGTGTGTGGTCTTGTTAGCACGATAACTCTCGTAGAAATTAATTTAGCGGAACACGCTTTATCTAAAAAAATCAGTATTCATAAGACACCGGTCGGTATTGAATTTGGGCCATATCGGTAAAGGAGGTGGGGGGGGGGGGGAAATACGGCTTGAAATGATCAAAAAATCACTACAAGTCACCAGTTGATTCCAGAAGCATTATATTCGGTATGATGACTCCATTTTGAAATAGCCTTTGATTCCCATTAAGTTCAGCTTAAACAAACCCGGCAGCAAACAGTACGAGGGAGGGTCAAACATAAACGAAACAAATCATGGTCTCAACATTACTACTTCTGGGACGGCTTAGGCTATCCGTTCACAAAATGAAATGCACTCTTTCCGACCGCCAGCTGCCGGAGCGAAATTTTTATTTCTTATTTTACTGGACTATACACCTTATCCATGAGTTAGCATTTTTTCTCAACTTTAGCCAGGAGGATTAGCGATTTCCCCTATTTCAGCCGTGAATTAGCGATTTTTCTCGAGTTTAGCGGAAAATTAGCCTTTATCTTCATTTTAGCAGTAAATTAGCGATTATACAAAGTTTTAACCAAGAATTGGCACTTTTTCTCAATTTTGATCATGTCCGCCATAGAATAATTACTGTACTAACGTACAGAAGGGGCACTCCATAGAGATAAAAATGAATGGAGAAAGCTTGGGCTTGAAATTTGTTGACCGTAGTTATGGTGGGAGGTGCACCTTGTGAACCACAAAGTAACCTCAAGTCAAGTTGTTTTTTATTTACTCATGTCCACTTTGAATTTCTAGTTTTGTTCTTTTTTCCTCTAGCATGCCTAGAAATTGTCACTGTGAGTTTTTAGATTGTTTCACAGGGCATTAATAAAGTGAATAACCCACAACTATACTCCAGAGAATCTTTATTTTAAACGGTCGGCCATGCGCGAGTTGTTGGACTTCTTTTCCGGATATTTCGACGTGCGCAAGTAGCTCCAATCCTCTTCCGGGAATCACGACAGAAGCCACCGGGAAATCCGTCACTCATGTTTTTTATTGAATACGTCATGTTTCTGAGTACGAGATAACTTGTTTTTTACTGATGTGTTGTGTATTTTTGGGTATGTTTCTTCAGGGGTCGATCCTCTGATAGCAGGGCTAAGAAATCACGAACGTTTATTTCATATAATAATCGTTCGCAAGCAAGAAAAAAACTAATTCAGAAACATTATAATGTGTCAGCACTGCGAATGAGAAGACCCGTGGTTCGAGCACAGCGAGAACTGCATGAGTGTGGCGACTTTTGTTCAAATCCTTGTTTCGCAGCCCTCAAGAGACGGAGCGGCTCTTTCTGAACTCGTGACTGTCTCCCCCATGTAATATTTTTCCTAGTATGTTGATGGAACGCGATCAGAGCCACTTATTTTAGAAAATAAACACCAAAATACACTTGAAAACACGGCTACGTGCCACGATCGATGACATTTACAACGAAATCGTATGAACATCAAGTCATCCATCGCTTTAAGAACGAGAGTGTTGACGAGTTTGACTTAGTTTTTACCGAACAATTTCCCCGGAATACCCCTTGTTCATTCTAACTCGGGTTCTTTTTTTGTAATTTTGCATTAATCTCAGGGGGGAGGTGAGCATTTTTGTTGATAACCTGACGATGTAGAGGTAATTTCAATGTTCTGAAGGTGTACTTTGGCGGCCATATTTGTGACAACCCTTCTATCCACCCCCCCCCCCAAGCCCATTCAGGCTTTCTCCAGTTATTTACCTACATGGGGCACTCTCAATAATTGTTGGGGGTATGTGACGCTAAGTGGATAGGTTTCTTCTCGCGGGGGGCTGTTATCATTGTGTCAGGTTATGTTAGGACACCCCTCCCTTCTTGGCATTAACCTACCCTTCACAAGCCCCATTTTAATTTCTGGTTTTTCTTTATTTTTGCATTTTAAATTCCCAGCACTTTGGCCTCTGTACATAGTAACATTGAATACTCGATTTTCGTAGCCACAAAATTGACAAAATGGCTAGAAAAAGCGAGGAAATAGTCGAGAAACAAAAAAAAAATCTCGTAAAAGTCTCCAAATACTTTTTGAAAATAAATGGTCGACGTCTATTTAAAACAGCAGCAAGCAAAAAAAAAGTGTTTTTATTAACAATGCTGCCACCATATGATCACTTTCTCTGTTTACTTATTTTTAATAATATGTTACGTTGGTACGAGTCTAACGGGGAACTTCCCCCCAAATGATTCTTCCCGTCCCGCCATGAGTGTCACCCCCTGATGTCCGCGATCAAATAAGTGCCGCGGGACACTGGTGTATACGCACCTTCAGAAGTAGAGGTGTCGAGGCGAGTAAAGTCACTAATTTAAAATTCTTACTAAGGCTAAAAGTCAGTATAGCACTGCAGCGCAGGTTTCGAGGTGGTATCAACCACCAGATTGCGAGTTTCTTGTGGGAGATTCGAAATTGAAGTTTTCGGGCAAAAAAAACCGCGATAATCTACTGACGAAAGTCCGAAAATGACATTTCCGGAGGACAAGCAGCAGCGAAATTGCAACTTTGCGGAAATTGCAAGTTCGCGCCACGAAATTTCCAATGTTGGAGGATAATTTGGCTAAAATTGCAAAGTTCCGAGTTCGAGGAACGAATATCTGTGAAATTGCAGGGGAAACGGCAAATAGCCGAGCCAGCTCGAAACCCCTACCCCACCACGACCATATTGATTATTTGTGCACTTCGCTAGTGTTTCCGCTCACCCCCGTCCTCATACAGCATTCTTGGTTACGTTGATAGATGGGTAGAACTTGGGGATTTTACCCTTTATAAGCCCGTCAGATTGGAAACACCCCAAATTCTCAATTTCGCGGGTTTCATCCAATCAAACCCGTGTTTTGGGTTTTCCCCACAACTAAGCGAATTTCTCTTTTGCAAAATGCAAAAATATCGCAAAAAAGACAATTCCTTGTGGTTGATCCATTCAAAAAAGCAATTTCACGGGACCGATGCAGTCAAAAGATCAATTTCGCGGGTTTGGCTCCTTTAAAACAGCAATTTTGCGGGTTGAGCTCTTCTTTCAAGTATAAATTTCGCGCGGTGGACTCACGAGAAAAGCAATCTTCAAGGTATTCACACCTTCAAAATAAAAAGTTCCTCAGTATTGGCTCATTGCTCATTCTAAAAAGCATTTGCTCAGGTTCGGTACAGTCAAAACTATTTTCTCGGGATTAGCTCCCCCCTCACAATTAGCTGACCTGACGCTTTCATCAACCAATTTGTACCGGGCAAAGTCATGTAGAAAAACAAGTTGTCTCACTTACTAGAAGGCGGACTGAAGCTAAACCTGAGTTATCATTTTTGCTCCCGCTAGCAGCGCGGCGGTCCCTATTTGACATAGCTTATCCATTTTGTAGCTGTGTTTTGAGTTGTGTGATTAGAGGTGTTTGACTTTACGGAAGAAGTTTTGTTCACAATTAATTTGTTTAGGTACTAATTTTTGCTATTGGAGTGATTTTAATTGAAAAGAAGCATGCCTAATTGCTTCCTAATTGTGAATCACTTCAGCAACACAGATTAATTTTT
The DNA here is from genome assembly GCA_038030265.1 of Corythucha ciliata. Lineage (NCBI taxonomy): Eukaryota > Metazoa > Arthropoda > Insecta > Hemiptera > Tingidae > Corythucha > Corythucha ciliata. Next base: position 28,494,393 of record CM075943.1, read on the forward strand.
AGTCTTTAGTTAGGGGGTTTCACTCCGAATTATAATGTCTACTGTTTAGGTTCTACTGCTATTTTTAAAAATGTTCTTTCTCAATATTATGAATCGCTCGTCATTTAAATTTGTGTTCAGGATAAGGTTCATAAATCTCAATGTAACCAAAACATACTATGTATCATGTAAATCTTATTTCCATCATTATGCTAATAAAAACTTTAACATGAAAACAACAAAAAAAACATGCTTTCCGTTGTTATACGGATTTATCTGGAAATATGTCAGACATAAAATAAGGTATTGTACACCATTTTTGCAGCAAAATAAGGGATACAAACGCGGGAAGGCAACGCGAGGATATAGAAAGATTTAAGGACGGTGTTGTAAATAAGACAAAATTGCCTTTCAGATGAACAATATTTTTTTGAAGTATCCACATTGTTATGCCCCTAGAGATTGGTTGAATGAGCATTTTTTCTAATTTTTACTCGTCATTCAGCCTGCTGTCATTTCACACATAGCCCTAAGAAGAAGGAACGCTCATCACAAAAAACTTGCCATGGAGGCAGGCTTTCAGATGTCTGGCTGTTACAGAAAACCTTTTTTTCGTAGGTGCAGATGACAACCAACGAAAATCATGTTATAGTATGACTCCAACTTTGCTGCATTCGAAGAACGCTGTAGTTCTCGTTGTAACTGCAAAAGCTGTGATTTCTGCAAAGGCGTGGTTTTGCATAAAGCTCTGCCTTCCTTTGCATAAAAAAGCTTAAGCCCTCCCGCTTGAAGAAATTTCAAAACAATCCATACCACTACTGTAGATATTGGTGCGAGGGGGAGTGACAGTTTCCATATGTCGTCTCGCCTCATGTGAAACATGGAATTAAATGGATGTTCGCAGGCCTCTTCACCATTCATGTGAAGGGAGCAGGCGGAAATTGTTATGGATGGGGGTTAAAGGACTAGTTTACTGTACTATTTATGCAAAAAATCATCCCTTTGTAGAAAATGATGTCCTCTTTCCAACACCGTCATGTTTTTGTGGCCACGCATTGCTCAGATATTGAAGAAGACATGGAGAAAGCATTGATAATTATGGACCCTGTGTAGTAATACGATTTTCACTTCTCCGACACACGGTTTTTTCGGATTGATCAAGACGAGTGGCGGATGTAACAATCGTCCGAGCCCAACAAGTTTCATCCAAATATACCGGCTTCTATCTGTGTACTCTTTAATAAACCCTCCGAAAGGGTCCAACGTAACTGGAGGAGAGACTCTCAAGTCTTTGGTCTCATCCCAAGACAATGCAGCTACGTCTGAAACGAGGAAAGCTGAAATAGATGTTATGCTCGATAGAATCTTAGATGGCCGGAGCAGGTAATGATTTATTTTCGAGCAACACTTGTAGTAAGCGTTAATGTAACTAAGTAATCTTCGTACAGGAGACGTAGAGGAATGCCAGTATTCGTTCGTCCAATACGATGATGCCGTCGAATATTTCGCAGGTTACGTTGGAAAGAAGGCGATATCGTTCTCAGAATGTTCCGAATGCCAGGCGTCTGTTGTGGGTGAACAAGCGTCGTTAAGCGAATATTTTAAAGAACGAGATCTGTATGGAGCACTGAAGAAGCCAACGCTCGAATTAATTCAGCTTCTGCAGTATATCGAACGCCACGTAACTGCAACTAAGGACAAAGATCCCTTGCATACCGATACCGCCTTCATTAGTGTTGTGTATTCTTTGCAGGAATCTGAAAATAATTTACCTTTAGTAGGGTGTGATAAAAAGGAACATCAGATCAGCTTCACCAAAGAAATCCTTCTTTTCTATGTTTGCACACGTATGCAATTCATGTGTAAATTTCTTAATAGAAAAGAAGGAGTCACGTGGAAGCTAAAAACTTGAGCAAGCTTTCAAAACTTAAATGAAAGAAAGTGCTCGCCTCGTGGATTTAGGGCTGCCAAATGCGGCGATACCACGTAAAAAAAAAAACGCGCCGGTAAACCCTACATCCAGAAGATGAAATTAACGAAACTTATTTTCGATTCCTCATTTACTCTTCTAAGGTGGTGAGGAAACGGGTTGAAGTATTTTAAGTAGAAGTTTTACAACGCATTATCAGTTCAGTTGAATGGAGAACTTGCATAAATCTCAGATTGGGGAGATAAGTGGTGGTTTGACATGTGATCTGAAGGATGTCAACTGAAATTGCAACCCGAAGTGCGTCTAGTCGTCTAGTGATTTTTAAGTAAGTATCTAAGTTCTTCAGATGATGATACATGGTATGAGGGCAAATGACTAGTTAATTACTTGAAAATAATTCGAAGGAACTGAAATTATTTGTTTACTGTAGCAAGAAAAATTGCCTTCCAGAAAACTCGTCTTACACCCCTCTCCCCGCACCGTGAGTATAATTTGTGACTTGTCAAACCCCACTCAAAATGTTTCAAAATTCGCTGAATAAAATCCGACTGTGTACAATAGTATTGTAAGAGAGCCCTTTTCAAGAAAACCCATTTTTTAAAATGTGCAAGTTCCAATTAGGAAGACTCGGGCCTAAAGCTGGTAAATAGTAACAACGTTAAAAATGGGCATGCAGTCCGAAAATTGGTTCGACCCGAGATGAAATAAAATGGCTTATTAATTGCTTTGATAGCCTCAATTCATTCATAATTATTTACTCAATACATTTATTTGCCGACCAAATGCAGTTTCGTACGAAACCTACGTAAATCTGGCCTCTGGCTGGCTTTTATAATTGAAATAAATTAGTATAAACTTGAGTAAACAAATTATTCATTTGCAGTCTCGATGACAGAAGCTTATTTGCGCAAATAAATAGCTCAAAATGCAATTACACAAATTTTTAATGTGAGAAAAGTATAAGTTGTCCCATGAATTTCCGGTGTGCTAGCCCGTCAAATAGGACCAGTGGTGCACTCTGACGGGATAAAAATTTCAAACTCACATTTGGAGTCACTTTTTTCTTTCAGTGAGACAACTTGTTTTTCTACATGACTTTGGTACCGGGCTTGGTTACTTCAAAAAATAAATTTCGAGCATCAGTTGGTTCATTTGAGACCCATTCTGCGAAAGAGATTTTAGCAAACGTAGACTTCATTGGTTTCCGAAAGAGTGAAAATCAGTAGTGACATTTCGTTTGTGAACCCATAGCCTCGAAATTTGTTTCTGAAATAGCGAAAATCCGTGTAATTGAGGTTTTGAATTGGCAACTTTCATGACATTTGAATTTGAATGAGCGACAATCTGCTAGACTCGAAATGAACGAGCCGAAATCACGAAATTCGTATTTTGAAGGAACCGAATCCGCGATTTTAGCGTTTGAATTTGTCAAATTAGTTTTTCGATCTTCTGTGGAACTGATTTCAAAAAGTTGAAACCTACGAAATTCTGTTGATAAAAGGGCTGAAAGGCTTGGAGCCCCTCAAGGCCGATAGTTCTTGGCGCAAGACTCTTCTAAAGTGTGTGTGGGCTCTACAATTTGGTTTCTTTTCAATTCAATATAAACTTTCGTTAAAATTTAGAACGTGGAAATGAGTTTTCCTTTTCTCAGCAGTAACTCTTAAGTATGATGCTCCATAATGTAAAGGAGCCTTAAGATTGCAGACTTGTCTGTAATTTCCCGGTGGATATTGTCCTAAGACACGGGGCTTCTCTAACTATGGAGAATTCATAGAGAGAGAGCCTGGGTAAGACGGTACCCTTTCTCGCACTCGTTCAATAATTCACCCCTAGGCAATCTCGGCTTCGTTGAATAGTTAACTTCTTTACCAAACCACCACTTTATGCCAACGCCCCACCGATTTGAGTAAGAATGAGAGAGAGAAAGAAGGAGAATAGCATAATTCATTTTACAGAAACAAATGAATTATGAGTTTCGAGGTTTATTTCAAGTTTTTCCTCGGCAACAAAGTTCAGCGCTCTTATGCGTTGCACAGAAATGATTAAGTTTATTTCATTGGAATGTTGATTCAAAATCAGAAAACCAATCCGCTCCACCATCAACAGGTTTCGCCCTCCCTCCTTCCCATACATCCCTCACCAATTCCATAGGAACCTCACTTTCGATTTACGACTTGAATTAATTAATATAGCAATAGAGTTAGAGCGATGGAGGAAAAGAAAAGGAGTGGGCTTTTATAATTGGTGGCTAGAAGCCCCTACCTTCGATTCCATCTCAACCATCTTCTTCTACTTTTATTTAGTTTTATTTTTATCTGTTTTTTATTCTCTCTCGCCTTTCATTCCCATTCTTTTCTCTCCTGGGGGTCAACCATGAGCTAGCGTAAAAATACCGTCAAAACGCGGTATCTATGGCGTTATAACATTATTTGTGATAGAGCGTCCTTAGTTACCGCTTGCGTTAATTTTTTAACGCTAGCTCATGGTTGACCCCCTGGGGCCTTATTCCGAGTTGTCGGGGAAAACTCACATGAGGTGGTTGCTATGGCGAGATAATACTATTTCTGATGAAGCGCCCTTGGATACCGCTTGCGGGATTATTTCCCGACAACTCTAACTAGGGCCCCTGTTCTGACCTTCTGATGAGGGAACGAGGAAAACGATGAGATACAGTTCTATGCCCCCCTCACCCTAATTATTACATTCGGCTGTTTTTAGACCCTGCAAACAGATTGTTCAACAGTAACAAACTCAACATAGTCCCTTCCTCACTCGAGATAATAATAAAACACAAGGCCCTCACTGGTTCGCGCGAGACATTATTCAAATGATTAGATCTTATAATCGTGACGGCAAGAAAGTAAGAGAGGCGTGTATGAAAATGGCCGAAGTCTTTAAGGAGAGCGTTCGAGCCGCCTCGTTATTGTATACAGAAGCTCTAGATAGTAATTACATGGACAGATTAAATATCTAATGAAATTTCGTGCCTTTTAAAGAGAGATTATTGCCGTTCGTCTAATTTATAATGGAAAGTAAAGTGTTCTAAAATGGGAGAGACAATTTTAATTGCCGCGAATTTATACGAGAAAGAAAACTAAGCCGAGTTCACACTTTCATACCGGTACTGTTTGTTTTCCAGCTAAAGATTGAGGAGCACTCAACACTCCATTTCAATATAACAAGATAAACTACGGGTGCGGGTAAACGTCACGTTTGAAATCACAGTACTAAAAACCGCCGGGTTATAGGTATTTTTGTGTAGTAATCCATTATACAAACGTTCCTCCTCTATAACTCCTACTTCTCCTCACCATTACGTATTATACAATTTTGATTGCCGTGCATTAGCTTCGATCGAAAGATCAAGATACCTAAAACGGGGCCCGAGCTAAGAAATTACCGCTTACAGTACTACATTTATATGGTAATTCGAAAAGAAGAACCGTCTCCCGAGAGAGAAAAGCATCAATCATAGCACCCTTTTTCCCTCTGTTCCACCTGCACTGTTATTATTTTAACAAACCTTCTTATTATCAATATTTTATTGGACCCAATCATTTAATAAAAAGGATAAAAAAAATATTCCAATTTAAACGGCGGATGCAACATCAGCTTTATGTTTTATAAATTATAAAGAAGGCGGGGGTAGTTGTTCCTTGGGCATAGTTTCAGGTTATATCTATGGACTTTGGATTTGCAGGGGTTGCCACAAAGGAAAAAAAAAAAAAAAAAAAAATTGCGCGTTTGGCTCATTCAGAAAACTAACTGTCGTACATTTTGGCTATTTCCACCAAAATCGCACAATTGGGTTCTTCATTAGTATATGGGGCAGTCAACAAGGTGGCAGACGTTCGCATGGTCCACTAAAAACGTGCCAAAGCAAGGCCAAACGGCGGCATTACAGGAAGAACCCCTTCAACGACTCCTCTATACATGATCACAACCCGTTACCCCACGTCGATAAACCAAATGGTACGCGGATCCGTCAAATCTTACGCTGAAAATCACCCATGAGCTCAAGTGACCGTTTTTCTTAGAAACGGTCAAAAAAGGTGATTTTGCCTTTTTTATCCCGTGTTTTGAGCCCATTTTTGACCATTCGTATTAGGAGAGAATCGGATATGTTGATAACGTAACGTTCCCTTGGGTGCGTTCGTCCGGCCGGCTTTGTTCTTGAATTATAGGCATGGTCTGAGGTAGGTATAGTATACTCATAAATTTCTTCAGACCGGAACAATTTGAAAAAATGGTCCGAAGCCGTGAAGAAGAAGTGAAAAAAACTGCAAATTTATTTTTTAAAAACGCAAGACCCTCAGCATTTTGGGTTTGAAAGCAAAATTGCTTTTTTAATTAGTCAAAAAAATAAGCGATTTGGTTATTTCAATAAGACAATCCCGCAAAATTGGTAATTTGAGTCAGGCAACGCCGCAAAGTTGCTTTATGAATGGGTGAACTCCGGAAAATAGGTATTGCTTTTTATTTGATACCCGAAATTGCTGTTTTACGCTAGCCAGCTCAGCGAAATTGGATTATAATCAGTTAATCCCTTGAAATTTCATTTCTGAAGATAACAGACCCACCAATTGACTTTTCGAGTGTGAAGAACCCGCAAATTTAGTATTTTATGGATGAGTCTATCCTGCGAAATTGGTTTTAAATGGGCCGACCCTGCTGAGCCATATCCGCGAAATTCGGTCCATTAGTGTGACGTCATATCCAGAAGGTAGTATAACCATAAACAATGTACATATAAACAAACATTGCCGAACTGTGGAAATGGCGTTCAGTCGGCCAATCATGAGAGCAGTATTTGGGGAGGGGATTTGCGGATTGTGAAAAATCTAGCCCAGAGTCCCATACAATTTGAAGGATCCTATGCCGATCTGTTCAGTTCTCATGCTCATAGGGAAGGAAATTTCTCATGAGGGACTGCCAGACACGTGCAACATCTAGTTACCGGCCGGTTAGTGGATGTCAGCGAAGATTGACAGCACACGGTGTGGACCACGCAAAAGTGGGCGTTGTCAGGTGAGACTGTGGGGGACTGACGGGTACTCTGAAAAGAGTATAGAGTTTCACACTGCATAGGCATCCAAGTGCGACAATGAATAGGTTCATCGTTTCCCTAAAAAGAAGGACTGGATGGGAAACTAGAAGTTGATGCCCGACCTTGGGAGAATTGAGCTGGAGGGATCCTGCTTGCCCATCCTTGGGCAAACGTGGTGAATCGACCGCTGAAATTTTGTTGGGTAGCGGGGACGCTGCTTGTTGAGGAGGAGGGATTCCAGCTTCTTAGCGTTGATCAGTACATGGGCAGTGGAAAATAATAATATGTGCAGCGCTGTTTAGGTTTGGTTAGAATTGCAAGGGCACGTATCAAAATCACGGGGCTTGCAGAAGTACTGTTGGCTTTAGCTTGTTGTATGTCCTATAAGAATTCGAGAGTTTGCTTACTACTCCACAACATAATAAAGACTGTTCCGTAGGTCTGTTCCAGCGAGGTGTTTCGAATATGTTCGGAGCAGAGTTGCCATGAGACAGCCAATAAAATTCAAGATTATTACATTTTATTGGCTGGTCTCATGGGAACTCTGCTCCGAACATGTTCCAAACACCTTGCCAGAGCAAACACCTATATGTATTTACTCAATTGATAAGACAACTAGAACAAATGCACGTACTGCGCTCAATCAGCTGAAGTGACAACAAATCAAGAGACGAGAAAGCAGGAGAAAGCTTTACAAAAATATAAAAATAGGTTCTTCAATTCACTTCCACACTGACCCAATGTTACGCAACATGAATCCGAGAATCCCATATTTCCGTTGGGATCAAAAAAATATTCAAAAATACTAACCCGCAACACATGATATTCTATACACAAAGAGTCGACTGTGCCCCGACTCAGCCAAAACTCACGCGATATTCATATCTAGACACAAAGAATCGACTCAAAGAGTCCCAGTGTGTACTAGGCTTAATAAGCCAAAACCACGAAATTTGGCTCTGTAGGTGTCAAAGCCACGAAATTCATACTTCAAAAGAGCCCAAACCACGCAATTGCTTTATATGACGGACGCAAGACCGAGAAATTTCTTTTTTTTAATGCGTCAGCTACGTGAAATTGGATTTTCGAAGGGATGAATTCCGTCCCGAAACGGGCCTTTGTGGGAGGTCAATTCTGCGAATTGGGTTTTTTAAGAGAGTGAAATCCACGAAATTGGGTTCTGTGCGAAATTTGGGCATTGAAAATTCAAAACCCACGGAATCGATTTTATAAGTGCAAATATCCGCGAAATTGGGCTCTAAAGGGATGCGCGTTTTTTTTTTTTTTTTTTTTTTTTTTTTATCGTGGCAGCGTGTATGGGCCATTCTTATGGTCATTTTTTCCTCGACGGCTCTATAAGTGGACGTCGCAGTGTCAAAAATTAAACATTGCCTTGTTCTTGGTTTTAACCGTTTTTATCGATTCCAGAGCGGCCCATCGAGGTGTTTGTGCGTTGTTCGTAGAGAAAGTTTACGAGCATGTCCATGTCTGAAATTGAGAAAAAGCGCAAACGGCCAGTTTTTACATGTAATCCTTACGCGGCTAAAATTGTGGAAAAACCCCATAGGGCCACACTCTGAAACCAATCTTAACCTTTAGGTCTCCTTAAAACGCTTCGAAACAGAAGACACAATTTTATAAACCATCTCATTTTCAACTCCCTAATGGCGTTATCCAATCAGTGCAATACACTCGTATGGTGTAAATTTTTCCACCCGTCCTCTCTGAATTCAAACATATGTTTATGGAGCTGCACTACGCTTGTGTAGTTCGTTGAATGGAAATCGCCAGGAGTTAAGGCTTCGTAAAGGTGGGTTTCTGAATACGGCCCTAATTTGACTATAAAGTTAGGCGCTATTTGCTATTCTGAAGGCTAGTTCTCGGCTAAACTTGAGAACGCGTGCTAATGTGGTGTTTTCGGGGCAAGTACGCTCCTAGAATTACGAAAAAGTGGTTTTTCTGAGATAAAATTGAGAAAGGGCGCTTATTTGCGGTTGCTCGATTCAACTTCCAGTGCAAAATTAAGAGAAAATCGACTATTCACGGTTAATGATGTCCTCCCTGTGGAGGAATCCACGCGATTTAACGGCTAGATTTTCATCGAACAGATAGGGCGTTTTTCACTGTAAACTCTCAAGACGCTAAACGCTGAAATCATACGACCCCCGGTCACGTATTGACGTGGCATGACGGCTATAACTTTGCAAAAATGCTAGGGACTGTTCTCTGGGCAAGTCCGCTGCTCAATGCGTTAATTCATTGCTGTATGTGAAAACAAAATTGCTGCTAAAATGTGTAAAAACGCTATTTGTCGCCCACAACTGAGTGAAATACCGTTACCAAAGTTGAACAACTAAGAATTAAGAACAATTAAGAAAAAACGCTAATTCGCAATGAAAATTGGGAAAACGCCAATTCACGGTTTCTGCGGGGACAATTTCGTGATGGCTGAAATAATGAAAACCACGACCACACCACTCAATTTAAAAAAGGCTTTTACTTCCATAAATTATCTTCGCACAACAACAATACAATCCGAATAAAATTGTGAAAATTCCATGAATAAAATTGATAACGCTATGTAATTATTATATTTCTTGTTTATTTAGAGGCTACAAGGGGCCTCATGAGCATTCTAGCCCCGGGCCCTAACGTCTAGTTACGCCACCGCCGGCATGTCAAACTGCCTTTCTTGACCATAAATGGAGGTATATAGTCACGCCTGAAAACTCAAGGAGAAATTGATAGATGCGGCTTTAGGCATTGAATTAGGAATTGAAGGAAGTTTGAATCGTTGAAAATAATGATCCCTTACAATTTTACAGTAATGTACTCGCAGGAATCAACGGTGCTGTAAATTACGACACTGTTTACATGTAAATAAATGCTGTAAAAAAAGCGTAAATTACTCAGCCTTCACTTCTCCCATGGCAAAGAATGGTGGGGGGGGGGCACGTGTGAATTATTTTGATTTGTTAAATTATTCAGGCAATCCACAATAATTTTACTGATAGCCTCTTGAAAATTCAGACGTTACTCGGAATCATGTATGTAGTTGAAGAAAAAACCGGTTTTCATTGACTCGAATGTTGTTGAACTATGCAAGACTTAAAATGATAAGCATAGCAAATGCTAAATTCCTCAATGAAACCAAATTTTTGATCCATTTTCCCCCTCTCTACCTGAGTGTTCAGGAAGATTAATCGAAAAAAAAGAAGAAAAATAATAAAAAATGCGACGAAGGCGCAGATTGCTTTGCGAGTAACCCGGGGCTTGGATTAGGAGGAGCACGAGCTCCCAAACTTATAAGTCCTATAAATCTAAGCCAACCCACTCCTTTAAGTCGCTTCCACAAACATATTGTTACTGGAAAGGGACTTGATTGGTTCTTGCCCCAAGATGAATGGGCAATCTTCTCTCTTCGGGACAGCCGTATAAAGAAAAGAAAAAAAAGCCTTGGGATTTAGTTAAAAAGAAAAAGGAAGACGAAAGAAGATGAAGAATTGTGGAGGGAAGGAGAGGGAAGGAGAAGAAGAAGGAAAAAAAACCAAAGCCAGTAGTTTTTAGCTACCAAAGGGAAAAACTCGCCTCATTGGTCGTCACGACTAGCAATTACCCCCACTTTTTGGACTCTTTTTACCATTAGGAATGCGTGGCTGTCTTTCAAAACCGCAGATGCTATCTCTTTAGGACCATTCTTTTGAACATAAAAAACACTAGGACATGTGCACTTACAAGGGTAATTATCTCTGTCTCTTATTTCGTCCCTCACGTTATCAAATTCTTAGATCTCACGACACTTGTAGGTGGGCTTAAACAGCCTCATTGTTGTTATTGATTACACCTACACTTTGTTCTTAAAAAAGAAGTATTATTTTGTTGGTACAAATCGGCTCCAAGTCGAGGGGCTTATGTTAATAATGAAAATTTACTAGTCCTTTAAATGGAGAAAGCAGGTCTGTTTATTTATGAAAGACGTGTACTAAAATGAAGAGACGGTTTCGCACATATGGGTTGCGATACTTTTTTTTCACGTTTCAGAACCCCTAGAACACGAATCCGAGGTCGGTTCAATTTGCTATATATATATATTTATATATATTTATATATTTATGGCCCTTTTTTGTTAGCACGATCACGGTCGCAATTTTTGACTAAGGGCAACCAAATTTGGCCTAAAAATCAATAGCGTGAATATCTCGGACGAGTTCGTGATCCAGATGAATCGGTCCACGGGAACGGTGTGAAAGAGGGGTTTGAATTAGTTGAAAATTCGCTACCGCACGGCTGTTGCTGCAATTACCCCCACTTTTTGGACTCTTTTTACCATTAGGAATGCGTGGCTGTCTTTCAAAACCGCAGATGCTATCTCTTTAGGACTATTCTTTTGAACATAAAAAACACTAGGACATGTGCACTTACAAGGGTAATTATCTCTGTCTCTTATTTCGTCCCTCACGTTATCAAATTCTTAGATCTCACGACACTTGTAGGTGGGCTTAAACAGCCTCATTGTTGTTATTGATTACACCTACACTTTGTTCTTAAAAAAGAAGTATTATTTTGTTGGTACAAATCGGCTCCAAGTCGAGGGGCTTATGTTAATAATGAAAATTTACTAGTCCTTTAAATGGAGAAAGCAGGTCTGTTTATTTATGAAAGACGTGTAACTAAAATGAAGAGACTGAATTACTAAAAAGCCTTAATATTTTAGTCATTCTTCTTTGAAACAAAGAACATTTACAACGTTACATTTTTTAATTTATTTTTTGGTCTGATCATGCCTCTCTCTTTCAATCTGGCGGGTAAAATAGAAGGGGAATGAACACTTTTTTTTTTGTCGTCATTTACTGACTCTCTCATAACTGGAAAAAAAAAACCAAAGCCAGTAGTTTTTAGCTACCAAAGGGAAAAACTCGCCTCATTGGTCGTCACGACTAGCAATTACCCCCACTTTTTGGACTCTTTTTACCATTAGGAATGCGTGGCTGTCTTTCAAAACCGCAGATGCTATCTCTTTAGGACATTCTTTTGAACATAAAAAACACTAGGACTTGTGCACTTACAAGGGTAATTATCTCTGTCTCTTATTTCGTCCCCTCACGTTATCAAATTCTTAGATCTCACGACACTTGTAGGTGGGCTTAACAGCCTCATTGTTGTTATTGATTACACCTACACTTTGTTTCTTAAAAAAGAAGTATTATTTTGTTGGTACAAATCGGCTCCAAGTCGAGGGCTTATGTTATAATCGAAAATTTACTAGTCCTTTAAATGGAGAAAGCGGTCTGTTATTTATGAAAGAGTGTAACTAAAATGAAGAGACTGAATACTAAAAAGCCTTAATTTTTTAGTCATCTTCTTTGAAACAAAGAACATTACAACGTTACATTTTTTAATTTATTTTTTTGGTCTGATCATGCCTCTCTCTACACCTACACTGTGTTCTTAAAAAAGAAGTTATTATTGTTGGTACAAATCGGCTCCAAGTCGAGGGGCTTATGTTAATAATGAAAATTTACTAGTCCTTTAAATGGAGAAAGCAGGTCTGTTTATTTATGAAAGACGTGTAACTAAAATGAAGAGACTGAATTACTAAAAAGCCTTAATATTTTAGTCATTCTTCTTTGAAACAAAGAACATTTACAACGTTACATTTTTTAATTTATTTTTTGGTCTGATCATGCCTCTCTCTTTCAATCTGGCGGGTAAAATAGAAGGGGAATGAACACTTTTTTTTTTTGTCGTCATTTACTGACTCTCTCATAACTGGAAAAAAAAAACCTTCAGCTAGAACTGCACCAAATTTATGGCACAACGTTATTTCCCTCACAAAACCCTTTCCACACACTTAAGCCACCTCAATACTGTTCTGGTAGAATACGATGTGGCGAGGCGTATCAAACAATTTGCTACAACCGCGCCAGCTTCTGTTGGCAATCGTCAGTCCGGTAGGATATAAATGGTAAAGTGGCGAGGAGGGGTGGCTACAAATTCAGCATGTTACGACCGTCGTAAATGCCAATCACATTGTAAAAATGCAAAAAGGCGGGTCGATTACTTCGTGTTTTTTTTTTTTTTTTTTTTTTTTTTCTGCATTTAAAACCACAAGAGACCTTTTGACAAAGCAAACAATGCGGATAAATTTGTCCTTGCCGTCATTTTATATTTTATTTGCTCCTGTGTAAAATGACTGTCTCGTGGCTTACTGAAACCTCCAGAAACGGAGCGCGGGACACGCTTTAAAAAGAGGAACTCCATTTTTTTAGTTTTATGAAGTAACAGCACAGTTCATAGTTAATTGAAAGTCATTTATTGTGAGCCGAAATTACGGCGCGCGGTAGATTCCTATCAATTGAAAGGGAACTCGAGCTGAAAAAAAAACAACCTCGAAATCAAAAAAAGAAATCTTGTTAGTCGTTCGAAGACGCGTGTAATTTCATGAAATCAAAACCTAATAATCGACTTCTAAAAAATCGTGGGAACATAATGGATTCCAGGCACGAAGCAAAATCATTCGTCAGGCATATACGTCTAGGAATGAAATACCCCATTTGAAGAGCTCCTTTTTTCTCTTAAATATCCCCCGCCCACCACCATCACTTCCCGCTTCCTCACCCACCACTGAATTCAACAAATAATTAAAACTGTGCTTTTTAACTCTTCTTTTTTTTCGTTCAATTTTTCTCCACTGTCGGTAAAGACATTGGGAATGCTCCACGGGGGCTCAATAGAGCTATTTGTCTGCATCTTCACACCTCAATCCATCTCCCGAGAAGTCGGTTCTTTCTCTCTCTGACACGCTCTCTCAATCTCTCTCTCTCTCACTCTCTCTCTCTCTCTCTCTTCTTCACCCATGTAACTTTCATCTTTGAAAAACCACTGAAAAGAGCGATTGGAAGGAGGATAGAGGATTTAGAGGCATATATCCATCCTCCAGCTAAAGCACACCGTTTGAAAGGTTTACAGTAATAAATGAGAAGGATGAATAAGCATTTGAGTGACCTCCAAAAACGGATTCCAAAACGTATACCTACTTGACGCGGGAGGAAAGTTTTAATTTTCTTATTTTGTTCTGCGCTCATTTCGGTTCAATATTATTAATTTTTGCTGTTCGGCATGTGCGTGCACAAAGAGGGGTCTGCATTGGAATTTACATTTTTTGGCCTATTAGTCATTTATGGAGCCTAAAATGATACTCTCACAGCACAAAGGTTCGAGTGAGGCACAATAACTACAGTTTTACTTCCATGTTCCCCTATAGGGAAAGGAAGTACGTCGTTCGTGAAAACAAATCAAGTCCGAGCTGACTTCAACATTCTTCATACACAACCTTTGACTATAGGGAAGAGGCGGCATCATTGTGGAGTTCCGGTCAAGTTTGGAAATGAAAGTCCTTGTCTCACCACTATGTAATTAATATATTCATTTGTCCAGAGCCAGCTTTCGGTCCCACACGACCATCTTCTGTGGGCTTGATAATTAAGGCCGGTTCACACCGTTGTCAATTTATATTAACATATAACATAATACTTTATAATTGGAGTACTTCCACCGTCATATCTTATTTATAAAGAAAAGACTGGAGACAAAATTGAAAACCTTCGAGGTTGAAACCAAAACATCCCGTGTCAAAATTGACAAGTTCTTGTCAGGGTTGCCGGAGGTGGGTGCCAGGGTTTCCTAGTTTAAAATTCATTAACCAGCGCGTAATTAACAGCGACGAATTACAAGTTTTGGTTTCTGGGGCAGAACCACAAGTTCTTTCGCGAAACAATTTAATATTTTATGGAGTCATTTCCGATGAATGGAAAAAATAGTCAGAATTTCGGGCATCAGTGATGACAAATTTTTTATTCTAGATGAACAGACCAGTCAAGAATCATAGTTGTTTACCCGAATTCACAGTTTCACTGGATAACGACTATAGTTTCTTGTGCTTCAGTCAATTTCTGAGCCTTTTTTGCTCTCCTGGATCCAAATAAGGAGCGAAATACGCGATGCTGGTGTTTTGAAAGAGCCAAACAAGTAAGTGAGAGGCTTAATAAAAATCCAAATCCCATGAAATTCGCATAATTAGTTGAAAAATATACAAATCAGTGAAATTAATTTTTGAAAGAGCCAAACTTGTGAAAGGGTTGCCGGCGCACTACGATTCTTGCCGGTGTACCTGACCTCACGGACTAAGTCAAAGATGGGATCCGGCTCCACCAATCAACCGCGAGTGGACGAACGTGGCTTAATTGACGGACTGATGAGATCAGGCAGGATTATGCTGTGACCTTTTAAGGTATGATACCGAAACGGAGGGTTTGGACCATAGCAAACCCTCTCAACTTCACTCTCAGTTCATTTTATGAACTTATTGTTGTAACGTCCGATATTGTTGGGGCCAGACGAGGCACCCTCGCATAATCTTAGTTGATGATACGAAGAGAAGGCTAGTACGTGAATTCAATGTACGCGCTAAGTTTTAGAGTTCTAGACAACAAAATGTTTTTGTGAAATCAATTGTTTATGCATCGCCCTCAATCACATGTGAGGATACAACACTTATAAACTACTAACACGGCGGCGCCTTAGCCGCAAACTTCTCCAGTGTCAGCGCAGCAGCAGCGCGGGCAGTCTTAGCGGGGTTGGGCTTTGGCTAGACTTGAACCGGTCCAGGAGCTTTAAAAAACAGGCGACTTAGCCCAAAACCCGATTTTCCACTACAGAAAAGGTCATTTTCCCGAAGGAGCCGCCAAAAGCGGCACCATAAAAGAGGCCACTAATATTTCCCCAGAAAGTGACTGCCTTGCACTGAAAAGGTTTAGTTTTACTCCAATTAGGAACTTGGAGTTTGACAAGGAAACTTATGAAAAATCTGGATTTTGGTTTTATGAAAATTGAACATTCATCAACTGAGAAATCGGCAAAGGAGTCGTCAATCCAGATTCCGCGGTATTGGCTTCATCTAAAAGGTCACTTTCATGGCTTTAGCCCTTTAAAAACCAAGTTTTGGGGTTTGGCTCACTAAAAAAACATTTTGATCTTTTGGCTCTATAAAGAACCATCTTCACGGATTTAAGGCTCGTTCACAAGCTCTATGTTTACATTCAATCAAACAAATTTTTTCCCTCGAAAATGAAGCATTTTGATAGGTTGCACAGACTCCACACAACAAAAATGCTTGTGAACGGGCCTTTAAAACACAGACCTTAAACAAAGAAACTGTGGCGACTCCACTTCAATGAAATGAAAATCAAGACACATATGGTTTTGAACAAATAATTCTTTCACCGACGACTCTCGAGACGAACATTCCTTTTTAACAAACAGATTACTTCTCCTTATTTTCAATTATATAACAGTTACGACATAAATTAGGAAAGAACTCGGCAGGTTGGGATCGAGTTGGCATCGCATTGTTATCTATTCCTGATTGCCCCGTTCATGTAAGTTCTACATTGGAAGCTTGCTGCAAATCGGTTTTTTCTTTCAATAACTCAGTCTTTATGGCTTTGTAGGCATCAAAATTACGTAAAATGGAACTTAAGTGACTACGCTGGGGGATTATCGAAGGAAGGATCGCCGCTATCTAAAAAAAAAAATGAAAATAAATCGGTGCCGGTCCTTGCTCGTGAGTATCCAATCACTCAACTTTTGACATCTTGTCATCAATACAAATCGGGCAACTTATTTCAATCGTAGTGTCCTTTCTAGTTCACTACATTCATTAGTGGAAATTCTACAGACGCCCGTCATTTCCCGGCGATGTCGAGCTTGGGTAATGTAAATTACCTCGTTGACGTGGTGAGTGCATTCACACAAGAGCAATTTCGCGATTTTGAAATCACTTGAACCGCAACACGTCGACAGAAGTGGCTTAGTTAGTACTTCGGGATTTCGGAATGCCGGAGACAAGGGCTTTGTGAAGACAAGAGTGAGCTTTCCGTTGTTATTCAAGAAAAAAGGCCAGTTCAAAATTTATTGTCAGTACGGGAACGTAAATGCGAATGGGTGACAGTAGTCGGACCAGAGCAATCGTTTCATTTCAAACCCTTTCACGTTGCCATCCCATCAATTTTGAAGTAGCTTAACTTTTAACTAGCGCGTTAGACTCGTTTCACATATACGAGGTTATGATGGAATCCACCTCCTTATATCGGTTGTCCCTCTGCGAATGCTCCTCTTCAAACTTTTGGAACTAACTACAACCAATTACTTTTGCAGTCTCTTTTAATTGTCGAATGCATTTCGGGCACAACTGTGACCCCTCATCAGCAACTGACACTATATTCAAGAACAACACGAACAATAAATTACTCAAAATCTCAAATTCACACGTAAAAAATAAGCCAAGAGCATAAACGAAAAACGACATCTTACCCTTCTACTGCAAGTAACGCAACTAAACATACATTCTGCGCAATTGAAACTATTTGAAGCCACCAATCTATCACTCCCTTACCACTAATCCCCACCACTCCCCAACGGCATCACCATTGCTCTATTCCCAACATTCGTTTTTCGGTACATTTCTAATATGTGATTATACTGTTCACAAACTCTGTTGGAATCAACCTGCAAATTAACATTATTCCTCATCAATTTAATATGGACAGACTCAAGCCATTGAAGCCTCCTTTCATTACTGTCCCTTGCAACAATTTTAACATTACTCACATCCACAACATGACCCGTTTCAATCACATGTTGTGAGAGCCCAGTGCACCCTTGATTATTTCTAATATTATTAGCATGCTGTGCCATTCTACTTTTTACGAGCTGTATTGTCTTGCCAACATATACCCTATGACAAGAACAATCAATCGCATACACAACATGTGAACTCAACATTTTGTCCGTCTTATCTTAAGCTGTCGTTTTTCGTTTATGCTCTTGGCTTATTTTTTACGTGTGAATTTGAGATTTTGAGTAATTTATTGTTCGTGTTGTTCTTGAATATAGTGTCAGTTGCTGATGAGGGGTCACAGTTGTGCCCGAAATGCATTCGACAATTAAAAGAGACTGCAAAAGTAATTGGTTGTAGTTAGTTCCAAAAGTTTGAAGAGGAGCATACACGAGGTTTCTCGCGGCGCGGTTTTGGCTGCCGCGTATTGACCACGTACACCTTTACACACGTGCGGTACATATTACTTGGTTCGATGAGAAAGCGACATTCACGCGGATTACACGCGGGGGCCTCGTGAAAACGCGTTTGTGTGAAAAGAGCGTTGGGAAATGCTTAACGTTGAATGTCCACGTGCTCCATTTATAGTGCTGAAGAAAAGAAGATTACCTCACCCTGATGCTTGGAAAAGAATCTGAAGAAGGATACACGGTCCTTTCCAGCCCTCGAGTAGCACCCAACAAACGCGTAGTTCATTGGCATTTCGTTCTTTTTGGATCGGTCGAATAAACGCCATTTGTGTATTATAGAATAAAAAGACCACGTTTTGATGATTCTCTAGTCAAAATTCATTTTCCAAGTAACATAGGAACAAGACTTCTTGGCCGAGCGATGTGGGGAATACACATTCTGTTCTGCCTCAGTGACTGGAACCCCGAAGAAACTATCACCGTCCGTGGATCATTTGCTTACAATAGACCTAAATTTCAGCTCATAAAACAACTTTTGGAACGTTAAAATTAAGTAAATATTAATAAATCACTCAATACTGTAATAAATTTGGGGTAACCAGGAAAGGTAATATAACCCAACTCTTTTCTCGTGTCCGTTCCCGATTTGTGATTGTGGTTTATACCCCAACCTCGAAACCTTGGTGACCCCGACGTGATTTGAACACGCCACTTTTTTTTTAAGACATTGGCCGCGTTGCGAAACTCCAGACTTGTTCAGCGCTTAATGAGCACTTAATATTTTTCCGTTGCAAAACTGTCAATCTGACTCAGTGCTGAATAAAGCTTGGGTTTCCTAGGAAAGCGGTGCCGTAATATTACGTTAGAAAACATCCCATTTTAAATCACGCCAGTAGTTGCCTGGGGAACGGTCAACTGGCATGATTTAAAAGGAGATGTTTTCTAACGTAATATTACGGCACCGCTTCCCTAGGAAACCCAAGCTTAAGTGCTTAAGGTCCGTTCACAAGCTCTATGTTTGTGTTGTGTGGTGTCTGTGCAATCTATCAAAATGCTTCGTTTTACGAGGGAATACATTTGTTTGGTTGCATAGACTCCACACAACGCAAACATAGAGCTTGTGAACGGGCCTTTAAACACGTCCCATCGCGATAGAAATCACCGTTGCAAAACTCCAGTATATATACTCCAGTATATAAGCGCTTAATTCTACACTTCAGTGCTTGAACACGAGCCCCGAGTTTTGCAACGCAACCAATGTTTATCAAGCTTCTACGCTCCAACGTTCTGCCAATTCTCGCATCAAGTAATTGTGATGATTATATCCTCATTAATTATTGTTACCCACATGTCAATTTGTTGAGAATCATTCGATGTCCGAACTTTGTTTAATAAAGCCTTTACGAAAGGTCTTAATTTACTACAATTTATTAAACATAGTTGTTTTTTCTCTCGTGCAATGGAAAGTAGTCATAATGAATCAGTCGCTTACGATCGCTTCTTGCAAATCCTGAAACCTGACAAGTTCTGTTCTTTATCAGAGTCACCGCATGCATCAAAAGAATGGAGACACTGGAGAAGAACGTTTACTACGTTTGTAGAGAAGAACGTCTCTGAAGAACACAAACTGGATGCGCTGATGAATCTCGTGTCGCACAATGTTTTCGAATTTATAAGCTACTGCGAGACGTACGCAGCTGCAATGGACATATTGAATGCTATTTTCACTCCGAAGAAAAACGTGCTCTTCGCCAGACACGTTATTTCTAATCGGAAACAACAGCCCGGAGAATCAATCGACCTTTATTTACAAGTCTTGCGCGCCTCAAGTAAGGACTGCGAATTTTCAGCTGTTGACGCTAGAACTTACTGCGATGAATCGGTCCGCGATGCCTTTATAAACGGAATTTCATCATCGCAAATTCGACAAAGAATTTTAGAAAAGAATTCTTCAACTTTGAAAGAAGTCGAAGACATCGCTCGCTCTTTAGAATCAGCTCAAAAGAACTCCGATGCATTCAACCTGTCTGAATCTTCTACACTTCATTGCAGTGGAATTGAAAGTCTGCTAGGAAGTTCAACGGAAAAAGTAATTTCGTCTACGATTGCAGCGACTGAGCGACGCTCTCAAATTAAATGTTAGTTTTGTGGGAACGCCCGACACCGTTCTCCCCACCACTCCCCAACGGCATCACCATTGCTCTATTCCCAACATTCGTTTTTCGGTACATTTCTAATATGTGATTATACTGTTCACAAACTCTGTTGGAATCAACCTGCAAATTAACATTATTCCTCATCAATTTAATATGGACAGACTCAAGCCATTGAAGCCTCCTTTCATTACTGTCCCTTGCAACAATTTTAACATTACTCACATCCACAACATGACCCGTTTCAATCACATGTTGTGAGAGCCCAGTGCACCCTTGATTATTTCTAATATTATTAGCATGCTGTGCCATTCTACTTTTTACGAGCTGTATTGTCTTGCCAACATATACCCTATGACAAGAACAATCAATCGCATACACAACATGTGAACTCAACATTTTGTCCGTCTTATCTTTAAGCTGTCGTTTTTCGTTTATGCTCTTGGCTTATTTTTTACGTGTGAATTTGAGATTTTGAGTAATTTATTGTTTGTGTTGTTCTTGAATATAGTGTCAGTTGCTGATGAGGGGTCACAGTTGTGCCCGAAATGCATTCGACAATTAAAAGAGACTGCAAAAGTAATTGGTTGTAATTAGTTCCAAAAGTTTGAAGAGGAGCATACACGAGGTTTCTCGCGGCGCGGTTTTGGCTGCCGCGTATTGACCACGTACACCTTTACACACGTGCGGTACATATTACTTGGTTCGATGAGAAAGCGACATTCACGCGGATTACACGCGGGGGCCTCGTGAAAACGCGTTTGTGTGAAAAGAGCGTTGGGAAATGCTTAACGTTGAATGTCCACGTGCTCCATTTATAGTGCTGAAGAAAAGAAGATTACCTCACCCTGATGCTTGGAAAAGAATCTGAAGAAGGATACACGGTCCTTTCCAGCCCTCGAGTAGCACCCAACAAACGCGTAGTTCATTGGCATTTCGTTCTTTTTGGATCGGTCGAATAAACGCCATTTGTGTATTATAGAATAAAAAGACCACGTTTTGATGATTCTCTAGTCAAAATTCATTTTCCAAGTAACATAGGAACAAGACTTCTTGGCCGAGCGATGTGGGGAATACACATTCTGTTCTGCCTCAGTGACTGGAACCCCGAAGAAACTATCACCGTCCGTGGATCATTTGCTTACAATAGACCTAAATTTCAGCTCATAAAACAACTTTTGGAACGTTAAAATTAAGTAAATATTAATAAATCACTCAATACTGTAATAAATTTGGGGTAACCAGGAAAGGTAATATAACCCAACTCTTTTCTCGTGTCCGTTCCCGATTTGTGATTGTGGTTTATACCCCAACCTCGAAACCTTGGTGACCCCGACGTGATTTGAACACGCCACTTTTTTTTTAAGACATTGGCCGCGTTGCGAAACTCCAGACTTGTTCAGCGCTTAATGAGCACTTAATATTTTTCCGTTGCAAAACTGTCAATCTGACTCAGTGCTGAATAAAGCTTGGGTTTCCTAGGAAAGCGGTGCCGTAATATTACGTTAGAAAACATCCCATTTTAAATCACGCCAGTAGTTGCCTGGGGAACGGTCAACTGGCATGATTTAAAAGGAGATGTTTTCTAACGTAATATTACGGCACCGCTTCCCTAGGAAACCCAAGCTTAAGTGCTTAAGGTCCGTTCACAAGCTCTATGTTTGTGTTGTGTGGTGTCTGTGCAATCTATCAAAATGCTTCGTTTTACGAGGGAATACATTTGTTTGGTTGCATAGACTCCACACAACGCAAACATAGAGCTTGTGAACGGGCCTTTAAACACGTCCCATCGCGATAGAAATCACCGTTGCAAAACTCCAGTATATATACTCCAGTATATAAGCGCTTAATTCTACACTTCAGTGCTTGAACACGAGCCCCGAGTTTTGCAACGCAACCAATGTTTATCAAGCTTCTACGCTCCAACGTTCTGCCAATTCTCGCATCAAGTAATTGTGATGATTATATCCTCATTAATTATTGTTACCCACATGTCAATTTGTTGAGAATCATTCGATGTCCGAACTTTGTTTAATAAAGCCTTTACGAAAGGTCTTAATTTACTACAATTTATTAAACATAGTTGTTTTTTCTCTCGTGCAATGGAAAGTAGTCATAATGAATCAGTCGCTTACGATCGCTTCTTGCAAATCCTGAAACCTGACAAGTTCTGTTCTTTATCAGAGTCACCGCATGCATCAAAAGAATGGAGACACTGGAGAAGAACGTTTACTACGTTTGTAGAGAAGAACGTCTCTGAAGAACACAAACTGGATGCGCTGATGAATCTCGTGTCGCACAATGTTTTCGAATTTATAAGCTACTGCGAGACGTACGCAGCTGCAATGGACATATTGAATGCTATTTTCACTCCGAAGAAAAACGTGCTCTTCGCCAGACACGTTATTTCTAATCGGAAACAACAGCCCGGAGAATCAATCGACCTTTATTTACAAGTCTTGCGCGCCTCAAGTAAGGACTGCGAATTTTCAGCTGTTGACGCTAGAACTTACTGCGATGAATCGGTCCGCGATGCCTTTATAAACGGAATTTCATCATCGCAAATTCGACAAAGAATTTTAGAAAAGAATTCTTCAACTTTGAAAGAAGTCGAAGACATCGCTCGCTCTTTAGAATCAGCTCAAAAGAACTCCGATGCATTCAACCTGTCTGAATCTTCTACACTTCATTGCAGTGGAATTGAAAGTCTGCTAGGAAGTTCAACGGAAAAAGTAATTTCGTCTACGATTGCAGCGACTGAGCGACGCTCTCAAATTAAATGTTAGTTTTGTGGGAACGCCCGACACCGTTCTCGCCAAGACTTCCCCGCATTAGACGCCATTTGCAGAGCCTGTTCTAACAAAGGGTATTTTCAAAGAGTTTGTCGTTTGGTTAAATCTGTCGCAAAGACTGCTTCGGCATCCATCACTCTCGCAGCAACAAACTCACCCGGCGTTCTTTCTAAAGCCATTGTCGGTGGCAAAATTAATGGCTCTCCAGTCAACATTTTAGTCGACACTGGGAGTTATGACAGTTTCATCAGCAGTAACTTTGCGGCAAAAATTAATTTAACATTACACCCGGAAAAAAGAACTGTGAGCATGGCTTCATCATCGCTTCTCTCGTCAATCTCCAAATATGCGTTGGTCACTCGACCACACATACTCGAACGTGAAACTCATGGTTCTCGAAAATCTTTGTTCTGACGTTCTGATCGGACACGATATTTTGAAACAATACTCCAAAATGCGCATGGAATTCGGCGGCTCGATAGAACCTTTTTCGGTTTGTAAGGTGGCTTGTCCGAACGTCCAACCAGCCGAGCTATTCAAACATTTGAGTCTAGACTGTAAACCTATAGTCACTAAGTCGCGTCGGTACTTAGAAGAAGATGACAACTTCATTCGTTCTGAAATTCAGAAGCTTGCCCATGACGGTGGCATTCAAAAAATGACTTTTCCGTGGAGAGCCCAGGTGCTCATTACCAAAAATGAGAATCATAGAAGACGACTGGTAATTGATTATTCCCAAACCATAAATAAATTTACATTTCTTGACGCCTATCCTCTTTCGAACATTGAAAATTTAGTATCAAAAGTAGCAAAATTTAATATATTTAGCACGATCAACCTTAAAAGCGCCTATCATCAGATCCCAATACGATCAAATGATAAAAAATACACCGCCTTCGAAGCATGCGGCCAACTCTGGGTGTTTTGTCGTATTCCAATCGGGGTGACAAACGGTGTGGCTTGCTTTCAAAGAACGTTGAATGAAATCGTATCAAAGGAGGGACTTGATGGAGTTTTCGTCTACTTGGATGACATCACAATAGCCGGTAAAGACCAAGAAGATCAAGATGAAAACTTGAACAGATTCCTCAAAACACTGAATAAATACGGCTTGACTTTGAATTTGGATAAGTGTAAATTTTCAAAAACTTCGATTTCGTTGCTTGGTTACCAAACATGTAACAAAACTATTCGTCCCGATCCCGATAGACCAAGTGCCAGCGACGTAAAAAGTGCAACCATTTGCATACTTTTCTTACCCAGCGCATAAAATCGAGAATAATTCCCCAATAGTGGGAAAAATTGTCTGCCTCCATTTGGACGTGACGAAACCGGTGGCAGACGGCATCAAAGATTCACTTGTGGGGAGAAGTAACAAAAATTCCGGCCAGACGGCAAAGACGTTTTATTCTCGTGATAACGCATTGGAAAATATTGGGAAATGAATATTACGTTTCATGCTCACGGGTCCTGCGGCTGCGTGGCAAAGGAAAAGTCGGAAAAGTCGAAAACCCCTTTGATTTGAAGTACTGCTTGTCGGTATCAGGGTATACGGGGCCTATTTGAAGAAGAGGGACGAACAATTCTAGTATCGAATCCTTTTTTTTTTATTCGATACATTTTGAAAGATCCCATCGGCTGTACTCTGATTTACGGCGCATGGAAAATGCGTATTATGAATTTTCATATTTCGTGGTGAAAGTAACCATAATTTTACACACACTGCAGCCTAAAACATTTTTTGGGGTGTGTTCTTACCTAAAGTGACACTGCTTTTCTACGATAGCATAAAAACTGTTCTTCATAGATTTTTTAAAATATTTTTTTCAGATTTCTCATCCTATTTTCCCCCAGAAAACAGTACCCTGGCACCGAAAACCGATACTTCAAATTAGAGGGTTTTAAGCTTTCACGACTTTGCCATTGGCTCGACTCCATAGAACGTGATAGCATTAAATGTAATATGCATTTCCCCGTATTTTTCAATGCGTGATCACGTGAATAGAACGTCTTTGCCGTATGATCGGAATTTGTGTTACTTCTCCCCAGAAGTGAATCTTTGATGCCGTCTGCCACCGGTTTCGTCACGTCCAAATGGAGGCAGACAATTTTTCCCACTATTGGGGAATTATTCTCGATTTTATGCGCTGGGTAAGAAAAGTATGCAAATGGTTGCACTTTTTACGTCGCTGGCTCTTGGTCTAAAACCACTAAACGACAAGCCTCTACCTGCCAACGCTGCAGCTATTAATCTCACTACTCAAAATGGTTTCCAAAATTCTCTGATCGAATCAGACGTTTGGTTGACTGTAAAACTTTTCCGATTCAAGAAAGCTCCGTTGAAGCAGAGGATTTTATGCAATTAAAGAAACTCATTTCTCAGGCTTTTTTGACGACAATACGATGGGGAAGCGAGGTTCGATTTTTCAAAGGTAATTCGACTCATAACAAATAAGAAGGTTAGAACCCACCTCACCCCCTTTCATTGTTTAGAAGAAGTAAGGAGGAGTCTAGTCTCCAACTTCTGCCGTTTCGTTTAGATATTTTTTGTGTTGGTTAAAGTGAATAGTCCTTCGCCTTTTTATTTATTTATTTTTTCGGAGATTAGAAAAATGGCTCGTGAACTTGGTGCCCGGCGAAGTAAAGGCTCACAAAGAAGGAGAAGCCAGCTTTACAAAAAACCATGTTGATATTGTTCTACGATGATCGTTGTAGATTGCAGTCATCGCAGAAAAACTGTAGCGGCTTAATTGAATACGAATATGTCAAAGAAGAAAGGGCAGTCGTTTCTGGTACACCGAACACTAAATCCCACCAAAAAATTTAAAAAAACACGCACAGTGTAGTGAGCTCAACGGCCAGAAAATAAGTTTTCATGGGTGATGGTGATACTCACAGTTTCACAAGTGCTGTACACCGTACCCTGTGTCTCGAGTTTGCTTGTCACCCGAAAGTCATCAATTTCGACTAATCCCGGAAGACACCAAACCCGACATTCGTGTGCTTTTGACGGTGGTCTCTGGAGGGTGTAAATGTGTCGAACACGTCTTTTATGACTTCAAAAGCATAATTTATTATAATCAACTCATAAATAAACGATTCAATTTGACTACACGAAGTGTTTTTACCGTGAGCGCCGGAGTGAAAAGACATTTCGGTTATCTAGAATTCTAGAGAGAGGTGAAGAAAATAATGTTCATCTGAAGTCGGACGGATTCAAAAAATCAAGTAGCCCCTGTCGATTGCGAATCAGGTCTTCCCGACACTAATTATTACGTAGAGAAACTTAAAAAATATGTGAAAAACACTGAACTGCCTTAAAACGAGGGATTTGTATCAATAATGTCAAACTGTCCTAGGGGTTGATGATAAGGTGATAAGGTTTATTATGAGTCGAAACTTCCCCGACGTATAGATCCGAACGAGGTATTAGTAGTGGAAACAGATGCTTCAGGCGTCGCGATTGCTGCAACTCTAAAAATGGACGACCTGTGGCGTTTTTCTCAAAAACTGCCGAACGGCGACAATCGGCTATCGAACGAGAAGCGTTAGCTATAGTTGAATCGTTGAAAAAATGGAGACATCTTCTACTAGGCCGTCATTTTGAAGTCATCACAGATCAAGAAGCTCTATCGTATGCATTTAATGGACGTGGGGCAAACAAAATTAAAAACGATAAAATAATGCGTTGGCGCCTGGAGTTATCCCCTTATTCATTTGACATTTTGTTTCGCCCAGGAAAAGAAAATATCAAAGCTGATACACTGTCAAGAGTTTGCGGCTCAATCAATTCGTTCAACCACCTAAATGAATTACACGAATCATTATGTCATACGGGAGTGACACGGATGCATCACTGGGTGCGGAGCAAGAATCTGCCTTTCTCACTAGAGGAAGTCAAAAGAGTAGCCCTGCATGCGCTGAGGTAAAACCCCAATTTTACAAGGGGAATGAAAATCATTTAATTAAAGCTACTTCTCCATTCGAACGATTGAATATCGGCTTTAAGGGCCTTTACCGTCGAACAGTAAGAATCGCTATCTCTTGAATATTATTGACGTTTTCCGTTTTCCTACCCTTGCAAAGACCTCACCTCTCAAACCGTCATTCGATGCCTTAATAATTTGTTTTCTCTGTTTGGTACACCCAGTTACACACACTCTGACAGAGAAAAATCCTTTCTATGAAAAGAAATCACCTCATTCTTGCACGAAAACGGAATTGCAACGAGTTTAACTACCCCCTACAATCCAGGTGGAAATGGACAAATCGAACGGTACGATGGTGTTATTTGGAAAGCCATTACTCTCGCTCTGAAATCGAAAGGTCTTCCTATATCACACTGGGAACAGGTACTTCCTGAAGCGCTGCACTCTATTCGTTCTCTACTGTGCACCGCCACCAACTCTACTCCACACGAACGGTTTTTCGTTCATTTGCGGCGGTCATTCAGTGGGACTTCACTTCCATCTTGGCTTCGGCAACCTGGACCGGATTTGGTTCGAAGAAATGCCCGGAACAGCAAATACGAGCCTCTCGTTGATCAAGCAGTGCTCATCGATGCTAATCCCTCAACGCGTTTGTGCGACATACTGACGGACGGGAATCGACTGTTTCATTGAAACACTTGGCCCCGAGTGGAAGGTTTCATGAAAACCATGAAAATAATAGCACTGACCACTTTGAAACACTTGTGGAAACGGATCCAGGTTATTCTCAGTCGAATTCAGAATTCCTCCTGAGCCACTATGTCCTTCTCAAACAGATTTCGAAAACCGTTTAAGAAGATCCACTAGGATAAGAAGACTTCCGGTATACCTTAATGACTGTAGTATTCTAGTCACTCAAAAGATTAACCATAAACGCGGTAACTTTCAAAAATGTATTGGGAAAGGACACGGCAGGTTACGATCGAGTTGGCATTGCATTTTTATCTATTCCTGGTTGCCCTGTTCATGTAAGTTTTACATTGGAAGCTTGCTGCAAATCGGTTTTTTCTTTCAATAACTCAGTCTTGATGGCTTTGTAGGCATCAAAATTACGTAAAATGGAACTTAAGTGACTACGCTGGGGGATTATCGAAGGAAGGATCGCCGCTATCTAAAAAAAAAAAATGAAAATAAATCGGTGCCGGTCCTTGCTCGTGAGTATCCAATCACTCAACTTTTGACATCTTGTCATCAATACAAATCGGGCAACTTATTTCAATCGTAGTGTCCTTTCTAGTTCACTACATTCATTAGTGGAAATTCTACAGACGCCCGTCATTTCCCGGCGATGTCGAGCTTGGGTAATGTAAATTACCTCGTTGACGTGGTGAGTGCATTCACACAAGAGCAATTTCGCGATTTTGAAATCACTTGAACCGGTATATATTATTTGGTTCGATGAGAAAGCCGGCATTCACGCGGGTTACACGCGGGGGCCTCGTGAAACCGCGTATGTGTGAAACGACCGTTGGGAAATGCTTAACGTAGAATGTCACGTGCTCCTTTTATAGCGCTGAAGAAGATTACCTCCCCCTGATGCTTGGAAAAGAATCTGAAGAAGGATACACGGTCCTTTCCAGCCCTCGAGTAGCACCCAACAAACGCGTCGTTCACCGGCATTTGGTTCTTTTTGGATCGGTCGAATAAACGCCATTTGTGTATAATACAATAAAAAGAACACGTTTTGATGATTCTCTAGTCAAAATTCATTTTCCAAGTGACATAGGAACAAGACTTCTTGGCCGAGCGATGTGGGGAATACACATTCTGTTCTGCCTCAGTGACTGAAAACCGGAAGAAACTATTACCGTCTGTGGATCAATTGCTTAGAATAGACCTAAATTTCAGCTCATAAAACCTAAAACAACTTTTGGAACGTTAAAATTAAGTAAATATAAATAAATCACTCAGTACTGTAATATAAGTAATATAACCCAACTCTTACTTCGTGTCCGTTCCCGTATCCGTTCACAAGCTCTATGTTTACGTTCTGTGGAGTCTATGCAACCAAACAAATTTATTCCCTCGAAAAATGAAGCATTTTGATAGGTTACACGGACTCCACAGACGCATTGCACAGAGCTTGTGAACGGGCCATTAAGGCTCGTTCACAAGCTCTATGTTTGTGTTGTGTGGTGTCTATGCAACCTATCAAATTGCTTCATTTTTCGAGGGAATAAATTTGTTTGGTTACATAGACTCCACAGAACGTAAACATAGAGCTTGTGAACGGGCCTTTAAAAATCGTATGTTATTTTATAATTATTGTTTAAACTGTAGTCGATCTACATCATTTTCTTTCCCTTGAAGACCGTTTGTACCACTCTGATTCGCTTTTAAAATTTGCTCGGCGTGTCGCTTCCATATCAATCCAGAGTCCGCACAGACGACAATGTACGTTCGATCTCCTAAGACTTGTTTTATTTGAGCTTTTATCCACTTCTTTCCTATGGAATTCGCTCTGTAGTCCCGAACATATACACTCTCTCCCTCTTGAAATTCAACCCATTTTGTTTTCCTCTTGAATTCCTGTGACCTCCTTTTTGAAACTTCATGCATCGAATCCAACCTGGACCTAAGTTCTCTCCCGAATATCATCGATGCTGGTGTTTTTCCAGTTACACTATGTTCAGATATTCTGTAGTGAAAAAGGTAGCGTGACAGGACCGTATTCCAACTAATATTTTGTTTTTCACTCTCGTTCAAAAATTTGTAGAGCGCTGTCTTGGCCGATCTTACGCTGTTTTCAGCTGCTCCATTGCTCGCCGGGGGGAATTTCTCTTACAAAATTCTTCAAACTCCCCTGAAGTGAATTGAGGCCCATTGTTACTTACCAAAACCTTTGGTAAACCAAATCTTGCGAAAACGTCCCTCAATTTTTCTATCGTTGCCCTTGAATCACATTTATTCATCACGAAAATTTCTGGTCATTTACTGTAAGCGTCGGTAATTAAAAGGAACATTTTAGACCTGAGCGGCCCGAAAAAATCAACATGAACTCTTTCGAAAGGCCCACTTGTATCGCTCCATGGCTTCACCGGCATTTTGCTGTTTTCATTTCTTACTGCCATACACGGCGCACAGTTTCTTACGATCTCTTCAATGTCGCTATCGAGAGAAGGCCTCCAAAAATATGAGCGCGCACGAGACTTCATTTTACTCATGCCCAAATGAGAAGAATGTAATTCCTTTAACAAAAAAAAAAACTGAATTTTTTTTTGGAATAACAGCGCGATATCTCCACATGACAACTCCATTTTCCACAAAGTTTTCTCCGAAAAACGGCTTTAAAGAATCATCCACTTGATTTGGCCAACCATCTCGAACGTAACAAAATAATTTACTCAGAATGGGATCTCTTCTAGTTTCAATTTTTAAATGAGAACTGCTTAAAGGCAGATCGTTTTCAACAAGGTCAACGTATTCGGTTATATCCTTTTCTGTACTTGAGATACACAGAGGCAGCCGCGAGAACCCGTCCGCTAGATTGTCCTCACTCCTAACGTACTTAATGGAGTAATCGAACCCTGACATAAAAAGTGCCCAACGTTGAAGTCGACCAGCAGCCATTTCCGGTATGCCCTTGTTTTCACCGAATAACGCCAATAACGGTTTGTGATCCGTCACCAAAAGAAAATGTCTCCACATTAAGTACTGGTAGAACTTTTGAAGACCCCAGTAAATAGCTAGCGCTTCCTTATGAATCATTGAATAATTTGATTCAGCGGTATTCAACACCCGCGGAGCAAATGCTATAGGTCTTTCACTCCCATCTGGAAACTTATGGAGTAAAACAGCTCCTATTCCGACTTTTGAGGCATCACAGTACAGTGACACAGGTAAAGCAGGATTGAATTGAACTAGAAGTTCCTCGCAAAGCATCGCTCGTTTCACTTCGGAAAACTGTAGCGTGTATAGTTCCCACCGGTTTTATAATTTCACCACCAAAAGCTTTAAGCTGCATTGCCGTAGGGGTGAGTTCTAGAAACGAAAACAGCTTATTATAAACAGAAAAAGGCATGACTGTAACCCCCGCTCCGGTGTTGATTTCCGTATCCAACTTCTTATTTGCGTAGGAAACTTGGACTTTAAACGGCTTAAAGACGCGTGACCCCAACGAAAACATGTCCACAACATACTTTTCATTTTATTCTTTTCCGCTATCCTTGTCGTCCAATTCATTTGTTTCGACGTTGGCTTTACATACGATAGCTAGGTGTCCCACTTTTGAACATTTCCGACACTTGTACAACTTGTATCTACATTTTTTTGTGGTATGATTTCTCCTTCCGCAGTGAGAGCACGCATTTTTTTGGTCGAATCGCGGCCGGGTAGTTAGATCAAAGATGTCACTAGGAGGCAGGAGGTATTGGTTTCTTCAAACTAGTTTCTTGTCGCAACGCTATTTCGTACAAGTCGATCAAATTTTTATCCTTCGGATGCCTCCTTCGAAGCTTGAACGAAAAATGTCCTTCGAAACGTACTTTTTTCGCGGCAAATG
The DNA here is from genome assembly GCA_038030265.1 of Corythucha ciliata. Taxonomy (NCBI): domain Eukaryota; kingdom Metazoa; phylum Arthropoda; class Insecta; order Hemiptera; family Tingidae; genus Corythucha; species Corythucha ciliata. The sequence goes on from CM075943.1 coordinate 28,525,869, forward strand.
GATCGGTCATTCCAACATTCGGTGAACGGCTCGTTAACGTCATCCTCGCGGAAAATTTCGTTTGCCTTTCGTTCTCGCTTATGTTCAAGACCCAATCATCGGAGCCAATTTTCTCAATCAATTCGGTGTTCTCGTTGACATAAACAATCGGCACCTACTAGACAGCGTCTCACACGTTGTTTTCTTGTGGTTCGAAATCAACATTCCGACAGGCGAAACTGGAGTTTGAACAAATGGTTGAAGCGGCATTTGTCGTCCATCGAGAAGTCCGTGGGCCAGTCCACTTCACATGTTCCCTAAAAAAGATGGATCGTGGAGACCCTGCGGCGACTATTGATCCCTCAACAATCAAGTGGCTCTCGATAAATACCCCAATCCGCATCTTCACGACTTTAATTCTCAACTGGAAGATAATAGTATATTATGCACCTAGCCGCGAAAATGTGTCTTTGCCGGGCCGAGAGGAGTTGTACGGCCGAGGCGAAGGCGAGGCCGGACGCCTCGAGGACTGGCAAAGCACTTTCGCGGCGAGGTCAATATACTATTTTTTTTTTTTTGAATGAAGTGAAAACTAAGGTGTAGAAAAAACCAAATCATTTTATTATCAAAATTAGAGACTAATTAATGGTCTTTTGGGGTCTGAATGTAGAAGGTTGGGTTATGACGTAGCTCAGGACCCTCTCGGCAGTTGTCTCCCGATTTTCACAGATGTTTAAAAACTCATTTGGATGATTTTGTTTTTTACCTTTTTGTCAGTATGAAAGTGCAGTTCGGAGAATCACTGCTCGGAACGCTCCTGACGGACTCTTTCCAAAACTACTTTCTCGGGCTAGCCGTAGAAACGACCGTTTTATCGCTCGTTTTCGAGCGATAAATACATGTTTTCGCTTCATGAAGAAAAAAAAAATATTTTTTCCGAAATTGATCTTGTTAAAGCCTTTCATCACATACCTGTCGCCCCATGTGATGTTCCAAAAACTGCTGATGTAATAATTCCTTTCGGCTTATTTGAAGTTTTGAAATTTCATTTTGGCTTGAAACATGTATCATAATCATTTCAAAGGTGCATGCACCATGTCCTTCACGGTCTTCCTTTCGTTTATGTTTCCTTTCGTTTATGTTTACGTTGATGAACTTTTGGTTGCTTCGACGTCTGACGAAGAACATGAGATGCATCTCAGGCAGTGGTTCGAACGCCTTAATTTCCACGGAATTTGTATTAATCTGTCGAAACGTACATTCGGTGTCAAGGAAGTGCCTTTCCAAGGTTATCTCTTAACCTAATCAGGCCGTGAACCCTATTCCTCGGATTTCACCCTCTAAAAACCCCAATAGGTTTGACTCACTAAAAAAATAATTTCTAGGATTATTCACTCGCTAAAAAAACAATTTTCGCCGGTCTCACTCACAAATGAATCAATTCCCGGATTTTGCTCACTAAAAAATTTACTTGGCAAATTTATTTTGGAAAAAACCAGTTTCGCTGAATTTGCACACTAAATAACCATTTTCGCGGGTATGGTTCACTAAAGAACCACTTTTACGGGTTTTACTTGCTGAAGAACCATTTTGGCGGGTCTATAGCTCACACACAAAATCACAAGATCACAATGCAATGTTTGAAGCTATATTGCTTGCTGGTTTGTTAAAAACATAAAATATTATGTTCCTTGGCAGAGGTATGATGTTTTTAATAAACCAGCATGCAATATTGCTTCAAACATTACATCGTGTGAACGGGGCTTTATAAACATTTTTCCGCGATTCTGGCTCACTAACACGCCAACTTATAGGGTTTTACTAGCTATAGAGATCCATTTTTGCGTGCATTTGTTCGCTAAAATCGCAAATTTCGTATATTACGGTTTGCTCACAAATTAACCCAAATTTTGTAGGATAGCCTCATCAAAATGGAATGTTTCATAAATCTGGCGCACTAAAGAACTATCTAGTTTTTCATCACCTTCTCCTTCACCTACTTACTCAATTTTTCGTCAATTTTTGGCTTCGTAAATACCCCATGTTTTGTTTTTTCAAAAAGATAATTTCACAGGTCTTGCTCGCTAGAAATTGAACTTTGCAGTACTAAGGGGTGATGCGGAGGGGGATGAATTTTAAACGTATTCAACCCCCATGCGACTGGCAGACTTATGGTGGAATGGGAGATGCCAGCTCCTTCAGTCCCTGCCCTTAGCTTGCTGCACGATTGTCGCATACATAGCAGTTTACAGACCCGTGTGAGTTCCCGACGATTAACAATTCAACTCGACGATGGAATGGTCCCAATAAACCAGACGTTGAAAAGGATCCAAAAGCCTTAGATGCCTCCCGGAGCTTGCCCGCAAGGGCCATATGTGTTAAACGGAAACGCTAATTTTCGGGATACAAATACAAAAACCTCAAGCATCCAACTCTTTTCTCCGGTTGCACAAAACGCACCAACTTTCTCCTTGCAGTACACTATTTCTTTTTGGCGTTCTGCTTGTCTATGAGTAAACATTTTTTTTTTTTTTTTTTTTTTTTTTTTTTTTTTTTTTTTTTTACTATTTTCGAGGAACATTTCTAAAGAGATCATTAAATAATAATAAAAGAAAGCATACATTTGAGGTTAGAGAAAATCTATTGAAGACCGTTTTATGTTGAGGTGGTGACATAAAAGAAAAAAACTCACATTTTTTTTTTTCTGAAAATAATGCCGTTCGACACAGATAAAAAAAATACCCCTCGAGGGCTCCAATAAATGAACTTAAAAAAAAAAGCCCCGTCCGTAGATTAACGTCTGAAGATGAAAGAGGCAAAAGGCGTCCAGCAAGAAGGGAAGCACGTCTTAACAACGTGAGCCTTCGTGTTTCTCTTCCACCTTTTCTGCCTCGGAAGAAGGTTATGAATAGCTTTGAGGACCGCCTTCATCAGCACTCCTCTGAATATAGTTTGAATAAGGCCAAAGACCTTCCGTAAAAACTGTGCGCTTTCAGAATAAAATAATTATAGATGGTGTGCAAAATGCGGCGTATTTCCAATTTTAATGGCATTCGGGGCGGGAAAGCGATGACGTGACTCATAGCCACGCGTCAGCCATAAGTTTAGAAGAGCAAACGTACTCTGGCCGTCCATACCATGTAATGAACGCATATTTGCGTTTAAGCAGTATGATGGTGAAATTTGTATTAAAATAACATCAAAAGTTGATATTCTACCTGGCTATATAGCAATCCAGCACTATACAACACACTTGAATCGCAAAGGCAATTAAACAAATAATTTTAGCCCCCTGTAAAATGCCAGTGACTCCTTCCTTAGCTTTTTGAACGCAGCCAGTCTGAAACGCTATCTTCGTGTCGCATTTCCCGGACCCCTTACAGCAAGAGTCCGGCACTTTGTTGTCCTCGTAGAACTGTGGACCGTTCACACCGCAGCACTCGAACTTGTTCTGTATCTTATCGATGACATCGCGCGTCGAATTATCCTCTTTATACTCGTCGAATTTTTTCTCAATGAGACTTTCAATTTTATCGTCGGGGAAATTGATGTACAGAATGACTACAATGGTGACTTGAATGAGGCAGATAACGATTAAAACGGCGGCGTACGCTTTGAGAAGGGAACCGATTGAGAAGCGAGCGGCCACACAGCCCACAAAGGGTAGAACGACAAGGACACTACCGATGACTATCATAAAAGTGACGTACACTTTGCTGTCGAATTCAATAAACGTGGTGAGCGGAGCGTACACGATTGAAGTCAATATTATAATGGCGATGCCGGCGAGGGCTATTATGACATTGAGTATAACTAGGACGCATTTGAGCGGAGAGCCCAATTGACAACGACCCAGGCACATTCCCCTTCACTCCGGATCCCGACGCTTCAAGTACAAAACAAATGCGTTTAATTGCATTGTAAAATCTACTGTAGGAGAAATTTTTTAAATTTAAAAACTTGACGAAAGGAGAGGAATTATTTGAATTTGCTGTGCCCTGCAAAGCCCTTTTTCCTTTCCTAATGACCTGAAAGCCTACCATCTTCCCACGGAGGCCGACGCCAAAAGTTATTAATCTTTATTTTTTTTCTTCAAAACAATTAATATCCTTAATTAATCGTTTTCGACTCTATTGTCTTTTCGCGCTATGGTGCCTACAATCTCCTCCGTTTTAACACTCGTTAATTTTCACCCTTCTTCAATCTCGAGAGGTTGTTATTTGCATAAACGAAAAAAAAAATTTTAAGGAGGTACAACACCTCTACTCATAACTGGTCAAATATTAAAATTGGACATAACTGCGAATCTGGATAATAGGGGAAATATCCCGCTTGAGTTATTTTTCAACGCTAGCTCATGGTTTAGCCCTTGGCCCTATATTGAAAAAAAAATCCCAAAATTCAAAACTGAAAAAAACTGCGCCCCTTGGGGATTGTCATTTTGGGTGACCGATTTTATACCGGATGAGCAATTTTGAAGAGGCTCGCCTTATTCCAGCATTTTTGGTCGCTGCAAGGCAGGGGCGGATCCAGGTCTGAATCCTAGGGGAGGAGGGTAATGCCGATGATCCCCCCCCCCCTTTATCATTACGCCAACATCCTCGAGTTCGATCATTCCAACGATTCCAAAATTAATAACATTCTGGGTAAGACGTATAGTTTTTTTGTTTTTTTCCTTTCATAACTTTATTTACACCAAGTTTACACTTATAAGTAAAGTTTTTCTAATACTCTGTTTTAATATTTACGTCCACAAGTTTTAGTACAGAACTAAACTTGATTCGGATATCTCATTAAATTGAAGCTATGAACACAGTAAGCTATGTACACAGTGAAGGAATTAAATCATGCGGCTTTACGCATTTAAATCTTTGGTACATGCCACTGGTATCAACAAGTTGGGCAGCTTCCTCGTTAATGTGGCATAAAAGACGGTCCTGATGATTTTTCGCCAATCCTTGAATGACTTCATCGACTGTCATCGCTCCCAAGTCATGATGAAGTCTATCGTTCCGAACGTACCAAGGAGCATTAACTATGGATCTTAGTACGTTGTTTTGAAAGCCTTGTATAATTTTACGATTTGATTGGGCGGTGCATCCCCACAGTTGGGCACCATAAGTCCATACTGGTCGCAGGACCTGTTTGTACAATGTTGTTTTGTTTTGGATAGACAGTTTTGAGTGCCTACCCATGATCCAGTGCTCTCTTCTTCTTCACATGCTGTTTCCAACAGGTGGAGCTTTGCATCCAGGGTCATCCCTAAGTACTTGGCTTGGTTGGAATACGGAAGCTCTTTGTTATTGACCGATGATCACGGTTATTGAGATACGCCGGTATGTAGTTTATCGAACTATTGGTGAAATCCACGTGTACCGATTTCGTCTCATTCATTTTGATTCTCCACCTCACTGCCCATCTGTGGACGCTGGAGAGTGCTTGATTCAGTTCTCGAACTGAGCTCTGGTTGTCTTCGCCGACTCCAAGCAATGCTGTATCATCCGCAAATGTTGCAGTGATAATGTTGCTATTTTCCGGGAGGTCGCCAGTACATTAGGTACAGTATTGGGCCTAGTACACTACCCTGAGGGACTCCTGCTTCAATTCGGGCTATTAGTGTGACGTCATGAAGAAGGAGGTTTATAACCAGTGACTCCAAACAAACTTTTACTCACACGCGTTTGTGAGGTGTTCATCAAATTAGAAGATTTCGAGCGATGCCTAACACACATTTTGAAATAACAAACAAGTCCAAAAAGTTTTAAAAGCCAACAAATGAGTCCAACGTTATCTTATTGAGGCATACTCGTCCATTTCCTGAACACTGCTAGGTACACCAGGCTTCGCTCGACTAACAGTTTTCTTTTTCTGCGGTGATTGGAAGGTACAACGCTTTTCTTTGTTGTGTTCAAATATAACAGGACCAAGGGATTTGTCTCCATTAGGGAAATGACAGGAGAACACATATGAAGAATTAGTTGGTTCTTCTCGTCTCCATGCAGTTATAAACATTGTTATAGACTACACTCAACTTACCTCAATAATTTAATCCAACGGCGCCTGATTACATGGTCTTTTGAAATTCTAAAAAAATTGCACGTATCTCTGGTGCTGTAATGCTTGCAGTCTGGAGCCCAGCACATACCCATTGCTAATTAACCACTACAACTTTCAGTTTGAAATTATCGCTGCTTCTTAGTACCTCCTTACCCTCTCGATCAGAAATAATGAAAAAAAAAGCTTACAAAATGACCACTACCTACTAAAAATATATAAGTACTAAAAAGTAAATAATTGTGAGGGCCTGAGTAAATCCTACGTGGGTTCCTGTTTGTTTGGAGTCAGTGATAAGGAATCAGTACAATAACCCGTGAGCTGTGACGTAGCTACTAATGGACGAAGTGGTTTCAGATCTGAATATTTATCAATCTGCTTCACCCGAAAGTATCGATCTGAGAGATACGAATCCAGTAGAGCGGACGACATCAGGGCGAAAAAAGGTAATTCTCTTCGACTGTTACCTTTTCACGGGTCGTTCCATCTACACAAGTCCGAAAACAATCATCACACTCTTGTCACTAAAAACAAATTCTCCTAATAGTTGCTCTGCGAACAGCAATAGTGATGTGCTATGTTTCATGCTCGACTACATTGTGTTGTAATGTTGGAAACACAACTGACGTTTCTTTTATTAATTTCAATTTAATCACCTTTATTTTGGTAATTCAGTTGACGAATGATCCTCCGTACTAATAAAAATTCCTTTACAGAACATCGCTTTTCATACGATCACCCAATCAAACTTCATTGTGTACATAATTATAAGTTTGAACAGATTTCGTATCGTAGGTATAATTGAAATTTATGCCATGAAACTTGTTTTATTGTAAAAAAAAAACTCCTTTAAAAATTAGTCCAGTCAATGAATGATGAAAAACGAGTGTAGACGACGTGTTCGGTATAGTGATTTTTTATTTTTCAGCTTTGTTTGGGGTAGTTGGGAGGTAAACATACTAAGAGTCCTCGGACGTCCGATGTGACCACCGGGAAGGTCACTTGTTTCGGTTTTTCCTAATTATGTCGGATCCCACCAGCCCAGGACGGAAGTCGGAGCGCCAGGACTTCCTCTTGAAATATACAGCTGACAAAATTTGCAAAACCTTTTTCCCTATGAACATCTTGTTATTCATAATAGTTTCCAACTTACGTGACTCGGAAATATAGCAAAAGTTTGTTAATAAACGTAATTTTCGGCATTTTTTGTCTCTTTTGGTTGTAACGACTTCACCATCAGTTTCTCATGATAGTTCACAGAGAATATGTTGAAGATCATTACATTTCCTTCGAAATGAGCCCTTTTCGAACACTTTAAACCAACGTAGCAATAAGTTACAGACGTATGAACTGACCAAGTTTTTTCATTTTCAAAAAATCCTACTATCCAACGTCGGGCAAAATCAATTATGATCAAGCTTGAAAATATAGCTTGGGTTATTTCTACCGTTTTCTAGTTGGATTTGTTAAAAATGAATAGTTGGATTTGTTAAAAATGATGGTCTAAAATGTTTGAAAAGGGCTCATTTCCAAGGAAATGTAACGCTCTTCAACTTATTTTCTGAGAACTAATTGTGAGATACTAAAAGTAGATTCGTTACAAGTAAAAGAGTCGAAAAAAACAGACAATGGTGGTTTTTAACACAGTTTTCCAATATTTCCGAGTCACGTAAGTTGGAAACTATTAGGATATAATTATAAAAAATCGAAACAAGTGACCTTCCTGGTGGTCTCCAGCAGCCCGCTCACACCGGACATCCGGGGACTTTTAGTATGTTTACCTCCCAACAACCTCAAACACATTGGAAAATTAAAAATTCACTAAACTGACCAAGTTGTCTATATTCTCTTATTGACTGGACTATATGTATACCACAACCCCCTGAACCGTACATTATAGGCAACTCCTCAGATTCAACTGCGTGATTCATTGCTAAAGATGCAATGTCGCCGAGAAATATAAAATAGCTCGAAGAGCAATTTATACGTCAAAAGACTCAAGCATAGATACGCAGGCAAAACGGCATTTGGCTGTTGGGTTGCTATAAGTGTATCACGCACCTACTAGACCCGAATTTCAGGAAAACTTCTTCGATATACGGAGTTGTACATGTGTTTCCTCGACCCCCCTCCAATCATACCTCGCCTACTCTGCGTTACGGAAATTACCGCCGTATTTCTGCACCAATCGTGGACTTCAGGGGCTCATTTAAATCTTCAGGAAATTCCGCACAAGCGTACGATCTTGCTTTCCTAAATAAGTTCTGGAAAGAGTGTGAATTTTCAAGGTAAAAGTTTGTGTGCGTTTTACAGTTATTTTAGGGATGAAATATGAAAAAGGACAGTGGCGAATGCTGGTTCGAAAGGCAGGGCAAGCGGTAAAGGACCAAAATCGGGCATCCAAAGAAATAAAAATGACGTTTCAATTTTCAAATATGTTACCTGAACGCGTTCCCAGCGAGTTTATTAATTAGATAATAAGTATAAAGATTAGGCGTTCAACAAGATGTGTGTTGATACGAAAATCAGTGAAAACATGTCCAGAGAATTATCCAGATCAATTTTCAGACTTGAAAATTAGTCAACTGCATTGATAATAAATTTGGTAATTCGAATAATGAAATTCCAGAAAAGGCTCATCTGAAGCAGTCTGAAGAATGATTCAGACAGAGATGTTCCCAACTTTTTCTGATCGAATCTGATAATTCATGTTGGCTTTTATGGGCCATTTTCATAGTCAGTACTTGAATTGAAATTATCCTTATAGTAAAGGTTGTAGAAATATCCTTATACAGTCTCCGCTTAAATAATTTTGTTTGAAAGATACTCGTGCGTGTTACGGCCAGTCACGGTTTTATTTGAAGAGGAGTCCATGGATATGGGGCAAAATCTCCTCGAAATTCTACTTGCTCACAAGCATTACTATTATTATTATTTATTTTTTTCAAAAAACAAATAAACGGTTATAATCATGAGGGTATTCTGTAACTTTAAGGTATCGCTGTCGTAATTCTTATGATTTAATTTATTTTCTTTTAAAATGCAACTAAATCACAGGTGCCTTTTCGGTTTTCGATTGAAAATCCGACACCTTAAAGTTACAGAACAGTCCCCACGGTATAACACAAGTGGCTACCTCCACGCCACAGACCTCCTCCAACTCGTACACCGAATCAGAAGCAAACAAACAAGGAAGAGCGCTCCACGAGTAAAAATGCTGTACTACTTCTGGATACACGACTTGAGGGGTTTGTGAGAAAAGAATCTGAGATCTGAGATGAACAAAAACCAATTTTTGGCATTAAAAGAAAGGCGATTGGACTCATTTATCGCTTTAATTCAATTAATGAGCTCAATTGGATAAAAATGTTGAAGTAAAACGTCCGAAATATAGCATTTTGGACTTATACTGGCACCGCCCCTGCAAGCGGAATTCAAACCGCTTCTCCCAACTGTGCGGCCCGCCTTCGTGAATTGTCGGTTTGCCGATCGCTCTGAAGTGCCTCACATCTTTCTTGTTCATGATGAGAGGGATAATAATTGCTTCCTTCCTATTATTTTATTTGGCTTTTAAACAAATAAAATAACGGAATTTGTAAAAAAAAATCAAAAATAATAATTAACAATATTTCAAAAAGCTAAGTTCTTAGTCAACGACGAAACGTTCCAAATTCAAAAAATTACCCACGAAAAAAACTTGAAAATCGCCCCCAAAATTTAGGGCAAGCGGTGCTTGCCTTGCTTGCTCTAAGGATTCGCCACTGAAAAAGGAAGATCGTACGCTTGTGCGGAATTTCCTGAAGATTTAAATGAGCCCTTGAAGTACACGATTGGTGCAGAAATAGGGCGGTAATTTCCGTAACGCGGAGTAGGCGAGGTACGATTGGAGGGGGGTCGAGGAATCACATGTACAACTCCCCCTTAAGAAGATATATCTTCTTAATCACTTAATTGGGTTATTGCGCCAGAATTCGTTTATTCGGCAGAAATAACCACTTTTCATCAAAATCAATTGCTTGACTTCTTCAAAATCGGGCATTTTCACTTATATCAAATTAATAGGCCGTTAACCAGCAATGGGGGACTTGCACATTTTTCAAAAGTTGGTGTTTCTTAAAGAGGGCTCTTCCACAAGCCTATTGCTCACATTAAACTTTGAAATCAATAAAGGATGCTTTTTCAGCGAATTTTTAAAAATTTTGAGTGGGGGTTCGATTACGTCAAAACTTATTTATTGAAATGAATGTGAAGAGCTTCACTCTAAATTAGTGAAGATCTAAAAGAAAAATTATTATATTACACTTTTTTTTATGAACTGGTTTATAAATTATTATTTTTTTTTTTTAAAAAGAAACTTCCGAAAGGATCGTGTTTTTTTTTTGATCAATACGATGTTCGATGTTTGAAGCTGTATCTTCGGCACGTCGAATGTTGGGGAGACAATTCTTGAATTTGGTTTCCTTCGATTGAATGATGTCGCTCGTTCACGTTCGGGATTCTTTCGGTTGTTGGGCTCCTTTCGTACTATCGACTACTCCGAGCACCACGAATTCTTTCCCTGGCTTGAGCTCCTTTTTTTTTTTTATTCCGCTTCCTTTTTTTTCTTTTCTTCTTTTTCTTTGCATCTGTTTTTCTTTTAATTTCTATTGTAGGGGTAGCTTCTCTACATTGTTCCCTCCTCCGATGAAAAAAAAAAAAAAATTTTTTTTTTTTTTGTTTTGTTTTGTTTGTTGTCGTTTGGTTGGTTTCGTTCGTTTAAAGTATGTGTGGCTTTCTGAGTCGAGATGATTCGATCTGCCACTACCCAAGGAAGTCTTTTATTTAAAAAAAAATTAATGATGTTAAATATCAGTCACAAATAATAATTGATAGAGGTGTTTATAAACATTTTTCTTTTATGGTATGGTATTTTGTACTTGCACGAAGTATGGTTTCAAAGCAGAAACATGGAAAATGCCTCGAATTTTGTTGTTGTCATCCGAATGGTCCATCATATATTGGAAGTAATTTCGCCGCAATTTTATTATTTTTATTACTTGTCCGGTCTTTAATGATCAGAACTAAGTCTCCTTGCCGTAATTTGTGGTGGAGCTTGTTGGTATTTAACTTTGATGTACATCTGTCTTGTTTTGTTTTTATTCTCAAATATAGAATATGATAATTTGTTCACGTGTTAATCTACGAACAGTATTGTTTGAATTCGGTAAAAGGTTGTCCCAAGGTCTTGGTGGAAGTTGATTGTGATAGGCTTCAAAAGGAGTGCATTCGATTGTGTTGTGGTATGTGTTGTTTATGGTGTCTTGTATTTTTTTTAAAAGAGAAAACCACACATTATGTCGTTTGTTTAGCAATATTCTCAAATAGGAGTTGACCTCCCTATTGACTCGTTCAGCCAAATTTGACTGTGGGCGATGGATTGCCGTTAATTTATGTTCCAAGTTATGTGTTGTGATGAAATCTGTCCACTTTTTGGAACGAAAACATGGTCCATTATCTGTCAAAATTTGTTTTGGTCGACCATATTCTTTTATGAGTTTACCAATTTTGGATGCCGTTTCTGTGGCTGAAGTGGATCGTGACGCATATAAAACAGTAAACTTCGAGAAATTGTCTACGCATGTTAGGATGTATTTGTATCCGCAAGTTGTTGTCGGTAAAGGACCAATATGATCAATTGAAACCGTATGCCACGTTTTGAAACAGCGTATTGACTCTTGAAAGTAGTCCAGTGACTTGGCTTTTTTTTTAATTTGACACGTATGGCAAAATTTCAGTACTTTTTTAATCTTGTCTTTAATTCTACGGCCACAAAATTTTTCTTCGAAAATTTTAAAACATTTTTTTGAACCACAGTGGTTATATTCTTCATGTATTGATGTTACCAGAGATTCGACTAGGGAATCAGGTAAAACTAATTTATATGTTTCGTTGGAATTGTTACCTTTATATATAAGGCCTTCGTGTATAGTAAAATTTTTATTTTTGGATTCTATTTTTTCTTTTAGATATTTGTCCAATTTTTGTTCACGTTCCAAATTTGAAAATATTTGTTTAAATAATTTAGAATTAATTGTCATAATAGAATAGTTATACGGTTTATGAAGAGCATTAGGTTCGCTCTGTGGAGCTCGACTTAATATGTCTGCTACAGTGTTACAATGCCCTGGAATAAATTCAAACTTCAGGTTTAAAGATTGAAGGAACAACATCCATCTCCTCAATCGCGGTGTCGGATTTTTACAATTATTCAGAAATAGTATAGCCTGGTGATCGGTTCGCACAATAACTTCGTAACCAGCTATGGTTTCATAAAATTTTTTGATAGCCATAATTACCGAAAGTAATTCCTTTTCTGTAACTGAATAGTTTCGTTCTGTTATTGAAAAAGTTTTGCTCATGAAACCCAGCGGCCTCTTATGTTCTTTTTCAATTTGGTATAAATATGCTCCCATAGCCATGTCAGAACTGTCGCACTCCAAGTAAAAAGGTAACGTATAACATGGGTAATTTAAATTAATTTCTCTGCACATCTCAATTTTCAAATCGTTAAAAGCTTTCTTATGAATCTCTTCCCAAATCCAACTTCGATTATTTTTCAATAAGTCAAATAAAGGTAGAGCTAATTGCGACAATTTCGACGTAAATCGTGAATAGAACCCTATGAGACCAAGAAATCCCTTTAAGTTTTTTGTATTTGAAGGTTCAGGAAAATTTTTAATAGTGTCAATTTTATCTTCATCCTTAAATATTCCTTTTTCAGAAATTACGTAGCCCAACATCTTCATTCGCTTTTGAAAAAAATTACATTTGCTCAACTTCAAAGTAACATTAAAATCAGAGCACTTTTGGAAAAGAATTTCTAAATGATTTAAATGGGATTCCTCATCTCCCGATGCTATGGTCACATCATCAACATACATCTTGAACATTTGGTTTTTTTGGGGATTGATGACTAGCGAAAGACCCTTTATTAATGCCGGAAGGCTGTTCTTTAACCCGAATGGGACTCTAGTAAAATGGTAAACGATACCTTCAAATTTGAAAGCCGTGTATGGTCGTGAGTTGGGATGTAAAGGTATCTGTAGGAAGCTAGACTGTAAATCAATGGCCGAAAATTGTGTACATCCATTAAGGTCTTTAAATATCTCTTCAATTTTTTGGGGGAATCGTATTCTGGTATTGTTCTGGAGTTTAAAAACCGAGCATCCAAGCATGGTCGAACGGATTGATCTTTTTTGGGTATAAACAAAATTGGGTTTAAATATGGGCTATCTGAACGTTCTATTATGCCTTCCTTCAGCCATTTGTTTATTTCAATACTAGCTAGAGGTAATAATGTCGGTTTTATCGGATAACAAGGGCGCTTAAAAGGTGTACAATCGCTTACCAATATTTCATGTACATATTCTTTAATCAATCCTATCTCGTCACGAAATATATGAGAAAATTTCATTAAGATTTTGCTGAGTCTATCCACAATTTTGGGAGATAAGTTAGAATTGGATATAGAATTGATTTTATCTTTTACTTTACGATGTTTCGAACATCGTATTGATCAAAAAAAAAACACGATCCTTTCGGAAGTTTCTTTTTTAAAAAAAAAATAATAATAATTTATAAACCAGTTCATAAAAAAAAGTGTAATATAATAATTTTTCTTTTAGATCTTCACTAATTTAGAGTGAAGCTCTTCATTGGCGCCCGAACTCAAAAACGAACTAATGATGTTGAGAAGTGGAAGCATGGTTGGCCGTAATTCTCCTCCTAGTATCTCGGCGGGATCGGGTGAGGTTGAGTCAATATTATTGGATAATTTCACCGCTAAATTACGCGAGGACTGGGAGACAAGCCATACCATTTTACTTAACCAGATTGACACTAAATTGAAACAACACAAACAAGAAATGACTTCCCTATTTGCCGACCTGATTGTTGAATTGCGAATGGACCTCCACCATGACAGAGACATGTACAATAAGAAACTAGAGCAGGTAGTGAACAGACAGGATAAGTTACGTTCTGATATGTCGGATTTAGTGAGGGAAACAGATCATTTCCGAGAAACCGTTGACAATGAATTCCATGATATGTTAGGAAAAATAAGCCCAATTGATGTGACTCAACTGAAATCAGAAAATAAATTATTAAAAAATCAATTAGAGAAAAATCATGAGAGAATAAAAGTTTTAGAACTTGAACTGAAGAAATTAAATACCCAGTCAGCTAAAGTTCATAAATCTACGGATCAACCATCTAGACACGAGAATGAATTTAACAACAAAGATATTGATAAATCATACAGAACTCATTTCCACCCACCTTTAAATTCTGCCCCTCTTATTTTTTCTGATTTTCGAAAACATAAACCCGCCAAATTTTTGGAATCCTTACAAATCAAATTCACTTATTTTTCTGATTACCCAATAAAAGAATTCTTGCAGCCCCACTTTGTAGGTGAAGCCCAAGTTTGGTGGTTGAGAAATGCGAAACATGTAACGACATTTGATGATTTTGTTGATAAATTTACTCGAGAGTTTATTTCAGAAAAGTACCATTGTTATGTAACTCAACTATTGTACAATGGGAAATTCAATTATAACTATGGTACTTCTCCAGAACTGTACATTGCGAACATTTTAATTAGATTAGACGAAATAGAATTAAAATTACCCGAGTTTAGTCTATTACGAATTTTAGCTTCACATTTTGGGAAAGCCATTTTAGATCACACAATCACCAAAGATTACAGAACTGTCGACGAATTGTCCATGGTAGCATTTGTAATTTTTCATCCTGAGGAATGATTCGTTAGTGAAATGAGTTTCCGAGACAAGGCAACCGTCAACATTGTTGATTTCCATTGCAATTTGCAATTCGTTCTTACGCAAATGAAGGCCATTTGCATTCCAGCACACAATTTTGATATTATTCATCGTCTATTCGGTTTTTTAGTTGACCTGCCTGTCTTAGCATTGCTGTTGCTCTCGAGCATCGTTAGGCGCTTCCTAATACCGAAGTTATCATTTTTAATTTCTTCCAACATCCCAATCATTTGCTGAAGCAGCCTTGATGTTTTTTCTTCTTCTTTTCTTTGCGCATTATTGACAACTTTCGAATATGTCAGCTGCGTCTTTGGGTTCTCCAATACGCCCTTTGGCGTCTTATGCGATTCCTTAGGTTGCTCTACTTTTCTTTGATCCCGTGCTATTTTTTGTCTTTCTGTTGATGGTGGATTTTTCACCTTACTTTTTTTAACACTCTTCCTGGCTTCCTGGACTTCAACCGCTACCGAGCAGCCTGTGTAGTTCGCAGTGTGACCACTTTTCTCGCAATTCACCTCCTCCAACTTCTTGGTGCATTCCTTAGTGTCGTGTGAGCCGGCGCATTTAAGACATCTGAACTGTCTCTGACACTGGCACCAAATTTGACCCCTTCAAAGGTTCCACAAGAACCTTGGTGTTGAGCAATCGACCAATTTCGCAGATTTTTGAGACAACTACCTTGCTGTCGAATTCCACGACTCACATATTGAGTGGTTCCTTACCACTGAAGGTAAGCTTTCTGGTGACTCTCAGCGGCTTGATGTTATAACTTTCCAAGGTGCTGTCCATTATTTCGGACTCCTCGTACTGCTTGTGAACGCCTTTCACCATTACTCTGATCGGTCTGGCCTGCTTAGACTCGTACGAGTGATAACTTATTTTTGATCTGCTAACGAACCGACTACGGCTCTGTAATCATCCGAGCAAAGCGTATTAATTTTAGTACAACCATTACTAAGATGAGTTAGTGTGGGTTCTTGCTGACATAGTTTGATAAGTGCCTTCCAAAATGCAGGAATTGACTCAGTTAACTCCGCATAAATTGGTGGTGGTTTACGATGAACCGTATCTTTCATTTGTTCCCCAATCTGCTGCGTAGGTGTTCGGGGAGATGTGCTTTGCTTCTTCCTTTTCCGGCTTGAAGTCCTAACACTCCATACCGCCGTTTCTCTCGCAAGCTCTTCTTCGTCCGTATAATATTCAGTATTCTCTGAAGGCTTAGTATTTATATATCATTGGTGTTTTCACCTACCTTCCTCATACGTTCGCATAAAGATAGAATCATATTATACAGCTCGTTAAAAGCCACGTTAATGTTTTCATATTGAATCCTAAACGTTGCAGTTGTCGCACGATGTTGCACAACTGCAAGCTTAGTTTTTTCCACAATTTCCGCGAACACTCCCGCGGAGGAACAACTGGTGTCCCCTTCATCGCCCATCACTGTACAATGTAGGTCACCACTCCATGTCGAAATATTATGCAATATTTTTTAATTTTCTTGAGAGTTCCAACGTTGTTCACTGATCGAAGGTTCGCGCAAGACTAGACGTATAGTACCTATGCCGCATTACTCCTGTCAAATTAGACTTTTACCCTACAAAAGGACCAGAATTCCTTTATTATTTTTTCTTTTTTTATTTTGTAATATTTTGTACGCGGTGCCGTTTGTATTAACGGTTAACGTCAAGTTTAACGCATAAATTATCGTTTTATGGAGGCAAAATGGTCAGTTTTTTCTAGAAAATCTATATAGAATAGAAGGATTCGAAATTTTAAACCGAGGCGGAGGGGCTTGAAAAAGTTGGGTAAGCAAATGGAATGAAGGTTGATGGCCAGAAATGAAGCTCACGGAGCACAGATTAGATTGGTCGGAAACAGGCGATTTTAAGAATTTTAACCATTTTCGAAAAAAAGGCCCTAAGGTTGTGGCGCGCTCCGTATTGGTCGTGAAAACCAACGTATGATGTGATGATGTATGAAGGTGTGTATGTATGTATGTGTGAAAGGCGTAGGAAATTTAATGGCCCAAAATGTTTTGTACGAGAAGGTTTTCCTCTAAAGCCACTCGTTCAAAGGATATTTAGAAAAAACATAAAATGACCCAAAACAAGCGGTTTTCGGGCTGCCAAAAGTAAGGCACTGTAAAACACGAGTACTGCAACACGCAAATCGGCGCCATACTTGGTCCGTCATATGATCTCATTGACAAATAGGATATTTTTATTTATTTCGACCGCGTTCCGCGTTTGTTTGCTGTTACGGTGACAATTTTCTCATTCATGATATTGTGTTTACCCTAACGACTGAGGGACCAAATATGGCGCTGAAATCCGTGTTGCAGTACCTGTGTTTTAAAGGTTCTCTACCAAAAGTAGAGTGATTTCAGCGCCATATTTTGTCTTTCAGTCGTTAAGGTAAACACAATACCATGAATGAAAAAATTGTTATCGTAACAAAAAACAAACGTGGAATGAGGTCGAAATAAATAAAAAAATCAGGACTAGCAATTTTCTGTCGTCTCGGCAGCTCCTTAAGATTGTACGATACAGGGATTCTTAATTTTCTATAAAAGTCAACCCTCACTTGACCATACTAAATCTGCCAAACCACTCAGTGTGACTCTCTACTTTTATTTAGCCATTTCTGCACAATAATCCCGAATTTACTAATAACGTCGAAATTCGTATTAGTAATGAAATCCACTGTATTCGACAGCCAGCTGCCGGAGCGATATCTTTTTATGCTTTGATGAGCGTTCACATTCAGTTCCGGTTTTAATGATTTTTAGCATGTTGAAAATCGCAAGGATCGTGTGCATTTGCTGGTCAAACGACTGATTTTGAAGAGCAAAGCACTCTTTTTTCTCAAAAATGGTCATTTCTGCCACAAAAAAAAACGCTAATTAATTTTTTTAAACGCTCATGAGTAATTTTCATGTTTTCCACCAAAGTTTCCCCATTGAAACTTCAGAAGGGCCGAAAACCCGAGTTGTTTTTGCCAGCAGAACTCGAAAAGTACGCGTTCTACTGAAATTACCCATGAATCAGGGTTTTCCTATAGCGGCGCAAAACGGTTAGCGTGTTTTAAATTTATTCCTAGTAGTTACCACATTAGGCCAGTCACTTTAGACATCAAAGGCCGCAAAAAATCCGGTAAACCTGAATTTTTAGTATGTTGCCAGCGGAGGTACCACTAGTGTAAATCCAAGTTGGCAGCTTCGTAAACCCTTTGCTAACTTCAGCATGCTCAAAAGACCTCGAAATTTTAGGGCTTGTTTAGGATTTTGGCTTATATCTCCCTGAAAATGCCTCATACAAAAAGAGTCACTATTATCCTTATGAAAGTAGACCAAATGTGCTAAATTTTGAACCCATCTATAGCTCCAGTAGTTCACCTGTTATCGTGAAAAAACGAAAATGAGACAAATCATTTTTATTTCAATTTTAAGAGCCCTGCCATTTGAGCTTAAATTGAAGCTCATCAAATTTACTACAATTTCGTCTCTCAGGACTTCTTCGTAAGACCACTTCTTTAGCCGGTACATCTCACGTGAGATTGTCATACTTAAAATTCGCACTTTTGGACAAAATTACCTATTTTGAAGGGGCCTTAGGATCAATTGGACTTACAGGGCTCCGCTTTGGCTCAAAATTAAGCAAATTTTGTCCACTCTAAAAAGTATGATAACGCCTTTTTTCATAGAATGCCCTTTCCCCAAAAGTGCGAATGCTACGAAATTGGCATTGCAGTGGAGGGGGTAGCCTTGTATATGAGAGAATCGACAAATAAGCTTGCCAATCACCGCTTGTCCTCAGGGAATCGATGTGATATTTTCTCTATCTTTCTTAAAAAATCAAATTTTCTGAAATCCTGAGGGGGGTAGTTAACCAAATAACCCCCCCCCCCTGTGGATCCGCCCCTGCTGCAAGGATATTCGATAGCTAGACTATACTTTGTTTATAAGCTCTGTGAAATGCGTCTGTTCTAAGGCCTCAGATGAGGCAAACAAATTCCTTGATATCGACAGTGATTGAATACGGCTAGGATCGAGGCCGGGATTCTGGTCGAAGGACACCATTAATACCAAATTACTTTTTTTTTTATACATGACAGGGAACACTTTAAAACTTCAGCTTTATTGTCCAACCTAACTAAGAAATGCTCGTGGGCGTGATTGTCGCGGGCAGCAGAGAATCCCTTCCTTGCTCCCTCATGAAGCTTACTGGTCGTTTCTCACTGATACACATAATAAACTAGCCCGTCACTGCGCTGAGTGCTGCCTGTACTGAATACACGGGGCTTCACGAGGTACGTGTTATGTATGAGGTGAGGATAGAAAACCGGAACACATTAGTTTATTCGACAACTTTGGATACAAAGCAAAACAACAAAATCAGAGCTCGAGTCTCAAAGATACAAAAACGAAGACGACCCGGAAGGTTACACTTCAAGCGCGCGTTTCAACTGCTGGCGTCATAACAGTACGTGTCAATTAACTGGGCCTTAAAACGGTACATAAGGCCTAAGGAACAACTCAATTAAATTATATCGCTTGTAAAAAATGTCCAGGCACTTATTTTTCATTCATTTTTTGCTTGATCTACAAAGACATTTCAAGGGAGAAACCAAAGTTGTATAGAACCCTATACGACTTTGGGAGAAACCAAGGTGACTAAACTTTCTACAGGTGCCGCAGATCTTCGGCCATTACTGTCCTTCGCCTACGTCACGAGAAGTCCCAACCTCCTTTGCGCTGGACCCAGTACATTATTAATTGTTATTGGGTTGTGATTTTTGAGAAATCATAAACTTTAATTTCAAAATTAACTTGCCTTGCTGCTCTAGGGTGAGCAATCGGGAGCAAAGGACTGCTGGTGAAATCAGTCTCCACCCCTCCCGTCCGATGGGCAGGGGGAAATCTGTGGCACTTATAGTAAACTTTAGTCACCTTGGGAGAAGCCATGGGAGGTGAAGCTTCACATGTGAAAATTGGTCCCTCATTATTGTTTTTACTCCCGTGACGTCAATTTTGACAAAAATTTCCTTAGTTACGAGCATACCTCTAAGTCTATTTACCTTGGTGAACGGGGTCTTAAAACGCACATTTATGTTTATTTTCTAAAGGTGCGTTTAAACTGCCATCACTGTCTCGACATAAGGGCCCGTTCACATGAGCCACGTGGCTGGCTGTGGCAGACACGAACGCGCCACTTTTATAAGAGTGGCTTCCTTCAATGGGAGCCACTCACGCACCATAAACGCGTGGAAGTGGCTCCGTAAAGTGGCTCGTTAGTGTCTGCAACAGCCAGCCACGCGTTAGTGGCTTGTGTGAACGGGCCCTTAATGTAAAGTGTCAGATGTGAAATTTATTGACTAAACAAATTCTGATAAAAATTTCTGGAAGTTTGTGTTTACACCAAGGAAATTTGTGTCTGACACCTAAATTTCAAGCAATGAGTGTCGCGGACACTTTGGTGTAAACGCGCCTTAACACTTGATTTCGAAGTTAATTTTTGGGATAAAATGAAAAAGGTTTGATTCTTGCATTTCTTTAAATTGGGGCTCCGGACAAAGAAATGCCGAGGAAGAAACGGAATAGCAATAGCATTCCACAATTCTGAAGACAAGCGAGACGGATCTCTCTTAAGGTTTTCGTTTCCAGAGGATGTCAAGCAAAAAAAGGCGCTTGATAAGGGCTAGTCACAGGACCGAGGTAACATTCAGTCTTTTCTCCTCATAGAAGTTTTAAATTTGCTATTTTCTACGAAGATGTGGAAGAGTGACCGTGTTTTGGAATATAATTACGAACACATGAGTTGTGCTATTCAATTCCGACGAGTCCATTTCAATTTTACTTATTCCTTCAATTGGTGCAACTCCTTATAAGATTCTCGTTGGTCATTTTTGTTCTAGGCACGTTAAGGAAGGTGGTTCTAATAAACACTTATTTCGTCAAGTCCACCAGTATTTTCACTGAACGACGGGTTTATCGCGCTTATGTTTTGAAAGGAGGGGGAATCTATTCCAAAATTAATAAATTCACTACGAAAGTTGGCTGGTATGTGAAGTTGGTAGATCTCTGCAAGGAAGAACGTCTCAGAGATCAGACATAGGATCCGGCTCCACCAATCAACCGCGAGAGGACGAACGTGGCTCAATTGACGGACTGATGAGAGGCAGGATTATGCTGTGACCTTTTAAGGTATGATACCGAAACGGAGGGTGTGGACCTTAAGCTTAGATTAGAAGAGCAAACAGACTCTGTCCGCCCATACCAAGTATTCATGAACGCATAATATCGTCGGCCTAGAAGTGATACCTCGTAAGTGAAAAACACGATTTTACAGGAGAAACAAAAAATTTCGTATGCATTGTCAGTACCTTTGTGTAACTATAAGTTCTCTATCCATTGTACTCCCACTTTCGAGGGAACACAAGCACGCTGCGGACAAGGTCTGTTACTAGGGAACACTAGACTAGGGTGAGCAACCTCCACATTTACGAGGTATCAGGTATCACTAGTTCACTTTGTCCATGTCTGTGATACGAGATGTCACTTCATGGACATATGAGCGTTAAAAGAAGAAGGAGAATCACTTATGAGGTGCCACTAGATAGACGCGACTACGATTTATGATCAAAACAATACCAAAACCTCAAAATGGCAATTTTGTCACTTTTTTTTTTTTTAAACGGGGAGGGAAGCCCAGAAGAAACTATCTCCTACCAAACTCGACCTATGAGATCTATTGTGGTGTATTTTTGTCACTTACGAGGTATCACTTCTAGGCCGACGATATGCGTTTAAGCAAGTGTGATTGTGAAATTTGTATTAAAATAACATCAAAAGTTGATATTCTACCTGGATAAATAGCAAGCCATCGCTATACAACACACTTGAATCGCAAAGGCAATTAAACAAATAATTTTAGCCCCCAGTAAAATGCCAGTGACTCTATCCTTAGCTTTTTGAACGCAGCCAGTCTGAAACGCTGTCTTCGTGTCGCATTTCCCGGACCCCTTACAGCAAGAGTCCGGCACTTTGTTGTTCTCGTAGAACTGTGGACCGTTCACACCGCAGCACTCGAACTTGTTCTGTATCTTATCGACGACATCGCGAGTCGAATTATCCTCGTTGTACTCGTCGAATTTTCTCTCAATGAGACTTTCAATTTTATCGTCGGAGAAATTGATGAACAGAATGACTACAATGGTGACTTGAATGAGGCAGATAACGATTAAAACGGCGGCGTACGCTTTGAGAAGGAAACTGTTTGAGAAGCAAGCGGCCAGACAGCCCACACAGGGTAGAACGACAAGAACACTACCGATGGCTATCATAAAAGTGACGTACACTTTGGTGTCGACTTCGATAAACGTGGTGACCGCAACATACACGATTGAAGTCAAAACTAGAATGACGACGCCGGCGAGGGCTATGATGAAATTGAGTATAACTAGGACGCATTTCAGCGGAGAGCCCAATTGACAAAGACCCAGGCACATTTCCCTTCACTCCGGATCCCGACAGCTTCAAGAACAAAACCAATCCGTGTAATGGCATTCTAAGATCTACTGTAGGGGAACTTGTTTAAATTTAAAAACTTGACTGGGAGGAGGGGAATGATTTGAATTTGCTGTGCCCTGCAAAGCCCTTTTTTTTCCTTTCCTAATGACCTGAAAGCCTACCATCTTCCCACGGAGACCGAAGCCAAAAGTTATTAATCTTTATTTTTTTACTTCAAAACAATTAATATCTTTAATTAATCGTTTTCGACTCTATTGTCTTTTCTCTCAACGCCATGGTGCCTACAATCTCCTCCGTTTTAACACTCGTTAATTTTCACACTTCTTCAATCTCGAGTGATTGCTATTTTCATAAACGAAAAAAAGATATTTTAAGGTGTCAAAACACCTCTACGCATTACTGGCCGAATATTAAAATTGGACGGAACAAAATTGCCAAATTTTAAAACTGTAAAGAACTGCGTCCCTTAGGGATTGTCATTTGGGGTGACCGATTTTCGACCGGATGAGGCATTTTGAAGAGGCTTGCCTGATTCCAGCATTTTTGGTCGCTGCCCCAACATAATGCTTCATTTTTCGAGGGAATACATTTGGTTGGTTGCCTGGACTCCACACAACGAATACGTAGAGCTTGTGAACGGGGTGGAACGGGGTCTTGAGACGCACAGATGTTTATTTTCTAAAGGTGCGTTTACACTGACATCTGCCTCGACCGTTGGTCTCGTCATAAATGTGAAGTGTCAGATGTGACATTTATTGACTGTACTAATACTGATAAAAATTCCTGGAAGTTTGTGTTTACACCAAGGAAATTTGTTTTGAGAGCCAAGGCTCTCAAGGATATTTTCACACAACGCGGTTTTTTTAATTCGATTGTGTCAACGATTCACTGTTCAGTTCTTTTGAATTCGAAGAGTTCTGTAAATCTCAGCGCATAACTCACATCAAAGTTACTCTTCATCATCCGAAGTCAAACTGATTAGCTGATCGGGCTATCCGCACCTTCTAGTCTCAAGCATCAAGGACTTTGAATGAGCGCGTTCAGAATTGACACTCCTCAACAAAAAATCGAACTCCCACAGAAATTGGGTCAGAAGTTGAGGAAAGCGATCGACCTTCTAAAATCTAGCGTCTCAGCAAACATCGAAATACACCTAACAAAACAAAAAAATTATCGGGACGCTCACACTCGTTTCCGTTTTTACTCTTTTGGTTCTTCTTGAGAAAGGACTACACTCCGGGAACCATTCAGCGAAGAAGAACTGGCGATATCTCCTACGAGGTTTTAGTAGGTCTGTTCGTTTGTCGTCCGGAGCTGCTCTGGACTGCACGAATAGTCCGAAAAGCGTTCTTTTGTAATCCCGAACTACACTGAAAGCGTTCGTTTGTCAAATCTCGGACTGTTCAGTGCAGCACTATCTACATTGAAAAATTAGGAGGAGCTTGCTGCTCGAAATGTTATAACCTGCTCAATAATTACCTTTCGTCAATCATTTCCTTCTGAGAAGCGGAAATAAATCATAAAGGTAACGTTTTTGTTACCGTAAGGCTAGCCATTTGCACGAAAAGCGTTCGTTTGCTTTAAAGAAATGACGTAAATCCCGGACTGCTCGAACTACACCTGCACCACTATACACTGAACAACAAACGAACAGACCTGTTTGGAGGCAAGAAGGAAAGGAAGCATGCTGATCAGCGGAAACGGATGGAAAAGAGGGGAGAGCAAAGGTAAAGGCCTCTCTAGACGGTCAAACCGCTTGATCAAATGCTAGATGAAAGTGATTGATTCAAGCGTGATCGATCGTGCAGGAACCGGTTTAACGCTTGAGCCAAGCTTTGAGACTCATTGTTCGAAGCCATTTGATTTCTATTTATGCCCACTTCTTTACTACGACTGAGAAGAATGAGTTCTAATGAAAAGATTGACGGATGATTGAAGGTTGTTTGATGGGTGCTTGATTGAAGCTCGCTTCCATCATTTGTCGGGAGAATTTGACCAAGCAACTTGACCTGTCTTGCCTGAACAACTTGAAATTCACTTTGGCCTGTTTTCAGGAGCTGCAAGAATTTTGTCCCGCATACGCGTTTTACTGCTCAGGTGACCTAATCTGTAACTCAGCTGATCGCTTTCAATTATTCATCTTGTTAATTTCTCTAAAGGCGCGGCCACTCTCTTGTCTATAAATCGGCCCAATACCTTCTAATATTGGATGTTGGTCGGCACTGTGGACGCTCCTTCAATGACAAAGTTCTTCAAACATTGTAACTTAGAAAGCTTGACAAATACGTTCCAATATGCACCATTACCAATACTCCAATTGACTAAAAAAGTGTGACATCGCTGTAAGCAATTTTCAAACAAAAAAAAAAAAAAACAATTTTATTCAAGTGCTTAATAACGAGGAGATGAAGATAGTTTAGAAGCTGAGTTATGTGGCGTCATCACTTTTTCAGTCAATATCCGCTGGGAGACGAATTTGATTTAATAACAACTGGAGAAACGAAGCTACTACATGAATACTACCTTGGGTTTTCTAAAAACTATGACGCCATTCAGGTCACCCCAGGTTGCCAGGGCAACATGTTCGGTAAATATTTGCCAAATAACATTCGGCCAATATGGAAACATATGTTGCACATGCGTTAAGATTTACAGAAGAGGGGGGGGAGTTAAAGGGGGGAGGCGCATGCGGCCCTCTCAGAAGTCTGATGGAGACGAGAAAGTCAACCGAAAGACAACGTTGGCAATACGTTAAATTTTTTCCCCCGCTAAGCTGAGCTGACACGTGCCCTCCTCCCTCCGCCATTGATCACTAGCCGATGAACTCAAAATGCGTTCAGCTAAGAAAATGATCCTTAAATAACGGCCAGTTAACCTATGACCGATTATATCGAAATGGAAGAGATGATGGGATCCATAAGCTAAAGCCTCGACATAGACGGATCTCACCAATCCGATCTTGAGTCATAGCGAATCTACACCTCGATCGACAAATCAACGACATTGTGAAACGCTCATATTTGTCACTGTGTCGAGGGATAAAAACTACTACAATAGACGTTTTAATGTCCAGCGGCTCATAAACATAACGCGGGGTTGGCTCCCTAGAAAAGTCAACTTACAGATTTCAGCCTCTCAAAATTCAATGTTCCAGATGTATTGGCTCCAGATTTAAGCAGAGTTGGATCATTCCATGCCAATTTCGCGTTATTGGCTCACTCAAAAACGTTATTTCATGAGTTTCACTGCAGGAAAACCAAATTTTTGCTGTTGAACCATTCCACGGCCAATTTCGCTATTTAGCTCCTTTAAACCTCAAATTTCGTGGACCTGGAAACTTTCTCTCTTTTTGGCGGGTTTAGCACCTTTCAGAAACGTTCAACTTCGTGGGGTGACTCATTCGAGACCGATTCTGCAGCTAGAGGAGCGAGAAAATCAAGCCTTAGAAATCGACTATAACTTTATAGAGGACGCTAGGGACGCATGCCTCCCTTTGCACCCGAGAGGCCCCACGTAAGCCTGTTCGTGGTGGAAAACAAAGTGTAAGGATGTGCAGCGCAGATCCCGCTGAATTATAAATCCTGACTTATCCCGGTGGCAGTGCAGGCACCGCTAACGCTCTACACTCGCAACACCAGCTGCCCAACCTAGGCACCGAACTCTTTTGTTGGCGAACACTTTTAGGGTGCGCTGGTGCAACCTAATGCAGCTCCGTGAACAGAGCTAGTATTTATGGTTATCAGCGTTCCCCCTAGAATGATGTATGAGACAATCACGATCACAACGTCACGGCGTTTACAGCGAAAAACGCCTGTAGTGTCTCATCTATGCGTTTTCGTTGAAAATCGCATGCCCACGTTAGCCGCTAAAATTACGCGAGTCCGCCTAACGTCCGCCTACTACCATTTTGGGGGTATTGCCACGAAAAGAATCGGTTCTAAATGGAAAATAGCCTGTGGAATACCAAGGCTACAAAAAAATTCAACACATGTTTTCTGTGATATTTGTTAAAGTCGAAGTCAAATTGAAGTATTCAAACTGTCGGCGCTTCTTTGACGAAATTCGAAAGTTTCTATCGTAAATTAAAAGAGAAATTCTCAGACAATGGCACTCAAAAAGCTCCTGTCCGGTGGAATCAGGACAATACTATGCATACTGAATACCGCAATCGTCCTCGTCGGTCTAGCTCTGGCAATCGTGGCTGTAATTGCATACTTGTTCATGAAAAAAATGTCATCTGCCGAAAGTGCAAACGTTCTGCTGGGCGTCCTTCTGGGGGTGGCCGTCTGTCTCGTCCTTATCCCTTGTTTGGGCTGCGTCGGAACGATGATCAACCAAAAATACGTTCTCCTCGCCTACGCCATACTTCTCGGACTGGTGGCCATCCTTCAACTCGTCGTCACTATTGTTCTTTTCATATATGCGAGCGATTCAGCGCTAGATAAACAACTAAAGGACACTTATGACAAGTACGACACTGACACTAGCATGAAATCAGCTATAGACTCGATTCAAAGAAGCAATGACTGCTGCGGTCCGGAAGGACCGGAATTCTTTACGGAGGCGAAACCCCCCAAAAAACTTCCTTTCACGTGTTGCCCGATCATGTTTAATCAATCCGGAGGTTGTACAAAAGAAAGGGCACACAATGAAGGATGCCTGACAGGTTTCTTAGATCCGGTGCGTAAACTTCTGTTCGGTTTACGCGTCTCGAGCCTTGTCATAACCATCGTTGAATTCGCCTGCGTCGCCATGGCAATTTACCTAATTTTTTGGGGTAAGTCGAAAGGCGACTTTTGAGACGTTGGTTGAAAATGAGAAAGGAATACGGCTCTTCGAAACATTGGAAAAGGCAATAAATAATTATTTCACGAAGATGATCATTTACCGGTTCACTTCTTTCTCGAAGACCTTCTTCACCGGTTCGGAGAAGAAATCTAAAGACACCGCAATTTCACCTAATTTTCTTGCAAAGGTGAGGTAATTTTTTTCCTTTCCATCACGTCTCATAGTTCCCTTGAATTATTATAGAAAAGGTAAGAACGCCAAACAAACTTTGTTGTATCCCTAAGGCCCTTCTCCTTTTTTTATCCAAACAAGAAAATATTTAAGTGCGCGGAGACGAAGAGTTAAAATAAACAAACTTTTACCGTTGATAAACTAAGCTTATGAGTCAAGTTTAATTGACAAAAAGCTTCACGAAGCTAGAAGTTAAAAGCGGCTTCTTTCGCTCGACTCGTATACACCTACCCGCCAGCACACACACAGGGGCCCTTTCCCAGCTCGCGTAATTAAAGGAGGAAGACAATGCTGCCATTCCTCGGCGAGGCAAATGATGGATAGCTTCATTACAATACCAACTTTGTTCATATCCTGGGGTAATCTCCCTTGCGAAGCCATTAGTCGCCCTTTCTCGCTGAGAAAATATCGGCGAAATTTCATTACCGGTGTCTATTTTCGCCACATTATACAAAGCTTAAGAAAAATGTTTAAGACATAAAAGGCGAGAGCGATGGAGAGAGAAGAAACAGTGCTGGCGCAATTAAAGAAGACGGAAAATCTCACTACTTCTACTATTTTTTTTTTTTTTTTTTAGACATTGCCACTTCGAGATAAAGAAACTAGCCCTCTGTGCGTGACCTTCCGCCATTCCACATGAAGGTGGGTCCCTATTAATACCTAAAAAAGGAAAAAATCTTCAACTAAATGAATCGAAAACAAGAGGAGAATTTTATTTAGAATTCAACTCCCACAAACTCTTACACCTGAACAGAATAAAACAAAAATATCTCCGTAAGAAAGACGGGGATGCATAATAACAGGGTTCCCAAACAGCTCGGCCATTGGGAATGTAGATGAAAATCAACCTCGCCCCTTCACGCCAGATTTGAGTCAGCGATTGCTCTTCATCTTTCTTTCTTCTTTTTTTGTATTCCACCTTTTTGATTTACAGCATCAACATTAATATAATGACAGTTTAGAAATGGAATATATTATCGATCTGTTAAAAAGAATACTTTTTCGCCTTCAGCCAACAATAAATTCAAATGAAAATAATTCTATACGGCGTTGAATACAGAGGAAGAATATTTCAACTTTGTAAGAATTTATTCACGGATTTAAACCATCCCTCCGCCACCACCGCGACCAAACCAATCCTTCATCGTATATGCGAGCCTTCTTTTAAATCGAGGCAATTATCGTTATGGGGCATTATCTTTCAAACGAATCGCTGCGGTCTACGCATGAATTAATGAAATTACAGGGGGTTTCGATACTGTAAATTCATCTAAAAACTTATTTGTAGTTAAACGCTTCGATTTTATTTTACTCTGATTGATGACGCGGACCTTTTTTTTTATTTTGAAAAAAAAAGTTAAACCCGCCTCTGTTTTACAGTCACTATTATTTCGGAATATATTTTAATAAATTAATAGAGTTATATTGTTGATTTTAGAATATTTTTAGACATCGCGGACTTGAAAATCAGGTTGGGAAACTGACGCCCCTCCCGTTATTTTAAAGGAGTGGGGCTCGGAGGGCGGGGAGTGACGACTACTGAATGATTTCAAGATGTTAAGACCCGTAAACATTTTTACTCGCGGGTATTCACCCAGAAAACTTGTGCGAATACACTCAAATTAGGAACCAAACTTGCAAACTCACAAATATAATATTTAGCTCTAAATGTGCTAAATGCTATGGGCTGGCTATCCCAGAAATTGGCTCCACGTACTCTAATAATGGCTAAAAACTGACGATTCGCGCCCTGAAAATGCAGATGACTAAAATAACGGATTCGTGCCCTGAAAGTATCAACACCCGAACACCGGTTGTGTTTTATTCGTGAATTGTTTGAGAACAATGGCGTTGCCGAACCGCAGTCATGGTACTTCAAATAAAACATGTGGGAGAAGACCCTCCTTTCTTTTCTTTGCCTTCACGATGACCCAAGACAGTCACAACCTACAAAAAGATACAAAAAGCCCCAAAAACAGACTATTTGTCAGTACTAAAATGGATAATATTTAAAAAATAGGCGATTCATTCATGAAACTGCGGGCTTTTTTTGCAATTAATAGCAGATTAAACCGAACAGTATTTTGCACTTCTACATGGACAGAATATTTTGCTAGTCCGGCCAATAAAATTACCTGTCTGGTCGGTTCTGTAGCCGTCAAAAGTGCCCCAAATACGCGGCTCAAACGAAGGAGCTGGACGCGGAATGTTCACATACTTGATTTAACATTTGTTGTTGTTGTGTTGTTGTAACTATAAATGAAACAATTAATCGATTAGTCACAACGACTTTTTTGTTTGCTTGTGTTTTTTTGTTTGTTTCTAAATTGTTGTGACTACTCGAATAATTGTTTCATTTATGTTCACAAACTTGGCCGGGACACGATCAATTAGTAAGTAAATAAGTAATAATAATAATAATAATAATAATAATAAAGTCTAAAGTAGCAAATTTTCGAACTGCGGAGTCAGACTGCAAGTACAGTAAGAGTGGCCTCCATTGAAACACGTCGTTCCTGGGGCCAAATCGGGCCAAATAGTCGCTGCGTCTGGGGCCGAAGTTCAAGCACGCTCAAGTTTCGTACCTTCCTTCAAGAACCGAATTTATTGGACTCAGCTCTTGAAAATAGCAATTTTGTGGATCCGTCTCAATTGAATAAACAAACTCCGTGGGTTTGGGTCTTTCAAATATCAATAGACGATTTCCACGCATGCGCTCTCCAGTCCTACTTCAACAGTTTTGCAACCCGCTTAGGCCAGGTTATGGGTTACTCTTGTCTTGTGCTGTGTTAAGTGAATTTATTTTTCTCTCATTCCAGTCAAACTAAAACCACATTTGCAGTTATTCAATTCTGATTTTATTCTTCAGCCTCCGTCTCACGAAACGTATCGATGAAAACTCGTCGTTCCGGGGGCACCTTAACATGAAGTCCCATCATAGTTGCGCATTTATCACACTCCTTCACATGTACTTTCTCTTCACCTTTTCCTCAATTTGGGACGTTTTCAGTCAAGTGCCGGTAAGGTTGAGGGAAAGGGATAAATTTAGTAGCTGGGTCAAAACCAGGTCGACCCGGAATGGAAGAACTCTTACAGTCACTGAAGCAGCAATAGTATCGCATTTTTCTGACTTTAGATGAGAAGCACGGGAAGGAAGTGTAATACGATGGGGAAGCGAGGTTCGATTTTTCAAAGGTAATTCGACTCATAACAAATAAGAAGGTTAGAACCCACCTCACCCCCTTTCAATGTTTAGAAGAAGTAAGGAGGAGTCTAGTCTCCAACTTCTGCCGTTTCGTTTAGATATTTTTTGTGTTGGTTAAAGTGAATAGTCCCTCGCCTTTTTATTTATTTATTTTTTCGGAGATTAGAAAAATGGCTCGTGAACTTGGTGCCCGGCGAAGTAAAGGCTCACAAAGAAGGAGAAGCCAGCTTTAAAAAAAGCCATGTTGATATTGTTCTACGATGATCGTTGTAGATTGCAGTCATCGCAGAAAAACTGTAGCGGCTGAATTGAATACGAATATGTCAAAGAAGAAAGGGCAGTCGTTTCTGGTACACCGAACACTGAATCCCACCAAAAACTTTTAAAAGAACACACACAGTGTAGTGAGCTCAACGGCCAGAAAATAAGTTTTCTGAAAATAAGCCCCTGTCGATTGCGAATCAGGTCTTCCCAACACTAATTATTACGTAGAGAAACTTAAAAAATATGTGAAAAACACTGAACTGCCTTAAAACGTGGGATTTGTATTAATAATGTCAAACTGTCCTAGGGGTTGATGATAAGGTGATAAGGTTTATTATGAGTCGAAACTTCCCCGACGTATTGCAGACTCGAAATAAACGAAAAACTCAAAAATCATGTAGTATTTGAAACCGAAATACACTCGTAGTAATGCTAGTAATGTAAAAAAAAAAAAAAAATACTGTTAAAGAGGCTCTAGGCAACTAGAAATAAACCCATAACCTGCAGTTCTAAACCTTCGCTTTTTCCACGGAAATCGTCTATTTCGAGGGTTTGGCTCATGGAGGTAGGAACAAGTGGAGAGAGAGAAAGGCTTTTTTAATGTGGAAACATGGGCGTTATGTTAAGCTATAGAGAAAAGGAGCTCGGTCCGGGAAATTGTTCACCGCTCGGTGAATGAACCCGGCGAGCTCAGGGACGAGCGGGAGAGAATGACCCGATAGCGTCAACAAATCCTTGAGGAAACTGCTTGTTATCCACAACACTTAGGGTTTTACAAACATGTCCTCGGGGGTTTAGTATAAAAACCCAGGGGGGACGGAGTCGAGTGAACTGCTAGTCGGGGGACAGCTTAGAGTCAGGGACGCACATCCGTGCAGGGGGGGCCGAAGCCTCGCGCCAGCTCGTGTACACGCTACCGCAGGCCGTCGGGCCTGGGGAAAGGTGAGTCAGACTGTAAATAATAAATGTACATCACGGGGTAAAGGTACCTCTTTGTTACTCTTTGTCGACTCCCTGAACCCAGACCCATCCGGCGGTACATTATCATTCACATAGAGAGGACGGGAGGGGAGTTTATCACTTTTTCACAGATCAAGTATCAAATTGTCAATGTTTTTGTTGGGTGAGACCTGGGGGCCTGTTCTGTAACTTTTAGTTGAGTGTCACTATCATTGTCACTGTTCCCTGTCCTTTCAACTGTTCCTTGTAACTGTCACTTGAACTGCTTCCTGTGATAATGACTGGAGTTCCGTAAAACCAGCCAAGTGTTCCTTTATAACCTGAACATTACCTTCCCCTACGCTCGAAATCCGATCAAAGGTTATAAACAATACTCTTCAAGTGATCCTTGTAACACCACTTGGCTATCCCAAGGGATAGTGAGAGTGTTCCCCCAGTCGTGACGTCAGGGGAACAGCTACAAGAGAACACTGAGATACAGAACACCAAAACATGACGTCACAACAGGACCTGACTGTTCCTAGGATCAGTCAAATTCTTACAGAACAAGACCCCTGATAACAGATGGTGTGTAGTAATGGCGACCGGCTTCATGAAAAATGCGTTTCACTCCCTCCACTTGTTCCTACCTCCATGGTTTGGCTTAACCAAAGTCATATGGAAAACCAAGTGATTAAACTTTGTATTATTTGTATGTTAAAAAAATGAAGCGGTTCGTGGGTTGGGATTTTTGCTCCCGATACGTTGCGCTGCTCTACTATGAAAGTAAATTACCCGCTAAATTCAAAAATTATACAAAAGTTGAGTGTTGAAAAAAACATATGGTATCAAGATAGATATCACGCTACAACTTCAAACCGAAAATGAATATAATAATTTTTGTATTTGGCGGGTTTTCCCTTTTTTTATTCTTAACGGGAGCAAAAATCCCAACCCAAAATAAAAAACATTTTTTTCCTCGAGTCTGAGGACTTGGTTTTCCATATGACTTTGGGCTTAACCGATAAGCCAATTCGTCTTCTTCAAAAGACAATTTTACGAGGTTGCTCTCATCCGAAAATGCAATTTCGCGAGATCTTTAACAATCGAATTTCCAGGATTTGGCCCTTTAAAGCCTCAATTTGGCAAATTTCTTTTCTTTTAAAATCGACGGTTTGGTCCATTTTGGCAACCAAATTTCATTGATTTGGCTTTTTCAAATAGACATTTCGGGTGTTTGGCTCAAATACGCCAATTTCACTTTCACAACTTTCAAGACCATTCTTTGTGGATCTGGCGCCTTCGAAGCCAATTTCACAGTGATTTTCATGGTTCGAAAATCCAAGTTTGCGGGGCTGAATTCTTCAAAAACCAAATTATTCGGATTTTAGCTCTGTAAAACCCTAATTTCCAGGATTTTCTCTCCATTGAGATTTTAGTGCATTTCATTCTGAAAATGCACTATTGGTCTCGTCGTGATGGTGGCAAACATGGGTCATGTCATGTTTTTTTCACGTTTCAGAACCTCTAGAACACGAATTCAGTGGTCTCCGGAATTTATATATTTATATATATATCTTTATGGCCGTTTCCTTGTTAGCACGATAACTCTCGTAGAAATTAATTTAGCGGAACGCGCTTTGGCACAAAAATCAGTAGTCATAAGACACCGGTCGGTATTGCATTTGGGCCAAACTAAAATCACCAGTTGATTCTAGAAGCATCATATTCGGTACGTATACTCCATGTTAGACTAGCCTTTGATTCCCATTTTAATTTTTTGAAAAAGTCAAGGGGGAGGGGGTGGTGCCCCCGGGGTGGAAGTAAGTGTGTGGTCTTGTTAGCACGATAACTCTCGTAGAAATTAATTTAGCGGAACACGCTTTATCTAAAAAAATCAGTAGTCATATGACACCGGTCGGTATTGCATTTGGGCCAAATCGGTCAAGGTGGTGGGGGGAAAAATACGGCTTGAAATGATCAAAAAATCACTACAAGTCACCAGTTGATTCTAGAAGGATCATATTCAGTACGTATACTCCATGTTAAAGTAGCCTTTGATTCCAATTTTAATTTTTTGAAAAATTCGAGGGGAAGGGGGTGATGTCCTCGGGTGGAAGTAAGTGTGAGGCCTTGTTAGCACGATAACTCTCGTAGAAATTAATTTAGCGGAACGCGCTTTGGCACAAAAATCAGTAGTCATAAGGCCCCGGTCGGTATTGCATTTGGGCCAAATCGGTCAAGGTGGAGGGGGGAAAATAGGGGTTGAAATGGTAAAAAAAATCACTACAAATCACCGGTTGATTCCAGATGCATTATATTCGGTATGATGATTCCATTTTGAAATAGCCTTTGATTCCCATTAAGTTCAGCTTAAACAAACCCGGCAGCAAACAGTACGAGGGAGGGTCAAACATAAACGAAACAAATCATGGTCTCAACATTACTACTTCTGGAACAGCTTAGGGTATCCGTATACAAAATGAAATGCACTCTTTCCGACCGCCAGCTGCCGGAGCGAAATTTTTTTCTTTTGAAATTATTTTTATTTCAAGCCGGGGGCCCCCCATGGGTCGGAGTTAGGGCGGGGGGTCGCCTATCCCCTAAAAACGGCCCTTAACAGTTACACCGTTTAAGAAAGAGAAAAGTAACTATCAAACGGTCAGGCAATCAAACTTTCTGGTGTATGAGTATGAGTGGCGTAGGCAGTCCTACTCAGTTCCAAGATAAGTGCTCTTGGTGCGCCACCTGTTATATCTATCGCCTTGGGTTAAACCAAGGAGGTCTGCCCTCCTCCTCTAAGCTTCCATCGGGCTATAAGCCACCGTTTAGTCACAGCGAGGTGACTAACCGACTGCGGCTGATGAAGAACGTCCTCAGAACTCTCAGTCGAGAAATCGGTCTTACTACCTCGTGATATAAGACCACACCGAGACAGAAATCGTGAAATTAACATTGAAGCTATTAAATCCTTAAATTAATTAAACTGATATTATCCGGACGACGATGGAAGGGCATAGCCCAACACGATTCGAGTTTCGAGAAAAAATGGCTCTCCGGCGGGATTTGAACCCGCAACCTCTGGATTACCAGTCCAGCACGCTGCCATTTGCTTAAATCCTATAGAAGCCGAAGAACTGACTCAGGACGGAGTCACAACACACTGACACGACATCTTGGCCATGGCTCACGTTCGGCATGACATAGGCCCCACAACTAAATGAACATACGCATCCTGACTTAATTATCAGCCTTATATTATCTAAAATTGACTCTGTAACAGTCCATACCTTCCTCAGAGTGAAAAGACTCCAGAATTCCAGATCACAAAAGCCACCTCCTTCCCTCCCACCCCACTGCCATCACACTCCCTTCTTAACTACAATCGAACCGAAAAAGTAGGAAGAATGAGAGGGTACGGGACTCCATTTTTGAAAATTATTAAGATTAAATAATAGAAAACGAATTGAGGCGGTGAGATCAATGGTGTGGTCGCTATAGTAGCGGCTCCCAGTATAAAACGATGCCACAATAGCCGCGGGTAGACAAACAATAACCGTGTTATTATCTGAAGGTATATGATTGAGTAAAGAGATGAAATTCTATTATTACTGTGTCGTTCGCTCCACCCTTTTTCACGTTTTCTCAAGAACACCCATCAGGATGTAATTTTTATTTTCAAACAATGCACAAAACAAGAGACAAACCAGGGGGCTGGGGGCAATGCGAAAAGGATTTTAAGGCATCCCAGTTTGTTCGTTTTCTCGGGGTTACTACGTGGAGCGGATATTTTGCGCGAGGAAGGAATAAGGTGTAGGCACGAGTGGATGAACGGATAAAGAGAGAGAGAGGGAGTGAGTATGATAAAGACTCCGGGGGTGGGAGTTGAAGAGTGAGTGAGAGGCTGTGGCAAGAGGATTGATGACTTCAACGGTAGCCACTTCATCTTGTCAGCCACTTTTTGCCACCATTATTCTCACATTAAGCTCATTCCGTCAAAACCTTAAAACCTCCAAAAAAGGATTTTCTCTGCCTTCTGTCATTCGGTGACTATAAAAGTTGATATTTCAAAAATGGGGTCACTCTGTGACTGTTTTACCAAAGCGGCTACGCGAAATATTAAATTTTCATTCAGCTTATGAATGGACAAGGAATTTTAGAGCCTAAAAATTATAGTTGGTTCTAGGAACGAAAGTTTTTCCAGCTCTCAGCTCTAATGAAAACCAATAAGTCCCGCTTAGGCCCGATGCACGCACTTGCGTTTTTCCAAGCTGGGTCGCGGCGGCGGCACCGCTCTGGCGGTCTGCATTTTCTTAAAATACATTAGTTGCTATGAAGCGATGCACATACAACATGCGGTTTTTCTAGTCGCGATACCGCTACAAGCAGTTGTAGGCATTTGGAGGGAGCTCGAATTTCAAAATGTATAGCTACTCGATTGAAGCTCTTTACAATTTTTAGATATGAATTGGCGTTGGTATAGCCTTGCTAGATATCTTGGGATACATCAGTCCTTATTATATTGTCAAGTAGTAAAGTGATTAGGACCTTGGTTCGGGTCAAAAGCGGTTTAAAAGGTACAACGCTTCATCAGAGCTTCACACTTCGTGTGTTAAAAGAGGTCTCTGTTGCATTTTTCAATGCCATGTTTGATGCTGCTATAGGCGAAATGTGTTGCAAATCGACCGCTGCCGCGGCGGCGCCGCAGCTTAAAAATACACAAGTGTGCACCGAGCCTTCGTCGTGACTTAACATAGAACATGACCACTCAGAGACACTTTTTTATTAATGCTACATAATTCTTAAGTAAAAGCAAGAGTCTTCATTCGAGAAACACTTGGTAAAGAATATTCCTCATGGCGCGGATTTTAAAACTCCCAGCGTAATAATAACGATGGTGATAATAATACACGAAAAAAGGAAATAATAGTAAAGAAAACAGCCTTTAGATGGATGCTGTGATCTCATAAATCAATGTATTGGAACTAATCGTTCTACCTGGAAGCCGTAATGTCCCATGGTTGTTCAAAGATAATGGAAACTACTTTACTGGTTACCCAAGCCAAGGGCGGGCGGGGCTGTGTGAAAAACAAAGCACAGAGCGCTTTACCATTTCATCAAAGATTGGAACGTTTATGCTCCCTCTCTCATTATCGCTATTATAAAAGTGTATCCTCCTTTTTCCTTCTTATTCATTAAAGGCGCCGTTTTTTGAGGGTTGTGACCTTTCTAGCTTATAAGTATCCGTTCTAATTTCTTTTAGGAGAGAAAAAAAAAACACATTCACAAAAAACGGTCTTGTCCTGGGAAAATACCCGTAGCCAGCGCCGGTTTGAAGGGTTGGGGAGGGGTTGAGGAAAGGTTTCGATCTAGCACGATCTTGTCACGGTAACATTGGCCAAAAAACTCTTACATTTTTTGAAATTTCGCGTTATACCAAATATCCAGGGCATTCTCCTCGCATCAGACCCTCTGTCGGGTCTTTATTAAAATAACATGCACATACGAAAAAAGGAGAGCTACATGCTAAACAGGGGCTTTCCTTTATCGCATATCACGTCCCGCAGATAAGAATGCCAATGCTGTGAGGGGGAGGAGAATCTTGGGCGTTTTAACATCAAACATTACGCATTTACATAGCGGAAAAGGGAAGGCAACCAGCCTATAAAAATACCCTTCAATATTTTAACTACCCTCTCCTTATATCGGTCGCGCATAGGAATGGTAATTTCAAGAAGATTTTTATATTAGTTCTCTTGGAATTGAACTTGGGAGGAAATAAGAAGGGGAAAAGGGAGAGAGAGAACGAAAAAAAAAGAAGAGCAATGAGGGTTAAATATTGTTAATGCAAGGCGTCTGTTGGTGCCATTAAGGGTAATTTGTTTGGACAAGGTTGGCTGTATCAGTTACATTAGTATTAGAGGAAGGGAAAAAAAGGTCTTTCCACAAGTTTACTGAACCTTGGAATAAGTCCTCCTCTCAGCGAAATTAAAGGACACTCGAAGTCGTTCCACTCCGTCAAATCTTTATTAGTAAGCTATTTCCCAGGGAAGAGGAAGTGCCTTTCATAACGATAATTTCCATATTTTTGCAGTATAAAGTCTTCATTTCGTTTTTTGTTTTTTAAGTTGAGGGAAAAAATCATCGTGAGCCCTGCCACCGATATAATTTTACAAAGTTAATTCAAAAATACGAGTTTGCTCGGCATTATAAGGAGGTTTAATAAACGACTTACACAAGTGTACATTTTCTACAACTTTGGTGAAAGACTTGAGTTATATTGTTGTATTCGTTAGTTGTGTACACTAGAAAACCGCCTTCGCGCTAAATAGAGTGGAAGTAAACAGAGTTCGTAGGATGCAAATTGCCACAACACTCCCGTTCCTTATAAACTCCCTCTCTCGCACTCTCTCTAGCTCTCTATACAGCCCCTTAAGACGTGTGTAATCTAAAGGGATCCCCTGTGTTTGTCTTGTCCAGCTTCTTAAGGGCACCCAAACATCGTGCTCTATCTTTGAAAGCTTTTCGACCAAAGAGGGAGGTGTCCGTCTAGACCTTCAACTCGCGAATTATTATTCACCGCCAGTCGGTTACGTCCTCCCTTCCGAGTACGCGTCTCACATTACCGGTAATTTGACGCAGGGTGTAATTAATTATACGAATTTAAGAACCTTGCGAAGGAAGCTTCCAAAAATCAACATTTTGGTTTTGTCCCAACACTCATTAGCTGAGTTTTAGTATAGCTTGTAACACGTTCATAACACACCGTTGAATTGATTTCTTCTTGAATAAGGAGACTCCACGAAATTGGATTTTTGAACAAGCCAATTTTGGAGGTTTGGAGTGAGAAAACCATGCGAAACTGCCGTTCTGTGATGGATTATGAAACTCCAAGAAGTTGGTTTCTTGGATGAAGAGACCCAGCAGTGAGGGAACACTGTAAAATTCATTTTTGAGTTAATAAATCCCCCAAAATTGGTTTCTTCGATGAGGAGCCCCCCCGAAATGGCTTTTTGGAGTGAGCAGACCCTGTGAAATTGGTTCTGCCGGTGAAAAGAACCTAGACGTGATCTCGAGAAGAAATCGAGACGGATTTTCGATCGGACGAGCCTTTGCGTCGGGGTTCTCGCTCAGTAAGGTGCCACCGTTTTTCGCCAAATTTGGCTTGCATTCACAGTCTGCCCGAATTTTCCCTCGCTGGAAGGCCACACAATCGATAGGTCCGAAGTCCGAAGGATGAGCCTCGATGCATGTGAACTATGCCGGGCCACGATTGTAACGTCCCTCGCACACTAGGAGAAAAAAGACGCCGCCGCGCGCGTCAGCGCCCGACTCGTGCAGTAAAAATACATAGAATTCTATGGGGCTTTCACAATGGACGCGTACGCGAGAGTCGTCTCGCGCGTCGGCGCACTCGGGCGTCGGCATCTTTTTTCTCCTAGATTGGGCTGGGCCTAAGGGGCCTGCCGAAACGCTCATTTTTGACGTGGATACGTCCGTAGTTTCATTACAGGGTACATTTTCTCGAAGTTTAGAAGAAGTTCTCGCTGGCGATCTGACTATGCGCATTTCACTCTAACCCCTCTCCAGTAGAGCATTCTTCTTCTCCTTACTCACACAGCCCCACCACACTCTTCTTCTTCTATCACTCGATCGCCCACCAACGCCTATTTCGTCTCCGTAAACCGGCCGAAAAACGAAATAAATTGATAAATAAACAGCGACGTATGCACGGAAATCTGTCGGGTGTGAATACTACAGCCTGCAGCAATTTTTTTTTCCACTGTCCAAGCGCAAGGGCGAGGCACACGCCCCAGGCACGGAATCCTAAGAAGATTATTGTGCCGCTCTTGGATCGGTTGATCTAGTCTAGAGTCCCTCTCACCCTATGAGATTGAGGAGTCCTCAGCTAGAGTCTCGATGGCCGGAACATTCGGCGTGTGAAGGCCGAAAATGCTAGTCCTGCGAAGATAACTCCCTCCTTTTAATAAGGTTAGAGGTCGTCGCTTCCTAGAAGCGATAAGAATTAATAGCTTAACTGGGACCCTCGAGCACGTGAGTGCAAAGGATGACGAGCTAGCGCGCGCTGAGTGCGTTGCACTCGAAGAGATATGCCCCTGCACCGGGCGGTTAGAACTGCCTGACGGGGGTATGTTTTTTAAAACTCCCCTCGGCGGGTATGCTTCTTAGAACTGCCTGTACGTCCCTGTTCCCATCAATGTCGTGTTTGACCTCGGTGGTGTCGGACTCGGCCTCCCCGTGTTGGTCCACCGGGCTTCAAAATTCACGATACGCAAAACGTTTGTAAACAAATTCCAAATGTGACACTGTCCCCTGTAAGCGTCATTTTTCTCAAAAAACTAACAACTTAGGAAATTATCTAAAAGGGGATGCAAATGGGTATTCACCGCCGATGGCGCAACCATGCAGCATTCAGTTACAGCGCTCCGTTAGGGCGACACTCCTCTCACCCTGTCACTTTTGGATAGCAGCAGAATTAGTCTCAACTGAGCCAACCCCACGAAATTTGTTTTTGAAGGAGCCAAACCCTCAAAATTCATCTCTGACAATGGCAGATCCACGAAATTTAGTGCTTGATTGAGTTGAATCAAGGAAATCGCTTTATTCGACGAGTCAAGCCAGCGAAATTGGTTATTTGAATGAACAAGCGGGAAATTCAAATGCCAAAGTCTAAGACATGATTAATTACTCTATAACTAAGAACTAGAATTACTCTATGATTAGAAAATCATAATTTTGCATAAATTAACGCATAAGCCCTAATACAATGCGAAGACTCATTCCAAGCTTCCCTGGCCAGGGTAATTCGGAAAATGTTTACAATATTGTGACGTCAAATCAAGCGGGAAATTCAAATACCAAATTCAAAAGAGTGATTAGGTGATTACTTGATTAGTACTCCCAACTAAGGTTGATTTCTCGTTTTAAACATGTTTTTCCATCTCTCCCGTCCATATCTGATTGTTGAAAGTTCAATCTTTTTGTTTTGGAAATTACCTCAATCAGCCGGCATAATTACCGGTGGAATCAGAAATTGGCTTTTCAGGGAGTCAATCCAGCGAAATTGACTTCAGCAAAACCTGCAAGATTGGGTTATGTTGCTGTCTACTATCTGCAACATTTGAGCTGCTAAATCCAAGTTTATTTTTTTGCTCAGCGAAATGAAATTGAGGAAAACCGCGAGTAGCGGTGCATTTTGCAGCTCGAATTCTTGAATTCGCAGCAGAACTGAATTGACCTTGAACTGATTTGCAGCTAAAATATCTAAAAAATCTAAATTTCATTTGATCAGCGAAATACAATTGAGGAAAACCACTAGTTGTGGGGCATTTTGCAGCTCGAATTCTTGAATTCGGGATTTTGCTTGCTCGGGGCGACTTAATTGAGAAAACTAGCGAGTTTGGCAGTTCGAGGCAGAAATCTCGAAAGAATTTTCAAGAGTTACCGTTCCCTACGTATTCGATTCATTTAATTCGAGAAAAACCGCGAGTTCGGCAGTTCTGTGTTTAAAAGTATGGAGGTAAACGGCGAATTTGCCAACTTTTCGTGGTTAAAAATCTCAATTTTCGCTATTAGGCGCCAGAAAATGAGAAAAACTGCAAGTTGCGCTGCTCCTTGGATAAAATTGAGAAAAACGTAAAGTGAGAGAAAACCGCGAGTATGGCCATTTCTGGGTTGAAATGCCTAAAATCAAAGCTTCTGCCATTTTCACGGATAAAACCGAGAAATCCGGCGAGGTTTCCCGATTCACTGTTAAAACTTTAAAAATCTCGATTTCGGCTTGTCAGCGGAAGATATTGAGGGAAAACGTATGTTGGCTCATTTTGCCGCATATAATCCACCTATACCCGTTCTGTGGATAAATTTGAGAAACATGTATCCGTCATTTCACGGATAGAATTGTTAAAATTCGTTATTTTAGCTGTTCCGTGGATTAAGTTACGAGAAACCGCTCGAGTCTTTCTGGACATGCAAAAGTCGCGAAATTAAGTTCTTGAAAGATCTAGATCACCCTCGTTGATACAGTGGTTTTTTGAAGATCTAAAGGCGAAATTAGTTCTTGATAAGCCAAAAACCGCGAAACACGGTTCCTGTGGAATGGCTTTTTCAAAGGGCAAAGCCCGAGAAATTGATTTTTAGGGAGTCAATCCAGCGAAATTGGCTTTTTAGGGAACCCTCCCCAACGAAATTGGTTTTTTGAGTGAGCGACACCTGCAAAACTTGTTTCCGTGAGATAATCCACAAAGTTCATGCTTTGAATTGCTGAGACCCGCGTAGGTATATTTCGCACGCACAACATAAAAGAGTGTTTTTATATGCGGGTGAGTGTAGAGTATGTCTTGTGAAAATCTTTAACTACTACTAGGTTATATGCGTATAAGCTGTGCGACCTTCCTTTTTGCGGCTATTCAGGGATAAATGCAATTTTTCATCCCGTCATTTCATATCCCCCGCCGTAACAAGTGGTGACTTGGCCGACCAAATTCAGTGATCCCATCAGATCACGTCACAATTGGCTTCGAAATTTCCTGATTTATGGAAAAAGCTTCAAGTTTTCCAATGCTAACGAAGAAAAGGATAACTAAATTGTCAAGGGAAATGTGAGGAGATCTTCCAAGGACCATTCCATCATTAGTGAATCGTAACTCTCTTTCACGAGATACTTTTGATCCCATTTTGATGGTTTCATTTGCGTTTTAATTGTTACACGTGCCCCATCTCCCTTTTTTGATATGGAAACTCTCCGGCACAAGAAACTCCCAACATTTAATAACCCGACGACTCCTAGGGAAAGTGGCGTTAATTTTAATCAAAGAATAATTCAACCCCCTTTTCAATATAATACTGGTTATTAGAAATGTTTCATCCGTGGCGAGAGTAATGCCGAGTTAATAAAAGGGAAAGGGTTGCGCCTTCGGTTGAAAATGGATGAGAGTTAGGAAAAGGGGTATGAATTAAACTCCCTCCGGGGTAGGATTGCGCGAGTTTTCGGAGAGAGGTTGGGGGAGGTGTTCTACGGAAAGGTGGCAGGGTGAAGGGGTTAAATCAACAGCTTTCAAATTGACACAGCAATCTCTAGAATGATTTTCGGGGAGGAGAAGTATGTAACTCGATCCACTTATCATTTTAACACATGTAGGTTTTCGATGCTGTAACGCCATCGTTTATGTAAAATTGTATTTTCCCATCACTCTCCCCTTCACCACCTACGATTCAAAAATCGTTGGCAAGGCTGGTGATACTCAGTTATAGAACACAGTTACATCTTTTATACAGGCCCTTAATTTTCCAGAGAGAACGGGTTGATTGAAAATTTGGACGAGGCTGACCCTAAGTTGTAATGTCTGGATCTTTCGAGAGCATTTATTCGAATCCCCCCTCACACCATTGCCCTAATAATATGATCGATAAACCTCCAATGAATGGGTAAGTGGCGATCTTTTTTTTAGGGGGCTCCATTTCCAGAATGATAAATAACAATAATTTTCACGTAGGACACAATGGATCTACAAATTGACTGCGTGTTTTGGGGCAATATCTTAAGTTTTTCGATTTGTGGAGGCGCTGTAAATATTTACTGCCCTGCCGGCTCATGACGTTTCAATCACCTATCAACCCGTGAAGCGAAAGAGGGTGAGGAAGATGAAAGGAGCAGAAAAAAATAATACTTTTTTGATGAGTCACATTGCCTTGAGATATCGACGGTCAGTGTTTTATGGACTGATTCCTATATTGGGGGAGGGTTGAAAAATACCAGAAATGATTGCATTTCTTCAATTCCTTTACGCTTCTCCTCTTTTTCTATTCTATTTTTTTTTTTTTTTTTTTTTTTAATTCCGGTTTATAAATTGCCTTCTTTGGCGAGTCAGCGATGGTCGATGGTCCACGGAAGTGCCTTTATGTTCTCTTTCTCTCTGATGCCCTTCCGTCTATCACACAAAAGTTCAATGCCAAATTGCATTCTAAGGTTCGTTAATGGAAGAAGGTTTCGCCTTTGTTGATTGGTCGAGAATGTTGCTAACTAGATACTGCGGGGGTCAAGACTGGACCACTAACAAGGTTACGCGAAAGGTAAGTTTGTATGTTTCCCCTGAGAGGCACCTTAATGGACCCCCTCCGCCGCCACCGCTTTTGGCTTCAGGATCTCTCAAGATGGCTTCCCTAAGTCCCCCCGCCACTCCGCTGTCCAATGTAATTAATTCAGTAGCTGAAGAGGCAACCGCTGACCCATCATACATTAACTATACACCGAGGCTCTCCTGTCCACTACGGAATACGTT
Organism: Corythucha ciliata; assembly: GCA_038030265.1. Lineage (NCBI taxonomy): Eukaryota > Metazoa > Arthropoda > Insecta > Hemiptera > Tingidae > Corythucha > Corythucha ciliata. The sequence goes on from CM075943.1 coordinate 28,569,984, forward strand.
AATATTTGACCTGCTGAAGTTCCTTCAAGTCTGAATTATTACATGAAGAGACGTAGAGAGGGATCTTTCCCCATTATTTTAATTAATAATTATTTTACCCACTAATTAGTGAAACAAGGTTCTGTTTTCATCAGAAGTGAGACGCAGCACAACGAGAAGAAAACGACATAAATACCTACCATAAATTATCGAAATAACTGATTCATGGCCCCCCCCCCCCGAAGTCTCTTAATTGGCTCATTCGTAAAAAAAAAAAAAAAAAAAAAAAAAAAAAAAAAAAGATGATCACCGCGACTTCGCCTCACCCACAAGGCTGAACAAAGTTGATAAAAACTGGCTCTCTATAGTTATAGGTGGTCTATATACCTACAGTTCTCTAGTTAGGTGGACTAGCGAACCAAGATTAACGAAATGGTCTCATCTAATAGCCATGGGTGATAAAAACACAGAGCCGGATTTATCAACAGACAGTGTGGTGGCCCCATCATACGTTATAAAAAATGAAATAAAAATTGATTTTACAGGAGTAAACAAATTAATTAAATTAATTGGCCATAGACCCCGTTCACAAGCTCTGTGCTTTTCGTGTGTGGAGCATAATATGTAACCTATCAAAATGCTTCATTTTTCGAGGGAATCAATTTGTTTGGTTGCATATACTCCACAGACGCACAGCACAGAGCATGGTGAACGTGCCTTAATAGTTAAATTTGAATCCAAAATTATCAATCATCAGCTTCCAAAACTGACCAACGTCAGCACGAAACTGGTCGGTTTCAGACCGTAATCTGGTCGTTGGAAAAAAAAGTTTAAAAGAAGCCGAACTTTTTTTAAAGAGCCAAATCCATAAAATTTGGCTTTGAAAGAGCCTAACTCGCGGAACACGTTGATGAAAAATCAAACCCCACAACATTGGTTTTCTAATGAATAACAAATCGGTGAAATTTGACCCATTTTCACCAACAAAATTGATCTCGTTTAAAGTTGATCGTGATTAGTTGCCAATAGCGACCCATATGAATTATTAGTTGATTAGTAGTAGATTAGTTGTTGATCTTGGTTTAAGAAGATGGTGAAATCGGGCCTTAGTTTTAATAAGAGCCGAACCCGCGATTTTTTTTTTTTTTTTTTTTTTTTTTTTTTTTTTTTTTTTTTAAACAAGAACACTTCCTCGCTCTCCAGATCACAAAGTTGGTTTTCGAGATTCCCACCGAATTCAGAGAGGACCCTGATCACAGAATCATGACGAGAACCACGAGGTCAAAACGGGAACTGAGATCTTTGAAAGAACGACAGCCATAAAATCCCGTTTTGAAGGGAGCCAAGATGCAACGACATTATTTTGTTTCTGAATAAGCAAAAATCCGTGAAATTGAGTTTTGTGAGCCAACATAAAAAAATTCATGTTTTGAAGGAACCAAGTCCATGAATTTATAAGCCGAAATAGTTTTTAGATTTAGCCCAACTATAGCGAAACTGGATTTGGGAAAGATCGAACCTAGGAAATTCGGTTCATGAAACAGCCAAAATCATTAAATTTGTTTTTAAACGTGTCATATTTGTTTTTGAAAGAGCTACAACCTCGTGAAATTGGGGTTTTGAAGATTCATAATAGCAAAATGGTTATTACTGAAGAGCCAAACTAGTGAAATTTGCTTTTTAAAGAGCCAACATCGCGAAACTTTGTTTTGAAGGGGCCTAACTCACGAAATCGAAGTTTGAAAGAGGCAAACACGTGAAGTTTGCATGTCTTAAAGAACCAAACACGCGAAATTGTATTTCTCAAAGGCCAATCCTGGGATGTTGGTTTTCGCAAACCCCACCAAATAGCTTTTTTCAGAGAGCCTAATCCGTGAAATTCGGTTTTTATAGGAGCCGAACCCACAAAATTGGTTTCTGAATTAAATTTGCCACCACAGTTGGTTTTTGAAAAAGCCAAGTCTGCTAAATTTTGTTTTCGAAGGAGCAACAAACAAGGTTTTTGTATGAACGAGACCTCCAAAATTAGTTTTTTGAATGAGAAAACACCTGATGTTATCTGTTGAAATGGGGAACTTGCACATTTTTCAAAAGTTGGTGTTGCTTAAAGAGGGCTCTTCCACAAGTCTATTGCTCACATTAAACTTTGAAATAAGTCAAGGATGTTTCTTTAGGGAATTTTTAAAAATTTTGAGTGGGGGTTCGATTACGTAAAAACTTACTTATTGAAATGGATGATGCGGGGAAGAGGGGGTTAGACGAGTTTAATGGGGGGACATTTTTCATGTTATTTGTAAACAAACAATTTTAAGTTCCCTCAAATGCTTCACAAGTAAGTATTTACGTCATTTCCCCTCGCACCATCCATCCTCTTCTGAAGAACTTTGAACCTTTTTTAAAAATCTTAAAACGCACCAATCGGGTTGCAACTTCCGTTGTTATCCTTCAGTTCACGGGTCAAATCACCGGTATGCTTTTCTACCCAATCTGAGATTCATGCAAGTTCCCCATTGCCAAACCCGTGAAATTTGATTTTGAAAGCGTCACCAAATGCGAAAATTATTATTTTAATACCGAGACTCTTACCGATAAATGTTTTTTTAGACAGCCGAACCCGGGAAATAGGGTTTCATAAGAGCAAAACTCTTGAACATTCGGTTTTTAGTGAATATCCCCCCCCCCCTCCTCATTGAAGTATGCTGTTCTGATACCCACAGTTGCTTTTTGAAAGAGGCAAGCGTCCAAAATTTTTTTATTTGAATGATCGGAACGTGCGTGAAATTTGTTTTTTGAAAGAGGCACACTCGCGAAATTGCTTTATAAGCGAGCCAAACATCATGCGAAATTCATTCTTTGAATGATCGGACCCAATACGGAATGATTTGTAAAGGAGCGAAATCCACCAAATTGCTTTTTCAAGTAAAATTTGTGAAATAGGTGCTGTCAGTTTAAAGGTATAGTCTCTTATCTTTCGTCATGGCTTATACTACGGAGTTGTTCATTCGAGGAACTCATCAACCCGACAATTGAGGCAAATTAGCTGCTGGCTAATACATGCGGTGATGCAAGTCAGTAGAGAGGACACCTGGGACTCACCGAAGATGACGAGAAACAGACGGATGGCTATATGAAGGATTATTAAGCACTCGGTTTAATTTCCCGGGGTGATAATTGATAAGAGCCAAGTGGGGTGAAGGTCTTGAGGCCGAAACTAAGACTGAACTGCGCTTGCGTGTCATATACAGATTCTTTTTAGAAATTTGACTGATGTCCGCTCTCCTCATCTCCTGCAAGAGAGTTTACCAAGCTAACGCCGACCTCAAAATAGTGTCATTCTGTAGATTTTGAAAGGTGGAAAACATCCATTGAAATGCGGGTCCTGTTTTTTCCTATCTGATCCGGCCGGTATGGACGAGACGAGAAGAAAAATTTCCTTGACGGCACCTACCGGCGGTTAACCGCGTAGTGTTAACTCCCAGTGGGACTCGCAATGAGCAGGTACAAAGGAAGGGTCGCGGGTAAAACGTGACGATGTTGACAGACGCGTACATCGTGGATTATTCTCAACTTTATCTTCCACGTCTTATGTTAATTCTTATAGAAACTTCAGTATATTACGCTCCCTTTGTATGTTACGAAACTCCAAAGTTTTCCTATAGGGAGCAGGGAAGGGGGCGTTCAAGTGAAATATAGGTCTTCAAAAAGTCAGATTCCACGTTTCGAGAAAGCCTCGATTGCGAGGTTCTTTCGGAACCCGTCTTGGTATAGGCTTCCAAAAACTATAAATCTCCATTGGCACATCCAACTTTCCGGGATTGGAACATCCGAAACTATGATTTTTAGACTTTTAGGACCTTTCTTATCGTAAATAAATATACTGTGTTCTAAGTTTGAGCTACGGGAGAAACCCCGGGAACCGCTTCCCTGATGGAGAACAACGCCCTCGGCTCCCATAACCACCCACTGCATCGTCACATTCACTGGGAGAAAATTTCCCGCTTTGGAATAACCCGTGAAATTTGAAAGCTCTTTGAGGAAAGCCCCTCAAGTATGAATCCTACACATGCACTGTTTGTTTTACTGTCGTCACCGAAAAATGGATATCGTAACTTTAAACGCTTTAAACGAACACCTAAAAGCACCGTTAGGACCCGTAAGTGCTCTGGTAAATATTTCCGCGCAGTTGATGCTAACGGATAATTATTTGTATTTATTTTTATTTTATAGCGTGTTAGGTTGGCGACGGTGGTGGGAGGGGGGTGCTTTTGTTGAAACCCTCTAAAATCAGGAATGTAGGTTGAAAAGAATGAAAGCATAAACATATTTTTTTTTTTCTTCCATAGACAGATTTCACGTCTTTGTAAAACCCTCAAGTACGAACTGGAATGTGTATTCGATATGTTAGACAGAGTGCGTCGGCCTCATAAGCCTATTGATTCAATATTTTGTCACACTTGGAAAACTTCTATAAGAAGTGTGCTCTGTCATCCCCTAGGCTTTATTGTTTCGTTTCAGAGAGGGTTTCTCGGGATTTTTTTCTTCTTCTTTTAGCTTCTTTTCTTTTGCCTTAGCAATACGAGCGGGCCTTATTACAATGAAAAGGTTAGGGACAGGTAATTTGAGATACATCCTAATTGGGAGTTTCTGCTTTTCGTTTTAAATACCGTAGCAAAGCTTGATCTCGTGTTGACTGGTCAAATAAAAAATATTGCCCATTATAACGCTCTCATTCATTTGTGTGGAATTACACGGTTGAAAGTTCCGAGCCCTTACAATAAGAAGAAATATTCCGAGGACTTTTTAGGTAGTAAACATATTTTAATTTCTTCTCTTTCTGACTAGGGGGGGAGGGGTTGCAGCTTCGCTGCGCTCCAGGATGATGGGAAGCTCTGTTTAGTCGAGTGATTTATGTTTCGGGTTTTAAAACATGAGGGCATCGCTAACTCAAGTCTCTCCTTCTTATACGTCTTGTAGACAGTAAATTGCTAACTTCGAACTCAAACTGCACACTCTCGCAATTGGGGAACAAAACATTTATATATATATACTTTTTTTATATGTATTTCTTAGTTCCATCGACATAATGTAACCAGAGGGACAAAAATTCAAATTAAGATCGCGTCGATCAATTCGCTATTCTCATGTGGTGGGCGGGGATTAGGCAATTGCTCATGAAAAAATGAAATAATTGCTTTCTGTTCTTTCCCCGTGTCACAATAATTAACGACTTGCTGAACAAAATAAAACTTTTTCCTTTTAAAGGTGTCCTTATTTTCCATTTCCTTCCATTCTTACGCTTGAAAAATATGTACATTCAATTCAAACCCCAGTGATTAGTTTATGAGACCCCCTCCATCCCATCACATCGCTTTTGTGGATTTTTTTTGTACATTTTTCACGCGAGAACAATAAGGATAAAAGAATCATTGACCACAAAGGAAAAAATAGACAATTTCAGTCATCCGTAGGATTTCATTGGGCATTTGTAAAGAAGGGGTGTCAATTCGTCACGTTAACAATCCCCCCTACACCCTCACCCACCACCACCCCTTCTGTGTCGCGCTTTGATCTAAAAGAATGAAAATGTACATTCAACCTCTATTTGTCAACACGACTCCGGGAAATTAACAAAAGAATCTGACTAATGCCACAAACTTTCAAATGACTGATGGAAGAAATAAGAGGCTATTCACTATTCTCGCGCGTGGTTCTGGTGTTAAAGATTGGCTTGAAGGGGTAAGTGGGGGAGGAGGGATATGGATCAATAAATTCAATTAATCAAACAAAGAGCTCTTAAAGAAGTTCAGCTGCCTTAAGAAAGATACCCCCTCCACCGCACTCACACGCTTTCAAATGAGAGAGGAAGTTTTCAATTTTTTTTTTTTTTTTTTTTTTTTTTTTTTTTTTTTTTTTTTTTGCTTGAAACAGAAAGAGAGAATGAGACTTAGGTGCGCGGATGAGGAATAATTATTTTGGCCACAAAGTATTAAATGAGTGTCATGTCCCCAAGTTGATAATGAAGCCCTGCTTTGCAATGGTGTAAAAAGCTTGGCTGTAATCAAGGAAAATAAGGGATGGGGGGTAATTACCGTCCTTCTCCCACTGCCATCTGAGCTAGACGCTTTTTAATTAAAGCTTTTGCCTTTGTATTACTAAAAAATAAATAAGGGGGAAAACCTAAGGTTTTTTCTAGAATTAGACTAACGTTGAAATTGAATTGAGTTTGGAAAATTTGTAATTAAGGGAATTCTCAACGGCTTTTTCATTCTTAGGTTCAGGAAGTTTTCAAAACCTGTTTACACCTGAGTTATTTTCCCTAAATCGTTCACAGAAACAAATGCCAGGCCCTTCTGAGAAAGACTGTGGCTCGGAAACCAATTAATGAGGATAGGACGAGCTTATTTTTTGACATCGCGCAGTACCCCCATATGAATTTGCATGGTGAACGACTTTTCAAAAACGAAAATAAAGAAGAATGAATCCCTTAAATTCCCTTTGAGCGGGATACGAAGTGAGAGAGAAGGTCGTTTGAGGGGAATGGGCGTTTGATGACGCGGTGGGAGGGGAAGGTTGCGGAGAAAACGATCACGTCTAAAAATCCACTTGATGCCTCATTGTGTTTCGAGTCACATGCTAATGCAAGAGTAAACATCTGCGAGTTGATGAGGATGTGGAAGTAGGAGGGAAAAGCATAAAATCGCTTATGCAACTAAATGTGACAAGTTGGAGCCGCCTCGTATCTGTATGCAGATGAGAATAGAAGGAAAGAAATTGGTGGAGGGCGGAGGGCTGAACGAGGCTTTCCCTCTCTCTTTCCAATCTATAGGCTAAAAGCACTCTGTTCAGTTATCATCATCATTCATACAAGAACAAATGAATTAAGGCAGGGATATTGCTGACGATTTTTTCCCCACTTCAACGTTTCTCAGGATCAAAACACATCCCCTTTTATCGTTGGCGTTCTTTTTTATGCCATGGTTTTTTCATCAAAGCCTTAACAATTCAAAAATTGGAATTCCCCGGGATTATCGGCGTAGTACACATACTTCGTAATGAATAGTGCCGCTACAAATGCTTAGGAACCTCTCGAAACAGCCCCTAGAATGTGGGAATGTCTCCTGGCTCAGGCTGTTCATGAGCCCGAAAATCGAGATTTCTGTTCTGCCAGCTACATGGAATCTTGGAACACGTAAATCTGCAAAAACAAGTTTACAACCTTTACGAAGTCCATAAAACTACCAGGCCATATCAAAATCGTGTTTCTAAAACGTCCAAAATCAAAGTATTGAAGCTACCCAAAGATGGCTTCTGAAGTTCTGAGTAGAAAGAAATAAATACATCAAAGCCTGAAAATCCAAAACGGTTTATGAGAGCCGACAACTCTGGGGCCGAAAAGCGATCGAGTTTTTTTTTATAAAAAGCTTGGAACTAATGGAGATCGGGGTCGAGTCTAGTCAAAAGACATCACTTTAAGGCCAATGTGGACGACAAGTGTGCAAGTGAGAGGGAATATGGTGCATAGTACTTTGACATTTTCTCAGCATCCACTTCATTGATTTTCGATCTGAAAATTGATCAGCAACTGGGATGATATTTTATATGAGGCTATCATGCCAGATTTATAAAAAATCTTTGGGTGATTAATTAATTTTCTCTAATTAATTAATTACTGGCATTTTTATGAAAACTACGTACAGCCCGGATTCTGAAGCATTAGCTGAAGACATTGACACCTTCGGTTTCGTCAAAAATCAAAAAATGGTGACGTAAAAAAAAAGGCACGAACAATGAACAACAAACTGTTCTTTATTTTTCACAAATTCACAATAAAAATCAGAAAACCACGATATCAACTTCAAGGTATAACCCCCGCTTCTTTTTACGTCTTTTATGGGCGTGGTCACAAAAAAGTACATGGAGGGCGCGCATTTCTATCCAACAGAGTCCATTCACAACATGGCAATTTTTTCAAAACCTAAAACCCCGACAGCATTATGTCAGAGAGAGCCTTCAAGCTTACCACAAGGGTTTTTGGTGAAAATTTCCGTTTAGAGTCCTAAAAATCAAGTTCTAAGAGATGGCTAAGTTTCTTTGAAACACCAATAGACGATAAAAGAATAACTACTCCACCCCACAAACCCTTTACCCTTTAAAACCACGTGAAATCCACGTTGATCCCTTTCCAAACAAAAATCTGACCATTCTAGTATTAAACTATTGGCGACTACGGCAAAGCTAGATTTTCGACAACAGTCATGTAACATAAAAACGATTTTTCAAAAATTAAGAGAAAAATCGTAGCAGGCCCGCTGACCTCGTAGACTTGGATAAAGGCCCGGCCACACATGCATTGTACTTGTGGCATTGTATCCACTAGCCCATCGCGCACGAAACTGAAACTAGATCGCACTTTTAGAGAACTTATCGAAGAAAACCCTCGATCTATTATTTTTGGGCGCAAAATAACGAATTTTTGCCGTAATAATGGTAATTTGGATGCTAAGGATCAACAAATATTAGCACACAAAACTTACTTTGCCATTTAAAAATTATACCTGGATGGATGCGGTAACGAAACACAAAATTGACTTTCAGCGGCTCTTTAAAAGATCGAATTCACGAATGTGGCTATAAAAAAAAGAAGGATTTTGCTCCTTTAAAAATAATATTGCGGGGTTGGTTTGTTGAATAAAAACAATTAGGTAGGTGATTTTGACTCCTCTAAAATAGTATATTACGATCCAAGGGCGGTAAGATGCTCATTACGGTCGAGGGCGACAGGAAGTGCCCGGAGGTGAAGCCGAGGGCAGTTTTCGCCTAAGATCGTAATGAGGAATACCGCCCGAGTGTTGTACGCTATTCTTTGTACAGCCGAAGTTCATAATTTTATAAGCGGCCCATACACGTACAATAAATAATGCGCAAACCAGGGGTTGTACAATAAAATTGATCGTTTGTGGGTTGTTTTGATGGGTTGCACAATATAACGTACAACTCATTTTTATTCTGTTAACAACTGGAAACAAAATATTGCGCAAACCAGTTTGTTCAATAATGTTGTACGTGTATGGACCCCTTTATAATAATAATAATAATTAAATTTGATCATTATCATTTGATTATTAAAATAGCAATCGTAAATACCAGTCTTTTTGTACAGCCAGGCGTAAAGACTCGAAAGTCGACCGCTTGGAGAGTCTTGAGCGGACGACATGAGGTTCATTCCGCCCGCCGGGCGTAAAGAAAAATATCAGCCCGCTACGTCTTCTTTTAGGTCTTTTGTTGTTGTTTTAAAAATCGTTTTTCCTAATTTTGTTTTTAAATTGTACATTAGACAGAAAAACACAAACGTAAGCACTGCAAATTACGCTGAGAGGCGATTAAAGTTATCTCTGTATCAGCTACGTCATCCTTCCATTCGGTGGCTATTAAAGTGTGTGTTCACTTCACTTTGTTAAGCAAACCATATGATATGCGTCTGTGGAGTCCGTGCAACCTATCAAAATGCTTCATTTTTCGAAGAAATTAATTAGAAGCGTGCGTCTCTTATCTTTCGGAAGGCATTCGTGTTATCAGTTCAGTGTTTTCTCTGTGAGAAGTGGAATAAATTTTAAGTTTTTCTCGCTTTTTCTAGGAACAAGGTAATTTTGAAATCGTATACTTTTATGGTTTATTGTATGCTAGTTGTAGAATTAAATTAACACATTTTTAACTTCTAGATGATAGTTGAAGTGAAGGAGAGGCTCGGAGAGCTGTGGGCCCTCGTCGGAGGGTTCGACCCAAGTTCAGCCGTGGACTCGGAATTCTCCCATGATATGCCTCAGCTTTCAAAATTACCTTGTTCGTAGAAAAAGCAAGAAAAAATTAAAATTTATTCCACTTCTCACAGAGAAAACACTGAACTGATAACACGAATGCCTTCCGAAAGATAAGAGACGCACGCTTCTAATTTTTCATTGCTTAGTAGACTCCACAGATGCATATCACAAAACTTCTGAACAGGGCTTTAAAGACTGGTTTTTATGATTATTATTGTAATAATTAAGGACTTCGGCTGTACAAAAAATAGCGTACAACACTCGGGCGGTATTCCTCATTACGATCTCGGGCGACAAATGCCCTCGGCTTCACCTCGGGCACTTCCCGTCGCCCTCGACCGTAATGAGCATCATACTGCCCTCGGATCGTAATATACTATTAAAGCCCAGTTCAGAAGCTTTGTGCTATGCATCTGTGGTGGAGTCTGTGCAACCAATAAAATTAATTCCTACGAAAAATGAAGCATTTTGATAGGTTGCACGGGCGCCACAGACGCATAGCATATGGTTTGCTTAATAAACTGAAGTGAACACACACTTCAGCCAGCGAATGGACGTAGACGTAGCGGGCTGATATTTTTCTTTACGAACGGCGGGCGCGATGAACCTTATATCGCCCGCTCAAGGCGATCCCAGCGGTCGAATTTCGAGTCTTTACGCCCGGCTGTACAAAAACCAATTTTACGGGTTAAGGTCGATCCACAAACATCAGTGCCGTGAACTGGACGTGCCCCATCCGGGACAAGTCCGGCAAGTAAAATATTACGCTCATATGGGAATTAAGAGGCTCTTTTACACATATCCGGCACGAGTCAGGGACGTGACCCTTCAATTTCCATTGAGAATAATATTTTTTTTTGTCGGACGGGGCACGTCCCGTTCACGGCACTGATATGTGTGGATAGACCTATATTCGGTCCATTAATGTGACGTCATATCCGTAAGGTAGTATAGCCAGTGAAGGTAAACAAAACATTTCATTTTATGCAAAAGTAGTGGATTTTTCAATGTTATTGTTTAGTCCAGTCAAATCGTTTAAAATAAAATGTCATACGCGGACAAAAATCTCGTCTTTGATTTTTTCACTTTATTCTAGATTTTTTGGGGTGAGGAACACGAATCTGAAGAGATCCAACAAAATTTCCTTGTGCGTTTGGAGAAAATCGCGAAAAACTGATAATTTTTGGCACTTTTTTTAGTTTTTCGCTTGCAACTCCTCAATGACGCATTCTACGGAAAATTGTACCCTGTTCTTTTTTGAAGAGCATCAAGTTCTGCGTCGAATCATTTTTTCCTTTGTCACAAGTGACCTAGCCGTTTCGCCGGTATTGATTTTTTTTAAATGGTCATTTTTAGTCGCTTTTGGCAAAACTGTGTGAAAAAATAAAAGTAGTTCAACTCTCAGTTGAGTGATGTAATCTCTGACACTACCTATAATACTGGTGATATGTTGATTTTCAAGATTTGTGGTCAAAGTTGGTGGGCATAGCCACTTTTTTTGAAACAAAACCTATTTTCATCGCCCTGTACAGAATACTTTCCGGGCCTTCAAAAATTTGCCAAATATGGTTTCTGACTGTAAATTTCACCAGCTTTCACCGAAAAATAGTGCAATGTTCATCGAAGGCTTCGTTCGATAGTTATAGGCAAAAACGTTCGGCTGAATAAAAGAGTTATTGAAAAATTACTCATTTTGCGAATTTCCCACTGCGTTTTATTGCCACTTATCGAGTCTTTATAAAAACACCATAAATGACTCCTTATAGAAAATTTAACGAGCTTTCAGATGAGCTTCTTTAAAGTTTAATCGGATGGATAGTTTTTGAGTTATAGGCCGAAATGTGGCAAAAAACGGTTTTTTGCAACAAATTTCAAATTGTTTGACGTTATGGCCCTGTCTTATGTTAATCTTAAAATGAAATTTCATATAATAGGTCTGATAGAAAATTCAAGCAGCTTTCAGATCGTTTTTCATAGAAATAAATTGAACTACTAGTTCCCGAGCTACTGACAAAAATGTGCAGAAAAACGTGGTTTTTGGGCCGCCTTTTTTCGCGTTTTTTGCCGCATAACTGATACCACTGATTTTTCCTGTAGGTTTCAAGGCTTTTCACTTATGTAAAATTCAATCCGGAACCACTTTGATTTCATGACATTTTCCGATTGGAACAGCCGCTTTTAAGTTGCCGCTGTCTTATATTTTTATTAATTTTACCAGAAGTGGCTAAATTGACCATTTAAAAAAAATCAATACCGATGAAGCGGTTGGATCAATTGTGACAAAAGAAAGAACGATTCGACGCAGAATTCAATGCTTTTCAAAAAATGAGAGGGTAACATTTTCCGTAGAATGTGTCATTAAGGCGTTATAAACAAAAAAGTGCCAAAAATGAGCAGTTTTTGGCGATTTTCTCAAAACGCACAAGGAAATTTTGTTGGATCTCTTCAGATTCGTGTACCTCACCCCAAAAAACATAGAATAAAGTGAAAAAATCAAAGACGAGATTTTTGTCCACGTGGAACTACCGTTTGACTGGACTAGTTGTATTTATTACAAAAAACCTATCTTGAGCATCGTGGTAAATCTATTGCAGCGTGTCTGCCGAGGGCAGCGAACGGATTGTAAAAGGCTGCTGCATGTGTCAGATAGGAGACAGCTCTTCACAGTCGCCTTGAACAATTTTCGTCTACACTGATGCAAGATCGCTGTTCGAAGACTTTTTTTGTTCTTTGGGACCGTTTGAAAAGTGAAGATCTTATTTCTGTCATGGTCAAATAAAACAGAGCCAAGGGCTTTTACTACGTCCGGAAAATGGCAGCAACACACATATGCTCCAAAGCCAGGTTCTTCCCATCCTAAGCACACGAGCATGTTGATAATTTGTAAGGCACGTTCCATTGTTTTAGAATTGTTTACTTACTTTTAATTAGAACGCTTCGCTTAGAAAGCTTCTGCAGAACATTGAATTGTCAAGTGGCGAATTTAGCGACGTTGGTTGTGACAGGTAGACCCACTACTTGTTTAAATGTGATATTGGGACACTGAATCCTTCACAGAAACACCACAAATTCTCCTAAAAAAAAACGAAAATTGTAATTATTGGCAGTGGCCTCTTTAAATCCTAAAGCACTTGAACTTTTTTGTTTTGTTTGGCTTCATAATCCAGTCCATAGTCCAGTCAATAAGAACAAAAAAAGGAGGTTCACCTTACATCGAAAGTGGTGTTTGACTGTTTTGTCTTGTATTGCTTCTGTAGGTTAGAATATAAGGAATCTGAGTTTTCTTCGTCCTAACCCTTGTGCTAACTTCAGGGTAGGCCAAAAACCGGCGATTTTTTGGGATTTTGTGGAGTCTATGCAACCAAACAAATTCATTCCCTCGAAAAATGAAGCATTTTGATAGGTTGCACAGACTACACAGACGCATAGCATATGACTTGTGAACGGGGCCTAAATAAACAGAAGTGAACACACACTTTAGCCAGCGAACGGAAGGATGACGTTGCTGAATGCTGATGCAGAGAGAACTTTAATCGCCTCTCAGTGAGCAAAGCCACAGCAGTGAAGACTGCTGATGACTTTTAGACCATGAAGGGCAGCTCAAGTATTTATAGCCCATTCTTGGTGGTTAGGTGAGAAGAGTGAAGATTTTCGCCAAAACAAGAAAATGGGTATTCTTGGATGACTTCAAGTCATTCTATTGCCCTGATCGCCCGTGAATTATATATAAACTTTTTACACGTGTGCATCTATTCTTACGTTTGTGCAGGCAAATTTCATTAATTTTTTTCGAATTTTTACCTCTTCGTTGGTGATTCATAGCTCCGTTGGTGTTGGTTGCACAAAAAAAAACCCCAAGAGCGAATAATTTAGAGTATTTTGTGACCTACTAATATGAACATACCTATCGTTTAGCTAGGAAGCACAGGAAATAATTAATTAGCCTAAAATCAAAAAAATGAACAGGTTTTCGCACAGGGCTTAGGACGACGAAAACTCAGATTCCATATCTTCTAACCCACCAGAAAAAGAGAAAAAAATCCAAAACCACTTTCGATGTATAGCACAATGTACTCATTGACTGGACTATCAGTCATATGAGACATGTGACGTAGTCACTAATTTGGAGCGACTTCAATCATTCAATCAAAGTCATATGGATTACAAGTTGCACCACTCCACCCCCTCACGCCCTAAATCAGCGGTCTCAAATAAATTTCTCATTTTTGATCCCACAAGATAGCACTGCGTTCTTTACTTTATTCAAGTTCAGTTCACGTAGTTCCTTTATTTTAGCCCTTTGTGAACTGCAGAGCAGAAATTATATAGTTTGAAGATCAGGGTCGTACTGAGGCTACTTCTTCTGGGTGGGAGAGTCGGATTCCCCCCACCACCACCAAAGAAGCTGTAAAATTGGGCGTTCTTCTTCCTGACGTTACTTGTTCTCATCGTGTTTTTTTCCCTTCGTTACAGTTTCAACAAACATTTCGCCAATACGATCATAACATTAAAACTAAATGCTGTGAAAGACGCAGGATCAATGCTGCAAAGCACTCCAGATTGAAGTACTGAAGTAGCACTGCGTGTTGTAAGGATGATTAGGGTAACGATTTAGTGGACCCATCAAACCGGAACACCCGTGGTTAACGATAAATGGGGGGGGGGGCTACCTTTGCAACAAATTAAATGTTTTTTTATTTATTTCAGGAATCTTGAACGAATTTTAATAACTAGTTACCTATACTTATTATTGTCAGAACATGACATTTTTTGTATAGCAAAAGCAAACCCCGTTTACAAACTGTCTGTCAACCCATTGACGTGCGTCTGTGGAAGTTTCAGCCTGTGGAAGTCTAGAGCCTGTGAAACCTATGAAAATGCTTTATTTTTCTAGGGAATAAATTGGTTTGGTTGCATTGACTCCACGGGCGCTTGGCACATGCAGAACTTATGAACGTGGTCTAATAAATTTTTTTTTAAGTTACTGCAGCACATTTCCCCAAAATTGAAATTAAAAATAATAACTATACGGGGCGGAAGGAGATAAGTGTGACAAAAAAAATTTGGAGAAAATTGACATCATTTGCGACCGAAAACACCCTACCTATACCATGGTTCGAAAATCAAAACCCTTCGAGATATGATATTTCAAACGCTTCTTCATGGCTTACTTACATCAATTTTTTGATTTTACTAACTACTAGCTGCGTTTACTACTATTTATTAACTGCGAGAAAATCGATTTCAATTTGCATTTTTGCAGCTTTTGGTGATGGATTCGGAAATAGCACACTATTTCCTGTCAGGATTAGCCATTTGCGGTGGATATGAACTATTTTATGTGGGCTCAAATGCGGCTCCAAGTCGTGCAAATCGGGGATTTTTTTTTTTTCAAAAAAAGTCAGTCCCTGTTTGTCTAAAAACAAATCACAAAACTTGTTCAAATTTTTCAGGTCAAAACAAGCGATTTTGAAAAGAATAATCATTATTTTAAGTTATAAGGGCCTAAATAACAGAAATGTACCTTATTTTTCTTTATGATCTGTCTACGTTTTATTTTTCAAAATAAAACCCACCAATCACCCATGAAAAAACGTCCCAAAGCATCAAACAATAATTTATTTTCATAATTATTTGATTTTCCAAAAAATGTAAAAAAAAAAAAAGTACGATTCTTGGTTTGCCGCCCCCATATAAGCCATTTGCCTTTGACTCATCAATGAAAAGAAGTGCCCCACCCCCCAGGTGTTCGTTTGGAAGCGACAAGTCGCATTAGACTAAAGGTGGCTACACACTATCGTGTTGTGTCATAACACGAAACACGAGACAACCGTATTCGGCGAAACATGCCGCAAAACTGGACGAATGCTTGTTTCGTGTTACGGCATAAAAAACTGTTCTGTCTCGTGTTACGCGTGTATCCGAAAAAAGTCAGTTTTTCAGACACATCAAAGGGTTTTGTTTCGCCGTAATACCGAAACAGAAACAAGTACAAATGCTCGTACACACTTTCGCCGAAACAACGAAAGGTTTAGTATAATACTTACTAATACTAGTACTACGTACTAGTACACTACCTGCAGAAGTTTTCAAATAGACTTGAAAGCTCCTTCAAGAGACTTAACATTAAATCCGTGCCGCCACTCCTGCAAAAATTGAATAGAATTTGTGATTCGAGTTATCGCTTAAAGTAAATTGAGAGATTCCACCATCGCCGTTTATTTTTCACTCTTAAAGCTTTTTTTGTGCAACAAACGCCCGGTTCGCGACTATGTATGCCACGGTAGCTTCTAGCACATCATCGTCTGACATCTCGAAGGCTTCTGAGTGCTTAATGTCTGTTTCGCGAGACACATTTTAGTATCCGCAGTTGAAATGTTTCGGGGTAACAATCCCTTAGTGTGTACAGGCTGCTACGTTGTAGGCTCACAACACGAAACACATACGGCGAAACAAGCCGAAACATTTTTTTTATGTTTCGTGTTTCGTGCTATGACATAACACGATAGTGTCTAGCCGCCTTAAGAAAAGAGATATATGCCTTTTAAAACGTTTGGAAAATCATATCACAGAAACAATTGAGTTTCGGGCTATGATGCATTTTCGATTGCAAATAAGGTCTACTTTCATCCACAAAGTCCGTGCTTGATTCGGAACATCCTGCATAAAAATGGTCAGGGGCCGAGACGAGTCTACAGTAGGTCTATTCGTTTGTCGTCCCGGACTACTCCGAGCAGCACGAAATTTTGCAACCTCGCGGGTTATCATGTGAAATAACGCGAAAAAATAATGAAAGGTTAGTACTTTCAGTGCTAATAGTGCAGCTCCGGACGACAAACGAATAGACCTCATGTCCGATCTCGTATTCCTAGGTGTTTAAACCGCATCTACTGTACACGTAATGAAACAAAGTGATAATTACAAATTTTTAACAAATTTGAGAGCAGAAGCCCCCCCCCCCCAGGGAATAGTTAAAAACCTACGCCCTTTCATGAAAGCTTGTTCGTAATTGAATAAAGTTAGAATTGCAGAGGCATCTATCGGGATCGATTTTCCCAAAATGCTATTCCATGTGCTATGTGCTATTCCATTTTCGAAGCGTCATACCTCTAAAACTATCTTTTCAACCAATACCCCTCCTTGTTGAAAGTTCTAGAGCATCAAATGGAGAGCTCAGGAACGTCTGTATCAACCACCTGGAATCTGTTTTTGACGTTTGAAACGCTGTTTGTCCCAAATAGAAATTTCTCAAAATTCACTATTAGACTGGGTTTTATCGCTCCACATGTCATTACTGTTCTCTATTCGCCTCTGGCACCGTTCTAGGTCCTTGTCATCAAACTGGGACTTTGGAGAAGTTAAATGGCTTACTATACTCTGTAGCCTTGAGTGGGGGGTTGGGTGTCGGCCTAATAAATTCTCAGACAAACTGTGGAAATAGTGTAAAGGCTATTTGAGTTCAAAATGGCTATTTGTCGGCCTCTGAAATTATGATTTTCGTTCAAGATAATCATTACGTATTTTTTGTTTTTTCAACAGAACGGACACTTTTTCCCAATACCGATCTAAGTTGAGTCCCTACTCAAAGTAAATAGCGCAATAAAAACATCGCAAAAGTTTCTTCAGAATTAGTATACGTTTGGTCCGAATGAACCTTAGCCTAGCGTGTGATGGCGTGCGAAATCCAATGATCATCAGCACAATGATGCCACAACAGGGCTGCAATCCTCTACCAGGACACTTAGCCATCCAACATGTCTTCTAAGGTGTCCATGAAATAGATAATCGGATGAAACATAGGGTGGTTCGGCTCATTTGCGATCAAAATTATTGCTAGACGTTCGTGAAAATTATTGCTTTGCCTCCGAGATGCGACACGTTTTGTATACATGTATGTATTTTACGAATCTGTACTTTTTACCTATAAATGCCACCTATGCGCTCAAAAACAGATGATGTTCTAAGATGGAGCGCGAAATTCTGTTGTAAAAGCATACTTTTCGATAATGTAACCGAACTAGAACCAGGCGACAGAACCACCGATGTCCAAAGAAAACTTGTTAGTCCCATACTGCTCACTTTTTTCCAAGGCATTTTCCTCTTTTTGGAACTGTAAAAGTGAACAGTTTTTTTGAACCGCTAGAAAGCTGGCAGAACGAAGAATTGTTTTTGTGTGATTCAAAAAAAAATCACAGGGATACTTGGAAAATAGCCGAAGAATAATATTTGTTCAGGCATAAATTACAATTTTTCATTGGATTCGCATGCCGTCACACGCAAGGCTAAGGATCATTCGCACCAAACACTTACAAATTCTGAATATACGTTTGCGCTCTTTCCATTACGCTATTTACTTTGAGTGGGAATTCAACTTAGATTGTATCGTAGGCGTTCATTGGGAAAAAGTGTCCGTTCTGTTGAAAAACAAAAAATACGTATAATGATTATCTTGAACGAAAATCATAATTTCAGAGGCCGACAAATAGCCATTTTGAACTCAAATAGCCTTTACACTATTTCCACAGTTTGTCTGAGAATTTATTAGGCAGACACCCAACCCCCCACTCTAGGCTACAGAGTATTGTAAGCCATTTATCTTCTCCAAAGTCCCAGTTCTGGAAGCTATGAACGAGACGTCTATTTCGCACCTATGACTTGATAAATAATTGATGACAAGGACCCAGAACGGTGCCAGAGGCGAATAGAGAACAGTAATGACATGTGGAGCGATAAAACCCAGTCCAATAGTGAATTTTGAGAACTTTCGATTTGGGACAAACAGCGTTTAAAACGTCAAAAACAGGTTCCAGGTGGTTGATTCAGATGTTCCTGAGCTCTCCATTCGATGCTCTAGAACTTTCAATAAGGAGGGGTATTGGTTGAAAAGATAGTTTTTGAGGTATGACGCTTCGAAAAAGGAATAGCACACGTTTTTGAAAATTTTGAAAAAAAAATAGGTGATATTTGCCCATCTGTAAAGGTTGAACCGCTCGACCGATTTGAAAACTTTTTTTTTTTTTCAATCGACGCGAAATTCTGTCAACTTCAACTGAGTACATTGTGCGTTTTCCGTTAGGATTGACCATATTCGACTTATAAGTGATTGACTGAAAAAAATCAGAAAATGTTGAGGTTTTTAGGCTCTCAAAAGTTGTGCCTTTCGAAATTTTGTGTGCAAACTGTGATTCCTTGTTAATAGGACCCTGACGGAATAATTGAAAAAATAAAATCGCCTACATCACCTTTTGCAGCTTTTACCTACTTTTATTGTTCTGTTTACTGAACTATAACCGCAACAATTGGAGAACGATGCTCACTTTCTATAGTTGAATCAGCAGTTTCTGGCTTGAGTTTACGGTTAACAGCCAAAGGATTATTTGTTTGGCTAGAGACAAGCGATTCAGGGAGGGCTTTTCTAACCAAATAAAGCAACAATATTAAGTAAGTCAACATGCCAGAGGTGATTTTTCCTGAAAGAACGGAATGTGACAAAAGGGGCTCAAAATAAAATGAATAAATGATTATTATTCAAGTAGAGGTAGTGTAAATGAATACTTAATAATTAGTTTAGCACCATCCATCCAACATCCATCATCTTGAGCTTGTATTCCCTGAAGTTTGTTTATTAGGATTTTGCCTCGCAGCAAGGCTTCAAAGATGGAAAGGGTTTACTTCGTGGTGAATGGCTTAAAGGAGCGACGAAGAAGATAGGAAGGGGGTCGAGTTCAGCAAGGAGGCGATGGCTCGGTGTTAAGTGCTAACATCTATTAGTAAACAATGATTATACTGTGAGTTAAGTAATTTCAGAGTCGGATGTTGGGCAAGTTCGGGTGATGAGACTTAAAGGAAGTAACTCACGGGGAGGAACTGCATAATGCAGTAATGGGCTGGGAGTCCGGCCCATTAGCCCTTTTCGAAAAGGGAAGAGGTCTTAGAAAGGACTGAACAGGGTGTGAGGGGATGAAAAGCAACATGTCTTATCTCCCTTAAGCGGACCCCCCGGCAAAAGGCTCCCGGAGATTGGGATAAATTGGTGGAGTTTGCCAGAAGCTTCAACTCCGTTTTGGTTCAAGTTTCTGCCTTACTTAAGTTAAGTCCTAACGCTTTTGTTATTCCTCGAAAAGGGAGGGGTCTTCAAAGTAAAGTTCTACGAGCACATTGCAATAATAGAGCGTTGGCGTGTCGTTTGAGCTCTTTCATTTCGAAATTCAGAACCTTTTTGAGACTCATTTGTTTCATTTCTCAACATCACAACGACCTCAAACATTATCAAGTCAATCGAGTAAATGAAATCGCCGAGATTTACACACTATAAAAAATGCACAAAGCGCTTTCTCTGATTCCACTCGTAAAGTTGTAGTGGTGTGTCTTTACAGCATCATCTCACGGCCAAAAGCTCAAGGCCCTACAAAAGGAGGTGATCTCTCTCAATCCCCCTTTCTCTCTCCTCAATCGCATAATCCTAATCCAAATGTCCCACCCTACCCTGACACTCCAAACCGGCCCCTTCTTCTTAAAAGAAGTTCACCCCTATTCCTTGTTATTCGTTTCTATCCCCCTCCCCACCTCAGTAATAGTCATTTTTGTATTATTCGTCTGAATGTAATTTTATTTGAAGCAATATGGATTTAATGCCAAAAAAACAAAAAACAATGAAAGTAGAAAGTAAAACAACAGGAAGGAAATCATTAATCACAATATTTCGGGAAACCGAGCGTTGAGCTCCAAGTTCCGCCAGGAAAGATTATTAAACAAATTCATTCCTCCCGGGGAGTTAATAATCGCAAATCGTGATTTTTTTTACAAAACATTTAATCGATCACTCTTCAAAACAACAAAGAAGTAAAAAATGATGACGAGTCATCAGCAGGGGGGCAAGAAAGAGGCGGAGGAGAGGATATTGCCTCATAACTTGGCATATTTTCAAGTGGGCCGTTGTGTTTACGGACAAGTGAGAGGGAGGAAATGGGAGCTTTTTTTCTCTGTCCTGATCGATAACAGAGAGATAATAATATGAATAGAAAGATAGCGTCAAACTACAACCCCTACGGACCCAGAAAGAGAAGGAACAAAAGCTTCGAACTAGAAGAGGTACTTTTCTTCTCCTATATGTATACTGTGCAAACCTTGATCCCTCCAAATTTATATGAAGCTCTATCTTTTACATCATCGTTTTTTCGTATAAAGTTTGACTTGACGTGGAAAAATGGGGAGGGGGGCTGGGGGGCGTTTGGATCAAATCTGCACCAGGAATTGAGAAGTATATCCTTATGGAAGCAGGGTGACTATGCTATTGCACTGGTATACCCGGGAGTTATGCGGGTATAGTAGCCCCTGTTATTGAATTAGTGGGCGTTACCGAGGGAAAAAGATTTAAAAAATCGGATGTGGCAATTACAAGCGCCGATCTTTGATAAGGGGGGAGGGTCAAAACTCAATGGATCATTTCCTACACCTCTTGATATTTGGCTGTGAAACCGACCATTTAATTATGTATTACAACCATTTTTTATTTAGCTTACAAATCCCACGAATAATGCTAAACCGAGAAACGGAGTGAACCGCAGCGCCCGTCAAAATGTCCAATGATGAATGGTTCGCGTGGTAAATGTCGTTTCAGGAGATTTTCACGACTCCAGAGTGGGGCCAGCGAGGTCCACGTCATTCGAGGCTTCAGGGCTGTTGATAGCACCGTGCACGGCCATCATCCGCCGGAAAATTCGTGTGGCCCCCAAGGAAAAATTGTGCGAGTGACCAAAACCGGCGGAGTCACAGTGAAATCCTCTTCAGTGCCTCGTCTAACATCGAAAATCCGTCTCGATCCTTGGATTTCCTGAGTCAAGAAACCGAGGTACGCGATTTCAACGAAACTTGCAATATATAACCGTGTGAATTTTAAACTAGAAAGTATTTTGATGAGCCGGGTGCGGTTTATACGGTTGGACAATGCTCAAAATTCACAAATTGCAGGTGATCGCGGGAAATATGCTTCCCTCTCAATGGTGTCCATGGCTAGCACGACTGAGTTTTTGACACGACGAAACCAAAAATAAGATGACACTTCCAAACCTCAGATAACAGGATGAAAAACCTGCGAATCTAGAATTCTCGTCACAGGGATGCCATTTTTGGACGCTTTGGATCATTTTCAGAAGCATCACACGGTCCCCGGTGGGTGCCATGCAATCCACAGGCCTGAAGTCCTGAAAAAAAAAAAAAAAAAGTCGAAACGCTCAATTTTGCCCACTGTAAGGTGTACCGGCGGCGGCGGCTGCATTTGTCAAGTGAGAATTGCCCGAGTGACTCATGAACCAATTCCCTGACCAAATCGAAACAACTTTTTGGTAATTTGACGACAAAATTGCAAAAAACTGGCCTCTCAACCTCTGGACAAGCATTGTAAAACTGGATTAATACTAGAGGAACCAATTTTTTTGTTTGGATTCCTCACAACCAAAGTTTGGCCATAAGAGATCGTCAATTTCAGTTGTTTCGCTCTTTAAAAGACTTTGTCGCGGGGTTAGAGACCATCAAACCACAATTTAGCACGTTTGGAGTTCTCGAAAAACTTATTTCGCGCGCTTGACTCCCTCGAAAACCCTATTTCACGCATTGGGTTCTTTTAATAAACCAATCTCTCAGTTTTGACTCTCTTAAAACTCCTGCGTCACCTGGACGTGGGCGTCCTGGTGTTTCATAACATCGGGAATCCGAATATTAATGAAACGGATTTTTATTCAGACGAGTTCAGCTTCCGAAAACGCCGTCTGAACCCAAAAATTGATCGGCGCCCTGCGTGATGGATTTCGTGTTAGCCAAAATTCTGGTTCAGCAAGACACCTATCGCGGTCAATTTTCCCTTCATTGGCCATGTGACCAATTTTATTTGCTTTTGAATTTAATTTTAATTGCTTTTGAACTGAAAATTCCTAGTGCCATTGGTTAAGGGGGTGGGGAGGTTCTCTGTGCTCTTTACAGAATTGAAAGAGAAGAAGTTTACCAATTCTTCGAACATTTTTACTCCAAATTGCCTACCACAGGGTAACGCTTTCAAGAAATTTATTTAATTTTATCGTTTGTGCCCTAGTTATTTCGAGGCGGAAGAATAACAGAAGCGGAAAACATGTCCTGCTTGCTCTGCCACCCAGCTAGCCACCGCTTTGTTTTTCAGCCCTCTTTCATTCGATTCTTTTCCGTCAGGAGGGACTTTTTGAAACCCCCATTTTTCAATCTTTCGCCTTTTTTTCCTTTCTACATTATGCAGACACTTTTCTTTTCTCTCAGTAAAACTACATCCACGCCCAGAATATTCCAAGAAAAACTGTAACCTCCCTACCAGATCCCCTATGGCCATTATGCTAATATCGAAGGATTGATTATTGCTCGCGACCGAGTGTTATCAGGGGGCTCAAGAGGCACTCTATATTATACTTGGGAAAATGGTCATTTCTGCTAGAGCCAATAGGAATATAACGGAAGCGGGGGTGTCGTTCATGTTTAGAGTGGTGAGGGGGGGGGTGCAATATAGGGTTCCATTTTATGGCTTGGACTCTCTCCGAATACTTTAGAGCACCCCCTCCCCCACCCATTCACCATCTCTTCATCCATTTCGATGTCGTTCCCATCGGGCTCTGGTTGGTGGGATGGTGAAAGGAGGGGGATCAGTGCCATCAAGGCCTCTTCAGCTAACCATTGATTTACAACTGATATTATATAGCATTATTGGACTTTTCACGTTTATTATTCTCATCTTTCTCAGACATTTTTTGCTTCCAGCAGGACAAGGGAGAGAAAGAGAGAGAGAAATATTTTCCAGCGAAATACTCAATTTCTGATCATCGAAAAGAGGAAACCAATTTAATTCCACTAACAGGCCGCTCTATAGGCACGAGCGACCACCCAGAGAGCCCAAGAGAAATACGTCAGTTCATCATCCTATTACCATTTTATGTTCATAGAGAAACAAAAATATACCCTCACACCCCCAACACGGGACGACATTAATTTTTTTCTCTCTCTCTGTTTCTCAACCCTCCAAAACAACGGAAAATACAATTATCCGGCCAGAGGTGAAAAGATCGGTGGAAAGTGTATGCTTTTCATCACATACATCATTCACCCAATGGACATTGTATAATTTTATTGTATTTGCTTGTATACTGCTGAAAAAAAAAAAAAAAAAATTGGGGGTGAAAGCCACGTGTGATGGATTACCAACGTCGCATGGGGGTGCATAGTAAGCTTCAAGGGGATCTGAAATGTATGGAATGATGGTAAGGGGGGGGGGGTTAATTTGGTAAAATTACAACAACAAAAACCTCAATATTAATATTTTACTGTTGTCGATGCACAACACAGGAAATCGATTTCAATTTAAAATGTAAAAATGAAATGAAACCTGAGAATTCTTATAATTAACATCACCCTTTTGTAAAAAGGCATGAAAGTAATTATTCTTTTACCGTGAGGGGGAGAGTGAGAGATATGGAGCTTTAGGAAGTAAATTAAAATGATATTTCAGTCATTTCCCCCTACCCCTTACTGGCGCTACATCGATTTTCAATTAGGTGGGCGGGTGTAGGGTTTCTAGAGACGTGTCGCTTACAACAGATCCAACAAGTCTTAAAGTGTAATTAAACTGACGTCTAAGGAACAACATCTTAATCCAAAGATGCGTTCGGAACAGTCTTCAATTTATAATAATAAAAAAATACGTAGGTCTTGCTCGATTTTCTATTACAAAGATTTACATAAACCATTGAGAGGGACGATGCTCCTGATCTTCTTTCAATGAGCAACATTCGAAACGGTGATATACTAGGTGCGGGTAGCACCGATGGTATACAGCTTGGAAGAGGAAGGAAATTCCAATAATACCGGAACGAGCTAAAAAGGGGTCCTTTTAACTTCTAATATTTAATACATTCCTTAAAGACGCTGCGATATTAAAAGATATCAAACCCAGGAATGGAAAAACGCAATTCAACGTCCGAATCGGACCCCTCTCCCTAAAACCTTTCCCCGATGGTTTTCATTGCATGGAGTCTGGACGGCCGGCGAGTGGAGAGATAGTTTAATTTGAGTAACAGATTAGAAAATAATAACAAGAATTTTGTGAATGTCTGTTAAAATTTCCGAGGTTTTCATCCCTCGTCAAAACTTCCCCTCTCACTCTTTCATCTTCACGGACGCCCGGGAGTGTTCAAAAAAGAAAGAGGATGCGACGTCCAAGAGTGTTAAAAGCGTTGAGTAATGGTCAAGCAATATGACAGTTAACAACACAAAAGAGGGGAGAGATGGTTCAAAATAAATGACGACTGTGATAAGAGGATAACAGTTAACTGTTGCAGGCGGCGGGGGGAGGGATATTTTTGGTCCAGAATGTGTGATGTAGGATCGGGGTCAGAAGAGCATCACTCATCCCCTTTTTAACGTCCTGCCTCATCTACGCGCTATTACAACAATACCCCCTTCCCCCTTTATATTGTTTTAGTCATTTCAAAAAGAATATAAAAAATGGATGGATCACATCCATCCATGCTAAACAGGCTAAACATGCTAAACATCCATCCATGCTAAACAGGCATCGATGGTCCGGTGAAGATTGCTACCCCAAAAGTCCACCACTGTCATACACAGATGGGCATTTCGCCGTCACATTGAGAGTGCAAATCTTAACCAGTCAATGATGACAACTCATGAAAAAAAAAAAAAAAAAAAAAAAAAAAAAAAAAAAAAGCCATTATATCACTTACAAAAAGCGGCGTATTGGGGATACTATTGGTAGCCTACGATCCATGGGGTTGTCAACTCGAAATTTGGAAAATTTCCCAAAAAAGTGGAAGTATATTCAAATATTCCGGACAAAAAAACGGGACACAATCCAATGCAGTTTCGGCTGTTCGCACCAACTTCAGTATCTGAGTTCACGACTGAACTGATCTGAAATGAGTTTCAGTTGCGAAATTAAACGCTCAAGATGGCAAACATCCGAAACCGGTCCATCGATAACGCAGCCCAACGATGGGACAATTCTGGAAGATCCAAAAATACGCTGTTGGCAAACCCGACAACGGAACGCAGCTCCTCGGTGTTCTCAACGCCAACAGCGCTAGGCTTAATCACCTCGACAGGTGCTCGTCCAACTTGGCGTCCATTGACACTCCAAGAAACTTCACCAGCTCAGCTGGAGACCCGAAGGCCGGAGGCCGAAAACCAGCTGCTTAGCCACAGATCGTTCTGCAGCAGCCATAATTCAGCTAACTTCAGCTCCGATGGACGATATTTTACAGGTCCCCATCACAGATGGTAACCATGTCGAACACAACAATAGTGGAACAAGGATTGACAAAAAAAATGTAAACCAACTTTAATCTCTTCGTGGGAACAGCGCGAAAAAAAAACTTTAGATAAGGATAACCTTACTGGTCTTGGATAAATAACGTATAGTTCTTGATTTAGCGTAGATATATCTTGCTAAAACTGATCAGTGAGCTCAGCAAAATAATGGCTTTGGCCCAGAATGTCAAATCGTTGATCAGAACGAGGAACAATAGTGGCCCAAGGATTGACCCCTGGCGGACACCATGTCCCAACGCGACTCCAACGAGATAATGCTTATTTATACCTGAACTTGCGTACGATTGTTCAAATAATAGAGAGTTTTAGCAATTAGCACCCACTTACCGTATACGCTAACGCTAAATAATCGTGATTGCGCATGCTCAGAAATAGCGTTTAGGTCATTTGAATAGCGGCACACGCTAAATGGAAAGGAGTAGCGGAGCGATTTAAGGGAACGGTGTAGTACCTAGCGGGCTGTTATAACCTGTGAAGCTTACTTCGAAGCCATGCATAGGGTGTGTTTTCCTAGTTTAGTCCGAGTTTCATCATAGATAATTTAACGCAAAATTAATATTTTAAACCAACTTTAATCTCTTTGTGGAAACAGCGCGAAAAAAAAAAATAGATAAGGATAACCTTACTGGTAAAGATAAACAACGTATAGTTCTTGATTTAGCGTAGAAATATCTTGCTAAAACTAAAGAACCTATACTAGCAGGTGAGCTCACGGCCCTATTGGGGTATAGATAAAATTATCATAAATTTAATAAAGTCGCATGGGACACTCCATACTTACTTCTAATTCCATGCACCCCTCCTACCCACTAAATATCAACTTTATCTACACCAAACTACCGGATGGGCTCACTCGGTTGTATAGAGTTACCTTACTAAAACTGATCAGTGAGCTCATACGCTAAGTCCAAAATGGTAATGAATAGCGTTACCGTTAGCGTCAGAGATTGCTAAAACTCTCTAATCTCTAATCAGAACCAGTGCTAGGGGCCACTGACTCCGTAGGCAGACAGGATCGGAAACTAATGCTCTATATTGGTCATTGATTGATCGGGTACCTTCCAAAAAAACCCCAGAAAATCACCACAAAACCCAAATTTCAGGGGTTTGGTTCATACGAAATTTCCGTTTGTTTGTTTGTTTTGTTTTGTTTTGTTTTTTTTTTTAATTAATTCATCGGTACCTTTAAATTGTATTTGTTATCATTTAAAATCCCAATTTCGCGAGTTTGACTCTTTGTGAGACCAAACTCCGCTGATGGTTCTTCATAAACCACAATAACGCGTGTTCGGTTCTTTGAAAGGGCTAATTTCACGTGTTTGGCTCTATCGAGCCTCAACTATTTCCTATTACATTCGATAATATTATGTATCCGTACAATTTTTGGCTACACTTTCCTAAACTGGAGATCTCGCTCCAGACACAAACTCAAACATCGGACAAGTTGAAGAATTGTATTCCCCAATAAAGTAAAAGGGCCGAAAGAAATTAATTAATAATTAGTTATTCAATTGATGGATCAAAAAACTAAAAACGCCCAGCAGGGCGAAATTATTAGTTTTTTGATCCATCAATTCTAGATTCTCTAGACTAAGCAGAAAACTGAGGCATCACTGAAATTTCTTTCTAAAGAAGTGACTAAAAAATAAAGGGAAGGATAAATTGAGCAGGAAAAAGAAAAGGGGCACCTGAGATTCAGATAAGGCTAAAGGCTCTTATCACTTCATAAAAAAACAGAGAGTGGTCCTCGTAAAACAGACGTACGTACTACGTATCTAATGAGAAGAATTTCATTAGTTCCTTCCATGAAATTTTCGCTCGATGGTGCGAGCGTAAGTGCATTAATAAGTCCTGCGCAATTTACACCGGAAGTTAAATTTCACGGCTGAATTCCTGTTATTCCTCTTAGGGAGAAGGGAGCATTTAAAGTTTTAAAAGCAAAAAGCTCCCGAAATTACATGACTCGACATTTAGTTTCCTCTTGCCATAAATGAATCTCTCGCCTCTCTCCACGCTCCCAGCAACAACCGATCACGATCTCCCCCCCTCTCTCTCCTACCATTCCACTACTTTCTATTCAACCAACTCAAAATATATTAATGTTTCAACGCCGACGCCCGTCATCCAATCACTAAGACCCCCCACCCACCCACCCCCCCACCTCGACAATGTTATCACTCTCTCAACCATTCCCCTCGAAAGTTATGTGAATCACAATAACTTTGGTTCTAACTGCCATTACATTCAGGGTGACTATGGAGTTTTTGCCTATGGTCTGGTGACAATTAAGCCATATCAATCACCGCTCCAAAGCGGTTTGCGTCTCGGATGAGAAGGGTGTTGAGTGGGGGTGGGGGGTTAAAGGCAAAAGGAGAGACATCAATCACTATACTCCCTGTGCACAAGCTCCCTGGGAAACTAGAAAGACCACAATGTAGCCTCTTCCCGGCTCACACCCTCGCCCACTTTCTCTTTGCTCACTTATTCTCACTTCCCTCCTCTTTCATTTATTTAGCTTCGCATTATAACGAAAGTTGACAATTTTTAATAAAATGTATACGAGCTGACTGTCAAGGCTCCCTATTACCTTTACAATTTGTTTGCCAGGTATAATACTGACAACAAATTTAAAACAAAAATCTCATCAGCTTCCCTGATCAAAGCCTTCCCTTTATTTTTTAGGTCAATAAACCTAAGCGCATAATAATAAGCAAGTGCCAAGTGGAGCAAGTGGAGGGAGGAGCTTGCGAAGTTTTTCGCAGGGAATTTTCCGAAGCTGTGTGGGAGTTGAAACGGAGAGAGAGAACTAAGTATAAATACAAGTAGAAAGCGGCAAAAGGGATAACAAAATAAACAAGAGAGATAGACATAAAGAAGAAGATTTAGAAGATGAGGGGAGAGGGTTGTTGAGGCGGAGAACGAGAAGCAAGAGAAAGAGAAATGGAACGAGAGTTGGAATTGGAAAACGTGGGTGGAGCTCGATTCCAAAGTACGACTGCGTGCCCACCGCTCAGCTCCAATGACAACTCTTCTTTAACAGTCCTACTGTAATACAAGTTCGCCAATACAGGACGACTGCACGCCTTTTCCTCGATTCTATTTCCATTCCCATTGCGTTTTAACATTTTCTCAGGGAAAAAGGAGGGTTGGAAAGGCGGGAAATGGGCGAGGTCCAACTTTTCACTGGCTTGTTGAATTCTTTCTTCTCGTTAGGTGAGTATGCTAGACCGAGCATGAGGAGAGGGGTGTATTCAACAGGGCTAAAGTAAAATTTTCCTTTTACATAAAAGTTGATATCGGCAGCTGAGTTGGCGCATTCATTTTTATCTGAGGAAGAACTCTGGATATTCATTAGAAAGCACAAAGCAGCGGTAGACCATTAAACCGACGAAGGTCGCTTTAAAAACTCCTTCTTTTTCTATGCTGAATTATTCTCTGTGGTAAAAAAAAACAAACACTAAAATGCCGCCTACCTATATGAGCTATTAGGATCGCGATTGAACACCTTTGAGCGTTTATTGTATAGTCGAACGAACCTGATACAAAATAAACTTTTCTATTAAACTATCTATAAACTTCTATTAAACTATTCTATTGCATTTCGAAATCGATTGAAAAGCTTGCAATCTGTAATCGTAACAAAGTTCCTCATATATTCTCACACGGGGACATGTTCAATGAGCTTGGTTGATGGAATCTGAAACCAAATCAATCAAAATGAACACCAATGGATTACGCCGAGCATTATACAGCGGTAGCCCAAAGGGGTGGTGCGAGGGGGTTAACGAGGAGCTGGACGCGGATAATCAGGCTTTAGCACGTATTGTGGCACTTCCTGACTGCTGGTGCAGTAGCTCCCCTGACCGTACCGCACGCTAGGATATATCAAAAACCCACGACATTTTTGGAACTAATTCAGTTTTCACGAATAATTGTCGAAGATCGCGCCCTTAGCATGACTACATGTGAGAAAACGGCCTGTCGATAAATGTTACAACACTCACCAGTGAAAATTGCACATTTACCGGAAAATATACTGCACATATTAACCTTCAGATGACGAAATCAACGTATTAGCAGGGCTACCGACAAGGGGGGGGGGGGCTCAATGACACAGGTTGCGCCATTGTCATTTTGGGGACGATTCAGAAAAAATAATGAGTGCACATAAGAGTTTCTCTCGGCATGAGCGAGACCACGGGCACTTTCTAAGTCCAGGAATATCACGCATTTGACACCCACAGCACCCGATTTTACGTTTGGCTAATTCAATAACCAAATTTCACCTCCGGCACCCTATAAAAATCAATTAGCCGGTTTGGTTTCCTAAAAAAGCCAACTTCACGGGATTTTCAGATGTAAAATTTCCAGCGTGTTGGTTCATTGTATGAAATTTCCAATAGTTCATGGTTCAATAGTTCATGGTCCAATGGTTCATTATATGGAAATTTCCAATATGGAATTTCCAGCGTGTTGGTTCATTTTAAAATTCACGGAGCTGTCTCCGTGAGAAAACAAAATTTCACGAGGTTGGCTCATTAAAAACCAATTTCGCGGGGCTATGACTCGCGCTAAAAAGCAATTTCGCGGGTTTCACTACCTGAAAACCCATTCACACTGTTGACTCATTTAAAAAAGCAATTTCACAGGCTTGTCTAATTTTAAAGAGCGATATCAAGGTTCTATCAAGATTTGGAACTAATTTTGTGAAGCTCTCTTCCCCAAAAAATAATTTTGAGGATTCGTAGCATTAACAACCAAATATCGCGCTGCTGAATCTTGAAAAAACAATTTACCGTTATTGGCCGCTAGAAAAAACAATTTGACGCGTTCGACTCCTTCAAATTTTTCGGTGTTGGCTCATTCAAAAACCAATTTCCCGGGCTGACTCCTTCAGCATTGATGTTGTATTTAATTAAATAAAATAAATGAAATTTATATCTTCCAGGCGACGAAGGAAGGCCTAGCACAACACGATTCGAGTTTCGAGAAAAAATGGGCTCCCCAGCGGGATTTGAACCCGCAACCTCTGGATTTCTAGTCCAGCGCGCTGCAAATTGCGCTACGCGGCGACGCCTTTGACATTAATACTGCGTGGAATGAGCAAAGCCGAACCCCTCCCATGGGCATTGTTTCTCGAAAGTCTAGGCATTGCTCTATAGCCATTTACCATTGTCCAACGCTTGAACCCCACGCGTCAATCAACCACTAATAGACCGATGCCGACGCCCCCCCCCCCAGGCCACTCTTGCGGAGCACAACGACACCTTTTTCTCCCTTGCAATTGCCCAGCTATAATCCTATACGTGTATCTTTCCCTGCTAGGGCTCACCCTGTTCTGTCCATAAATTTAGAGGCAGTGTGCCAAGAAAATGGCTATTTTCTTGAAGTCCGTTATGCAAATTTTCTGGGGGCTAATTTCTTTTGTATGAGAAGAGTAGTCAGACTCCACGGCAAAGCTACCAATTACGTGATCTCCTGATCAATTGATCGGAATGCGCATTAAAATTCACAGTTACACTAGATAATGGTAATTTTATGTGGGGATAAGTTTATTTATGAGGCATTAGTGCCCTCATGAAGCCAAAGAACCGGTGTCTGAAGCGAAATCTTCAGTTTATAGATGAATGAAACCCCACTTTGCTGGCTGAAATACCCATGAAATTGGCAGTTTTCTGGACATAAACCTTCACGTTGTAAGAATTAATGTGCTTCGTGTGTGACAACCCCAAACATCGATTCTTAAAAGAGCCCGAACTGGTGACATTTTTTCCATCAAAAAGTAAACTCCGTGAAATTACTTGAAACTTTGAAGCTGGCCTAGGTCATTTCGCCATTATTCTGTCCAAAACTGTCCCCTATATTAACCATGAATTGTCATAATCTTGGGGACAACAATAAAGGTGTTGATATACGCCGAAATGGGTGAAATTTCGGCCCCAAAACTTCCTGAATAATCTGAGAGCCTTGACATTTCACAACTCCTAATTGACTCCTCAATCTGGTGTTCGCACAGCCCGACGACTCAGCAACACAATGCCCAGTTAAAGGGAGTGAAGTTTTACAAAGCACGCAGGGGTTTAATGGTTCAGACTGCCTCTTCAAAATGATGGGAATAAACAAGAAAACAAATACAAAAAAACTCGAAATGAAAATTTGTCTAAAAATTACAATTCACGAAATCGAACTTAGTTCCAGCATGAGTATGAGCTTCCCCCTCCCAACCACCACTCATTCATTGATCAGAATGGAAAACCCATAATAGAAAAAGAAATACTATTAAAAAAACAAACATAATCACGGTGTTTTGTAATCTTTAAGTTAACTGGTTCCCACCCTTTTCAGTTTTTCTGGAAGAACTTTAATTTAAAACAGAAGGGAAAAGGGAAACTCAGACGTGCACACCTTTTGTTTCCTTCTGCTTCAACTTTATTTTGTATTGTTCATCGCTTCCTAAGTAATAAACCAGCAGTGAATTAATAACCTCGGGGATGCTAAAATCATTTAGTTCGTAGAAGGAATCGTTTTAAGTTAAAATCGGCTATTAAAACGAGGTAATTGGATTTACGCTGTTATGTGGAAGTGCGCACTTTGAGTTGGTGGAAAAGAAGATTTTCGTCTCCTTTAGAGCGGAGTATCTTTTCGACCTTTACGAGTTAAAGGAAAAATCTTGTAGAATTTTTGTAGCCCAATAAAATGAAAGAGGAGAGAGGCGCGATACAGAATAAGAGATTAGAGCTCAAAAACTTTAAGTGCTGAACGAAGGAAAATGGCAAATGAAAAGGCGCAGGGGTATCGAGCTAAAGAGGGAGCGCAACACTGAAAAAGTGGTGGGTACTTGGATGAGAGATTGGTGTGTGGTGGTGTTGGGGAGGGGGGGTAAGGTGCTAAAGGGAAAGTTGATAGTACTTTCTCCGAGTGACGTTTGTATACAGCCTGGATGGTGGATACTGTAAGTTGGTGGGAAAGGGGTTGAAAACGAATCGATGATGCGGCCCCCTGGACCCTACCTCAAAAACGGCGACAAGTGTGGGGGCGGGATTGAGAGAGAAGATTTTCCAGGACACAAGACGGTGGAAACAAGCAGCGCGACTTTAACCCGCAAAAATAAAAAAAAAGAGTGGAGGGGAAAGAGGAGCTTTTTCTATATTTCGGGTAAAAATGAGGAGGGGTGAGAGAGTAAAATGTAAAAAAAAAAAAAAAAAAAAAAAAAAAAAAAAAAAAAAAAAAAAGCCTCCAAAGAGATGCGCATCTTGCTGAGGCGCAATCAACTCCCTCCCCCCTCCTCATTCAAAGCTCTTGAAATTGTTCCTTCCGAAGGATTGAATTTCATACAAAAGTTACTCCGGGAGGGGAAATGACACGTGGAAACCACCAAGAGTGGGGGCTGGAAGAATTGCGGTGCAAAAGCAACGACAGAGAAGACGAGAGAGAGTGAGAGAGCCTTTAAAAAGGAGTGTGAGTGATAGAGCAAGAGAGTTAGAGAGGGATTGTGAGAGTGGAAAAGGAAAGAGAAAAGAGCCACGCCTTAAGAATCAATACGATTCCTCCGGGTTCAAATGTTGTATTATCTATTGTAGTGGGGGAGTGGCCAATGAGAAAGTACAATTGTAGAAATAAAACCCCGAGCCTGGAGTTGGACTGGGATCTCGCTCTGTGGAGCTCTCCCATTGGATGGGCCTGGGTGACAATCGGATGAACTCCGCCCACCGGAGGAGCCCTTATATTTCCATTTCATTACATTTCAACTCCATTCCGGCAGCCATCTTCCCTCATACATTTTAGATTTATTTACTAAATGTGCCCCGGATGGAGAAAAAAGGTTGTTGGGCTGGTCACTCTTTTCAGTTTTTGAAAAGGGTGAATGTGGAAAGGCGACTGGAATTATGTAGTCGTGGGGAAGTAAAACCTCCTCCCCCAACAAACAAAACACGGGCAAATTAAAAATATTCGCTTTGAAAATAATAATTTTGTTCTATTTTTATCGTTCAAGCTGTAAAAATAAAAACTGAATAAACTTCAATTTGTGTGAAGCCCGCAATGAACCGAACGAACACTATATCAATAATTTCCTCCCCCCTAAAGAAATCAACGCTTTTCTTATTCAATTGAGATGCCTCCCCCCATGCAATATTCACCAAAATCCTATTACCAGCAATAAAGAATGCGTTAAATTACAAGGCAAGCAAAAATATGTTGTCTCTTCAAGTCGGAGGGCAAGACAACTAGTTATACTTCACTTCAGTACCCTAACAGCGGATCTGTCGTGGGGGAAAAAGCCTACCTTTGAGGCTCGGTTCGAATTCACCCCATGGAGCACTGTAACCGGAGGCACAACTAATTTTTTAATATCACCGTTCAATAATTAGAGGGACACCCTTTTTAGCCTCAAAGAAAAAATGCCATTGTTATTAATTTTCCTGAAACATATTTTACTAAAATGAGAGAGCACCTCATAGCCGCGGCTTTTTACGCTTCATTTCCATGTTTCTCCCATTTTTACAATGAATGAGCACCAAGCGACTGACATGAAAACATCCTAAGCCTGAAAATGTTGCTCAACAGCAAGTTCAAGTTGAAGCTCTTATATTTCACACTTTTTTCCCTTATACTAAACCTCCTCATTCAATAAAAGGGTGGAAGATGCGGGGCAAGGAGAAAGTTAATTCGATAAGCTTATTATATCGAGAGTAAACATAAAATATAGGTTGGATGATGTTCGCTTCTTTCATGGAAAACCTTGAAGAAGATTGAGATGTCTCGCTAGATTTTTTTTCTGATGACCGTTTTATGTTTCTCCTTCTTTTCCTTTATTTTATTTTTTAATGGACGTAAGATTTAGATGTTAAGTCCGCCAAAGAGAATTTGTCAATTTAAACTGCTGTTTAGGTGACACTACCTGAGACAACACCGTACTGTAGGTGAGAAGACCACCACCTTCTTATTAAAGGTTTAAAAAATTGTTAGCAGTATTTGCACGTTGATTGTAATAACTGTAGATAAACTAGCTTAAAACTCATTTACCCTATTTTACTCGTTACTTTATTCCTCGCGAAAAAACTTGAAGAAGAATTTCATTCTCTCTTCTGTATTTTTCATCCTCAGAGGAAAAACTTTGGCTCGATAAAAATACTCTCAAGCCCTTTTCTCTAGAAGGATGAAGGAGTAAGAGACGAGTCAGATAGAGGAAAGAGACAGAACAGAAACGCAGAGAGAAAATAAAGAGGGAGGCGAAGAGAAACTCCGGCTGTGTGCGGATCAATACCCGGAGCTCTCTTTCCCAACCCCTTCTCCTGACCCAGTTCTTACCCAAGCCTTGGATACTCTTCATTTGACAATATAAATCTATTGTTTCCATTGCTATGGGTGACCAAGTCGTGTCGCAGAAAAACCACTTATTTTCTCTACATATAGGCAAAGTAAATATAGAAATGGACAGATAGACGACACTGGTAAGTCGAGAAGGTTAAAAAGTGTTGGAAGGGAGATGTATGTTTCACTGAAATTCTGCTCAGGCGGTCTCCGGTTAGGCCGACCACACTTCAGGAGGTTCTTCCATGTTCCCACAGGAAGGAAATGTTGTTATCGCTAATCGGAGGTCCTTCCGCCGGAAAGTGGAGGCCACAGTTCTATCCATTGAATCCTTGTGATACGATTTTCACCCTTTCGTCAGCCTAATCACGCTCAATGCAGAAAAATCTGCTAACAGCTTTCACACGGCTGGCTTCCATGAGGGAGCTCATGGAATATATTATGTTCTTAATCCACCCAACAAATTTTAATATAACCACGCGAATCGCTTCGCACCAAACTGCTGACGCCGCATGAGAAATGACGAAAAATTAATCGAGAAGATCTCACCTGGACACACCGTAGCCTAATGGGCTCAGACACAGGCTACTAATAAGCCAAAACTTGCCAATTTAACCGAAGAATCATGTTTTTGGGTCACGAGCGCAGAGCCTCGTGTGGCTTAAAAAGGAGAGAGGGCACGCAACCCGTCCTGCTATAGCGTATACCCTATATACCAACGCAATCACACAAGTTCAGCAGCAAAGTGGCTCTCAAGTTCTCATGAAAGACAGAACAAATTTAAGGAAACCCTGATGCTGGAAAAAAGGGAAAAATACACACTGAACCACTATTTGGCTAACTTCGTGCCAAATATTCCATGACCCCAATTAAATACGTGACTTCACAATACTGTGTTGGTGGAGGGGGCCAGTGCCAGCCTAAGACATTAGGCCCTTCCGGACAAATCTACGAACTCCTCCCCCCCAGCCTATTCAAATAAGGTGGTAGCTTCGGATTAGCCGATACTTCCAGTTTCAGTTACCGTACGTAACTCCGAGCATCAATGACCCCCCCCCCTCCTCAAACACCACCACTGCCCATTAATCTACAAACCATTTCGCTAAGATCGCAAAAAAACAAAAAAACAAAAAAAAAACAAACAAACAAAAAAACAAAAAAAAACAATTGCTAACGTTTCATTTTAAGTCTCCACACGAGGCGTTTCGACTATGCACTTATTAAAAATCCCCACCCCTCTCCTATGCTCTTGGCAGTCTCGTCAGCCCCACCCGCTATCTAAGCTTCGGCTTTCTCTTCGGAGATTCTTGAACTTCCCGCTGACTTGACGTACCAAAGGCACCCTCTAATATACCAAAAATTGAAAAATAAAGATATTAGATAAAGTCGAAATGTCTCAGAAAAAATAAAATGCATGGTCCAATCCCCCTCTCCACAACTAATAAGTAATCCTCCTGAAACCATCACACAAAACACCCCCCCCCCCCCAAAGTAGAGCATTACTCATTTCCTTCATGACAATGTTTCATGTAATACCACACCACTTTCGCCGAGAGGACAACGGCACCTCGAGGACGCACACTTCCCGGCAACACCAAGGACAAGGATCCAGATGACATCACCCGATCCCACCGAGGACATCCAGCCCCGCGCACCCATCTCCAGCATCTCATCAAATTAAAAACAAAAACAAAACTTTCATTGTATAAAGCCAACAACCTGGATTTTCCCAGTAACAGCCACTCTAGGTTTTTTCCACCCATCTCAGTGACCCAATGACATAATTTTTCCCTTTAAACAACTCCTAGGGTTTTTTCCCACAGGTCACACCAATGGATTCGCGAGGACGCGAAATTTTTCCTGACCAGGGGGAGATTGTATTGGGACAAAACAGTCCTCTAGCCCCCCAAACAGAGATGGGACCGATTAGGTTGTAAAATAAGCAACGAGGATAAAAGCCAGCATCTCTTATTAAGAAAAATATTTAATTTCCCGTCTTCCTTTCCCTTTTCGAAGACTCGAGCAAAGAGAAATGAAGAGAACCCCCCCCCCCACCAACAATAGGCAAATCAAGTGTTTCCATTAAGTCCTGCGCCGATTTCCCACCTTAGGAATAAGAAAAATAACTGGTGGGAGAAATATTTTAAATTCCCCGGAAAAGCCCTTCTCGAGGCTTTTTGACGGGCTCTTGAACATCTAAGAAGGCTTGTGACGAAATTTTGACTTTTGGTATTCAGTCCCGGCAATTGGCAAATTCTCCCCTGAGCACTCATCGAAAATTAAGGTCGGTACATTTTACCTTTTAAATAATCACCCACGGGATTGAAAAGTAACAATCGATTAATAATCAATTTTTCTCCAATTAATAAAAATCCTCTCTTCTCAAAATAAATAAATAATTTTGAACTTGATTTAAATAAAAGAAATAATCAATATAATTTTATCCTCGGTGTCTTGTTAAAGTTTCTTCCACTTTCGAGCACCATAAAATAATATCAATTATTCTAGTCGAAATTGTACGAAATAGCGAGTCTTTAAACTATTCATTTTTTGATCTAAAATACCAACGAAACCCTCTCGAATTGCCAAGCGAGTTAAACGTTTCCCTTTCAAGTAGTAGATCTAAAAAAAATTGTAAAAATATAAAAATTAACCAAACCTTTCCCAATTATTTCAATTATTGTCCACGAATCCCTTGAAGCAAATACCACCAGCCTTTTAAAATAAAATAATAAAAATCAAATTAAAAATTGATCTTATATACATTCTTTTTCCACCCTAGACAAGACTCCTTTTCGGGAATTACATTCTTTTTCCACCCTAGACAGGTGTAAAACCCGTGCTACTATTTTCACTGGTATTGATAGAGAAAGACAATTGTGGGAGTAAAATGTCCCAATCTCTTTGCTCCCTATCTACGTATGACGTTATCATTCTTTTAATGACCTGGTTCGCTCTCTCGGCTGGATTGGCCTGAGGGTGGTACGCTGGCGTGGTATTATGCGTGATGCCCTTTTCCTTAAAGTGATCCGCCAATTCCTTCGCCAAGAATGGGGCTCCCTGGTCAGACACAAAGAACTTAGGCGCCCCCCAGCGGTATAATACTCGTTGGCAGAAA
Organism: Corythucha ciliata; assembly: GCA_038030265.1. Lineage (NCBI taxonomy): Eukaryota > Metazoa > Arthropoda > Insecta > Hemiptera > Tingidae > Corythucha > Corythucha ciliata. Next base: position 28,608,570 of record CM075943.1, read on the forward strand.
TGCTCCCAAATTATTTTGGTGGTAGCGACTCTTACGGGGACAATCTCCACCCACTTCGTAAAGGAATCGAGAAATACTAAAATATATTTGTTTCCCCGGCGGGATCGGGGACAGGGCCCCATAAAATCTGAAGAGACCGTCACCCACGGCCCCTCTGGGACTCGGGGTTGCATTATTCCGGCAGGTGGTCGATTCAGTGGTTTAGTGGCTTGACAGGTAGAGCAACCTTGAGTATAAAGATAGACGTCGCCAGATATACCCGGCCAGTGATACAGCTGCTTGATTCGTTGTAGTGTTTTGTCTCGGCCGAGATGTCCGGCCTCCGGCACATCATGGCATTGTCTGAGAGCCTCTAGACGCAGTCCTTTCGGTAGAACCAATCGCCAGCCATTCCCAGTCGACCCCTGGAGGCAGGGATTAGTCTCTTGGAAGAATAGTACATCGCTACAGACCACCCAATTGGGATAACGATCCGGGAAAGATTGGACCTTCGCCACATGTTGTTGATACCACTCATCTTCTGCGATTTTTGGAACAATGTCGGTCTTTTGGATCAAGAATAACTCGGGGCCTTCGAATGTCCTAGACAAAGTGTCTGCCATGTTATTCTGAGTCCCTGGTCTGTAGTGGATATCGAGATTGTATCCTTGAAGTCGGATAATCCACCTGGCCAGTCGTCCAGTAGGGTTCTTGATCCCCATGAGCCAGCGCAGACTGGCGTGATCGGTCAAAATCTTAACCGGACCACCTTCAATATACGGACGGAATTTCTCCAGACCAAATAGGACCGCTAAGCACTCTAACTCGGTGACCGAGTAATTTCGCTCAGCGGGGATTAACGATCGACTCGCATAGGCAATAACTCGTTCATGCCCCTCGTGAATCTGAGTGAGAACGGCCCCCAGTCCCGTGGTACTTGCATCAGTCTGGATAGTAAACGGTAATGAGAAATTGGGTCGGGCTAAAACTGGTGAAGAGGTAAGGAGGGTTTTTATTTTCGCGAACGAACTCTCCTGTTCCGCATTCCACTCAAACGCTGTCCCCTTCTTAAGCAGACTAAATAAAGGCTGGGCAACCTGAGAAGCATCTTTATAAAACCGCCGATACCACGCGAACATGCCCAAGAACCGCCGAAGTGACTTTTGGGAGGTGGGACGGGGGTATTCCAGAATTGGCTTAACCTTCTCTGGATCTGAGCGTATGCCGTTGGAGTCGATTAGAAATCCGAGATACGTAAGTTCGTCTGTCCCAAATTCACATTTCTCCCAATTCACTAAAAGCCCGAATTCCTGGAGGCGAGAAAAGAGTGCTTTTAAACACTCTAGGTGCAACTGATAAGTGGGAGTGACGACCAATAAATCGTCTAGATACGCATGGACGTACGGGCGCAAGTCTGCTGTTATGAGAGCATCAATTAGCCTTTGGAACGTAGCGGGAGCGTTAGTGAGTCCGTAAGGAAGGAAGTTAAACTGGTAGTGGCCCTTCCCTGCAACGCTGAAAGCCGTAATTGGGGAGCTAGCAGGATCCATAGGCACCTGGAGGTACGCCTGCTTCAGGTCTACCTTGGAAAGAACCTTGACGTTCTCTAAGTATTCAAGCAAGGATCCCATGTGAGGCAATGGATACGCGTCTTTTCGAGTCTGCCCATTGGCCCGCCTAAAGTCGATGCACATGCGATAAGAATTGTCTGGTTTTGGGACCATTACTACCGGGCTGCTCCACGGAGAAGTGGAAGGTTCAATGATGCCTTCCCCTAGAAGTCGATCCACTTCGTCGGAAATTTTTGTCATTAGGACTGGTGAAGTTCGATAGGGTTTTTGTTTTATGGGGTTCGGGTCGAGAAGTTCGATACGATGCTTGATTGGGACGCGGCCAATACACTTGGCTTCACAGTTCTTGAAGTGTTCGACTACGGTGTTCAGTTGGTCTCGTTCTCCGATAGAGAGAGCTTGAATGCCCGCTAATGGGGTGATGGACAACGACGAATCGCCTAATAAGGGGTACCTTTGGCTTCCCGCCTGGCCCTGGATACAGTATTCGTACGAATCGAAAAACAGTCGTAAGCCCAGCTTCGCCAGACTATCCAAGCCCACAATACACTTCACCGATAGGTGAGGCAAGAAAAGAAATTTCAATAGGTACTCATATGAGTGGCACTGGACTGATAACGTGATCATTCGTTGAACTAATTCAATCTTACCAGTAGCTAATTGGACATCCTGTGGTGGGATAACTTCGAAATCCGCAAAGAGGCCAATATCCGCTAGGCCTTCCGAGCCTAAGTATGAATGCGAAGCTCCCGTGTCTATCAAAGCGAATACAGAAACACCATTCATCCGTAATGGGATATTGGCACGAGGTAGACAGGACGAACCAATCCCATGTGCAAACGATCCTGTATTTTGAGCGGGAGAATTCCGAGCTCTAGGGGGACAGTTACATGTTTTAGTTGTTTCACCCTTCTTCCCGCAACGGAAACAAAAAATGATCCTAGGGTGTGAGCAAGCAGCATAGCCGTGGTCGTGACCACCACAATTCCAACAGTTCCCCCCTTTCCATGACGTGGCAGGTGAAACAGAATTTAAACCTAACTTCTGGCTGTCCTTGTCCTTAATCACGTTCCTAGTTATTCCAACCGTCGATGAAGAACAAGCAAATTGAGGGATCTGGCTCGTGGAAGGACTTAGAGGTGGTCGGTATTTTTCACATTCGGCCTCTATCCGTTCGAATTCTTGACCGGTAGTTACTAACTCCCTAACGGATTTAAACTCCCTACCAACTATTTGTCGTTTCATCAGTGGGTTTAAATTTTTGTGTACCCTTTTCAACACCTTCTCTGGTGTAGAGGCCTGGGGTAACCTCATCATTAAGCCCTGAAGACAGTCGGCGTAGTCAGCCACTGGCTCCTTTTCACCTTGAGTACGTGATCGGATTTCGGTCTTTAAAGTTTCGGTATACTGTTTAGGAATGAATCGGTCTTCAAAAGCTGAAACGAAGGCGGCCCAGGTTTTCCACGAGTTCTGATTCAACCTATACCAGTGTAATGGCGTTCCTGAGAACAGGGACCAGATTTCATTAAGTACCTGTTTTTCCGATAAATTACAGCGAGACATTCTTTCTCTTAAATTCAGCAAAAAATCCGAAGGGGATTCGCCCATAGTATTTGAAAATGATAGGCCCCATCCTTGCACAACTCTGTACGGCGGCTCCTGTACAAAGCTTTGTACATTAACAGCCTGTGGAGGGGGGGTTGGAGGGCTTGCTTCCGATCGGGCTTTCGCGACAATACCCCCTGATTTTTCCCTGATGATCCGTCGAGCTTCAACCCGTAACGGGTCAAGGGTCACAGTTTCCGTCGCCTCTGACCGGACTGTAAACCCTAAACTCCCAAGGACTTTTATTACGTGCGTCACGTGCGTAAGTTTAAAATTTTCAGACCCTAGCCAAACTATAGCCCCACGTTGGGCGCCAATTTTGTAACCGTGAACTTGAGCAACGTGAGTTCGGCTGCTATAGTTGGAACTGGGTTCTGAATCAACAACGCAATGGAAACGTTATAATTCTATTGTCGGTCAAACCGGGGGGGGGGGGGAAGAAGAACAAAATAAACAATTACTTCAAAGAGGGGTTCGCAAATTTCGAGGAGGAGGAATCGGGAAAAAGACAAGGTCAGATAGGGGGGTGTGGGAGAAAAAAATAAAATAAAATAAATTACTTGACTCTCTGAGAAAAAAAAAAAAAAATGGAAATAATAAAGGAAAATCTCCCGTTCCTCTACATGTAGAAGGCTCAGCCTACGAGATCTCTCGAGGAAAGAAAAAAATAAAATAAAAAAAACACGCTCCTTAATATTATCCCTCGAGGAGGGGAAGTGAGGTAAAGGTAGGAAATCGTAACCTCGTCGGAAGGGGGGAATTCGAAAGTCACACGGGGTACGGGACGAAAGGGGGAGGTTGAACAAAACGGAAAATAGCTTTGGGGGGGGGGGGGAAGAAAAAAATTAATAAACTCAGCTCGATGTCGAGGGCTTGGTGTGGAGTAGAAGGACTTCCTCAATGGCGTCGATCCGTCGGACCAGACGGGATGACTGGTGCGGATGCGGTACAACCCGATGTAGACGAAATGTCAGAAACGGTGAACGATAAATTCGATAGGCGGCAAATTCGGTAAATGGCACGTCCGGCGAGCGTCAAAATCGGTAAGGAGACTCCCAATCTCATAAATAGTGGGGGGGGGGGATGCAGGGAGCCCTGAAGGGAGACAATGATTAAAGGAAAATCCTCTGTTCAGGGGGGGGGGGAGGTGTAAACTCTAGCTTACCTACGATTCGTAGGGCCGGCACTTCAGCAATAACAATAAACCTTTCCAGATAATTCTGAACGAGAAAAGGAAAAATGTTGCCCTTTCGTGGAGCCTTCTACGGGATCAGCTTCGTCTTCCGCGGGATATGGAAATCCCACATAAAAGTCGACGGGAAACGAAAATAACGAGATATCCCCGGCGAAAATATTTACGGAACGGTATAAACGATGGGCTCCAGGCAAGTATACAGAGGTGATGAAATTACTTATAGCCAGGATTTTGGCCCAGAATTGCAGGGTCCTACGAATTTTTTCTTAGGTTCTACTCGGTTTTCGTTATTTGTGACCATGTGGGATTCATTTATGGCCAATTTCACCACCGGAAGTTAGGTTGGAGTTACCAAACTCAAACATTGTATTCATAAATTGTGACGCATTTTTTTCGTTAATTCTGAGTTAACGTAACTCAAACCTTAACTCTCGGTGGTGAAATTCGCCATTAATGGTCTTTCTTAGAACAGGAAAATTAGACCAGGACGACTTCTGTAACCCCAATCTTTCGATAACTATAGTAGGTTTAGTAAGTTTTCAGCATTTCGACCTTTATAGGAAGTAGGTAGATCACAAACGCACGTAACTCATCCGGCAATGACACAATTGTGACTGAAAATGCCTGATAAACTGAATACTTCAGGACTGAAAACTGAAAAGTAATGCACTATTTCAACTAAATGATAGCATGGCTATCTTACTATACTTATGGCGGATCGATTTCACCAAGTTTAAGTTAAAGTGCGGGCTACTTAACTCTCAAAGATAAAAGTGACTCGAGGTTAAGAAATAAGGTTCTGAGTTCTTGCTAACCCGCAGGCCAAGACTAACTCGAAGAAGTGAAACGAGTTTTTTTCGCTAACCCCAAGTTAACCGCAAACTCGAACCGCAACTCTCAGTTGAGAACAAAAAATTGTCAAATTTCTGAGGGAAAAATGGAGAAAACTGCATTTGGTCGGTGATATAGTGAGGGCTAGCTAACTAGGAGTTTTGAATTCGTTCGAGTTAGGAGAGATCCCGTTTCACCATCAATTCAATTGGGGGTTGGAGTTACCAAACCCTTAGTTTTTTTCCCAGACCCCTTCGGGTTTTCGCCGAGAATATAGCACATCAAATAACCTCACTCAGGACAATTCAAATGAATACAATTTTCGACATCATTTCAGCTTACCCGGAAAATAAAACGAAAACAAGAGAGAGAGAAAAAGAAAAGAAGAATTGCGGGGGAGAGAAAAAGCCCAGAGACGGAGTCAATTCTCCACGATAAAGCTGTCTACAGTAATAATTTTTATCTGCACAGCAGCCCATCAGATCACTGAAATTTTTTCAGTGCAGTCGTGCTCGGACGGTCGTTCTTTGCTAGATTCGTTCTAATTTTGGAGAAATCGTTCCATTCAACTCGAAGTTCGTGTATTAATTCATAGAAGCGGTACGCAAAATTGACAAAGTGTCGGTTGTGGCGAAGAGATGAGGAATTCTTGATCATGAAAAACAGACGCAGTTGTGTGGAAAGAAAGAAGGATAGGTGGAAGGAGATATCGGACAAATTCGACAGCATCGACTCATTCGCACTGACCCAAGCGTTATCGCTTCAGCAGAGAAAGCTCATCGTCTCAGGATTACGACTACCGTCCGTCTCAGATCCACTTTGTGCTATAGACTCACAATCAGATGCTATTGCCTTTCCAGAGTATCTGACATGTGCCTGAAACACGGTTAAGTCCGAGCCAAGGGATTATTTTCTGGAAATAGTAGAGAATAAGATCTGGGAGTTAACTCTCTTGGTAACCCTCACGTTAAGACAAACTCAAAGTGGAGAAACGCATTTTTTCTTTAACTCCGGGTCACCCTTAACTCCAGCTCTAACTTTCGTTGATGAAACTCATTATTTGAGTTAAGATGGAGTTAAGAGAGGTTAAGCATAACTCGAAGTGGTGAAACACTTTTGTTACGCTAACTCCGAGTTACCCGTAACTCAAACCTTAACTCACGGTGGTGAAATCCGCCGATTATTACTATACTTATTAAAGCGTGATTTCCCCTTGAGGGGACTTATTATTATTAAATCAAAAGTATAAAAACATAAATATTTCAATCAACCCTTTTTCTCTTGGAAGAGCCTGACAGAGGATGCGTCTCCTTGACCCTTGTAACGTCGCCTATAAAAAATGTCGAAATGTCATCCGTGTCGCCTTCTATATCCGTGGGGTCTTCTATATCTACACAGTCAAAATCCACGAGTGGGTCCGGCCGACTCTCACATGACTCGCCACTGCAATTACTGCAGACCGTAGAACACTTAAGGCCGGCTTTTCTACACCCACGTGCATTGGTACTGCATTGATTGGTAGCCCGGTCAATGAATGATTCTAGGTGGAAAGTCAAAACGTACAAAAACCGACTGTGGAACGTTGTTTGGGATGCCTAGTGGTATAACGTACTAAAAGTCCTTGAACCTAGGGTTGGTACAAGAGGGGAGGGGGAAGGGTCAAAGGTCCTTATTTATGGTTTTTTGCCTATATCTTAGTGGGGGTTGGTTTTTCAAAACATTTATGCGTATAAAAAATTAAAGCTCACAAAATTCTCTACTTTTTATTATATTTTGGTTTTTTGGCCATTTCAAACCGTTAGCAAGATAAACGTAGGTATAGAACAGTTAAATTAGGATTTGACCCAGACACCCAAAAGAACAGGAAAACGTTTGGTGCACACTGCACATTGTTTGATTCCCCCTTCCCATAACACAGCATAAAAAATTTCCTACGATTCTGCATCAAGTTAAGGAGCAGCTGTTGGTAGAAGTTTCATTTCGATCGTTCTTACAAAATAAGTCTTGAACCAATTGTATTAACGCAAAAATGTTCCAGACTAAAATTGAAGAGCACAAAATTTTACGCAAGAAACCATCATACCACTATTTTCCTCCCCTTCGTCTTTTGGTAGAAATAGAAGAAGGAAACTAAAAGCTGACGTAAAATCGGCCGAAGTCTGGAAATTGGAAAAACTGATAAATAATTGGTGCAGGCTCTATCGGACTCGCCTCCCTCCATTGTGTAAGTATTTCCCGAAGATTTCACGTCGGGTGTTGCCAGTGCTTGAGCTGGAGTTTGGATTTGATGGTCATTGGTTCGTTTCACAGAAATATCTCCCAAACCATCAGTGCTGACTAATCATTGTATTAGGCTCAATTTGAAGGCCACAAAAAAGCCACTTCAAGGCCCCATGCACGTTTTTCCTCGAACGTACGGTACAGCGGAAGCCGCGTGAATTACAATGCAAAATTGAACAGGCGTGCCTAACTTTTTCAATGTCAAAACGATTTCATCGAAATCCGGGTTGCTTATGAAAAAAATAGTAGGAGGGATTCTAAACGCATCCATCTGAAGAACGTTTAGCAAAAATGGCCGCCTTACGTTATGAACTTATTCTACCAAATTTTCGATAGATAGTTTAGCGAAAATATAAAGAACGCTATTTAACGCAACTTTAAACCTCTGCTGAGAAGGCTTTTGATGATCTGAGCGGTTGGATGCGACCGTTCCATAATGAAAAAGTGTCCTCTTTTAGGATTTGTCGTCAAAATTACCATAATAAAACCTGAAAGGAGAGATACTTAATAGTTTTTCTAAAAAAAGAGGAGTCTCTGACAAAAAATAATGAGTGAATTAGACTACCTATATCCACTATACGTAAACTCAAAAGATGTATCTTTTAGTAGGCAATTAGGCATCAGCTAAAGCTGTACGCCGAGCCACTTGTTTTTGAGTCCATACTAAACCCCATCTCAGACCTCTACTGGTCTTTCTACAGTAATTTATTTTTCTACACATTTCTCCTGGAGAGTTATGTCTCCCCTTTTGGTAGCACACGGCAAGTTCTAAATGAAATTCAATTCTCTAGAACTTTATTTTCGATGGAATTAAGATCAGAGACGATGGCCATAAAATGTGTTGCAAAAAATTTTCTCGCGACTTGCGGGTAAAGTATACCATTCATATTCCACGCAGAAGGAGTAAAGTTATTTTTACTGGCCTCAAAAATCACAATGGGTAAATAACAACTTTACTCACTTGTGAGGTTGTTGCTCTTGTTTCACCGGTAGAGCGCAGCGGTCCACACCAGCGAGGCGGGGTGGTTCACCATCGTCCCAAAAGATCAGGTGGGGGTCACTCGGTGCTTCCGGTGCCAACGTTTTGGGCACCCGGCCAAGACCGGTCGCCGGGAGACTAATTGCAGGGCCACGCCGGTGTGCGGATGGTGCGCCGAGGAAGGCCATGAGTTCCGGGACTGCCCGAGGAGGTCCGAGCCGGCCCGATGCATAAACTGCGAAAGAGCGGGTCGCCGGGCCACCCATGACGCGGGCTCTCCGGGGTGCCCCGCACTCCTGGCAGCCATCAAGGCGGTGATAGGGCACACCGATTACGGTGCCTCATGTCCGGGAGAGCGGGAGGTGACGCTGGTGCGGTGGGGGCCGAGGAGGCCACCCAGAGGGGCGCTGTGCCCGTGGTCACCACTGCAGGGGACGGAGGGGGTGGTCGACCTGGCACAGGACCAATGGAGGTGGAGGAGACGGTGAGGGCGCCCCTGCCGACCGATGACCCTTAGGGTCGGTCAGCAAAATGTGGGGCACAGTCGCCTCGCACACGATGAGCTCAGGGTGGTAGCGGGGGAGAGGGGCCTAGCCATTCTCCTCCTTCAGGAGCCTCGTTGGGCGCGGGGGCGGCTGTCGTCCTTCGGAGCGGGCGCCCGAACCATCTCGGGGGGGTTTCGAGAGGGGCTCGGGCCGTTAGCCTCGGTGGTCGTCCTAGATGGGTGACTTACCGTGTGCGTGGTCGTCTCCCGACCGACCCGCTGGGTGGCAGCGGTGATTGTTATGGTGGGGGGTCAGCAGCTTGGACTAATATCCTGCTACTGGCCCCCCTCCCTGGTGGATGGGGCGGATTTTTTCGCCGCCCTGGAGAACGCCCTGGAATGCCTGAGGGGCCCCAGAGCCCCAGTGCCCAGTGATCCCAGAGGAGGGGCAGCCAGAGAGGCGCGCAGGTGCGCGATCTCATGTCTGGGTGGGGACTTGTGCTTGCGAACCGGTCTGAGTGCGGACCCACCTTCCGCGGGCCGTCGGGGGAGTCGTACATTGACTTAACCCTTCTGGGTGGTCAGCCACTCCCTCGGTTGTGTTCGTGGGGGTTGGGCATGGACACCACGGCCGACCACTTCCTCGTGTCATTCGACATCGTCACAGGTGTCAATGGCCGTGGCGGGGGAGGTTCGGGATCGGGCCGGTTTGACTTCAGGCGTGCCTGATGGGACGCGTACAGGTGCCAGGCGGATCGCCTCCTCTTCGAGGCCGACCTCGCGGGTCCTCCTCCGGGAGCGTCGGGATTGGAGCTCGTGGACGAGGCCGTGGAGGCGATGGAGGCCATCGTCATGGGCTCCGCTGACGATACCGTCCCGCGTGTTCCCCAATCGCGTGACAGGATAGTTCCGTGGTGGAATGCCGAGGTTGCGGGTCTTTCCTCGCGGGCTCGTAGGCTGCGCCGGGCCTATCAAAGGACTCGAGGCCCGGGTCGCAAGGCTGCAGGCGAGCGTTATGCGCTCGCGAGGGGGGACCTAAAAAAGGCTCTTCGGCGGTCCAGGCGGGCCGCGTGGAGGACGTTCGTTGAGGATGGTCTCTCGGCGAACCCTTGGGGCATTCCCTACAGGAGTGGGGAAGATCAGGTCTCCGAGCGTCCTCCCGTTTCTGGAAGCGTCGCGTGGTGGAGGGACTGTGGAGGATACGCTGAGGAACTTCATCCAACGTATCTTCCCGCGGGACGAACCCGGGGAGAACTCTGCCGCGGACCGCGAATCCAGAGCGGAAGCGGCAGTGGTTTCACAAACGGCAGGCAGTGGGCTCTTCACGGAGGAGGAGCTTCGGGACGCCCTTGGTGGGTTGGCGTCGGGCAGGGCCCCGGGGTTCACCGGGGTGTGCCCTGAGATGCTTAAGCATCTCCCGGACTCGGCGGTGGAGTCTTTTTTGGGGCTCTACAATCGATGTCTTGTGGCGGGTTACTTCCCGGTGAGATGGCGGGTCGCTGTGGTGATACTTCTGCTGAAGTCGCCCGACCGCGACCCGGCGTCTCCCGGTAGCTATAAGCCGATTAGCCTCCTGCCTTGCGAGAGCAAGGTCCTGGAGCGGCTCCTCCTTGGCCGGTTGGAGCCCTTCATCAAGGAGGCGCTCCATCCGCGCCAGTTTGGGGGGGTAAGAGGGGGCTCGACGGACGCGGCACTGGACGCGGTGCAGTTCCTCGTCGATGCCCCCTACGGGAAGTACAAGGTGGCGGTCCTGCTGGATGTGCAGGGGGCCTTCGACTCAGTGTCGTGGCCGGGGGTCTTGATGGCGCTGCGAGATGCTGGTGTCCCAAACGACATCTTTAGGGTGATCGCCTCGTATTTCGAGTCGAGGGAGGTGCGGCTCCGCTACGGTGCCGAGGTGAACGAGGGCGCCGCCTGGTTCAGGGAAACTTGGACTGGGTACGGTGCCGTGAAGATTGGGCAGAGCGCCTCGGTCTCTTGGCCGAGGAGTGGGGGGCCGCATGGGGCCTCCGCCTCCTTGATGACCTAGTCGTTGAGGCTTGGCAGGCGCGTTGGACTTACAGTTCAACGGGTAGGCGTACATTCGGGTTCGTGCCCGACGTTCGGACGAGACTGGCAGCGGCCAAGTGGTTCACCCTTGAGCACGCTGCCATGCAAATCCTGACTGGACACGGCTCGTTTAACGCCAAGTTGTGGTTCTTCCGGCGGCGGGACTCTCCAACATGCCCTTGTGGTGTCGAGGAGGAGACCGCCGACCATGTGCTTCGTCTCTGCAGCCTCCACGGGGATCTGCGGCGGGCGACATGGGGGAGTAGAGGCCCACCGGAAGACTCGGCTCTTGTCCGAGACCGGTGGGCGTATGGCCGCCTCCTGGCCTTCTCCCGCTCCTGGCTGGAGCGAAGAGGGCTGGGACCGGCCATGCTTGAGTAGGGTTCCCTACTCGGGCAACCCGGGCAGGGTTCCCTACTCGGGCAACCCGGGCAGGGTTCTCTTTCCTGTCCGGTTTCGGTCCATGGCGGAAGCCAGCATCCTCAGCTCAAAAGACCCACCTCCGCGTGGTCTCTCTCGGGCGCGGCTGGCTGGCCAGCAGCCGCGGCTAACGGGTTGAGCTGAGCGATGGGACCGACTCTGTTGCGGTATCCGGGCCAAAGATGGGGTACAGGCCAGGTAAAGGCCTGCAAAAAGGTCTAGGTACTGGCCACATCTTAAGGAGTTCCGCAGAGAGAGAGAGGGTGAACGGCATGGGCTGGTTTAATGAGCGCGGGGTGGTGCTGAAACTTCAAGCTGACTATGCTTTTTATTTTTTTCGATGAAAGGAAGCAAAAGGATCTGTAAAAAGATCTTGCTTTAAAATCCAAAATACTTTTTCCTGAGATCCTTTAAAATCCCAGATCCTTCGAAAAAGGATCTAAATCCAGATCTAGATCCAGGATCTTGATTTTGATTTTGGATTTTAATCGGAAAATGATTTAAATCCGCAATGCTCTGCCTGTATCGTCAACGAACGTTTCGGTTGACGGAATCAGGTAGGATTGATGTGTTCTTTGTTACCACTTGGGAACGAGGGATGGCGTTAACCTTCACAACTTCCCTCGCCGGAAAAATTAGTGTTTATTGCGAATTTTATAGCCATTGGCTCTTGCTAGCTGCTACTAAATCATGAGTTGCGGCTTGCATTAATTCCAAATAATTCATTTTTGAACTTCCTTCAATATGCTTGCCGGACCACCGTTACGTAAATTGATAGTTGAGCAAGGTTTCTAGAAAAAGTATAGTGTGAGGCCCTGTTCACAAGCTCTATTTTTGTGTTGTGTGGTGTCTATGCAACCTATAAAAATGCTTCATTTTTCGAGGGAGTTTGGCTGCATAGACTCCACAGAACGTAAACATAGAGCTTGTGAGCAGGGCCTTAAGCTGCGTATACACTTGCGAGCCGAGCGGCTCGCGAGCCGGTCGTTGGAGGCTACGAGCGTGCTCTGAGCATGTTTAGAGCACGCTCGCTGGAGTCTTTTTTGGGGCTCTACAATCGATGTCTTGTGGCGGGTTACTTCCCGGTGAGATGGCGGGTCGCTGTGGTGATACTTCTGCTGAAGTCGCCCGACCGCGACCCGGCGTCTCCCGGTAGCTATAAGCCGATTAGCCTCCTGCCTTGCGAGAGCAAGGTCCTGGAGCGGCTCCTCCTTGGCCGGTTGGAGCCCTTCATCAAGGAGGCGCTCCATCCGCGCCAGTTTGGGGGGGTAAGAGGGGGCTCGACGGACGCGGCACTGGACGCGGTGCAGTTCCTCGTCGATGCCCCCTACGGGAAGTACAAGGTGGCGGTCCTGCTGGATGTGCAGGGGGCCTTCGACTCAGTGTCGTGGCCGGGGGTCTTGATGGCGCTGCGAGATGCTGGTGTCCCAAACGACATCTTTAGGGTGATCGCCTCGTATTTCGAGTCGAGGGAGGTGCGGCTCCGCTACGGTGCCGAGGTGAACGAGGGCGCCGCCTGGTTCAGGGAAACTTGGACTGGGTACGGTGCCGTGAAGATTGGGCAGAGCGCCTCGGTCTCTTGGCCGAGGAGTGGGGGGCCTCATGGGGCCTCCGCCTCCTTGATGACCTAGTCGTTGAGGCTTGGCAGGCGCGTTGGACTTACAGTTCAACGGGTAGGCGTACATTCGGGTTCGTGCCCGACGTTCGGACGAGACTGGCAGCGGCCAAGTGGTTCACCCTTGAGCACGCTGCCATGCAAATCCTGACTGGACACGGCTCGTTTAACGCCAAGTTGTGGTTCTTCCGGCGGCGGGACTCTCCAACATGCCCTTGTGGTGTCGAGGAGGAGACCGCCGACCATGTGCTTCGTCTCTGCAGCCTCCACGGGGATCTGCGGCGGGCGACATGGGGGAGTAGAGGCCCACCGGAAGACTCGGCTCTTGTCCGAGACCGGTGGGCGTATGGCCGCCTCCTGGCCTTCTCCCGCTCCTGGCTGGAGCGAAGAGGGCTGGGACCGGCCATGCTTGAGTAGGGTTCCCTACTCGGGCAACCCGGGCAGGGTTCTCTTTCCTGTCCGGTTTCGGTCCATGGCGGAAGCCAGCATCCTCAGCTCAAAAGACCCACCTCCGCGTGGTCTCTCTCGGGCGCGGCTGGCTGGCCAGCAGCCGCGGCTAACGGGTTGAGCTGAGCGATGGGACCGACTCTGTTGCGGTATCCGGGCCAAAGATGGGGTACAGGCCAGGTAAAGGCCTGCAAAAAGGTCTAGGTACTGGCCACATCTTAAGGAGTTCCGCAGAGAGAGAGAGGGTGAACGGCATGGGCTGGTTTAATGAGCGCGGGGTGGTGCTGAAACTTCAAGCTGACTATGCTTTTTATTTTTTTCGATGAAAGGAAGCAAAAGGATCTGTAAAAAGATCTTGCTTTAAAATCCAAAATACTTTTTCCTGAGATCCTTTAAAATCCCAGATCCTTCGAAAAAGGATCTAAATCCAGATCTAGATCCAGGATCTTGATTTTGATTTTGGATTTTAATCGGAAAATGATTTAAATCCGCAATGCTCTGCCTGTATCGTCAACGAACGTTTCGGTTGACGGAATCAGGTAGGATTGATGTGTTCTTTGTTACCACTTGGGAACGAGGGATGGCGTTAACCTTCACAACTTCCCTCGCCGGAAAAATTAGTGTTTATTGCGAATTTTATAGCCATTGGCTCTTGCTAGCTGCTACTAAATCATGAGTTGCGGCTTGCATTAATTCCAAATAATTCATTTTTGAACTTCCTTCAATATGCTTGCCGGACCACCGTTACGTAAATTGATAGTTGAGCAAGGTTTCTAGAAAAAGTATAGTGTAAGGCCCTGTTCACAAGCAATCACAAGCAAATGCAAATTCACGTTTATTCTTAATTTTTGCCGTGAGTTGGCGATTTTTCTCAATTTTACCATAAATTAGCGTTTTTTGCTAATTGGCTGCAAAGTTGCCTCCGGAAGCCTCGGCTTGCCGTTTTCTCAATTTTTTGTGAATTCGTAAATTTTCTCAATTTAACCCCCAATTAGCCATTTATCATGATTATAACCACTCATTAGTGTTTTTCCTAATTTTAGACGCTAAAATTATAGATTTTTGTACATTTCAGCCACGAAATAGAGTTTTCCCCAATTTTCGTCGCGAATTACGTAAAGCGTTTGGCTTTTGGCTGTGGATAAAGTGATGTTTTCATATTCTGGCACAAAGCTACCTTAGAAGCCGTGAATTTGACGTTTTGTCCATTCAAATCGCAAATTAGCGTTTTTAGCTGATCAGCGCTTCTCAATTTTATTGGTGAATTAACCACGGATTAACGATTTTTCGCCATTTTAGCGGTGAATTAGCGTTTTTGCTGAGTTTTTGCGGTGATTTCGTATTTTTCTCGATTTTAACCGCTAATGAGCCATTTTTATCATTTTCATTCATGAATTAGCGCTTTTTCTGTACTTTATCCGCGGAAGCTTTGAGGAAACTTGAGCCACGAAGTAGCGCTTTTTCTCACTTCTGTACGTGAATTAGTTGCGTACTGTGAGATAGGGGCGGGGGGCCGGATCGCCCGGGGCTGATATGCCCGCCCCCGCCGGGCTGATGGGGCCCTAAAAATATATAATAGGCATATGTGGGCCTAAAAATGTGGATATTAAGGATCTATGTTCATGTTTGTAGGTACATAAAACGAGTTTTTGGCATGTAGTTGGACAGCGACATTGGCTCCTATCGACGATTTTCAATCCATCCAACACAGGATGAATTGCTTGCAGGTGATCAGCAAAGAGTATAACTGAATAATCGATTTAGCCCACAAAAGTGCTATTCTGAAGGCTCAAATTGAGAGAAAACACAGCCTTCTACGGGTAACTTCGCGGCTAAAATAGAGAGAATACGCTGCTCCCCATTTTTTTTTAGGTCCGTAAGCGGATAAAGATGAGAAAACGTACTAACATGCTATTCTTGCAGCAAAAAGTTTAGAAAAATCTATAGTATTCGTGGCTAAAACTGTTCAAAAGCCTTCATTCACGGTATCTCGACGAAACATTTAGACCGAAATTGAGAAAAAATCGCTGATTCGTGGTGTATAGATGCCACCTTATGCCTAAAATGAAGAAAAAACGCTGATTTGCTGTTGGTAAAATTGAGACGTGGCCCAGTTTTTGCTTTTCTGCAAGCGCTAAGAGGCAAGAGAACCCGCTAAGGCTGTACAATAGAAAAAAAAAACACGCTAATTCGGGGCTAAAATTGAGAAAAATGACAAATTCCCAACTGAAATTGCAAAAATCGCCCATTCGCGGATAAAAAGTGAAAAGCCACTAATTCACAGCTAATTTTCGAAAAATGCTAATTCACGACTGAAATTGAGAAGAATGGCTAATTAGCTGCTAAAATTGGGACATGCACTAAATCCACGGCAACAATTGAGAAAAATAGTTAATTCGCTAATGAAATTGACAAAAATAGCTATTTATTAGCGGCTAAACTTGGAACAATCCTATTTCGCGGACTTAATTGAAAAGAATAGATAATTAATTCGCAGCTAAAATTGTTTTAAAAAATCCGATAATTTGCGGATAAAGTCTAGAAAAAACGTTCATTCGCGGACTCAAATGAGAAAAATCGGCTAATTCACGGCTATGTTAGAGAAAACGCCAATTCACGACTAAAATTTAGTAAAAACGCTGACTCGAGGCTAAAATTCAGCAAAAGACAATGATCTGTTGCTTCTGAAGGCAACTTCGTGCTTAAACCTGAAAAAACGCGCTAGTCCATAGCTAAAAGTTGAAAACAAAATTGTATATGCGGGACAAAAATAGTTCGTACACCGCTAATTTGCGGCCAATATTGAGAAAAATCGCAAATTAATTAGCGCGGCTGAAATTAACGAAAAAGGCTATACTTGCAGCCCGAAGTGCTAATTCACTGCTGAAAAGGTTTAAAAAAAACGCTGATTTGCTGCAAAAATCGAGGAAAAATTTAATGAGGAAGTTTCATGGGTCAGAACTTATTCATAAATTTATTTTTCAAGGTTTATTTATGCTAAAATAGATCATAAATCGTGATCCGTTCGTAAAATAATCCAACAGTTAATAAATACGCGATTTTTGAAGTTTTAGGTCATTTCAAACACGCCAGCTAGCATGTTTGTGCATGTTGCGGTTGCCCGGCTCGCCCCTCCATAAAGCCGGCACTCGTTGATCTCAACCAAGTCGGAGAGAAAAACTGCATACAAAGATCACAATCTGCTTTGCTGGGCTGAATCTAACGTGGTGGAGTGCCTAAGTCCCCAATCAAGTCCTAACGCCCAGTGCCCTGAAGATTGCAACGAGGCAATTTTGAACCGCAACTGCTAAGCTATACGCTATAAAACAGCCTTGTCTTGAGTCGTGGGTTAAAGGGTGTCCCGGTTTTAAGAAAAACCTACTTGATAGATGTTCTCATTTGTCTCATTGTACCTATGCTATAATAGGCCAATCCCGGGATTCTGTAGGCTTACTACTGTAGGCAACTCGAGTCGTGTTGGGCTATGCTCTTCCATCATCGTCCGGATAACATCAGTTTATTTAATTTATTAATTAAAAACACTGGCGACCGAATTATTCATTATATCCATCTGCATATGTAAGAAAGGTGGCCCCAGAAACAAAACAACATGAAAAATACGACAATCTTTTTTTTCTGATATTTTTTTCCCCTAGCAGGGGCTGCGGGCCCCTTGTTAAAAGGGCCCTCACGTTTTCATTCATATTCAAAAATACGTATTAGTGCATTTCATTCTGAAAATGCACTATTGGTCTCGTCGTGATGGTGGCAAACATGGGTCATGTCATGTTTTTTTCACGTTTCAGAACCTCTAGAACACGAATTCAGTGGTCTCCGGAATTCATATATATATTTCTTTATATATTTATATATATATCTTTATGGCCGTTTCCTTGTTAGCACGATAACTCTCGTAGAAGTTAATTTAGCGGAACGCGCTTTGGCACAAAAATCAGTAGTCATAAGACACCGGTCGGTATTGCATTTGGGCCAAATCGGTCAAGGTGGAGGGGGGGAAAATCGGGCTTGAAGTCGTGAAAAAATCACTAAAAATCACCAATTGATTCTAGAAGCATCATATTCGGTACGTATACTCCATGTTAGACTAGCCTTTGATTCCCATTTTAATTTTTTGAAAAAGTCAAAGGGGAGGGGGTGGTGCCCCCGGGGTGGAAGTAAGTGTGTGGTCTTGTTAGCACGAAAACTCTCGTAGAAATTAATTTAGCAGAACGCGCATTATCTAAAAAATCAGTAGTCATAAGATCCCGGTCGGTATTGCATTTGGGCCAAATCGGTCAAGGTGGAGGGGGGAAAATAGGGGTTGAAATGGTAAAAAAATCACCAAAAATCACCAGTTGATTCTAGAAGCATGATATTCGGTACGTATACTCCATGTTAGACTAGCCTTTGATTCCCATTTTATTTTTTTGAAAAAGTCGAGGGGGAGGGGGTGGTGCCCCCGGGGTGGAAGTAAGTGTGTGGTCTTGTTAGCACGATAACTCTCGTAGAAATTAATTTAGCGGAACGCGCTTATCTAAAAAAATCAGTAGTCATAAGACACCGGTCGGTATTGCATTTGGGCCAAATCGGTCAAGGTGGTGGGGGGAAAATAGGGGTTGAAATGGTAAAAAAATCACAACAAATCACCAGTTGATTCCAGAAGCATTATATTCGGTATGATGATTCCATTTTGAAACAGCCTTTGATTCCCATTAAGTTCAGCTTAAACAAACCCGGCAGCAAACAGTACGAGGGAGGGTCAAACATTAACGAAACAGATGATGGTCTCAACATTACCACCTCTGGGACGGCTTAGGGTATCCGAATACAAAATGAAATGCACTCTTTCCGACCGCCAGCTGCCGGAGCGAAATTTTTTTTATTTGTTGATGATTTTTATTCCAAACTTGAGTCGGCCAAGAGTGGGTACTGGGGTGGTAAGCGTGCTCGTTCTTCAGCTCTCCCGACAATCAACTCAAGCTCAGTATTGTCATTTCTATTCTGTCTCAAACAATTTGTTCGCCCCGAAGCGTGTGAAATGAAATAAAAAATACTTAGCAAACCTTAAAAACCTCATGTTTGAAAAAGGCGGGTTTTCCAGCGAGTGAAGCGAGAAGTTAAACACCAACCCAGAAGTTAAAAAGCTTGGAGCAGGTTATTCCACGAATGCTAACTGATTAATTATGTCAAGATAATGGATTGAAAGCCGTGTTTTTAGTGGTTTAAAGGGATTTAATTACATATTTTCTCACCTACTGTATGTTTATAACTGGTAAATAATGGACGGCAAATTAAATGATGTCAAGTTTGACGTAAGTGCCGTTTTACTTGTTTAGAAGCAAATCGAGCGGCGTTGATCAGTACATCAGTTTTCACATTTGTTATAAATGCAGGTATTTGATGCGGTGGATTCTCCGCCCGTCGAAGGACAAATGGCTATTCCAATTCCTAATAGTCACCCTTCGGCAGGAGGTATGGAATTCAACACTCTGGATGAACCCATTAGTGACACAATAGTAAGTTCTATGTTATGGTAGCCGTAAAACAATTGTGGTCAGGATAAGCAAGCATACTGGGTACCAGAGTGATAGTTCTGCGGTTGGTAAATTATTACAAGCTCTGGTTATTTCGTACGACCATGAAAAGAACTGTAGTACGTACCGCGAGTCTCTTTAGGCCTAAGATAACAGCTCAATGTCTGCAGTTTCTGCACTACGCCTCCCAGACGAAGTGAAGGCATTCGGGTCACTACCTCTTGTTGCCTAATGCAATGTCCAGGTGGGGTAGCCTGGGTAGATATTTTGGGTTGCTATTAACACCGTGTATCGGTTTCATTTGAAACCTGGGAATGTCTTAACTTTCCCCGGTAGCCAAGAAGCGTAGCAAAAGAAATCTAATTGATGCTCCGTAGCTCAATTCCAAGCTGGAGCTGTCCCGGGCAAAATCCCACAACACCGTGGTTGGGTTTGTGACAACTTACTCTGACTCATCGACGTTCTTAATGTCAAAATATGTTTTTTCTATCTGTCAAGTGGTTTCAGAGAGTTAATTAAACTCGAAGTAATTTTGCAGAAACGAGATTTGAAAGCTGTGGGATCCAAGTTCAAGCACGTTCTCTATCCCACTGAAAAGAAGAGTTTACTGAAAGAATGTAAGTGGCCTGTGTCACCCCAAACAATAAAAACAAACAAAAGACAAAAACAATTTTTTTTTTTTTTTTTTTTTTAGGGGATTTATGGGGCCCTTTGCTTTTATGTACGTTTATGGCCATGTAAGTTCAAAAATACATTAAAAGTCAAGAATATTTCAGCTAACAGGTTCCTTTCCCCCTTTCTACAGGGTTCTTCAGGGAAGCACAGAAAAGGCTAATTCTAATGACGGTGGGCCTGAATTTGCCGAAGTATTCGTCTTGGTTTGGATTGGTTCGGCTGTTGTAACGCTCAATTCCAAGTTGCTCGGGGGCCACATGTAAAATTAATTTATTGGGCTACTGAATTTCATCTTGTTTTAACGTGACTTTTTAATTTTCCAGTTCTTTCTTCCAAAGCGTCTGCGTTTTGGGCTACTGCCTTCTTCCCACAGTCATAGCGCTCATCGTGTGTCGAATTATTCTCATCATGCACCAAACGACGTTTTTGTTCATGCTTCGATTTTTAGTCACCATGTTAGGTTTTGGCTGGGCAACATTTGGTACGCTACTAAAACCCAAGATTCGAATCGACATTGCAGAACTCATTATTTTTTCATATTTTCAGCGTCTATGGTTTTTCTGGGCGACAGCCAACCAGCGGGCAAGAAAGCCTTGGCCGTTTATCCAATATTTCTGTTTTATTTCGTGATATCGTGGCTAGTTTTATCGCATACAGTCGAATGAAATGTTTTTCCTTATATGACTTAGGGGTTTTCTCTCGTTTTTCAAACTAGTTAAATACCTGAAATTGCATCGATTGGCAATAACATTGCACATAAGGTGTGCCCGCCACAGCGGCTGTCATACCATGTACATATTAATGATAAATTGCGTGTAAATACATATTTATAACACTTCATCTAGCTTGTACACAAAAGCATGTAGTGGAGAGTAGAGGGACTCACAGTAGTCCCCGTGTTTTCCGAAATCCGCCTAATGTGTAGGTTCAGGAACAAATAGGAGCTTACTCCGAATGCTCGCCCCCTCCCATTCATTCCGGGTTAAGGCTCATATTTATGAACGTTCCTTAAATTTTCATTGGGCCAAGGAACCGTTGATAACAGTTGAAAACAAATTGGGAGCCTATTCTCTAACAAAAAAGCAATTTTATGTTTTTCATAGCAATAAGTCTATTTCATTAATTTTTTCGAACGAAATTTACATATTGCTACGAAAAACATATTTAACATAAAAACATAATTTTGCCGGGCTATGGCTCGCACGTAAATGAAATTTCGCGAGTTTTGCTGCCTCAAAAACCAAATATCACGCTGTTGACTCATTGAAAAAGCAATGTCACTGGGTTTTGTCACACTTCAAAAGTGTGGTTTCAGGGTTCTGGGCTATTTTAAAAAACTAAATTTCACACGGTTGGCCCATCCAATAGCAATTTCGCGGGTAAGAACCAAAATATCACGCTGCTGACGCATTCAAATCCAATGAATTATTGTGCCGCTCTTGGATCGGTTGATCTAGTCCAGAGTCCCTTTCACCGTATGAGCTTGAGGAGGTCCTCAGCTAGTGTCTCGCTGGCCGGAACATATCAGGCGTGTGAAGCCCGAAAATGCTGATCCTGCGAAGATAGCTGTCTCCTCTTAATATAAGGTTAGATGTCACTTCTTAGAAGCAATAAGAGATATAATCGCTAACTGGACCCTTGAGCACGAGAGTGACAAGGATGACGAGCTAGCGCGCGCCGTTTGCGTTGCATTCGAAGAGATAAGCCCCTGCACCGGGGTGTGTTCTTTAGAACAGCACGCCGAGGCGCAGTGGCGGACTGAGGTATCGAGTCGCAGGGGGGGTGCCTTGGTTAAGGGGGCGCCGGTAATTTCAAATAATTCTTGATGAATTAACCATTCGCAAATGAAATTATTCTGGAGCCACGCGTGAGCTTCAGTTTATGACTGATGACGCAGTGGCGTAGATTTTGGGGGGGGGGGCGAAGCAGGCCCTCGTGCACCCAACTGGTGTATTGTATGGACAAATGTACAGTTTCGGCCCTTTCCCAACCGTATTTTCACTGCACTCTCGATAAATTTATCCATCAGAGGTTGTTCCGCGGTACAGTCAGTTTTCAGGATGAATTCCTGCTCGTTTTCGAATTAAAAGTAAGATTCATTGGCTGAATTGACACATTTTTGGGCATAATTGAACGGTTTTAGGGCCGACTGGCCAGTTTAAGCGGCAAAATATCAGTTTTTAACCAAATAACGGATTTTGCGACATTAAATCGGCAAGCTCAAAGGTGTTTCTGGGCATGAAATGCCAACTTTTGTAGCCAAATAATTAGTGACAGTGCTAATTTTAAAGTGTAAGTAATAGATCCAACATTGCGGTTTCTGGGCTGAAATTTGCGGTTTGTAGCAACACCAGTCAAGTTATAGGGACTGAATTTCCAGTTTTATTCTTGGACATTCAGTCAATGTAAAGGGAGAAATTAAATTAATAGTTAAGGGGTAAAGTCTACTTTTAGAGAAAAAGTTCAAGTTGCTTGCCTTTTGAAGGCGACATTTGCTCATTCATATTTTTGCGACGGGATCTTTGTCAGCCGCCCCCTTCTATCCAGGCCTGATGAAATTTGCCTACCCCCCTCCCCAACTGTAAACAAACCAAAACTCAAAGCCTCTGTGTGATAACATAGCCAAAAAGGGGGCAGATCTCCTTTTCTGAAACTCGATTTGTGTCGATTCCAAAAACAGTAAATTACTTTTTAATCCATTATTTATGAAAATCTGACGATGCTATGAGAGGGGTATGTTTTTTAACTCCCCTCGGCGGGTATGCTCCTTAGAACTGCCCTCCACAGGTACGTACCTCATAAATGTCGTGTTTGACCTCGGTGGTATCCATGGACGGACGATCGGACGAGCAGCTGGTGTCTGCGGCGTTCACGGAAGGTTCTCTGAGCCCCCTCCGAGTTCTTTATATAAACTTGTGGGTGAGTTCTTCAAGGTCCTGCCAGAAGCCAGGGTAATTTAGTCCACCGCCGGCAAAGCCCTGCATGCCGTAGGCGCCGAGGCCTGCGGTAAGCCAATTAAACCAGGGATCAGCCGGTGCCCTGGGGGTCCGTTCAAAGCACACTTTGCCCCCTGTGCCATGCAGACCTTAGGTACCGACCGAACACCTTGTCTTGGGAGGGGGGTAGTTGATGGAGGAGGTAGGAGACGCCACCCCCTTCTGTCCCGGACTCATGACAGCCCCTAACTCGTTGTTTGTCCACGGAGTCATATTCGGCCCCCATGTCCAATGGGTGTGTCCGATAACGGATCCCCCACCGCACACTGTGCGCCTTATTCCGACCCAACCCACAATCGCACCGTATCAGGGAGCGAGTCGGCCCAATGGTGGGGTCCCCCATCCACAACCCGGGGGACGTGCCCGATACCCCGATAGGGGGAACGAACCCCGTCAAAGGTTTGTAGCCATTCACACGGATCAAGTCCGTCATGGGAGAATAGAATAGATCGTAGTATTGCAATAGATGTCATCTGCACCTCCTCAAAAATTATTCAATCCTCTCGGGCTCTCGCCTAGTGAAGCCCCTGCGGTTCATACTGCACGGATGAATACCACACCAAAAAGCTATAAAATCGAGGATATTTGATGTTTCCGCTTGTCTTTCAAAGCGCACAAACCTGTACGGGCCCGACGGTTCGCAGTATAATTTTGAGAGCTCGCGTGTAGGATTATAAGTGGCCACCAATCCGCATTATGCCGCACTATGCCGCACTATCAGTTTTTGATGCCACACATGGTTTTTGAAGACCAGAAATAAAGGGCACTTCATGTAATCGAAGCTCACTATACATATACGTATGCCGCCACATGACTGATATGAGAGTTTAAATTGACTGTGCTCGTTAAAATGTGTGTGTGCCACCGCGGTCGCGCATGCTGACCTCTCTATTTACGAAAGTCCGAAAAAATATCAACATTTTACCGATTTTCGGGATCTAGTAAGTGCTAGTGTTTTACTATTCCAAGATGGTGCGAGGGAAAAATTAAGTCAATAACCAGTTTTGAAGCATTTGAGGAAACTTTAAAATGTTTTGTTTACAAATACCTAGAAAAATTAAACCCCAGAAAACGCGTCTTCCCCCCTCTTCTCAACACCATCCATTTCATTAACTGCCCTTTGACGTAATCAAACCCCCACTCAACATTTTTAGAAATTAGCCTAAAAAACCCTTGATTGATTTCAATGTTTAATGTGGGCAATTTTCTTGTTGAAGAGTCCCCTCTTCAAGAAACACTAGTGATTGAAAAATGTGCAAGTTCCCCATTATAATCATTATAGTCCTCGGGACCAAACGATGACGTCCGGCTCAAATTAGAATTACTTTACTTTGGCAAAATTGCCTTAAAATTTGAGACTGCTGCGCCCATCTCAATTTCACTTTAGTGAATCTGCATTTCTTGGGTCCATCAACGAGGGAGATAGAGACGGATTTTCGATCAGCCCATGGAGGAAGTAATAATTTGGAGTGGTCCAAGTGAACTTTTAGGCGAGTCGAAAATCTCCCCTATAGTGGTCGGGGCCTATTCGTACACTACCTGAATGCTGTTGGTCGGAAGGTTTCAAATATGACCATGTTCCTAAATTCACCATTTTGCTCGCCGATGGACATTTTTAGTAATGGGCGTGTCCTTAAATTCATCGATGGATCCATCGATGGATTAGGTTACAAAACTAACATATGATAAATGTGAGAGAAGGCTGAATCACGATGGAAATTTTTACTCATCTTGCCCCATCTGCTGAATTTAGGAACTCTCCCTTAAGGAACCTTTAAAGACGAGTAGAAGCATACGGCGCCATGTTCGTTCATAGGTATCAGTTTAATAAGAATGGTTTGGGGGTGGTTTGTTGACATCCACAAAACATCAACTAAAGGTGGATTTTACAAGACTGATAATTGATAAGAGCGAACATGGCGTCTGTGATTTTACCTGTCTGATTATAGGTTCTCTACTCTCCCTATCTGATTTGTTTATTTATTTTTTAAAGCGGGAATCGTGCTGAATTTCATATGATTGGCGATATTTTGTTTTCTGGTCACACCTATACTAGGGGTAATTTTTGGCATCCTCACATTATGGACCGGCGGGAAGTGGGAGAATCTTCAGTATATTCATTCTTTCCTTCATGGATCAGACGAACCATTTGGAAGGGGTTGCAGCTGTTTTTGGCCACTTACGCAAGTTTTTAGGGGCCTCATGCATTCCCCGGCTGCTCGTCCTCCACTTGGCCGCGCTCCGTGGCCAAGCAATCGGATTCAGAGATCCGAATATGTTGATGCCTACATAGCAAATATAGTTCCTAAGGCGCAAAAAAAAAAAAAAAAAAAAAAAATGTAGAAGATTGCTACAGTCATGTCAGCATACCGATTTAGCGGGTTTAAGCAATTCAGCTGCGAATTACCGATTTTTTCACTTATGGACATGAGTTAGCGATTTTCTCAATGTTAGCCGGAGACTTGTCCAAAATGCAGCTGGATTCAACTATAGTTGTATTACTGTAGTAGTAGTATAGTATGAGGTAGTTTTTGGGCCTCCACAAACTGCGAATTACCGGTTTTGGTCTTGAAGTTGCAACGAAAAATCGTGAATCGCACGTGTCGCGTTTTCTCAATGTCAGTCACAGATAACCGCTTTTTCTCATTTAAATCCACGCATGTAAAATTTAACGCTTTTTAAAAACGTTTATATCCCCGGATAACTCGCTTATCCTATTATTTTTTTCCTACAGAAACTGGGGATTAGCGAATCTTCTTCATTTTAGCCTAGTAGTAGCCTCTAGAAGCCACGAATTAGTATTTTTCCCCATTCCAATGGTGAACAATAACTTTTATAAGAAATAGCGCCTTTTCTCAATTATACTCGCGAAATTAATTACCTCCAGATACCACGATTTTTTGTTGGTTTCAACGTCAAATGAGGGCCTTTTCTCGATACGATTATACTCTGGGGTCAAAAATATACTCCGAAAACCAATGGCATGGCAAAAACGTTACATTTTCGGCGATGACGACCCCTTATAGAGATAATTGGTTGGAACGAAAAAAGGGGAGGTCGTCGTTTCGGTGATGTATTAGCAAAAACCTTTTCGACTCCACACGATGGTGGTGGGGGGGGGGGTTCTTATAGATAATCCTCGGCTAACATAGTGACAAACCCTGATTCGCTCAGTTAAAATTGGGAAAAGGCGTTATAATTGAGGAAAATAGAGAATATGGGATCTTCCACTGCTAAAATTGAGAAAAAAACCTTAATTCGGGACTAAAATTAAGGAAAATGAATCCGCGCATAAAATTGAGAAAAACATGAAGTCGCGGGTAAAATCAGTAAATTAAAGAATAGTGCTCAAAATCAACGCTAAAATTGACAAATCAGAAATTCCCTGTTTCCGAGGGCAACTTTGCGGCTAAAATGAACAAAAACAGTGATATATAACGCTAATTCGCGGCGATAATAAAAAAAAACTCTCATTCACAGCCGAAATTGAGAAAAATCACATGCTGAGATGAAGTAATTATTCTTTTGCTAAAGCAAATGAAATTGCTAATTCGAGGCTAAAATTGGGAAAAACTCTTGTAGACCAAAATTTGTGAAATGCTCTAATTGAGAGGCGCTTCTGAATTAAAAAAAAATGTATATTTTTGAGTAAGCTGAAATCCGTGAAATGAATCATTTCAATAAGGAAACCCCACAAAATTGAGTTTTTAGCGAGCCGAAAACCTGAAATTGGGGGTTTAGTTCTTCAGCAAGAAAATACCGCGGTATTAGTAAGCTGAGTCCCACAAAATTGTTTCTATTGCGAGTAAATCCCACGATTCGTGTTCCTGGACCCCGAAAAGGCCTAAATCTCGATTTTCAGTATGGGGTCTGTCATCCGTCCGTCATCCGTCGACACCGTCGTCCACTTTTAGTGCATTTCATTCTGAAAAATTTCGCTCCGGCAGCTGGCGGTCGGAAAGAGTGCATTTCATTTTGTATACGGATACCCTAAGCCGTCCCAGAAGTAGTAATGTTGAGACCATGATTTGTTTCGTTTATGTTTGACCCTCCCTCGTACTGTTTGCTGCCGGGTTTGTTTAAGCTGAACTTAATGGGAATCAAAGGCTATTTCAAAATGGAATCATCATACCGAATATAATGCTTCTGGAATCAACTGGTGATTTGTAGTGATTTTTTTACCATTTCAACCCCTATTTTCCCCCCTCCACCTTGACCGATTTGGCCCAAATGCAATACCGACCGGGGCCTTATGACTACTGATTTTTGTGCCATAGCGCGTTCCGCTAAATTAATTTCTACGAGAGTTATCGTGCTAACAAGGCCTCACACTTACTTCCACCCGAGAACATCACCCCCTCCCCCTCGAATTTTTCAAAAAATTAAAATTGGAATCAAAGGCTACTTTAACATGGAGTATACGTACTGAATATGATCCTTCTAGAATCAACTGGTGACTTGTAGTGATTTTTTTACCATTTCAAGCCCTATTCCCCCCCCCCCCCACCTTGACCGATTTGGCCCAAATGCAATGCCGACCGGTGTCTTATGACTACTGATTTTTTTAGATAAAGCGTGTTCCGCTAAATTAATTTCTACGAGAGTTATCGTGCTAACAAGACCACACACTTACTTCCACCCCGGGGGCACCACCCCCTCCCCCTTGACTTTTTCAAAAAATTAAAATGGGAATCAAAGGCTAGTCTAACATGGAGTATACGTACCGAATATGATGCTTCTAGAATCAACTGGTGATTTTTGGTGATTTTTTTACCATTTCAAGCCCTATTTACCCCCCCCCACCACCACCATGACCGATTTGGCCCAAATGCAATACCGACCGGGGTCTTATGACTACTGATTTTTTAGATAAAGCGCGTTCTGCTAAATTAATTTCTACGAGAGTTATCGTGCTAACAAGACCACACACTTACTTCCACCCCGGGGGCACCACCCCCTCCCCCTTGACTTTTTCAAAAAATTAAAATGGGAATCAAAGGCTAGTCTAACATGGAGTATACGTACCGAATATGATGCTTCTAGAATCAACTGGTGATTTTTAGTGATTTTTTGACGACTTCAAGCCCGATTTTCCCCCCCTCCACCTTGACCGATTTGGCCCAAATGCAATACCGACCGGTGTCTTATGACTACTGATTTTTGTGCCAAAGCGCGTTCCGCTAAATTAATTTCTACGAGAGTTATCGTGCTAACAAGAAAACTGCCATAAAGATATATATGTCGCATCCATGTCGAGTAATTGTCCACTTCACGAAATGGATGTCCATTTCACGGAGTGGCTCCACTTGCCGTAACTTGAAAAAATTACGACATCTGGACAAAAAAAATATCCATTTCTTGAAAAGGAATTCGTGTTTGTCCAATTGCTGAAATCAAGCTTCCCTACTGCAAGTGGATGCACAATATTATCCTTTTCGTGAAATGGATAAGTGAGGCACCTCTGATGCTGAAACAAGTTTTGTTTTATTTAAAAAGGTTATTTTATTGAGTACTACTCAAAAACCCGCTAAAAAATGACTTTGTGCATCCACTTGTAGTAAGGAAGCTTAATTTCAGCAACTGGACAAACGCGATTTCCTTTTCAAGAAATGGATATTTTTTATGTCCAGATGTCGTAATTTTTTTAAATTACGGCAAGTGGAGCCACTTCGTGAAATGGACATTCATTTCATGAAGTGGACAATTTCGCCAAGTGGATGCGATATATATATAAATATAAAGATATATATATATGAATTTCGGAGACCACTGAATTCGTGTTCTAGAGGTTCTGAAACGTGAAAAAAACACGTTTTTCACGTTTCAGAACCTCTAGAACACGAATTCAGTGGTCTCCAGGATTTATATATATATATAATATTATGGCCGTTTTCTTGTTAGCACGATAACTCTCGAAGAAATTAGTTTAGCGGAACGCGCTTTCGCACAAAAATCAGTAGTCATAAGACACCGGTCGGTATTGCATTTGGGCCAAATCGGTCAAGGTGGAGGGGGGGAAAACAGGGCTTGAAGTCGTCAAAAAATCACTAAAAATCACCAGTTGATTCTAGAAGCATCATATTCGGTACGTATACTCCATGTTAGACTAGCCTTTGATTCCCATTTTAATTTTTTGAAAAAGTCGAAGGGGAGGGGGTGTTGCCCCCGGAGTGGAAGTAAGCATGTGGTCTTGTTAGCACGATAACTCTCGAAGAAATCAATTTAGCGGAACGCGCTTTGGCACAAAAATCAGTAGTCATAAGACCCAGGTCGGTATTGCATTTGGGCTAAATCGGTCAAGGTGGAGGGGGGAAATAGGGGTTAAATTGTCAATAAATCACTGTAATTCACCAGTTGATTCTAGAAGCATTAGATTCGGTACGTATACTCCATGTTAGAGTAGCCTTTGATTCCCATTTTAATTTTTCCAAAAAGTCAAGGTGGTGGGGGTGGTCCTTCCGGTGTGGAAGTGTAAA
Organism: Corythucha ciliata; assembly: GCA_038030265.1. Lineage (NCBI taxonomy): Eukaryota > Metazoa > Arthropoda > Insecta > Hemiptera > Tingidae > Corythucha > Corythucha ciliata. The sequence continues at coordinate 28,637,706 of CM075943.1, forward strand.
AATAGCGTTGAACTTCACTAGTTCATCTTAGCGCTCTAAAATTCGACTCAATAATTTAATGTAACGAAAGCCCTGGGTCCCATTGAGATTTATGGAAAACTTTGATGGGTGAGGGTGAAATGGGGGATGAAATTTCAAAAAGAAAAAGCTTAAATTCACACGTTTAGGTATTATAAAATACGGCACAAAAATTTAATATTACAAAGCCCTTGGAAAACTACCGAAACTTTTCGACATTTTGAAGAGAGGGTGGTGAAAATAAAGGAAGAAGTTCGGCTTAATGAAACAAATAATGGTATCAAAATTATTACTTCTGGGACGGCTTAGGATATCCGTATACATAATGAAATGCACTCTTTCCGACCGCCAGCTGCCGGAGCGAATATTTCTCACTAAATAACAACACATTTTCGCTTATCGGTTTCACCAAAAATTCATGGTCGTTTGTTACTGACAAACCTATTTCAAGGGTACGCTTAACTTGGAAACCGATTTTACTAATTTTTCGAACTAAAACCCCATTTTCGCAAGTACGACGCGCAATTTCGTGTGTTTTGGCTAGCTCAAATCGTGTTTAGCCCGCTGTGCCATCCAGACTTATGGTAGGAAAGAAAATGCCAGCTCTGTTGACCGCCTCGGGTCTAAAATTTAAAGTTGAGCTCCAAAAGTATCCCTTTCCGGGAGCAGAAGTTTCAGTTTTTCAACATAAAAACCGAGATAGAAGGCTACAAACGACAGATTTCAGCATACATTTATTTCTTGACGGATAGTGGCCGTTCCTGTGCAAATTTAGTCTCTGCTGACCGTGAATTGACCTCCAATTCTGTCCAAGCTGCCCACGGACGTGGATCCAGTTTTACTCAAAAGTAGTTGCAAAGAGTTTTTTGCCCGATTTTATTCGTGAATGAATACTGTTTACAGCCTCAAATTGGCGTTTGCCTTAATTTTAGCTGAAACTGAGTGTTTTTTCTCAAATCCACCTCGAACTAGCCCATTTTCTTCATTTTAGCCGTGAAAAGCTCTCAAAAACCCGTGAAATAACGCATTTTTGATTTTCAATTACGGCCAGCACTGGGCATCGCCTAACCGCGAATTGGTGCGTTCTGTCAATTTCAGCCGCAAAAGAACATTTTTTCCTCAATTTTACCCACGTGAATGAGCTCCATTACTCAATTTTAGCCGTGAATTTGCGTTTTTCCTCAATTCTAGCAGCAAATGAGTGATTTTTCTCAATTCTACATTGAACGAGCAATTTATTTTGTCAATTTTAACAGTGAAAAGAGACGTATCAACCGTGAATTAGCGCATTTTCTTAATGTGTGTGTGTTTTCTCAATTCCAACCGCGAATAATGAGATTTATTTCTCAACTTTAACGTGAAACAGCGATATTTCTCAATTTTAGCCGTGAATGCGTGTTTTTTCTTAGTCTTAGCTGCGAAATGTCCTTTTCTGGATTTCATCCGCGAACGAGCACTTTTTCTCAAGACGTGTCTCCCCCCCCCCCAACGTTGGATGCGTGCCTAGCTGGATGCCCACCCCTTGATAACAAGCTGGCTACGCCCCTGGGTAAATTGTCACATGGGCAGAAGGTTATCAACGGTAGTTGCAGCCCGATTGGTGTGTCTGGTGATTTTTAAATGAATTTCAAAGTTATTCAGGAGGGGATGGACGGTGCGAGGGGAAATGACGTCAATGTGCAGTTTTGAAGCATTTGAGGAAACTCTAAAATGTTTTGTTTACAAATAACAAGAAAAATTAAACCCCAGAAAACGCGTCTTCCTCCCCTCTTCTGCCCTTTGACGTAATCGAACCCCACTCAACATTTTTAAAAATTCGGTTTAAAAAAAAAAAAACCTTGATTGATTTCAATGTTTAATCCAGCAATTGTCTTAGTCGAAGAGCACTCTTTAAGAAACACCAGAGCTTGACAAATGTACAAGTTCTCCGTTGTCAGTTAAAGAGGCTTTCGGGCTGAATTATATATGGATTCTTGGTCATAGAGTAATTCGAAGACTCATGTCATCCAAATCTAATAAATGGGTCAGAATTCACAATTTTGAGGTTGAATAGTTACATTTTGAGAACGAAGTATTAGTCAGTTATAGAACCAAATCGGCGATTTCCGGGATATGTTTCGACAGTCAGTTTCTGGGGCCTGCTTGTCAGTTCTCAGGCCGTTTTTTCACAGTTTTTGTTCCAAAAGGGTATAAAGGTGACAGTCTGTTTGTGGAGCAAAATTTCAAGGTCTTATGGCTTTTAAATAATAATAATTAATGCCGGATTCCGCAGTCATCAGGCGAGGCCTGTCCTCGAAGGAAAATTGGCCTTATGGGGTATTGAGTTGCTAGTAGTAGTTTCTAAGGATAAACTGCCAGAAGATGGGCTGGGTTTCCAGTTTTGTAGACAAATAGTAAGATTGGGAATAGAATTTCTGAAGAAAAGAAACAGATTGATTAACTGCTATGTGCGGCCCCACTCAATTCCTAATGAAAATTGCAATGTGCAGTTCAATGTCTTCATAATTATCTTTCTTATTTTTGTTGAAATACCAGGGCTACTCAGAAACTCTCCAAATTTGTTTTCAAAGGACCAAAATATCCCTTGAGGGTAGTTTGAATGGGATGGAAAAGCGTTGGAGGGAACATAGTCCGTCGGCTAGCGAAATCTTCAGGGAGCTTTTTAAGTTTTCAAACCGACCGCTTCCGTTACTACTCGCTCCCCTTTGGGCATTCCACCCACGACTTCATCCACCCCCTTCTTCTTCCGTTCGGTGGTACTCGTCAAACTCAGTCAGCGTTTTTTCTTTTAGTTTGCCTCTGTATACGGTTGAGGTTGGAGAGTCAGTTAATATTTCGGCGGTTACTGTTTTGGTGTTCGTATTTTTCGTCGTTTTGTTCGACTGGTTTAAGGAGGTGTTGAATTCTCATATTTCGGGAGTTTCAATTGTGTTTCGTGAAAATTAATTTGAAGTGCGCGATTCTTTTGGTTCTGTGCTTCTCTCAACTCTGGGATTAGTACGTTGCAGTTTTTTGTTGTTTTTTTTTATCGGCGCGGGGGCAGTTTCGCAAAACCGGTGAGCTTGACCTTTCTGTTTGTTTCTATTCTTCTTGTTTAATTATTTTAAAACTTGTTGATTGGTTTGAAGTATTAACTGTGAAATAGACGGCAACTGCCGGTAACGTTTCGGCGTAGGGTTGCCTGGAAAATCGTGGGCCAACCATCGCGCTACCGATAACAAAAATTAGGTGTCCCATATTTTTTTCTAAACGCTAATTACTAATTTTTAATAAAGAGGATTCAATATGAAAGTGCTCTTTTTGACTGAATATTTCAGGGCATCCTTCAAAAGGAAGTGTTTGCAACGGTTGAAAGGCTCTGACAAGCAGTCCTTGAACCACGTGTCCGCGTGCGTCGCGTCGCCGTATTATTTTACCTTCCGTAAAAACCAGTTTTTTGTTCGTTTGTTTGGTGTATCCTCATACCTTTTTTAAATTTGTTCATTTTGACAATTTCTGAAAAATGTTCTTGTGGTTTTAAAAGCTTTTATGCGATAGGTTTCTCCCTTGGTTGGCCGTCTGAACGAGCCCTCATGCTACAAGATCCATGCGGGCCGCGGGCGTCCCGGTTCCAAAATTTCTGCTGTACCTTCAGAGACAAAAAGAACTTTTGGTTGCACGGCGGGGGGTTTGAGTGCACTCTTCTAATCCCAAGATTCATCGCGCAGGGAGCGCGTAAATTGCAGTTAAAACCAGCTGCGATCTACCATGTACTGCCTGTCTGGACTTGACTTGATTGCGAAGTCTGCCAGAGTTTTACCTTTGAAGGATAAATTACGTTTATAGAAAGTGCAAATTAAGTACAGTACCAGGCGCGGATCTAGAGTCGGCTTAAGGAGTGGTCCATATGACCCCATCCGGTTCCCGGACCTATCAATGCCACACGTCACACAGTTGCTAGATGTGGCAAAGTTATAGCTCTCAAACACCGATCCTTGAAACCCACAAACAATCAATCATCGAAACACATCGAAAAATTAAGGAAACCCCAAGGCCCGAAAAGTAGGAAAAATAACAGCACGCCGGGGACAGTAAACTGCGGTAATCTAGCCCCTCAAACTGGACCCTTTTATCGTCGAGACGAATAGTTAATCGTTAGAAACTCACACAGGCCTGTAACTGCCAAGTTGCAGTCCAGTGTGTTGTAGCCAGTTCTTGGTTTTATAGGACAGAAACTGAAGACCTTAGGCACAGGGACTGAAGAAGCTGACAGGAGAAGTCTGACCGTGAGTCTCTGTCTTCCTGTCTAATTGGGCTAAATAAGTCGTTTAAAATAGTTTTCGCTTGACCTACGGAGAAGTGGCTATTTCCACCATGACAACTTTGCCACTTAAGAAACACTTTAATCTCAGCGTGTTATTTGCTTAATTTACGTCACGGAGTGAACGAAAGTACTTTACGTCACTTCTACGAGTGGTGTAAAGTACTTTCCGTCACTGTCAGGAGTGACGTGTTTGGAGCGAAAATAGCGTTCGCAACTCGTGAGAAGCGTCTTTACGCGCTCGTAGTTAGTAATTACTAATTAGCGAACTCGGCTTCGCCTCGATTGCCAAACACAACTCACGCGTAAAGTGACGCTTTCCTCGCTCGTTGTAAAATATACTATTTCTACTCGAAAAAGTAGTTTTTCATGAGTCATGTCAAACTGGTTTTTATGTGTGCAAAATCCGAGAAATTGGTGTTTTAGCGAGACTTACCCGCGAAAATTGTTTTGTTATTGTTTGTATGGTTGTTGGTTGGATGAAAAATAACGCAAAACTTATTTTTTGCCGAATTAATTTTTTATGTGGGCAAAATCCAGGAAATTAAAAAAACCCTCAAAATTAGGGTTTTTAGTAGGGGAGCGCGGGGCATGTTGGAACCGATTTTCGTTTTTTATTTTAAGTTTTTTAGTGAACAGTGATTTCAAAAATCTGGAAAATGGGTTGGTTTCCTTCACATCTAGGCTATAAAACCCTGTTGGTTCCGAATTTTTTTATTTATTTCCAACTTGGGTATACATTTTTTTCTCCCCATAGATTACCGGTGCCATCTTACCCCTTCAGTGGGGTAAGTTGGCACCGGCGAAGGGGTAACTTGGCTTTAGTGTCAACTTCCTGTACCACCACCCATTAGGGGCAATTAGGTAGGGTTTGTTTTACAATTTTATTAAAATGATGGTTTCAAGAGTAAAACCTGTGGAAAAAAAATGACTAACGCCTCATGATAGTTGTAAAGACCAGCACACCCGGTTACCAAATTTCAAAGAATTCTGCTTTCAAATTGTCATTAAAAAACTGTTGCCACAAAATTGTAGCCTAAATATGGACACTGTAGATCCAAATATTGGAATGACCTTAACGTTGGACAGGGAAGTTGCATAGACACCTACACGCCTACCAACGGAGCTGTAGCCTCTGACATTAGGCACTTCTTCGGTCTTCTCTTCCTGCCATTTTTTTGCATACGATTCGGCCAGTAGCGTGCCAAGGTTCTCCATGGAATGCTGAACTGATGGGGCGCATCAGTCAAACTGATTTTATGGATGAGATGAACTTCCACAGCACGCTTCCTTATAATGTTATCATCGGGCATGATACCCTTATATCAATTTTTTTTTTTTTTTTTTTTTTACTTTCCGACCATTTTGAGTCCGAAAAGTAATGTAATGAAACTATTAAAAAGCGCAATAACGAAAACAGAGAAGACAGGACTAGTCAGAGGGTAAGTTTGCACTAGTGCCAACGTGCCCCATTTTGATAGAGCCAACTTACCCCACTACTCCAGTTTGAAAAAATGAGTCGACTAAAACTTGTGCAAACAGGAAAACGAAAAAACGGCTCGTGGGCTAAATACGTTAAGTCCTACTGATTCAAATGGGCCACTGAACTTGGCTACATCACATTACTCAGGCTAACTAGAAAGAAAAAAAAAACAAGGATGAACAATTTTTACTCTCTAGGACAAAAAACAGTTCTTCAAGCCTCTTGTCACCACCCGTACCCCAAACCAACCGAATTTCTTGTCGCAGATAGAGGACCCTCTGAAGGTTACGAACCTGGGGGCCTATTCTCTAACAACAAGCAATATTTTTTTCGCCAGCCATGTGTTTATTTCATTCATTTGTTTGAAGAAAATCAATGAAATAAACATATGACTTCGAAAAAGCTATTGCTTCGGAGTTAGAGAATAAGCCCCCTGCCCCCCTATTCTGTAACTTTTAACGCGTGCGTTAGCGAAATAAACAAGGTGAATAATTGAAAATAATCAGCTGAGAAATTTTGCTAACGCACGCGTTAGGAGTTACAGAATAGGGGGGCTGCTCTCTCCTGCTCATTACCACCACAAGAGGAAGTTCTAGAACAGTGGTGCCTACTTACCCCTAGTGACAACATGCCCAGCGCTCCCCTATTTTTATTGAGTGGAATCAGTTAAAAACGGTTCCTAGCGCGAAAAATTGGCGAAATCGGTTTCTGAAATAGGCCACCCAGCGAAAATTGGTCTGTGGTCAAAAAATTCCCGAACTTAGCTGTTCATAAAATTCACAGTCTCTTCATGGAATTGACAATTTCCTCATACAATTGACAACCTACTCTTAAAATTGATCATTTCCGCATATAATTGGCAATTTATACTAAAAATGCCATGTTTAAAGCCAAAATAAACGGTCGCCATTTACTGTTACAACAATAATCACCGAAATGGCAATTGCCGATCGAGTCATGGGGCAAAATTATAAGTTCCAAGGACAAAAAAAAAATATATTGGGGTTATAATTTTCTCGTGAAATTGACAATTTATACTTTTAATTGACAATTTCTGCTCCAAATTGACAATATCCACGTCAAATTTACAATTTCTGCTTCAAATTGACAAATTCTACTTCAAATTGACAAGTTTTTCATTAAATTGACAATGCACTAATAAAAATGACAATTTCCATCTGAAACTGACAATTTTGTCCTAAAATTAACAATTCCTAGAAAATTTACGAAATCCTCTTGAAATTTACAATTTCCAATTCAAGCGAACAATTTCCTTACAAAATTGAAAATTCCCTCAGAAAGGGCAATTTCCTCATTATACTATTGACAAACCCTCATAAAATTGACATTTTCTTCATAAAAGTGACTACATGAAACTGACGATTTACTCATTAAATTGTCACCTTCTAAATTGACAATTTTCTCTTTAAATCAACCATTAGGTCCATAAGCTTTAGATTTCTTATAAAATTGAATGATGGAATTGAGTTTTTTCATAAAATGAACACCACATGTCACCATAGCATTCCTCTTGGTGCAGCGTTTCGTATATTTGTTGCCCTTAACGGGGCATTTCGCGTAAATTTTGCCGTGTAAGTGGCGATTTACGTGAGTTTTTTCCCGAATGTTGGGTTTTGCCCTCCGTGGGCCATTTAGCGTAGTTTACTCGGTGTGCCGCGGCCTGTCGAAAGAGTTTTTCCTCACAATGTGACGTTTCGCTTCAAGTTTGCCCCGGACGTGGCGGCGTTCAACGTCAATTCCCCCCTCAATGAGGCCATTCGCGAGAGTTTTTTCCTTAACTTGTCATTTCGCGTCTCTCGTGAATTTTGCTCTCGATGTGGTGGTGATTGGCGCAAATCTCCCCCCCCCCCCGTGTGTTTTTTTACTTGGATTTCGCACCGTGTGTGACTTTTCGCGTCAATTCTGCTTATAATTTGGCGTTTCGCGTAAATTGTGCTTTCCATGCGACAATTCGTGTAAATATCGCCTAGAATGTGCTGTTTTGCATAGATATAGACAGGAAAGGTCACACATGCTTCAAATATTGCGAAATATTTGAGGATGCGCTCAAATTTCCAGTTGGTCGATCTCTAGGCAATGCTAGAAATTGAATAATATTGTTGGATATTTGTCCAATACTAGTCTAGGAAGCGAGTAGTTTAGGGAGGAAAAAACTCCGGGACTAAGTTTGATGACTGATTTCAATGTTTCCAGGTGTGCTGAATCCGAATTTTAACTTTGCCCAACGATACAACCCCGGCAACATGCAGAAATTTGATTGCCTTTTAAAATTCCGTGTTATTTTTGGTTTTTCCGCCACACTACACGCGAGTAATAATTTTTTAAAAATATGGTTCCCTCACATTTCTCATGTTTTGAGATGTCCTGAATCTGAATTTCAACCCCGCGAACCCCCAAAATGAGACGCTACAGCCTTAAAATAGGAAAATCTACAAAAATCCGCAATTTCTGTTATTTTTTCTATGTGGTGTGCAATCAAAGCCGATATTGAAATAGTTCACATTAGTTTCCCACGTTTTTCAGGTAATCTGAATCCGAAAATCAAATTTCCGGCCCCCAACGCTAATTGTATCAAAAACTATTCTACGATACCCAAAAACCTCACATTTCAGCACTTTTTAACGTGCTTTTCACTTGTTTGCTATTTTTGTCAAGTTTCCGTTTTGTAGGTCTGCTGAATTTGAATGACGTTTTCAAGACCGTTTCCCAATAATGAAATAATTATATGTCAACGAATATCAAAAACCCCCTCGAAAAATTCAAAATTGTTCATTATACGTCGTGATTTCACTTGTTTTCTGGCTGTTTCTGGTGTGCTGAATCCGAATTCGTTATCAAAACTCTTAGCAACCCCTAAAACACCACTCTACCATACAACCGCTACTGTAGATGAAGACGTAGGATTATGTGATACTGAGCATTCATATAGTCAGGGGTTTGATCCGACATTGGTGCCGCTTGAGTGTCTTAAGACCTAGACCAAGAACCCGGACCATGATAAAAGAGTTCAACGACCCAGAACTCCTCACAGACCCCCAATCTATGACGAAGCTGCCTGTTGAAGTATACATATAGGAGACGTACCAAACTGCTCGGTATATGGAGGTGAGGAGCACGTCGACGTAGTGTGTGAACGTCAATTCTATCGAAATCCCTGTCAGGAATACCATCCGAAGGAGGCTCCCGAAGAAACGAGAGAGGAGTCTGTGCGGTCACACCTTCGGCACCTACAGCAAAGTAAGTTCAGTGATACGATTTTGTTAGTCTCATTGGACTTGGGATCGGGTATAGGGTGGCGCCTTCCCCATCAATGTCCATCCCAAACGAGTTTCTATCGGCGAGGCCATTTTGAGCTGAAACCACACGACCAGTAAGAAGTTTAGTTATGATGTCAGCTCCGATAAGTAGTTCAATCGGTCCAGGATTATATCGTAATTCACGATGCCTGCTGAAATTAATTCAGGGGGAAGGGGTTCAGTTAACATCGGTGGAACGCTTTGACAAATAATCGGTTGGTCGAGTACTTCGAAATTACAGCGGTAATTCAAAGTGACGTCACCGATGTGAATCCTGTGAACTCGATGGAGAATGGCTTCTGTCTGGGTACCTCCAAATAACGAATGCGCCACTTCTTCTGTTCGGATAGACTTGTATCCGGCGTCGCGGAGTGCCGAGGTGGCAACATAGCTTCGCTGTGACCCAGAATCTAATAACGCTCGAATTATTTTTACCCCTAATCCGACCAGTGTGACACAAAGCGTCTGAATAACGATTCTGCTAGGCAACTGTAAGCTAGTAGGGCTTAGTCACATGAAGATTCGCGTCCACCCGTTTCTCCGAATTGTTAGTTGAAGCTGACGAAATATGACGGCAAACTAAGCGATAATGCCGACCGCCGCAGCCAGTGCATTTGACTTTGGCTTTGCACCTTACTCTAAAATGGCCGGGCAAAAGACAGACGAAACAGCATTTCTTCTCTCCAAGTGAGCGACAACAAGTGAGTCATAGCCCACGCTTTTGGACATTGTAGTGGGATGTGACGATTCACCACACAAGACACACAATTTCAGGTCAGTTTTAGTCGATAAAGACCCGTAGCAGTGAGAACACGAGATTCCTGAGAAACCTGCCAAAGCCATCTCGTCAACATGCTCTTCTCGCTGGATTTCACCTTTGATAAAACGTCAGGCTACTCAGTCGCTCCTCAGCAGACCGAGACAGCGCTTCATCTTGGTCATCTGCTTGTTTTCGGTGTCACGTTCGCAGGAGCTCTACCGGCAAGCATGATTCAACTAAGGGGTACAACATAGTCGCGCAAAGCTTCAAGTCTATGCCCAGGGATTCAAGGGCGCCTAATTGGGCTTCGAGTTTGGCTTACAAAGCGGAAAGGGTCTTTGACGACTGATCACGACTGTTTGTAATGACCAAAGTTATCAGGTCACGAAAGTAGAGTTCGATGAGTAGTTCTTCCCTGCCAAATCTGTCCTTCAACGTTTTAAGAGCCTTAGGGTAATTTTATTTGGAGGGTTGGTAGGCCTCCACTGATTCTCGAGCTTTGGATCCCGGGACTGTCGCTTGTATCTAATATTGGAACTTGTCCGACTCATCGAGGGACTCGACCCATTCTCGCGGGTTCCTATCAATTTTTTTGAAGCGTGGGGAGCTTAAATTTACGTTTTGAAGTGTCTCAATACACACATTTATTTACCGCACACGGTAACCGCACGGGACATTTATTTACCGCTATTCTAAGCATATTTTTACTCACGAACTCGTCAGCGCCAATTGCGGCGCTGAATAAAATTGTCAATTTGTGACAATTTTATTTCTGACAGGATCGCATTAGTGTTGAAGAGTGTAACACTTGTTCCTACTTTTCTACTAGTTTTTGTTGGATCGACGCTGATAAAGATTCCTCCCCCCTCACCACAGCAGTACATACTTCCTGAATCGACTCATCCCCTCCTCTCACCACCAACCCAGGGTGAGCAAATCCGGGTTTGTATACATCGACGCCCTGAACTTGACCAACTTCCCCCGCCTTCCTCCAACTCCTGCATTGTAATCTACAAGCGTTTTCATTTTCACAGCCAATCAGCCTTTGACAAAAAAGGGTATTTCCCTACAGGCCTGAAGGCAGTTGATAGTAGATCAATATAGTAAATCACGCAGTTTTTCCTCCCTTTTTACGAGCGGAAGGGAAATTACCTGGGCGTGATCTTCCGTTGATTGAGTGACGAAAAGTCTAAGTCTTTTTTTTGAATTCCCCGTTTATCTGCTGCCATTAAAGTAAAGGATTCGTTTTTTTATATATACTCTAGGCTGCCTGAAGGGATTGTCTCCTCATCGCCCGGGGTCTTCTAAACTTTACGCTGTAGTTTTTTATTTAATTTTCGACTGCATTCGTAAGAATCGTATTTGAACTTGATTGTTACGTTCTTCGGCTCTACTGTACGCAATCTACTATTCTATTGTTGCATTAAGACAGACCACCCAAGTGGTCACAGTCACAGGTATATGACTGACGTAGGGTGGTTATTAAAAAAACGTAATGAATGTTATTGTGCAACAAGTCACTCCTCAAGCTTGGAAAAGGTGGCAGTTTCTCCTTGACTTGTCCATTTAATGACCTCATGATTCTAGTAGTTCTTCGGGTATTGAACATGGGTATTCGCCCGATGCTGATGACTGAGTCTTGTCGTTTTATGTTGTACGAGTAATTACTGATTTGAGCAAATAAATCGAGGATGGGAGTTAAGCTTAATGCCATAACAAGCTTGATGAGGGGCAGGGCTGCAATAACCCAAAAGTGCGAGAAAACAATGTTTCCTGATGATTTTTCCTCCCACATCTTGATTCTTGACGCATCGATGAAAAAAAATTACAAAATCCCGTCTCGGTTACACATACTCTTCTTCCCCCAACCCACACTTCGTAGCCTACCTAGTTCTGTCTGTTTTCCTGCCAACTTCGTGGAAAATAATGTTCTAAAAAGTCTCTGACTCACATGTCCCCCAACACCTACGACATAGAACACCTAGGCCGTCTCAACGCCCTCTCCTCACCCTTCAAAAAAAAAAAAACACTGGTGAGTCAGTTTCCCAAGGCAAGGATAAATTTAAATTGTAGACGAGGCCTTTCAATGTGGTCAACAATTCATTTTTAAATTATTACTTCCTCCCAAAAGGTGAATTTTCAGCAATTAAAACAAAATTGAAAGTTTGGATTCAAACTCCGGTTAACTATACCTTTCTATAGCGGCTGTAAAAGTGTCAAATATGCCCTTCCCCATTTTCTACAGGGAAGGTCTTCCGGGAGGATCTGTTCCCTGCGAGTGAGACCAAATAAGATCTTTCGTGGTGTCTCATAGGTTTCCCTGTGAGAGGAGGGCAAGCGACTATTCAAAACAAATGTCACTCAATTTGCTTCAGAAAAACCAATTTAGCAGGTTTCGCTCTTACTAAAACCATCAGCTAACATCGAAGGATTTTCTTACTAGAAAAAACAAAAACTAAAAACACTTTCGGGGGTTTTCGATCACTTAAAAACTAAACTTCACGAGTCTGATCCTTCCAAAGATGTTTGTTTTTAAGTAAAATATTTGAATTTTTGTTCTAAATGAAAGACACAATTTTAAGAGATTACCCTGAGGATAATAATATTAATAATAAGTCTATTTCACCCCAGAAACTGACTATTTACACATATACATATAAGAGACTTTTTAAATCAAAACGAAAAACTCTTGCTTTTGCCTAAACTATCGGTTTTGTCACAATGTGTAAAAACACTTTTTATTCAGAACTTTTGAGTCAGTTCTGTGCGAGAAAACTTCCCAATTTATCCTTCAATTGCCGATCACTTGGCAGAAGTTTTTGGAAGAGTAGTTGTAGTTGAAGTGAAATGCTGGTTCTTATGGGCCGGACTGAAAAATAACGTCTAAACCGAACCGCAGACCGGACCGAAAAAAAAGTCTTCGGACCGATTTTCTTTTAGTCTTGAATGAAATATTGATTGAAAACGTTCACGAAATAATAATTCGAAACGAAGTATATGTATTTTCTCGGTTTTCGGGCCGCCAAAAATTGTGCCGAGCTTTTCGGAGTCAACATTTTTTTTGTCGATCACTCAGTCAGACCTGTGACAAAATGACTAAAATAAATAGAAGTAAATTGACGAGTCCACGACAACTTGATAAAGCCTCCCACTATTCCGCCTATTCCCCGTACCTTAGGGCTAAAAATATTCGCAATTAAAAATACGAAGAGCCTTTTGAAGTCTTTGTTGCGATTTCGGCCTCAATTATGTGCTATACCCCCCAATGGGGCTAACTGGCCCTGTTGTTCTGGAAATGACGATCTCAACAAAAAAAGGGGTCTATCCGCAGGATTTTTGGGAATTTTGTGTTGACACGTGACGGAGAGATTTATTTCTGCAAACTAGTGGGCAATAAGTGAAACAAAATTAACATTTTTACTCAAATAAATCTGGGGTCTGTTTTCGTCAACTATGTAGTCGATTTGCATGGAAAATGCACGCAAAATCCGAAAAAAAAAAGTTACAAAATTCCAGATTCCGGAAACAAACGTCGTACTCGCGTTTTTGATGCCAAGAAAGAACCAGGTTTTAAGTACAAGGAAATTCCGTGGCAAATAATTTTCGACGTTTGTCACGCCAAATCTCCTCCTTGTCCCACAATTTTCGCTTTAACTCAGTTTTTTTTTTTTTTTTTTTTTTTTTTTTTTTTTTTTTTTTTTTAAGAGTACAACAAAATATTCGCAATTAAGATACGAAGGGGCTCTCGCACCTCTTTTCTGCAATTTCTACCGATATTTTGTGCTAAAAACGACAACTTTGGCTACAAAAAAGTTGCATTTTTTGGGCAAAGTTGTGGTCAAATCTCAAATCGCAAAAAATTGCACGAGGAATCGGAAAAAATGGTTACAAAATTCTGGAACCACTTGTTTGCAAGTTATAACTGAAAACAACATTTCGGTACAGGGGGAACATGTCTGATGAGTGTTAGAAAAAAAAACAAGGGCCACATTTGTGCATCTCGTACCTCCATTTTTCTCACCATAATTCCACGGAACCATGGAAGTAAAAAGTAATATTCCCTGGCTCACAAGCTCTATTTATGCATTTTGTGGGCTATGTAAGCTCAAAATGATTCGCTTTTGAAGGGAATAATTTTATAGCACGTTTACATCCGATCCAAGAGTGGGGGTAACAACGGGAGTACCCTCTCTTAACTCGCGATTTCAAGCCCTAAGGCATCAGAAGCCCTAGAGTCATGGGCAACTGGTGCGGGTGATCGCCCCCTCTAAACATGTTCCCTCGATCCGCACCTGGTAAAGATTCGGTTACAAGTAAGAAGGTGAGGGGGGTTTTGTGGAATGCGACCGCTTCTGAAATTACACATCGGAAATATTGCCCGAAACAAAAATAAAACCTGAAAAAAGCTCTTGATATAACGAGAACCGTGGAATCGCGGGGAACTGAGAACTAAATTTTTAAATGACCTTTAAGGTAAACATGTACGCTGCGAGGTTTCTTTGTTATATCCCAGATATAGCCAACCTCTGCCCCCCCCCCCCACAATCATCTTTGCGTAGCTAATGCAATGAACTTTCTCCAACGATATCATTACTTTGGCAAGGGTCAAAACCCCACCCACTTTATTCCGTTCCCCCCTCCCTTGTCCCTCTATATCCTAAGCACTACGTCAAATCCTCCGCTTTATGTTCGCCCGAGTTTTTTTTTTGCTGTGAAGAAATCTTAATCGTGCAACGAGTACAATCCGCGACGCCTCCTAAATACCTTCGGTAAAGTCGGGCAACTTTGAATGAAGTTTTTTTTCTTTCTTTTTTTGCCGCACGATGACGAATAACACCCAAGCAAGCCGGTGTGATTCAGGCAAGAGGGAGTTGTTGAATTGGGAACTTGACATCATCCGAGAACTGCATGGATTTTTCCATTTTTTGAGTGATGTGGAATACCTGATTGTGAAAAGTGCTAGCACAAAATAAGAAAAGCTGCACTTTTCCTGAAATTAATAAAAACGGTTGTATGGAGGGGGAACTCTGACAAGCCAGTTTGGATCAACGATATATAAAAGAACTGGATTGCTCATCACTGCTGATAAAGAATAGCAATCAGTTAAGTTCCCAAGTGGATGAGAGGGGTGGAGTTTCAAAGTAAGTACCGTGTTGCCATAACTACACAAGGATAGGGACAGGGTGATTGTTTACCAGGGGACGCTGCCCCCTTTACGCCCCTCCAGTCAGCTGTGAGCTATCTTTATATATCGTTGGTTTGGATATCAGTGTTATCGTAGTGTGACGTCACGTGAGCCTTTCTTTATCAAAAACCATGTTCGCGTTCCGTATTTATAACTGTATACAAGTCTCTCAACGAATTTCTGCATTATACTCGACAATGTTAGTAGTTTAGTTGCGTGATCTTTCATCGTATCCGATTGTAGACAATGAAGGAACTACGTACTAAATTCTTTTCTCTTATGACAATGGAAGGGTACGGGAGAGCGGACAGCTCGAACCTGCCAGCTTTTTCTGACTCGAGAGTGCGTTTATCAGTGCATTTGTTCCACAGACAAAGCTGGGATAAGTCTGGTTGCTCTGGGCCTTTTTGTAAACAGTAACGTAAAGTTATTCGAGGGAAATAAGCTATTCCATGCGATATCCGGTGATTGATAAACCCTCCGTAAGTCTCAAGTCTGAGATTGTTCTTAGCTGATAGGCATTGGAAATAATCCTGAATGGAATCACTGCCAGTCAGACAATGGTAGCTTGGTAATAACACTGAGGTACAAATCAGTATTTGTACCTTCGAGCCTGCAACGTAGTCTGAAATGGGTCAACGACTAAGTAAATCAAAACATCATTGACTTCATAAGTCCAGTTTTCACCTAAAAATTCGACCAAGGATAAAAATGATTGATCAAACGTACCTGGGTTAAACAATTTGTATAACATTTTATCTGAAAACGAGCCCATGTCTTGTCAGTCAAGATTTAGGCCCGTATTCATATTCGTTAATCGATCTGAATATTCGCTTATTTAGATTACATCAAAAACAGATGATTAGCCAGTTAGACCGACCGATTTGATTGTTTAATTAAGCAAATTCTCAATAAGCAAAAATTCAGCTTGAAAGAGACGAATGTGAAATTCATAGACGTCTCTTTAGTATAGTAGCAGTAGTAGTAGCACATAGTGTAAACACGAGCGACGAGCCATGATTGATTACAGAATTGTTTTAAATGTATAGTCTGTCTACTTGTGATGGACTCTCGAACGTGTAGCTTCATTTCGATAGTTCGATTTGTTCACTCCCGCCAAAAATACTTCAAGAACTTAACAAAAATACTATCACTACGGGCACTATGGTTACGTATGGACACTGCACAGTGATCATTTGTTCCAAAATTATTCCCGGTGCGTTATTTTTAGGAGAAGGGGCAAAGAGGAAGCTCGTTCCACTAAATTCAAGGGCGGGCGAGAGTCCACTCTAAGTGGACAGACTATAGTTCTGTACCATAATCCATCGATGAATTTAGGAACACGCCCATAGTTGAACCAAACTCTGATGGAATTTTTTAAAGAAAATTTCCAGTTGTAAATGAACCTAATTGATTTATACGTTCCATTAGAATGTGATTCAACTATAATATTAAAAATCAACGGCTGGATGAATTTCAAAAACAGATTTTCACATTATTTTTGTTACTATTTTTTGAATTCAAAATTGAAAAATGGTCAAGTTGTCAATTGTGGTATTCACGGCTCTGCATCATTGGAAGAGAGGAATATTAAATATGTCCACTCCAAAGGTCGTGTGCTACTTATTTTCTGCCTCTTGCCACCCATCTTCTTCATACAATTTTGCTTTCATTCGAAACCGACAGGGAGAAGTTTGTTTGGGAGATGGGAAAATATTGTATGTAGAACTTTCGATAATGAAAACTCATAATGCAGTTTTCCACGATCGGTTGCAATATAAAGGAATTTACAACTTTATATCCGACGCTTAAATATTCTCAAGGACCAATCCCGGACGATAGTATTTTACGCTCTGCACCCTTGTTTTTCACTTCTCGGACTGCCTGACCTCGCAATAAAAGAACCTAACTAAAGAGCCCTCTCCGTCCTGCCATTCATTCAACTATGCGGAAGGCTGTATAAGCAAAATACATAATAGACGAATGGTTAAGGAAAGATATAGAAGGTAGCAAGGGGGTCATCTTACCCCCCCCCCCCCGCCATCAATTTGATACTTTACCTTTCCATTTGAGGTTCTAATAAAACTGTAGCACTCGAATTTATTGGAGGCGTCCAAACTTTTTACCCGAAGGAAGAACCCCCTTCTCACCCATTATTTCCCCTTTTACATGATTTTCCGCAATTGGCTCCGGAGGATGCAGCCCAAGAATAATGTGCGGAGGTGGCCGGGCGTTTGAAGATTAGCGTTCGCATCTTAGGGCGTATCCAATGAATTTTTAGAGAGAATAAAAAAGAAAAGAGAACAAGAGGGTCAATTTTGTCCATGACTGCTTGGGATTTCAGACTATATCATCGGGGAAGGGGTTAGAGAATACAGTTACTTAATCAGCCCTGAATGTAAGTCCATCCCCCACCACCACTTTTTTCGTTAGCCACGCCGATTACAACTAAAACCTCCCATGTTTTCACTATGTTTTGAAAACATCACAATTGAATGGCACCATGGGCACGTCATTAGGGTCCTAAGCAGCTTAATGCTGTCAGTGTCAGGAAGGTGTTACCACTCTGAGAAATACTGCACGGGACAAAAATCACCTATTTTTCGCCTGTTTTCCTGTACGAACAGCTAAATTGCGAAGAGAAAATAAACAGTTTCGTTCAAAACTATTTCTTTCCCGTTCTTATTTTCAGTCTGGTTAAGTGCTCTTATCGCTCCCATCTCACATTGAGAGGAGTGCGTAATAAATCGGCTCGCTATTAGCGGCATAGAAACAAACGTACTGTACCCATTTAAGTAAAAATTGAAGTTTATATTTTACGTCAGTGTTTGCCGTAGTCTTGAAAGCCATTATAAATGAACTACTTGACCTAAAAATATGCAAAAAGCCCGCAGTTACGGCATTCTTATCAAAGATTGCAGTTAAAAAAAAAAGTTTGAAAAATGAGTGATCCTTGCCCTTTAGAATTCTTAGAGGTTTTCCATTCTTACGAATAACATTGAACGCAACAGGGAGACAATTAAAGGATGCTGGGTCATCTTATTAAGTATCCTAAAAAAACCGCGCAATAATTCACTTTCCCTTTACGATTATATTTCGTGTTCCATTGTTTTACCGCTTGGTGTACCACCTTTAGCTTTTGTTTTGTTTTTTCATTTTGAGTCTTGCGTTATGACGCAACAAAAAAGGGGTTTTGTGGGTTTACGAAGTAGAACCACGTCTCTCCCTCATCTTCTTCTCGCCATCTTTAACATTCATCATGGCAAACCACCGAAGCTGAAACACTCCCTCGACAACAAAACCCCCGTGTTTTTCACCCCCACGTCGAACATGAAGAGTGAGTGAGAGAGAGGTAAAAAAAAAAAAAAAAACAGTTGAAGTTACACCTGTCTCCAACTACCAACGGAAGAGGGGCCATCCCTACAGGAAATTGTACTATCCGGTTCCCTTACCACTAACGTATTCTTTCTGCGCGACTCTAATTATAACAATGAATTCAAGCATGTACTCGCATGCTCGGAGTGAAAACAAAACAGAGAAAACAAATCAGTTTAGGGTTCGAACGATTCTTTATGACTAGTTTATAGTTTTTAGGGTGCGAATAGCCAGTTTAGCAGTTTTTGGGCGCAGATAGTCAATTTAGCCATTTTGCGAATGCTCGAATAGTCAATTTCGCCATTTTGCGAATGCTCGAATAGTCAATTTCGCCATCCACTGGACGCGAATCGTCAGCCTGCCCATTATTAGAGCGTGAATTGTGTCACTTTGTCACTTTAAGGGCGTGTAGCCAGTATAGCCGGTTGTGATAAGGTAACAATTAAGGGGAGAGGGGCCGATTAGTTGGTAAAATGGAGAAGTCCCAGTACAGGGCAAGCGAAAGGTCAGTGTACATAGTTTTCAGTACGTATATAATGATCTGAAAACGAATTGATCCTATATACGTGCGTGGAAAGCCAGTATAGCCGTTTTTTGAGCGCCGGTAGTAAAGCAATTTTCGAGGTTCGAATAGCCAATATTAGCCGTTATTAGAGAGCATATTGAGTCATTTTTTCCATTTTTGGGACAAGAATAGCCAATGTGACCATTTTCAGGGCACGAATCGTCAGTTTGGTCATTTCATGGAGCCAACAGTGAGTTTAGTCATTTTCCAGACGCGAATCGTATTTCACTATTTTTACTTTGGAAACAAGTAGTCGATTTTACCAGTTTTTAGAGTTCGAATCGTCGCTGGCCATTCTTCGGACGTGAATTGACCGTTTGGTTCTTGTGTCCCTAATACCAGTTTTGATGCAAGAATTGTCAGTTTTACACATTTTACGGCACGGAATACTCAGTTTAGCCATTTTCAGGACGTGAATAGTCAAAGTATCTCTCAGTTTCCGCGCACGATTCGTCAATTTAGTCGATGTACTTATTTAATTTAGCGAACGGTCAGTTTAGCTATATTTTCATGGCGCGGAACGTCTTTTTCACAATTTTGTTTACACAAACTGTTTGCCACCATTAGTGAGCGAATGGTCAGCTTGCCAGTTTTGAGCTTTGCCAGTGGGGAATTGCCAGTTTCCATATTTTAGGCCGCATATCTTGATTCGCAAGTTTGGATTCATCAAGGGCACAAGTGCCTACAGTGTTTCGCAATTTTTGCTCGCTGATAGCCAATTTATTAGCCATATTTTCACAGTGAGAATCATCACTAAGTAATCTGTAAGGCGCAAATGATCAATTTAGCCATTTTTAACATTTCAAGTTTGCCACTATTCAGGCATGAATACAAATTTGATGCACATCGACGAAAAGCTTCTACACTACACTCCAAAAACCGTTTCAATTCGGAAGTGTTGCAAAAAAACATAAAACAAAAAACAAAAAAAGAACGTGCGCCTCTCTCTCAACTGTACCTCCTTATTTGATGATGTTTATTTTGTGCTTTATTTTTTATGAAAGGAGTCCATTAAAGAAAAGAAACGACGTCAAATCAAGACAAGTTCATTGACACGAGAGTAAAACTATTTTCGTTCCCACAAAAACTGTAGTTTTGTTTGGGAAAACTTTTGGGAATGAACAATGGTTAACAGCGACGGTGTAATTTTGTCTCGTGAAGTTTGATGACTATCTGGATGATACGTTTATGGTAAAAGGAATTACATTGAATGCGTCAAAACGTCTGAAGTTCAACCTCACGCACGAGGAGCTGTTCAGGTGGGGCACCGTTTTTTAAAGATACGTTTCAGTAAAGGAAGTTTCAATCCTAAAAGTTGCATTCAGGTCATTTAATTTTCAAATTACTGTTTCAAAAAGAAAAGGGGTTGACGGTAAATATTTGGACTCCTTCGAAAATTGACGTATACACAATTCGCGAGGAAAAAAACGATTATCGAGCTGAAAACGTCCATCGCAAAAGGTGGATAAACTCAACATCGTTAATTCAGTCCAATCGCGTGTAGAATGCTGAGCAGGTGGTATGATGAGAGAAACCCCTCGACCCGTGTCCATTATGGTAACGACCAGGGTTTCAGGTTGGTAAGGTAAGGGCGGATCTTCGTTTGAATTCGGCGATTCGTTTGAAAGTCAAAGGGTTGGCAAATTGCGATTAACTTAATAAATACGGCCAATGAAAAATAAAAGCGGATTCTCAATAGATAATCGTCGAATAAAGGGTGAAAAATTATACTTCCAAGGTGACGGCATGTGCTTCCGCGAGCATTGATCAAACACTCGCCCTCCCTCCACTACCTTCTCCCATCTATTACTACAACTCGCTCCACATACAATTTTACCAAGGTCATCAGGGATTACTTTTTTTTTCGCACATTGCTAACGAGTGAAAATCACCGAATTAACGCTTCACATTTATTCCGGTAAGTTCCGGTCGGAGGGAACGATAAAATGTACATCAGCCACTTGCCCTCTCAAAGAGAGCTGAGAGCGACTTAACACTTCACTAGCTGCCGTAAACACTCAAAACAGTGGAGAGGGAAAGGGGAATCTTGAAAAATTGCCGCTCCTGCAATTTCAAAGCCGTGGGACTACTACCGAAAACGTACTTCTTAATGGCTAAATTAAAAAGTAGTAGTCACTGCGGGGTGTCCCAGGAAGATACCTCCAATTTTTCGGTTGCTGCGAAAAAATCACGGTTCTTCTCTAGTGCAAAATAAATATTCATTTTTACTGTTTGTACGAACTTAGTGAGAGTATAGGAGTATGTAATAAGGAACATTTCCGGTTGGCGCCTGGGTCCCCGTTGCCCTGAGACTTGGGGTTGCCTCCCATCCCTCCCACTGTAATGAGAAGGAATTTGCACGTTTTTGTACGCGTTCAAAGAGGGTCTTCGTACGCGTTACTTTGTTTCGAAATTTGTTTAAAAGGTCGAATTCTGTACCGACAACTTTATAGCTGGTAGCCAGTTTCTGAGAGAAAATGATAATTCACCTTCTAGAACCTTCTATAGCCCGTCAAGAAGAACATGAACCCACGGCCAGCGCTCTCTCATTATATTACTTGCAACTTATCTTCCCTCTATTTTCATTACCGAATTGGTTGTTCCACTGTTCACCAAAGATAAGTGTTAATATCAAGCCGAAGTTTGTTAATTTTAAATCACAGACGTGTGACGGTGTCAATTTCTTCTTGGTGGTTACAAAATTTGTTGTTGATGGCAACTGAGAACGTGTTCTGGTTGTCTTCTTTTGAAGTTAGCAATCAGTGGTCTCCAGGCATGTGTTACATTAATTCCTTCATCTCTGTTGAAATTTTTTTAGTGCATTTCATTCTGAAAATGCACTATTGGTCTCGTCGTGATGGTGGCAAACATGGGTCATGTTATGTTTTTTTTTTCTTCTTTTTTCTTTATTTCGAGGCTTCTAGAATTTTTTCTTTCACGAACTTTCTATATTGCCAGGATTTGGTTTCTTCAAATTTGATGACGAATGATTGTCCGCTGTACATGTGTTCAGATATTGCTGATTTTTCAATATTACGGTGTTTTACGGCTGACATGTGTTTTTTCATTCTTGTTTTGACGTTTCGAAGAGTGCCAATTTGTTACAGCTGCATGGTATTTCGTAGACTCCTGGGTTTCGAGTATCTAATCAACAAGAAGAAATTGACACCCCTCCATTCGTCGCACGTCTGGGATTTAAAATTAAAAACCAAAAAACTAAAGTTTTCTGACTCTGCCTTGAGCACAAGAAGGCGAAAGCTCAGGAAACGAAGAAGTAGAAGAAGCAATAAGCCAAAGCCCAAAAAATATGATATTAATGGTTTGTTATTCGTTAAATCATTGAAAATTTGTTTTACCCGGTGTCCTACGTGAGCCGTGGACCGCACGATTTTAGCGTTTAGAGCGGGTTTAGCGTTTGTAGTGGTTGCGCGATTTTTATCCAAAACGCATGGGCATTTCCCGCGGAAACGCTAAACCCTCACGTAGGATCGGGCCTAATGAGTCAAATTGTTCAGGTCATTGCAGACACGCAGTAGCTAATACATTTCATCATCAAAAACCCGCTCAATGGCATATTGTAGCCGAGTCGCCACACACTCACAGAGGCGTTGAGTCCAGTCTAGTCGGCTCCGAGATGACCGCTAAAGTTTTATGAATACCCTTGAAATGGCATCATTTGGAGCTGAATAACTGCGAAGTTTTTGTTATAGAATATCTCGAAAATAGTTTTATATTCCCTAAATTTCTCAAATTTGGCAATTTCGGAGATTTTTGTAGTGACCGCGCATCTGTGGATAGTCAGCCACGACAGCGCCCATAAGTCTGACAAACAACCCAATAATTGCAACATTTTACTTCAATGTTCTCGTGGGGACAGGAATTCCTAGACGGATCTTTGAGCTAAATATCGTGAAATTGGAAGTTTCCTAGCAGAATATTCGTGCAAAATTACATGTTTTAGGTATATTTCAGCTAATATCATTTCAGCGGAATTGTAAGCTTCAAGACTTTGTTTTTTGTGAGCGTGCATTAACGTGCGAGTTCACTGATATTTTTAATTATGTAATTTGCGGCTATTCATCAAGCTTTGGACGCTCTCAGGGCCGGCTGGACTGGGGTCGCTTAGAAATCTGAAACTTGCAATTTTGCCGAAATTAAGACCCCAAACCAGCATTTTCCCAGGATTGAAGATCCTAAACTTGCAATTGCGTGGATATCCAGCGAAGTATATCAACCAAATTTCATGGGTGTTCGCAGTTGCCTTCCTATTGCCGAAGCATATGAGCCAAGTAACGTAAAGTTCCTGAAGGAGTAATAGCCACATGATTGCAAGTTCAGGAGAGGGATGGCCTCAAAATTGCCGGTTTGGTGGCCAGAGGGGGATAAGATACTTCAAGGGCACACTTCAGGACGGGTATAAACGGTCTTGTGCATTTAGTTTTTTGCCCTGCAAAACTGGTAATTTTGCGGCTGACTTGGAGAGTTATTGCTGGGTATTATAGTGAAGAGTAGCTTACTCCGTCAAATTTCTTTATTTTGCTAAATGTTGATTGCAAATTTTCACCCCCCTCCTGGGTGAATCTTCAGGCAAATGTGCTAATTCACAACTGGGGACTGTACATGAGATTTCTTATTCCCGCTTGATGTGCATCTTCGATCCAACCAATCCCCCTCTCCCTTTCCTCCTGACACTATCCGACGCGTTCATTGTCGAGTCGAATGAGCGAAAAGCTGCCCGCCCTTATGTATTGAGCTAGCTACGCTCGTGTGCTTTAGTGATGCATTTATTCGGTTTCTGGGGCTAAAGTAAAACTTTTCGGCCAGTCTTATTTTCGGGCAAAGCTACCACCCTCTAAACCTTAGAACCCACTCCGACAATTCTATGTGGGTTTCCTGTATTCGATTTATTGCGTTTTTTCATTTTCATGTTATCCCCTGCATAAAAAGGGACCGAGAATCCTTGTATCGTGATGTGTGACCCCCCCCCCCTCTATGACCTCACAAGGTACCTAATTGGTTTGCCCTTATAAATGAGAAATTTAAGCAGTCAACCGAAAGAAACACCTGATGGTAGCGGACAGAGGGAAGTTCGCCCTTAGATATATATTATTGGGAAATTCAAGGGGTTTATCAAGCGCGAGGAGATTAGGTAGAAACTCTTGCTGGGGGAGGGTGTTCGGTTGGTGATGCAATCTCGACATCACCCCCCTCCACTAAATATACGGGTGAGAAGGATTTACTAGGGATGAGTTTGTTATTGAGTTACTTGACATGTCTTATAGCTACAGATAAATAAGATATGTAATTTAATTTGGGATGATCTCTTGATATTTATTTGTTTATTATTGCATTTAAATCGTATCAGTTAACGTTTTTTTACGTACTAACCTCCCAGATCTACAGGCCACCATGGCGTTGCGATGATTTGAATTGCAGAAATACAAGATGACGCGGTTTCACCTTCCTTGAAGTGTAAAAAGACACGACGAGTACCCCCCCCCCCCTACAACACTCGCAATCATGCTGCGCTCTCAGTTTTGAATTGTAGTGAAAAAGGTTTATTGTTTCACCACGCTTGAAAGCCTAACTTGGATTTAAATTCGGTCTCTGTTGTGAACTACTTTGTTAATAAACTTAGTTCGAATTGTCAATAGCAATTGAGTTGGGTTTGGTTGAATTTTCTTGATGATGAAGCTCCCAATTATGGCGTTAAATTACTGTTTCTCAGCATACTTAACGCTGCAAGAACAGTGCTTCTGTCGGCTGACAGATTTTATAGAAAACTGTAAGTTTTGTTCGTTGGCTACAGTCTATGTGCTATAAGATAATATAACGTTTTTTTTTGTTTTTTTCTTCTCTTTTCTTTCTTTTTTCTTCAGTCTTATGCCTCAAATTGCTTCCTTGTTTGTCGCTAGTCTGAAGGTTTTTGTTGATTTAGCCATGTTAGGAAAGCTTTCAACTTGTCGATCAAGTCCTTCTGAATTTCCTTTTTACTTCCATGTTCCCCTATTTATGGTACCGTTCCTGAAATTTTTATAGCAACGCACACGACGACTCCCTACGCCCCAATATTTCCTTTAGGAACTCCTTGTCTTACCAAAAAGACCCTCCCCCTCCTTCCTATAATGGCCGGGTGAAAAGGGGTTGCAGATGTTATAATGCCGCACAATCCAGTTTCAAGTTGCATTATTCAACTGGAATTTATCAAGTTTCCTCGCTCTTAATTTTGCCCGAAATCGTCCACCTCTCCATTTTTCTCCTTTCAGACTCATTCCCTTTAAAAGTTTCATACTTCATCAGCGAGATCTCCCTTCTAAAATGAATAATTTAAAACACGTATCCTTTTATTATTACACCGTATCGGAAAAACGTCACCCCCCCCCCCCACCTCGGACTTGGATAGTAGTATCTGCGGGCTAATTATCTTGTGTTGAGGGACCGCCAACCGTGCGAATGTTCCCAGGTCGTCTCTTTCCTCTTGTCTTTCGTTTCAGATTTTTGTCGAGAACGAGACGTTTTCTCAGTTGAGATAAGCGTGTACTTCCTCAAAATAGAGAATTAAAGGAAAAATGTAAAACTAAGGACTCGGAGATTTTTTTTTTTTTTTTTCTTATCTTCTCTCTTCTCCTAAGCGTTCTTTGGTTTTTTCCCTAAGTTTGAAGGAGAACGTTAAGCCACGATTCCCTCATCTTCTTTCAAAAATGTTGTCCGAGCTCCCCGGAAGTATAAGATTGAAGTCATTGTCCTTATAAACAACCTCTACATACTGTCCCCCCCGCACTGTTTTCCAATCTTAATTTTAAAGTTCCTGAAAAAATTATTATCGGCTGTTCAAGTACGCCTCATTTAAAATTCATGGGTCCGTGGCTCTCCTAGGGCTAACTCAAAAAGGCCTAAGGCTGTTGCCCTGAAAAACTTCTGTCTTTAATATCCCAACTATAAAGACATTTACGCCTGTAAGCGCACGGATGATTAGACAGAGCTCGAAGGCGCAACGGACCTTATTATTGCCCTTGGCTTATTTCAGGTGAATGTAGTAGATGTATCAAAAGAACAAAAACAAGCGGGTTGAACGCAGGGGGAAAAAATAAGATTTTCGATAAGTGAAGATAAAAAATGTTCAGCTGTCAGAGTAAAAGAAATTGTGGGGGGGGGGGTGAGGTTTATGATTTTCGTACTTCTTGTTCCTTCGCACGGTGCAGTGGTTTACCTTCGATTCGGCAGGCAAAGTCCTTCAATGTTATTGCAGTCTGCCCCTCTTCCGCCCCCCCCCTTTATGTATTTTCACTCCTCACAGCAGGGTTGGCTTCTCATCACAACATAAAAAATTAAATTTGTGCTTGTGGGGGTGTCTGTGCCATGCAGTGTGGGTTCACGCGGGTGGTTCGGTACTCGTTTGAATGAACCAATTGTCTTACCATTGATTCGTTAGACTGGCCTGTTAATTAGCCCTTTTTTGAAAAGGAGGAGTCGAATTTAGCACAATTTCTTAACCAGCGCCGTTTGATGAAGCCTTAGCCATTTTTAACGAGCTACTTAAAGCCCAAAGCATAAGCAAAGTACATTTTTCAATTTATTTCTTTCATTTCATTGTGTAAATTTCTTTGTGTTTCAGAACTTGAAAGGGAGATGTGTACGTGTCGGGGCGCAGACGTAATGACATGACAGAATACATCACACCCCATTTCATCAGAGGACTTTGCAAACCGCCCGAAAAACGAAATTTACAGGTAATAGATATTTGACTTATCAGTATTTACCTATATTTTATCCACCTAGTGACCTCTGCTTGGCTCTCCCCCTCCCCCTATGTTTTGATGCAAACTTCTCACGTAAATGCCATTTCATCTATTCACAAGGTCATGTCTCGTCACTTATCAATCTTTATTTTATTTTATCAATTGTGGAAAATCCAAAGGTCTATAGTTTAGTTATCAATTTAGCCAAAAAAGCCCCTAAAAAAATGAAAATTATGCCCCCAATATTTGATTTTGAGGACCAATAATTGGCATTCAAACAGCCGAACAGGATGGGGTGGTAGCGCGAACTGCTCGGTATCTACAGGCTGGGAAAACAGGGAATTTTCTAAAACTGGAAAAGTCCGGGAATTCGTGAATTTATAAGAAAAGTCAGGGACAAAATGGCATGGCCCTCTCGTCTCCCTTGATTAAAGCGAAACATATACGACCTAGGTACAATTTACGTACTTTTTTAGCCACAATAGGCATCAGGAAAATCTGGTCTAGGGGCGTAGCAGTTTGACGTAGGATAAGACAGCCAGCGGCGTTTCCGGTAAGAGCAGACAATTTTACTTCAATAAACACTGTTTATTGAATCATCATGTTGTGTTAAGCCCCGTTCACACGATGCAATGTTTGAAGCTATATTGCATGCTGGTTTTTTAAAAACATCCGGTCACTGCCATAAGGAACATATGTTTTTAAAAAACCAGCGTGCAATATAGCTTCAAACATTGCACCGTGTGAACAGGGCTTTAGATTCGTCATTTTCAAGGCGCATTTCAGCCATTGTTAGACAGCGTAGAGTTAGGGAACATTGAGTCATTTTTACCATTTTTAGGGCTCGAATTTCCCAGTTGGGTTACTTTGAGAACGTTAATTTTCAATGCGGCTAGTTTTAGCCAGTTATTGGCCAGTTTTTTGGGCGCAGATTAGGTGGTTTAGACATTTTCAAGGCGCCAATCGTCAGCTACATCATCTGTAGGATGCTAATGATCCGTTGACCTTTTTTGGAGCGCCATGGTCTGGTTTGCCATTTTCGGGGCACGAATCGTCTCTTTAATAATTTTTCGTTACGCGCATCGCAGTTTAGCCATTTTTAGACAGTACAGAGTCATTTATTTTTAGGGCGCGAATGAGTAGTTTTCGGCGAAGCTGTCACGAGAACTTAGCCTGGTAACAGTCAAGCTTGTTCTTCTAACTAGCCATTTGATTCTCTTTGATTTTTGTAGCACTATACTATACAATACAATACTTGGCGCCTAAAACCTTGAAATTTTTGCTCCAAAAATAGCGTTCCGCTACAAAATTGGCCACCTAATTTGTGAGCTCCAGGAACTGACAAATCAAGTTCATAAAAAACCGACATTTTCAAAAATTCCTTTTAGTTTTCTCAGAATCGTCCTTTTTACGTTATTTTGGCTTGTTGCTTTCTTTATTTTTTCGACTCGTAAATCTTGCAAACCCAAAACTAAGGAGCTCGTTGGAAAGAGCACAAAATTTTCTTACAGAATAGTTCATTTAAATCATGATTAAACTACATTTATTTGGCATGACAGAAGCTCAAACGGAAACAAACTTCATTTTTCAAAAATTTGGAAAATTTCGGACGTGATTTTCTAAACTTTCTAAATTGTCGACTATTATTTTTACCGCTGGAAAAACTTCCTAATTTAGTGAGCTTTCGAATGATTTATTCACTTTTTGATATTCGTCCATTTTGGTAGGAGTAATTAGGCAAAATGTCTGAAAAATCTCAGGCGACACGTGCAAAATGAGTTACATGAGACATCTTTTTTTCGGGTGTATTTTCACTGAAATTGGTTTTCAACAGGAACAACGATCTGAAAACGACTATGTATGTTTATGTAGAACCGTGACCAAAGAGGAGAGCGCCTCTAGGCAAGAAAGTGGCCCTAAAAATTGCACCGGAACTAACATGACAATTTTCTCTGCTACACTCTCCTCGCAGCTCTCCTCTTGAGTCACCGCTCCTACATAAACATACTCTAAGGAAATAATGATAATTTTGTTATCCAAGCTTTCTTGAGTCAGTAATGAAGAGGAGGGGCAAGAAGTAAGATTAAGGAAATATGTAATTAAGCATGAATAAAGCTGTAGCCGCGTAGAAGCCTACATCCTACATTGTCTGTCTTACATCGTTGAGGTTCGTCAAAAACGGACCGGCTTCGGCTGCTCGCCATCTTCAATATTTAATTTGCCAACTGAAACCAAACGAGTTTCAGTTGGGAAACCAAACGCTGAAGATGGCGAGCAGCCGAAACCGGTCCGTTTTTGACGAGCCTCAACAGAAAAGACAGACAATGTAGGCTCGTACGGCTACAGCTTTATGCATGCTTTATCCACTAACCCTCGTAGTTTAAGCGCTTCTACTAACAATTTAAAGATGTAAGAAGAACAAATTAAAAGAAAGAACAAATCAATTCGTGTAAAGAGAAAGTAAATCTGGAGACTACTAACCACAAAATATGACAGTGGTAATAATATTAATAATATTAAAAATAGTAAAAAAAAGAAACCCTCTTTCTCTCTGGAGCTGCTCGAAGTGTCCTCCATGCTCCGGAAGACACAATTCCGCTCTTCGACCAACTGCATTTGTAGCACGTTGGAGCTCCGCGGGGTTTCTTCTCAGCTTGTTGCTCGCCGATATTATCCGGGCTTGTGGCCTAGTGGCGCTCTCCTCTTTGGTCACCGGTTCTACATAAAAATACCCTTAGTCGTTTTCAGATCGTTGTTCCTGTTGAAAACCAATTTCAGTATGAAAAATGAAACAGAGTCGGTTTGGTTGCCTATACGATATGGGAAGGCGGACTCTTGTTAGAGGATTTATTTGCAATTAAAATCTTTATCCCGGCCTAAATTTCATTCATAATTGATTGATATCGTTCTAACTTGAGAGGTTTAACTCGATTGTCGCATGAGTGAAATGCACTTTTCCCGACAGGCTGCTGTCGGAACAAAACTTTTTTCAGATTACGTTAATTTTCAGATCAGTTACATTAGGTTAAATGGTATGTCACAATTTCACCATTGCGGAATGCGGAGTGCTTGGGTTCGAATCCGAAACAATTTTTTGTTTTAAATTTTTTTTTTGTTTCTCCCTTTTTGGCCCACCTCAGGATTTTTTACTCAATATTTATTAGGCTGTAGGCAAATCAAATAAAAGAGACGGCTCAAAATACAATGTCAATGAAATTTTTTGGTAATTGGGTGGTCCAGTAAGGCATAGCGTTAATTAAATAGCTCCCCTCCGCCGAGAACTCTCCTGCCATATCAACGGATTTGGTTCACTAGGGTCTCATACGAAAGCGCGTTCATTTTTCATTACTCGAGTCAATTTTGGTGGCAATTGCAGCAACAGCCGTGCAGGTAGCGAATTTTCAACTAATTCAAACCCCTCTTTCACACCGTTCCCGTGGACCGATTCATCTGGATCACGAACTCGTCCGAGATATTCACGCTATTGGTTTTTAGACCAAATTTGGTTGCCCTAAGTCAAAAAAAAAATTTCGCTCCGGCAGCTGGCGGTCGGAAAGAGTGCATTTCATTTTGTATTCGGATACCCTAAGCCGTCCCGGAGGTGGTAATGTTGAGACCATCATCTGTTTCGTTAATGTTTGACCCTCCCTCGTACTGTTTGCTGCCGGGTTTGCTTAAGCTGAACTTAATGGGAATCAAAGGCTGTTTCAAAATGGAATCATCATACCGAATATAATGCTTCTGGAATCAACGGTGATTTGTAGTGATTTTTTTACCATTTCAACCCCTATTTTCCCCCCTCCACCTTGACCGATTTGGCCCAAATGCAATACCGACCGGGGCCTTATGACTACTGATTTTTGTGCCAAAGCGCGTTCCGCTAAATTAATTTCTACGAGAGTTATCGTGCTAACAAGGCCTCACACTTACTTCCACCCCGGGGACATCACCCCCTCCCCCTCGACTTTTTCAAAAAATTAAAATTGGAATCAAAGGCTACTTTAACATGGAGTATACGTACTGAATATGATGCTTCTAGAATCAACTGGTGACTTGTAGTGATTTTTTGATCATTTCAAGCCGTATTTTTCCCCCCACCACCTTGACCGATTTGGCCCAAATGCAATACCGACCGGTGTCTTATGACTACTGATTTTTTTAGATAAGCGCGTTCCGCTAAATTAATTTCTACGAGAGTTTTCGTGCTAACAAGACCACACACTTACTTCCACCCCGGGGGCACCACCCCCTCCCCTTTGACTTTTTCAAAAAATTAAAATGGGAATCAAAGGCTAGTCTAACATGGAGTATACGTACCGAATATGATGCTTCTAGAATCAATTGGTGATTTTTAGTGATTTTTTCACGACTTCAAGCCCGATTTTCCCCCCCTCCACCTTGACCGATTTGGCCCAAATGCAATACCGACCGGTGTCTTATGACTACTGATTTTTGTGCCAAAGCGCGTTCCGCTAAATTAACTTCTACGAGAGTTATCGTGCTAACAAGGAAACGGCCATAAAGATATAATATATATATATATATATATATATATATATATATATAAAAAGAAATATATATATATGAATTCCGGAGACCACTGAATTCGTGTTCTAGAGGTTCTGAAACGTGAAAAAAACATGACATGACCCATGTTTGCCACCATCACGACGAGACCAATAGTGCATTTTCAGAATGAAATGCACTAATTGCGACCGTGATCGTGCTAACAAGCGAGGGGCCAAATATATGTATACAGGGTGTCCAATAACGAGATGCTCAGAGAAAAACCTGAGTTTGGGGACATCATTTGGGACCAAAATGCCTATGTGACATTTTCAAAAATTCCTTTTAGTTTTCTCAGAATCGTCCTTTTTACGTTATTTTGGCTTGTTGCTTCTTTTTTTCGAAATGTGCATGTTGCAAGCCTCGTAAATCTTGCAAACCCAAAACTAAGGAGCTCGTTGGAAAGAGCACAAAATTTTCTTACAGAATAGTTCATTTAAATCATGATTAAACTACATTTATTTGGCATGACAGAAGCTCAAACGGAAACAAACTTCATTTTTCAAAAATTTGGAAAATTTCGGACGTGATTTTCTAAACTTTCATAAATTGTCGACTATTATTTTTACCGCTGGAAAAACTTCCTAATTTAGTGAGCTTTCGAATGATTTATTCACTTTTTGATATTCGTCCATTTTGGTAGGAGTAATTAGGCAAAATGTCTGAAAAATCTCAGGCGACACGTGCAAAATGAGTTACATGAGACATCTTTTTTTCGGGTGTATTTTCACTGAAATTGGTTTTCAACAGGAACAACGATCTGAAAACGACTATGTATGTTTATGTAGAACCGGTGACCAAAGAGGAGAGCGCCTCTAGGCAAGAAAGTGGCCCTAAAAATTGCACCGGAACTAACATGACAATTTTCTCTGCTACACTCTCCTCGCAGCTCTCCTCTTGAGTCACCGCTCCTACATAAACATACTCTAAGGAAATAATGATAATTTTGTTATCCAAGCTTTCTTGAGTCAGTAATGAAGAGGAGGGGCAAGAAGTAAGATTAAGGAAATATGTAATTAAGCATGAATAAAGCTGTAGCCGCGTAGAAGCCTACATCCTACATTGTCTGTCTTACATCGTTGAGGTTCGTCAAAAACGGACCGGCTTCGGCTGCTCGCCATCTTCAATATTTAATTTGCCAACTGAAACCAAACGAGTTTCAGTTGGGAAACCAAACGCTGAAGATGGCGAGCAGCCGAAACCGGTCCGTTTTTGACGAGCCTCAACAGAAAAGACAGACAATGTAGGCTCGTACGGCTACAGCTTTATGCATGCTTTATCCACTAACCCTCGTAGTTTAAGCGCTTCTACTAACAATTTAAAGATGTAAGAAGAACAAATTAAAAGAAAGAACAAATCAATTCGTGTAAAGAGAAAGTAAATCTGGAGACTACTAACCACAAAATATGACAGTGGTAATAATATTAATAATATTAAAAATAGTAAAAAAAAGAAACCCTCTTTCTCTCTGGAGCTGCTCGAAGTGTCCTCCATGCTCCGGAAGACACAATTCCGCTCTTCGACCAACTGCATTTGTAGCACGTTGGAGCTCCGCGGGGTTTCTTCTCAGCTTGTTGCTCGCCGATATTATCCGGGCTTGTGGCCTAGTGGCGCTCTCCTCTTTGGTCACCGGTTCTACATAAAAATACCCTTAGTCGTTTTCAGATCGTTGTTCCTGTTGAAAACCAATTTCAGTGAAAAGACACCCGAAAAAAATACGTCTCATGTAACTCATTTTGCTCGTGTTGCCTGGGGTTCTTCAGACATCTTGCCTAATCTCTCCTACCAAAATCGACGAATATCAAAAAGTGAATAGATCATTCGAAAGCTCACTAAATTAGGAAGTTTTTCCAGCGGTAAAAATAATAGTCGACAATTTAAGAAAGTTTAGAAAATCACGTACGGAATTTTCCAAATTTTTGAAAAATGAAGTTTGTTTCCGTTTGAGCTTCTGTCATGCCAAATGAATGTAGTTTAATCATGATTTGAATGAACTATTCTGTAAGAAAATTTTGTGCTCTTTCCAACGAGCTCCTTAGTTTTGGGTTTGCAAGAATTACGAGGCTTGCAACAAGCACATTTCTAAAAAAAGAAGTAACAAGCCAAAATTACGTAAAATGGACGATTCTGAGAAAACTAAAAGGAATTCTTAAAAATGTCACATAGGCATTTTGGTCCCAAATGATGGCCCCAAACTCAGGTTTTTCTCTGAGCATCTCGTTATTGGACACCCTGTATACATTATACAGGGTGGAAGGGGATAAGTGTGACAAACATTTTTGGGTGATAGTATACCTCATTTGTGACCGAAATCACCATATACACGATGGTCCAAAAATCAAAACCCTCCGAGATACGATTTTTCTAACGATTTTTAAGGCTTACACAATTTTTTTTTAAACTAACGGCGAGAAACTCGCATTCAATTGGAATTTTTGCAACTTTTGGGATGGATTCGGAAAGAGCACACTATTTTCTGTCAGGATTAGCCATTTTCGATAGACTTTAACTATTTTATGTGGCCTCAAATGCGGCTCAAAGTCGTGCAAATCGGGGATTTTATTTTGTACAAAAAAAGTCAGTCCCCGTTCGTCCACACTAAATCCGAGTGTACGGACCACCCGTGATTCAGAAAAACATCTTCAAAGTGTCCTTTTCAAAAATAGTCATAAGCGTTTTCATAGTTGTTTGGTGATTTTTCGTCAGAAATGACGATTTATTAGAAAAAATAATGATTTTTATCTTCAAAATCGCTTGTTTTGACCTGAAAAATTTGAACAAGTTTTGTGATTTTAACATGATAAAAAGCACTAAAACCTTATCCGAAGCTATACGTTGAATCGAACTGATTATGCACGCCTGCCAAAGTAACAAATAATGTCGCTCCGGCAGCTGGAGTGTCGGATAGAGTACATTTCACGAAACACGAATTTCGTTGTTTTCACTTAATTAGCGATTATTCAGCAAAAATGGCTATACAAATGTAGAGTAACAAAGTTAAATGTTAATTAATGCCGAATAATATCTAAATAACTAAAAACGTCGAAACTTGTAGTAGTGTAATGCACTTAACCCGACAGCCAGCTGCCGGAGCGACTTTTTTTGATACTTAGGTAGGCGCACACAGTGAATTTCACTCCAAGGATAGCTTTGGATGTGGTTTTATACCTTTTTAGCATGTTAAAATCACAAGGATTGATCGAATTTTGCTGATCAAAACAAGCGATTTTGAAGAGAAAAGTAACTATTTTTTCGAAAAAAATTGTCATTTCTGAAGAAAACTCGCCAATCAACTAAGAAAACGCTTATGACTATTTTTGTAAAGGACACTTTGAAGATGTTTTTCTGAATCACGGGTTGTCCGTACACTCAGATTTAGTGTGGACAAACGGGGACTGACTTTTTTTGAAAAAACTAAAATCCCCGATTTGCACGACTTGGAGCCGCATTTAAGGGAACATAAAATAGTTAACGTCTATCGAAAATGGCCAATCCTGACAGAAAATAGTGTGCTTTTCCGAATCCATCACTAAAAGTTGCAAAAATTCAAACTGAATGCGAGTTTCTCGCAGTTAGTTTTAAAAAAATGATGTAAGCCTTAAAAATCGTTAGAAGAATCATATCTCGAAGGGTTTTGATTTTCGAACCATAGTGTATATGTTGATTTCGGTCGCAAATGAGGTCTACTTTCACCCAAATTTTGTTGTCACACTTATCCCCTTCCACCATGTATATGAAATCGAACCGACCTCGGATTCGTGTTCTAGGGGTTCTGAAACGTGAAAAAAAAGTATCACAACTCAATGTGCGACCATCAGGGCGAAACCAATAGTGCATTTTTTGAACGAAATGCACTAAAAACGGGGAGGGGTGATCGTCCCGGATGCACCCCTCTTTTTGTCCCAGCCAGTGCTTGCTGCCTTGAACAGAATTAAACAATTAATGGAAATTCCTTTTTTATCCCTGTGAAATCACCACGATATCTATAATAGTTCTTGCCCTCTTGATGAACAAGCTATGATGAAACGACTCCAATCTCAGCAGGATCCCCGTGTCCCCAATACGTGTACATTTATTGGTTTGATATCGACGAAAATCGATTAGCGTTTTTCCTATTTCATTGAATTGGTATCCCTTATAGCACCGACGTATGAGTATATAAATCGGTTCAATTAGTCATTAGGGAGAGCAAGCTAATTAATGTTTGAAACTCCACGTTATATGTACATAAATTTGGCAGAAGTCATAGTAAGTAGTTTATAGTCATTGAGTATTCAACGTGTGTGATTGCTCATTTTGAAGCACGAAGTTCAAGTGTCAACTTATTGCGCTAGGCAGACCCAGGACCGCTTATTCATATTTGAAACCTTTAATTCAGTCAACAAGGCTTGATCCATTCTTCTTAACTAAAAAAATAAATAGTGGGATGGTGAATGGGGTCGGGAAAGGTCCTTCGTGCTATTGTTGTTATTATTTCTGATCGAATAAAGTACATTACGGGGCATGAAACGCATGATTGTGAGTGCTGGCAATAATTATGGTTGTTCAAGGGCAAGGTGATCTTGATGAATGACAAGCATCTTCGACTCACAGGGCGAAAATCTATAAAAGTATAGAAGATTTCTGACAAGGAAAAGGCTTTTGCCGTGGATTTTTGGTGCTACTTGGTTATTATTTAATGGCGGTGGGGTGTAATATAGTTTTTCTTTCACGTACTCTCACTGTCTTATAAGTGATATTCTCGTTTCCTCTTTGTCTTTCAGAAAAAAAACCTTCTCTCGACCTTTTTCTTTTCTGATTATTCTCATTACGTACTCTCAACCTCTTCCCACTTTCATGACGGGATAGCTCGTTAGATGCGCATCCTGGGCTGGGCAATGGACTACTCTTTTTTTTATTAAATAAACAAAAAAAAAAATTGACAACTTTCATAATCCACTGATTCTGGTCGCACCTTAAAATTCCGAATTGTGTTGCATCGGAAAAGGATTACTTGGGGGGGGGGGGGTGTAGTTTCCAAGAAATTGCTCAAATAACATTCATTTGAGCTTCAAGCGCCGGTAGAACTTTTTTCTTCCTCACTCCAGATTTAAACTTTCATGATGAGTTGAAGGGGGTGGTGGGTAATTTTTTCCTCTCAGCTTCATTACGTACCAGAGGCGTAAGGGGCTGATTCATTAGAAAAAAGTGGGAATGTGAGGGGAGGAAATTTTAATGAACAATTCCCCCTCCCCCTTCCACCGTTACTTTTGCGATGAGTTAACCGTGGCGTTACCTAGAATTCCTCTATCAATCGCGTCTTCTCTCCTCTGGCCGTGACCGTTCCCTATAGGGGCCCCCTCCTCCAATCCAGCCTTCCTTTACCTCCGATTTTTATGATCACTGAGACGTGTCGCTTGGATCATTGTTGCGCTTGACAATGCCCATTGTTCGATTTTAAGTAGTCATTTATTTCTCTAAACCAACCACATATAGGTGCCTAACCCCCCTTCCCCTCAATCACAATCGCTTTGTGAGTCTTCGTTATTTTTGAATCCAACAGTCGTATAATTTAACACGTAAAACTCTCTTGAGTAAAATTAAAAGTCCCTTGGCTGCTAATGAAATATCCGTATTAACCGCCTGAGCTTGAAAATCAATAATTTCGCCTCTTTTCCACTATTACGCTTTGTCGTGGATTTACCCTTTTTTTCTTTCTACCGGAATCTTTTGAGTTTTACATTGAGATGACGCGGGGCGCGATAGCGCCACGATTATCAAAAACATTGTGCAATCGCGAATTAAAAGTTATTACAAACAATTTTGCTGATGATTTTAATGAAAATATATCCTTCAGAGAGCCATTATGATGGCTGTGCTCTCTCGTCCCTCATCTGATTGATTGATTGATTGATTATATGTACGTATATAAGTGTACACACCATCATTCAAGGGATTTTCGAACTCCCCCCACCCCCTTCACAGTAGAGATGAGTTTCATGGTTCACGCTGTATTTACTCAATTGATTATTACGTCACGGCATTTCACTTGACGTTATGGTTGGCGGTGAGTGTGGGGATACCATTCTTTTTTTCATGATTTTTTTTTTCTTCATGATTATTAATAGAGCCTGAAGGTTTTCGTTCGGTAGGATTATTCGTTTAAATTATGCGCGTCGTAGTTGCACTCCGGTTTGTGCTCTCGATATCCAATCTCGTTTACTTTTCTCTCCTCTGAGTCAAAGAGAGACGAAAAGAAGATGAAGAAAAAATAAGTGCTTCGAAAGGGCAAATCTAATTAGGTTATTGTGGTTTCGCGCGGACTTTCATCAGAGGGAAACTTGGACGTAACCGCGGTTTTCATTAAGTTTTGATGTAGAAGTTAAAGAAATGAATATAATTCACGCCCTTGAGGCAATACAAATAGGTTTTTTCGTTTTTATTATTGTAAACACTGTATCCGAGAGTGTAAGCTGCACTAATTATTGTAAGACGCATTAAAGCACCTGTCACCCCCTGGGGTACTAAGTAAGGTCTCAATTACATCAGATGCGTTGCCCGGGGATGTTTTGTATGCATATAATGTATAGAACTAAAGCAGAAATACTCGCTAAACAGCACTTATTATGTATGCGTTATGCATTTCAAGATGCTTTGTTGGTGATGGTGGTACGTCGGCGATACTGGTACCTCAATCATCGGGGGAGGAAAAAAAAACAGAGCGTGGTACATGGATGGAATATTTACTTTTTTTTGGATTCGGGATGATCGCCATCCTTTACTGAGCAGTGAGCACACTGTGAGCACTGCTAATGGCTGTGGTGGTGCAGTGCTAGGATGCATGGCTGTTGCGATGAGCGGTGATGCTGACTATGATCGTCATCCCGGGAAGTATTAGAAGGATATTCGTGAGGCCAGGACTGTACTTGACTGAAGGCAAGCGATTTCGTCAGTCCAGAACCGTTATTCCTTAGAGTCCCCGACGAGGACTGAGCGACCTTCTTGACGGCTGAACTAAGGTAGTGACTAGAGAGACATCCATGCATGATCGAAGTGCCAGGCCTGGAGTTTTTGGCACAAAATTCTCCGTGACTCTGGGGGGCTAGTACGAAGGGGTGTTTTAATTTTAAGTTTTAACACGGCGTTATTTTATCACAAAAATGGTTGTCACGTGGATACCACCCGTGTTATTTCATATAACTGCCCTTCGTACTTCAGCCCCAGAGTTGTGTGCCATGAACTCAAAATCTTTCAAGCCACGCGATGTTCTTCGGCCTCGTATAATAATTTTTTTGAGGTATTCGTCAGGGCCGTAGCGAAGACTACTTCTTGGGGGGGGGGGGAGTCAAGTTGCGTCCCCCCCCCCCCGGTGGAATTGATATCGAGGTATTCTCTATAAGGGATGAGGGAAACAGCACGCAAGATCGCACTCTGCTTTCCATAGCACTGTGTTCGGTTGGCATGGCTTGAGGCCCTGAAAGCGCAGCTCAG
This sequence comes from Corythucha ciliata, assembly GCA_038030265.1. NCBI lineage: Eukaryota > Metazoa > Arthropoda > Insecta > Hemiptera > Tingidae > Corythucha > Corythucha ciliata. The sequence goes on from CM075943.1 coordinate 28,676,484, forward strand.
GGTCGCTTGTCAAGTTGCTGAAAGTCGACCGGAACGTGCCACTCAGGAGGTGTCACCTCCTCGTGCGACAGGCTCAGTGACTCAGGTTCAGGTTCCCTTCTTCTGTCAGGGCTTTAATTGTGCTGTTTTTCTCTGTTTTTTCTGTGAATCATAAATGCAGTCCAGCCTTTTCTCTGCTCCCCGGCTCCCTGCCGGAAATTAAGCCACAAGTACGGAATTAGTGGACCGCTCTATACAGAGTGATGCGGGGAGGTGCTTCAGTGCTACTGCACAACGGTGCCCGAACTTGACTCAGACTTTTCATTCTTTGAATCCTCCTGCGGTAATGTAGGCCATTGTCAGGGATTCGATCAGGCGCAGATCCTGCGGTGAAGGAGGGGGGGGGGCGCACTGAGTTCGTGCCTCCTTTTGAGTCTCTCGTGGTCCGAGTGTCCTTCTATAACGCTGATAACCCAGCGCATGCCGGGGTATTTCATTAAAGAAACCCCCGTTAAAGTGCTGGAAAAACGAGAGCTTTCCCGTTTAGAAATAACGCAACGCAACCTCGCTCTTTGCCTCTTCCACGAACGGGTTAATTAGATAGGGATCTTTTAATTCAACAAGCTCTGTAAAGCGTGAGTGAAAGCCGGTAAAGTAAAACAACACTTCGCGGGTCTTCAATGGCCCTAATCAAGTCCATCATGATGTACTTTTCCATTTTTAACACTTTCGCAATATTCTAAACTGTACCTATCTGTTTGTTTTTAAAATAAATGTTCCTTAAAGTTATGAATTACCGAAGTAAGACCGCATCGTGGTTTTGCTTGATACAAACAATGAGTTTAACGCTACAAAGCTTTTGACGAAGTCTGAGCTTCGTTTTTACCTAAAGAAGCTGCTGAAGAAACACAATCGTCAACCGCAAGGAGGGTATGGGCGTGAAATTTCGTTACCTCAGGTTGCCCAAAAACGAACAGGTTGAACGGAATGGTAAAAAAAAAAAAAAAAAAACGAAAATTAATAAAAAGTTAATTAATTAACTGTAATTGGTCGTACGGTGGTGGATTGATAATTCATGGAGGAAACAATATGAATATATTATGTTGACAGTAAAGGATAACTAAACGAAGGGAGGACCAACATCACAGGCAGTAATCGAGGCAAACTGAACTAAAAATAACATTCGCAAAATTATAAAAATACCCTACAAAGAGCCTTAAGAGTTCACGATTACGCGTGTCAATGGCGCACATGTTAAAATAACGTGGCCACATGCCTTGACCACCTGACGATATTTTTGCACTCAATGATAATCTCTCCTCCGAGAAAGAAGGGAGTCTGTCTTGAGTTTTTACAACCCTGTTGCGGATTAAAAGGCTTGGAAGACAGCCATGTCGGTTAAAGCAGCCTCTTAAAACAGTGCCTTTTCCTTGAGCAGGACTCTGCATGCGACCGTGCAGTCGCACTTCTGTCTGCATGAAGCTGACGAATTTCGAGGAGCTTAAAAATTCATGTGATCCCATCAAGAAATATGCTTCCCGAAGCGTCATTTTATTTTAATTTCTCTTTTTTCCAAAGAAAAAGATCAGCACACGATGAATGCACGATGACATACGGTAGTTCCCTGAAAAGATTTGCATGGCTACAATGGAGGGTGAAAACGTGGTAAATCGCAAGATTTCTGATGACTCCCCGTTTTGGCCAATACTTCACTGATACATATTATACGGTTTACTTGTAGATTAGTACAAGTATTACTTCAAATTCTTTCCCTTGAATTATTCACGCATTACTGTCCTCGAATTCGACTCGCATTTCTTTAGCGTAAATTTTACCCCTGACCATCACCCACCCTTTTTTTCGGGGCACCCACGAATGAGAAATAAAAACCGAGTTGACAGCATAAATTATGGTAATATTGGGCCGCGTTGTTATTTCGAATTCAGTTTCCCGTAAGAATGTGATCTTCTGAGTGGCCTACTTTTTCGCACGGGACTCCCAAAGAGTGCACCTTTGCCTCTCCTCTTTACCACAAACTTTGAACAACCTCAAGACTACACCCCATCTCTCCTTCCCTATCGTCGACTGGGAACCTCACCCCCCGTCTACACACTCTCCTTCCCAGGTCAAGTCCTTGGCAATGGGGACACAACAACACAGGTTGGTGAAGGTGATGTAACGCGGCAAGAACCTGATTCCGAATGGGTTCTAAACCGTTTTGTCTGGAAGGAGCTCGCATATTTTACAATTTTCTCCCCTTTTTTATGCGTTTCATTTGGAGAAAAAAAAAGAATGAATCGACCGTCACACTGATGCCAATGAGTGCGACGCTCAATTTTAATTGTCCCAATTATTTTGTAGTTTTAGTGTTCGTAGGAAAACATTATCTCTTTGAAGTGTCAAAGAAGTAATTGTTCAAGGCGGGGAAAATAAGGGGACCAATTAATACCGTGTGGACGTAGTAATCAAGGAAAGTATACACGTAACTCAACGCAACGAAGTACTCGGATTTTCAACCGCAAAATGGCTGCAAGGTAAATAGGTGAATAAAAATGAAAGAATATCCGCAGGAGATGAAACAAAGCTCCTCCTCACCTATGATCTACTTCGAACACCTAATACTGTTTCTAAAGAGAATGAGACAGACTAACACAAATGAATGCGGCACGTCACAGCTCACCTGAAGATAAAAACCACCGCTTGAGAAACCCGTGATAAAATATATGGCACTTAAGGGGAGAGTCCTACCTTTCCAACTTGAAATGATAAAAAGAGTGAAGAAAGCAAAGAAACTATGATGGAAGTTATAAAAAAGAACGAACATCAAAATTCCGAGAGAGAAAAAAAAACCGTTCGTAATCGTAAGTTGGAGAACTGAATAAAGAATTTGATTTGTAAGTCATTTCCCTCGGGAAGCGATTATTCGACCAATTGACAGCGTTTAAGAATCGCGTGAGTTGTGTGTATAGAGAGAGAATAGCATTTTCCCACATTATTTAATTACGTAAAAAGCGCGCATTTCAATTACACTGACATTCATCGTGGGGCAAAATGAAATTATACTCACAAGCTGACGCTTGAAAGGAATTGATGGACTCGAAGTTAATAACGAATGCTGGGCTCTACATTTTACCCCATCCACCTTGGGTGATGGAGAACTTGAAAAAGCAAGGGCCTCGGAGGCTTGAAACCCCAATAAAAATAGGATGTAAATCAAATGTACGTGCAAAAAATCTTAGCCGAAGGAGCCTAAGTTGCCTGTCTTTCCTCGTTGGGGTGCGTCATCGACGGACCGGTTTCGGCTTTTAAAAAACACCCCTACGAGGGTAGACTGACAGCGTAGGCTCTTACGGCTACGATTTTTTGCATGACCTTCTAACCCTCGTAGCTTGAGCGCTTTTATAACAATATCGATGTAAATAGCCTGAATAATATCGAGGGTGAGGCCTGAAAAACTGTGCTCAGACGAATAACGGGTGGTCAAAAGTCATAAAGACGCGCTTCCTGGCGCTTTGACCTCGCAATGGAGGTAGAAAGGGTCCACGATAACGAAGCCCTCGCGAAGAAACTACAAAGTGCGTCACTATCGTTACCTGGCCAATTTCCTACGCCAAGTTCTCGGTGGATCCCTCTTTCCAGACCACCAGTAACACGTTATTGTTGCGAGATGGCGGAATCAGTCCATGACCAGGATGACTACACCAATGTGCATACCGTCCTAAAATATACGAAATGAGGAAGATTCATGGATCAGAACTTATACATAAATCTATTTTTCAAGGTTTATTTACACTAAAATAGAGTTCGTAAAATGACCCAACAGTTAATAAATATGTACGCGATTTTTGAAGTTTTAGGTAATTTCAAACACAGCATGTTTGTCAGCATGTTGTGTGTGTTTGTATCATCAGTGCCTTCGATGTTGTGTTTTTTTGCCTTCTTTCTACTAGGGTTCTTCAATAATATTAATAAAAGAATAGAGGATAAATAGATGAGCTATTTACAGGCATGAAAAGGACAGAGAATACACCCAAGGGATATTACATTGCGAAAAATGTTCGTTTTGCAGGATTTCTAATATGTCAACTTTGTTAATAAATAAAAAATATTTGTAAAGGGCTTTAAATTTTAATTTATTTACGAGAAAGGATTGATATGCTTCATCGAAAAAAAAATATTTTTGGACATTGTGAAACTTCCTCATTGTGAGGTATCGGGTCTAGCTCCGTGAAATTTCTAACCCCTGTCTCTATTGCAAGTTAATGGTCTTTATTTTAGTGAAATTTCTTCTTATTTTTTCCGGAAACTGGACAGCCGGTTTCGGCAGCTCCCAGTCTGAAGAGTAGCCGTAAAATTGACAAAATTTCAACCTGAAGAGCTGATAAGTTAGTAAGTTTCCTGGCCGATTATCCGCGAAATTGGAACGTTCGGAGCTTTCTGGTCCAGCACTATCGCGTAGCTCAGCCTTTTGCTTTTATTAGGCGTGGACCCCGGGGGCTAGCCGACACAGACAGCGCCCTTGACCTGAGCTTGATATATGTGAAATTGCGAGTTTCTGCTCCAGCACTTGAGTAGCTTAGCAATTCTCGTAAAATACCTAGCTAATTTCAGGTTTTTTTGTTGGGCTAGAGGATAATGATAATAATTAGTCGGCGCCGGGCTTTGAACCCGGCAGGCGCCATGAGACCGCTTTGGACTCATACGCCATACCCTGATCCAGCTGTGCGCTTCACACCCGTGCTACGCGGGCGGTTTCGGTCGGTGCGAGATTTGTTGTACGCGCGCGCCGTCGGGAACGCCCTCACGCAGCCTAGTGCGCCGCTTCCTTATAGCGAAGTGGGGAATACCTGATACGAACCCAGGCCCGCTGGGTTGCGAAGCGAGTATTGTATCCATTACAACGTCGAGTGCTCGTGGATGTCGCAATATGATTGCAGAAACCACGAATTTCGCAAAGTGTCTTAATTTTGGTCGCGCATTTCCATCTCAGGATAGCACATTAGTGTTTTTCTCAATTTTATCCGTGAAAGTGAGCCTATAAATTGTGATACGAGACATTTGGCAGATTGGGCTACTTTCAAAAACGAAATTACGTATGTTTGACCCGACCCATTCAATGACAGGAAGGTGTGACCAGAAACTGGGAACCAGTGTTTTTTGTCAAATTTAGCCGCGAATTAGGCTCCAGGGATCGCGTATATTGACTCTTATTTTTAATTTAAGCCGCCAAATGGGCCCTGTATCTGTGAAATAGCAACTTTTTCTCACTTTAATCCGTGAACTTGATCCGAGAACAGCATGTTAGCGCTTGCAGATATACTATAGCCTCGAAACTTTAAATTTTCTCGCCTAGGGAACACACTTGAACCATGAAACGCCAACTTTATCGTCATGAAACCCTGAGGCTGATACGCAATTTATAGAAACAGGTCCACCTACTCTTTCAGGGCTTATTTTTGGGTCCAATAATTGAACTTTCGGCCTTGAAAATAGCCGTACAGAGTGCGCATGAGCGGACAAAAATTAGCCGCAGTTGCTGCTAATTACTCCGTCGATTCCGGTTCTTCAGGTCAGCATTATACGGATGTTTCGAGTAATGAACGAGCGTGCAGGGACAGGCCCTAATGTGGGTGCCCTCTGAACGAGTGGACACGGTTCTATTCGGGGGGGGGGGGATGATCAGTTCATCGATTGTAGGGCGCTGATAGTCAAATCATCTTTTAAGGGCGTGAACAACCAGTTTGGCCATTTTCTGGCACAGCATGGCGCACGAATCGTCATTTAAGCCACCTACTAGGCGCAAATGATCAGTTCGGGTATTTTTAAGGCACGAATTGTCCGCAGTTTCGCCGTTTTCAAGGCGCGGAAGATCAGTTTTTCTGGGTGCCGATGGCCGCTTTGAAGACGCGAATCGGCTGTTGCCTCTGTAGGGCGCAAATGATCAGTTAAGCTAATTTTTGGACCGTGAATTTCTGGTACGAGTATGTCATTTTTCGGCTTGAATAGCCAGTTTTGCTATTTTTAGGGAACAAATCGTCAGTTCCGACATTTTTAGGGCACGATCGATAATGGTTCAGTTTGGCCATTTTTGACGCGCGATATTGGTCGATTTTGCCATCTTCAGGACATGAATCACCCGTCTAAGGCCTTTCAAAGCGCGAATCGTCAGTTCAACCATTAATGGGCTGCTATATTGTTGATTTTACTAATATTAGGCTTGAATAGCCAGTTTCTATTCTCTAAGGCAAAAAATTTCTAAGGCATGAATAGTCATTGTGATATTTTCAGTGCTCGAATCATCAGTTTTACCAGTCGAAATGGTCAGTTTTGCTGTTTTTAGAGCGAGAAATTTCCAGTTTTCCAAGCGTTAATGGTCAGTTTGACCAATTAAAGGACAGGAATCGTCTGTTTAGGAATATCCAAGGCACGAATCGTCAGTTGATGAGTTGAGCTATTTTTAGGACGCATAAAATCAGTTTTGCAGATTTCGTGGCTTGGATGGCCAGTTTGGTCAATTTAGGGCGCATAGTCATGACTCATGGGGCTTGACATTTATAGGCCGCCGGTAGGACCATCAGTTAGGGCACTTTTGGCGTGCGACTGGTCGATTTTGACATTTTCAGTTTTGCTATGTTCTTAGTATAGGGCGCAGAGGAGAGTATGATTTAGTCCCTTCTAGCCAATTAGCCACAAATGGTTATTTTGACCATTCTTGGCGCGCAAATGGTCTATTTTTCAGCTTTCAGGAAGGAAATAATCTAGTAAGCCATTTTCAGGCCGCCTAGAGTCATATTGGCCATTTTCCAGCGGGAATCGCCAGGTTGGCTATTTTTTAGAGCGCGTTAAGTCATTTTGGCTATGTTGTAGAGTGGTAAATGCCAATTTTTAGGACGCAAATAGTTATTTTCAATGCACGAAACGTCAGTTTTGCCAATTTGGAGCGCGATTATAGTCGAGTTTCGTTTTTTTAGGTACCCAGTGAATTACTGACGAGTCATTTTTAGTCAGTCGAGCGAAGCACACAGTTTCCCAAGCCCTTTCCACGACCGAATCCTGGATCCTCGTCTGAGTACGAGTTCGCCATTTTTAGGGTGTGTTTAGCCAGTTTTGCTTTTTTTAAGGGCCCAATGGTGAATTTAGACATTTTCAAGGCGTGATTTGCTATTTTTGACGCGCGAATGGTCGTTTTTGCCATTCTCAGGACAGGAATAATCTTTGAAGGCCCTTTCAAGGCGCGAATCGTCAGTTTAACTATTTATGAATACGAATAGGCCACATATGAAATCATTTTTGTCACTTTTAGGACGTGAATAGGCATTTAGGGAATTCTAAATGGCGCAAATTGTCAGTTCGGCTTTTTTTTTAGGGCATATAGAATCAGTGTTGCCGACTTTGTATCTTGAATGCCCATCCTGGCCATTTTTAGGGTGCATATAGTCAGTTTTGTCATTTATAGGGCGTAAATAGTACGTCAAGTCGGGGCGTGAGAACCGTCAGTTTGGCCAATTTTGGAGCGTCGGTGGTTGATTTTGCCATTTTTTGAGCAGGAATCATCTGGCATTTTCAGTGTACAAATTGTCAGTTGATCCTTTTTTTTATGTCAGCTTGGACATTTTTAGAGCGGCAATCGCCAGTTTGGCTATTTTTAGCGCACAAATGATCAGTTTAGCTTTTTTCAAGGCGGAATTCGTCAGTTTTGCCATTTTTAAGGTGCGAATGGTCAGTTCAACCATTCTTGGTGCGCGAATGGTCAATTTTGCTATTCACAGCAGGACATCTATAATCTTTTTTTGCTTTTGCCTGGGCCCGCATTATAGTCAGTTTAACCGTTCTTAGGGCGCAAATATTCTGTCGTGCCAACGCGCAAATTGTCATTTTGGTTATTTTTAGTATGCGAATGGTCGGTTTAGCCATTTTCCTGGCGGGAATCATGATCTTTCAGGAATTTTCAGGGGCGCACGAATCGTTGGTTTAGCCACTCTCAGGTCGCGTGAAGCCAGTTTGGCTATTTTGGGGCTCGAGTATAGTCAGTCTAGGATTCTTTATGGTGAGAATAGTTAATTTAGCTATTTTTAGGCAAATACTTAGCGGGGCTAAATTGCTAAATAGTAAACTTTTAGGGTTCTGTTGTTATTTTTTTTGTTCTTTTACTTGATTACTTATTCATTTCATTTTATTTCTTATCTATATAATGCTGGGCTGAAGTACTCTGGGAGGGGTTCTGACCCCCAAAACCCTTCCCATGGGCACACCACTGCCCCCAAGCCACTCCCCCCTCCTATTGACCGGAGTTCACCCCGTCTCTTAACAGGAGAAGGAAGCCCTGTTCAGGCTATTTAGACTAAGGGTGGGAAGGGATTAAGTTCAAAACGCCTACCTTCGGGTATTTAGAACGCACCCGATTTCTACACCTTACACATGTGACTTTTTTACACATGTGACACATGGGTCTTTTTTACAGCCCTGGGCTGGGGCTGATAAGGCGTCAAATCGAATTACCTCACTAAAAATAATATAACTTTCTTAACTTTCCATACTATTTTTTGTCCAGAGACCGCAAAAATCACGAGTTATTGTTTGTTGTACTTTCATATTTTCCACGATTTTATCGAGAGCTCCCCAATAAGGAGTCAACGGTACAGCTGTGTTAAGACGTGGGTGTTGGAATTAGAATGGTTGAAATAATGTGTCAAATTTTTCTCGCAATCTCCTGCTGTCAAGGGGGGGGGGGTCTATTTTTTAAAATCAGATTCTTTCTGAGCATTCTTCTAGCTAATTAGGTCGATAGATTTTAAGCCTGTTTTTGAATCTTCGCCGTGTCAAATCCCGAGTCTAACGGAATTATACACCTGGGAGGGTTAAAACTAGAGAGAGTTCGGTTAATAATAAATTAGTATATGACGGAACGAGCGACAAGAGGAGCAGAAAAAAAAAGTCTCGTTAATGGTTTTGAGGGGAGGAGGTTAAAGAGAACGCGTGAAAGAAGCAACGGTACTCGGAAAGTCTTACCAGATTCTCCCCCTTCACACCCATCTTTGTGTCTCCAGCATCCCAACTGCTTACCACTGTCGTTAAACAATTTCTTCGGATATTTTTATTAACGTAGATCCAGACTCTAAACCTATGTCAATCTTTAATCTCCGGGCGTATAATTTGGATGGGGGGGGGCATATTACTTTAACTGGAACTGGACCACTTTCTCTCAATTTGACTGACGTTCGTAGCTTTTTAGAAATGTAAATTAATGAGAGAATCCTCCTAGAAAAGTTTGTACTAGGGCAACTAGAGCGGGGAATCGTCTGTTATAAACAGAATATTAAAAAAAATTGTCTTGTTTCGTACCACTTGCACTCTGGTTACACGCGGACGGCTGCTGTGTTAATTAATTGCTCATTCTTGTAATATGCACTTGTTTTTTTTACCTGATATGTTACCTCTTAAGAGGGGGGAGGGGTGAATTGTGTTTTTACATGCACATGCCGCAAACTTACCAGTAAATAAGCAAGTTACTGGTTTTACTTTCAGAAACCGGACTCCTGGACAGGTGTCTTGTCATGATCCTTCATGCGTGAACTATGTGGTATCAATTATCATTATATTAATTAAATTATTATGGTACCATTAATAGAAAATGATTCATATTGGCTGTTAGATGGCTCATAATGTCAGTTCAGGAGACCATTTCCACTCTCTCACCAATTTTTTGTTTTTCTTGGGAAATTGAAATGATCTATTTTTTTCCTTTGTTTCAGGACTTACAAATAATTTATTACGGGCTTCATGGCTTGGAAGCTCTTTCGCACTACAGAGACTCAGTTTTGAGATCTCTCTGCAAGACTGTACGCTACGAGAGGCACCTCGCAAACGACGTGTTGTACTAGTGAGTACATCTATTCTTATACATACCTACCAAATCTTTCTCATATTCCGAGGGGATGGGCGGTTCTCCATAAATTGTGTCCTTTACATCGCTTTAACGTTGGTTAATTATAGCTAATTTATTGTTGGGTGTCTACTAGCTGGTGGGGTGGGGGTAACTATCACGCACGATGGTTAATTTTGGAAGGCATTCTTATTCTGAGAAGTTTGGTCGACAAACTGGATGTTGATTTAGACGTCAATCAGCTCGAAAAAGTACAGCGAGAACTTCTCTTCAATTCAGTAAATACAGAAGAAGGGCTTCTCTATTTATAGACCGGTTGTTGTTTTTTTTATCATTTAAAGATGTGACTAGGTTATTTATGTATTGGAAAATTGAAATGAATCCTAGAGAGTGTTACCACTTGTTGCGGTGATTTTATTTTTCATCAACCTCCCCCCTTTCCAGTATCACACAATTTTCCCCCTCTATTGCCAAACAACTGGGTTGCTGTGGCGGAAAAATCCGATTGAGCCCCCGTAAGCTTTTCCACTATTCTTTTTGCCTTCGTTTTGGGTCTTGTTTACGCTTACACAGAAAAGTGGTTCATTCATCCTTCGATCTAGTTTATTTTTTTCTTCATAATTTTTATCTGAAAACGATTGTTGTGCGTGTCAAGCTTTAAATAGAAACGTAAAAAAGAGTGATGAGGTGCTTTTCCTCGGTCTTTTCTCAAGGAACACTTTTTTTTACTTCAATCCCCTCTTCAGTTATACTGGGCGACAAAAACGTTGGCATGAGCTGCGAAAACGTTAAAATCATATTTTAGGTCGAATTGTTACAATTTACATAGAGCAAGTAAATAATGATGTTCCGCTTTTCTTTCCCCTGTAATTTATTATGAGACTATAAAAGCGGATGTTCCCCCTCATTGCTCCGCCATCCTTGGAAAAGTTTATTTTAATAACTATTTAATTAATGCCTGAAAATTGAGGTGTGAGTGGCTAATTTAGTTTCTTCCCCTGCTGTAGGAACACGCGTCGCCTCACCGAAGGAATTCCAACATCGTTGCCGCCTTTTCCTCGTTTGGTTCATTCTATTGCCGCTCAATGAAATAGCGCCACTCGTCGGTCGATCTAACAAAAACTGCCAGTTTCAGTCCCATGGACCTAGTTAAATAGTCTTTTATTCGATCTGCTTTTGTGTAGTTAAAGGCGTGGATTGATGGGAGAGGGGGGCATTGAAACGAAAGGGTCATTATGAATGCGTGAACAGCACAAAATTGCTTTATGAATGCGTAATGATGGGAGGGGGGTTGGTGGTAAAGGAGACGTTACATGGGAGTCATGGATGGAATAATCTAACGTCTTGTGACAAAATGTTTATTAACCGACTATAGCTAACTGGTGAACTTGTACGCTACAACCAAAGAGACCGGGGTGGACTTGGGAAGACCATACAAAACATGGGGCAATGGGGGCTCAAAACTACAGTGGCTCAGGGCGGACTCTAAACTCTACTTACTCTACGGTAACTCCTCTAAAACTTGTCTGAAGGCGCTCGACCGAATTCAAAATAAGTGTGTAAGGCTGCGCCTGGGGTTGTTGCAGTCCACACCAGTAGATTGGATAATGGCAGAATCGAGAATAACACCCCTAGCTCTGAGACGGAAATTATTAACAGATAGATTTTTATTCAAACTGGTGGCATTTAAAACCGATTCATTGATAAAAATATGCTCACTTGCGGTTGAGGATCTCACCTGCACGCACCGTAAAAAAAAAAGTCACCCCATTCTGTGCCAGCTTTACGCAGTATTCAAATTAGTACCATAACATGAAACAATTTTCAAAACACACAATTTTCAGCTATGATTTTACTCTCAATCACAACGTCAGTACAATGGAACTAAACTTGTCTGAATGCCACGACCCAATTGTTGTAAATCACTGGTTCCAAGAGAAGGTGGAGAGAAATCACCTAGTGTTCACCGATGGATCGAAGTTAGAGGTTATGAGTGGTTGTGGACTGTTTAATCCGATCAAAGTCATATGGAAAACCAAGTCCTCAGACTCGAGGAAAAAAATGTTTTTTATTTTGGGTTGGGATTTTTGCTCCCGTTAAGAATAAAAAAGGAGAAAACCCGCCAAATACAAAAATGATTATATTTTTTTTCGGTTTGAAGTTGTAGCATGATATCAAAGTCATATGGAAAACCAAGTCATTAAACTTTGTATTATTTGTATGTTGAAAAAATGAAGCGGTTCGTGGGTTGGGATTTTTGCTCCCGATACGTTGCGCTGCTCTACTATGAAAGTAGATTACCCGCTAAATTCAAAAATTATACAAAAGTTGAGTGTTGAAAAAAACATATGGTATCAAGATAGATATCACGCTACAACTTCAAACCGAAAATAAATATAATAATTTTTGTATTTGGCGGGTTTTCTCCTTTTTTATTCTTAACGGGAGCAAAAATCCCAACCCAAAATAAAAAACATTTTTTTCCTCGAGTCTGAGGACTTGGTTTTCCATATGACTTTGCATGATATCTATCTTGATACCATATGTTTTTTTCAACACTCAACTTTTGTATAATTTTTGAATTTAGCGGGTAATCTACTTTCATAGTAGAGCAGCGCAACGTATCGGGAGCAAAAATCCCAGCCCACGAACCGCTTCATTTTTTTAACATACAAATAATACAAAGTTTAATGACTTGGTTTTCCATATGACTTTGAATCCGATGTACAAAGTGGGAAGGATGTACAAATTGCCCGATATTTACTATTGAACTCACAGCCATGGCAGAGGCATTGAAATACGCTAGCACTCTAAAAGTAAATAAAATTGCAATTCTGACCGACAGCATGAGTTCAATTCGAGCACTAAAAGACTAGATACTCGTCAGACTGTTCAAACATAAAATTCGAAATAATTAAACTCATTAAAAGTTTAGAGGGAAAAGGGGTAACAGTGCGCTTAGTATGGATATGTGGTCTTTTCCCTCTCAAGGTGGCCATAAATGAGCGTTTATTCGCGTTGACTTTGGTTTTGCCCGATTTTATATTTTTTGTCCGCTCCACGGCGCGGCGTGTCCAGTGAGGTCTGCCTTCGTCAAGGATTTTTCTCGAACTCCTGGGACCTTATTCCGAACAGTCGTGAAAACATGCCGCAAGCGGGATCCAAGGACTCCGAATAAGGCCCAGTGCACACTTGCGTTTTTCCAAGCTGCGGCGCGGGCGGCGGCACCGCTCTGGCGGTGTGTATTGTCTTAAAATACATTAGTTGCTATGAAGCAATGCACACAAGCGGTTTTTCTAGTCGCGGCTCCGCTTTCAAATAAGTAGTTGGAGAGAACTCGAATTTCAAAATGTATATCCACTCGATTGAAGCTCTTTACACTTCTTAGAAATGAATTGGCGTTGGTATAGCCAAAGCTATATATCTTGGAATATATTAGCCCTTATAATATTGTCAATCAGTAAGTGAAAAGGACCTTTATTCGGGTCAAAAGTGGTTTAAAAGGAACAAAGCTTCATCAGCTTGTACTTCGTGTGTTAAAAGAGGCCTCTGTTGCATTTTTCAATGCTATGTATTGATGTTGCTAGGCAAAATGTGCCGCAAATCAACCGCCGCCGCGGCGGCACCGCAGCTTTAAGAAACGCAAGTGTGCACCTGGTGTGCACCGGGCCTAAGAAATAACATTATCCCGCCATAGCAACCACACTTGCGGCATTTTTCCCGACGTTTTTGAATAGGGCCCCAGCCCCAGGGCTCACGATCACGTGGCCGCTGTCCTCGTCAAAATTCGTGAGGTCCTTGAAAATGGACCAAAACGGCCAAATTTCTGGAGCGTGGAGAGCCCTTCAACCCCGTCTAGATTTCCGATTCCTCGCGTCGTTAAACCCTAGATTGCGAAATTGATTTGTACTTGTGGGTCAAGAGCGAACAATTTTGTTTTAGGTACAAGAACCCGTGATATCTCTTATTTACTTAAGCGAGCTCCGCGAAATTGCCTTTTAATGGGCCAACCCCGTGAAATTTTATTTTTCAAGGGGGTTTTAAAGTGGGCCAGCCAGCTAAATGAGTTTTTTTGGGTGAGACAACCACGCGACTTTAGTTCGGATTGGCCAACTCTGCACAATTTTGTTGTTGAAACAAGCCGTTGAAACACTCAGACCCGCTCTTTAAAATCAATCAGTACTCTGGAACGTTTGATTTTTATTGATAAAATGAATGTTTAGAGTTGTACTCTACAAATGTAGGTATATATTTATGTCTGTTGGTGGAACCGGTTTTCAATCTATGGGATCATTCTCAACACCTTAATTTAAGACATAAAGAGGGAGGGAGCAAAAATTACAAAACATTAATGTATAGTCATAGAAACATTAAGAAACTTCGTGGAGACAAAACCAAAACTTACCCTCAAACTGTTTTTATGTGCCAGACACATTCGTCTAAAAGGAACTATTCGATCTGAATTTATAATTCACAACTTGCACAGAGCAGCATCACAACTTGACTAGATTAAGAAATAATAGACCTAAGGTCGTATAGCATTTGTTTATCAAGACCAGAGGGTGGGAGACTCGCTAGGGCAGTGGAGAAGAGGGAGGGCACACCTTCCGCAGTCTCATTTAAGCAGTAGGGGCTGCAGACCAATTCTTTTCGAGGGAACAATTCTTCTTACCTTCTTCCATAGGGCTCTACACTAAAAATGCATTCTGTCAATTGCAAAACCTCCAAAACGTCGCCACTATGAATGTAGTAGATTTGATTTTTGAAGTTGTGAAATTCATGAAGTTGACTTTTTCAGGGATTGAACCCCGCGAAATTGGTTTCTGGCGTGACAGATCCTGGCATAAGAACGAGCCAAACGGGTGGAGCTGCTCTTTTTAAAGGAGCCAAAGGCGAAATAATTGGTTCTTAAACTAGCCATAACCGCCAAACAGGGTTGTCCAGGTGCGAATCCCGAGAAATTTGGACTTGCAAATACCTCTACCAGGGAAGTTGCTGTTTTTAAGGACCCTGACAGGGGAAAGTGCTTTTTCTAAAATGTCAACCCTGGAAACATTCGATTTTTGAATGACTATTGAATTGACTATTTGAGTGAGCGGAACCCGTGAAATTGGGTAACAACAGTGGCAAAGTTTGGGTTTTGATTGGGCTGAACAATCGAAAGTGCGAAATACAAATACACCAGTGGAGCACGAACTTGCAGTTTGCGTCTTATCATACAATTTCGTGGCTTTTCAGCCCTAAACAAATACAATCTCGAAGCTTCCCCTCTCATCTCGCAGTTTATGGCTGATTGTGTTTCAACAGTTTGCAATGTCCTAAACTTCGATTTAGTAGCTATTTATTCTTTCACTCTTCCAATTTCACGGATGTGTATCCCTCGAAACTACTGTTTGCTGTATTTATCCCCCAGGGCAAATTTCGTGGCGAATATCCTTCATAAGTTACAATTCCTCTATCCAATAACTAGCTATTTCGCTAGTGATTATGTACTGTTCAAAGCCGGGAATACTGCGGCTGGTATTCTACAAAATATTCAGTTTTTTGGCTATTTTTCCACCGAAATTTGATATTCCTGACTTTTACCCTCCGGTCCTTACTATTTCGTGACATGGTACGTAATTATGCCCTAAAACTTGAATGTAGTGGCTTTATATCACCGGAACTTGCCATTCCACGATTACTTAGTCCAAAATAAGTAAGCTCCCTGCAATTTATTATCACCACTGTAATTGAAGTGATTGAGCGTGCCATTAAATCGTGTTATGGGCTCAATAGAACGAATTTTCCCTTAAAAGTCCAAATTTTCTGGCTCGCAATGATTTTTGGGGGAGAAGGAATTGTACTGCTTTAAAAAAAAAAAAAAAAAAAAAAAAAAAAAAAAAAAAAAGTTAAAAAGCTATTTGTAGCGCTGCCTGCGACCTTCTACCAACAGGTCGTGCTTGCAGTACTGGGCAGGCACCAGTGTTATTCAACTTTCTGACCGTGATTTCCGTTCGGTCGTGAAGGTCCTAGTCTAACTTAATTTCACTCATAATTCCTCTCTGTCTCATGATAACATTTATTATTATCATCGCCCGATGATCAGGATTTCAAGGATAAAGGTTAATGATTGGGAGGGGTGGGGGTGGAGGCTTGTAACAATCTGCGAATAATTAAATCAAGTATCGCTTTATACCCATCGACTCGGAAGATTAACTCGGCAAACAAATATTTGACCTTCTTGTATGAGACTTGTTTGAATTGTGGTGTGGAATGTTCGCGTGCGGAACTTGGGAAGGGATAATTGAAATAGGCCGTCAGGTGGTTGAAAGTTAGGGGAGGGAAATGAATTGTGAAAAATCATCAGCTCGTTCCACTGTCAGCCCTCCTCATCCTCCGGTCTTCTATGACATTTGTGTTAAATGGAATGTTCGGTGTTCGATTTTACTTGAGCATTTAAAAAAGAAATAAATTAAATCGCCTTAACTCCCTCTTCCCCCTCTGCCCTTCACTGATACTTTGGACGTAAACTATTTTCGCCGTAAAAACGGGCAAACTTGTTGTTGATTGAACATTTACGTCGAGGTCTGACTGTGAGGATTCGTTGGGATGTAGTTCCCCTCCCCTCTGAACCCGAACATATAAAGTTCACTTCAAAGGCATTTCTCCCCCAACCAATTGTCAACTTTAGTAAATACATAAAAAAATAATAATTTGGTTGCGGTTTTCGTTGCGTGGCTTATACAGACTATTGCAACTAGTTTTTTCCTCCCATTAGTTACAGGGGCAATGGGCTCGAATCAGTCAGCCGCGGAGCACATTTATTATTATTTTTTATAGTAATTCTATTCGTTGTTTTTCTTACAGCACTGGTGAATTGTCGACATGCTGGTACATACTTCTGTCCGGCTCTGTATTCATAGATGGCTCTATGTTCCTGCCAACTTCAAGGTAAGGGGCTACAATGTTATTTTATCGTAATTTTCCTTCCATTTTTTCACCATTTCTCGATTAATCCCCTCCTCCTTTTGTTACAATGCATGGGGCGTACATAGTTGAATGACAGGGGTGGGATGTTGGTGATTGAAAAAATATTGAAGATCTGTGTATTGCCTAATGCAGTGTGTGAGACCACACTCTAACTCTCTATATCGTTACCCCTTTTCCGTCAGTACGGTTCGATGCTTGGAACAGTTCTAGTGGAAAACTTGTCTCAAAGCTTTTCCTCCACCCCACGTTTCTGGATTTACTTTTATATTTCGAGCTCCTTTTAATAGTAAAATGTTTTCCCAAAGATAGGAAATGAGGAAATAGTGTTTGTATCACACATCTACAACTTTGTAGGTTTCCTAAGGGACGCTGTAAATTTATTCACGATAGGTCGGAGATATACATTTCATAATAAATGCGTCCTTCTACTATAAGATTGGCGCCTGAGCCGGGAGACGAGAAAAATAACATTTTCATTTTAGTGTCGGATCTCGCTTAAAATCTATTAATAAACGGGGCGCATTTTTTATGTGACTGTCAATTCCGTAAAGATTCTTCTTCGCTGAAGTCTCGACCCACGCGTGTTCTGTTTATTAAACGCTCCTCCCCATAGACAGCCATTAGTTGGAAATGTTTTTTGTTTTAAGGCCGCCGCAGTTTGCTGCTATACATATATCTACACTATGTATATGTATAGGGCCATAAGAAGAGGTGAGCGATACACACCTTTAGGCACCTCGAGCCACCATTGGTTTGTTTAAGGAGCTTAGTTACTGAGTTTTTGGATGAATTAAAAAAAATGTGACTCGAGAGTTTTTTCGGAAGAGTACCCAATAACCATTTTTTGTTCGCAATTCATGTTCCAACGATTAATCCCGTTGAATTTTTAGTTTGAAAGAGTCAAGCCACCGAAATTGCTCTCCGGAAGAGAAAACAACGTGGAATTCGAATTACCCAAAACCGCTAAATTGCATTCTGTAAGTTTCAAATCTATGGAAATTTGGACTTCGAAAAACCCCAACCCGTGGCATTTTTTTTTTTTTTTTTTGAAGCGCCCAAACCTAGGGAAATTGGATTTTTGAAAGAGGCGAACCGGTGAAATAAACTGTTGAGCGAGTGAATCATGTGAAAATGGCTTTTTTAGTGGGAAACTCCTGTGAAAGGGTTTGAATTGGTTAAATTCACAATGAGGAAGTAACATAAAAAATAAAAATCGCTGGAAACATTTTTTAAAAAAGAAAATGACTAAATATGACCAGAAATTGAACATTGGTGCGTAAATGATTAATTTCGATTTATAGTCCAGTAGACAAAGCAAAAAAAGAGGGGTCTGCTGGAAAAAATACCGAAGTTATTTGAACTTTTACAGGTTGTTTGGGGATGCTGTGGGATGACTCTGTCAAGTTTTCCAACTCGAGAACCCTGTGCTAACTTGGGGAGGGCCGAAAAACCTCAAAATTTTCTACTTTTTTAGGGTTTTCACTCAGAACGTCTGAACTATGCGGTTTCCGACCAAATTGTTTATTTTAAAAGTTTTAGAGCGTTAAATTTGCTACGACTTTGTTAAGATACGTTTTTGCTCAAACCCAATATCAACCGATACACAGCCGATCTAAGTTGGATGAATTTTCTCAAAATGACATAAATTTGCCTAAAACGAGAGTTCTGGGCAGCTAACTATCGTGTACCATCTGTTTTATGGTAATCACTGAGCAATATTGATTTTATTGAAAGCGCTAAAACATGAGAGAGGGAGGTCCGCTGACAAAACTATAGCTATATTAGCCCGTGGCCTAGAAACTATAGCAAGACCATACATACAATACAGTGTGGATTCTTGTTGATGTGACACAAAATTTTGGGTGAAACTGCGTATGAACCCGAATACAACGCTACGTTCGGACATGTCTTACCTCGATCTACTTATGAAAGGTACTACCTATACGATTTTGTTTTACTAAAAAACAGTAATTTCGTTCTAAAATCCTATATTTCTCTGTTTATATTGCACCTGATGCATAACGTTGATGACAGTTTCAAAAACTAAGGATAATTTCAGTTTGGATAAGACCATTTCATTGCCTGAAATCATCATCAACTCCTAAGAATCTGACTGATTTAATTTAATCCAAACTGGATAAGTCAGAAAAACTTATTTGAGTTGTCCCACTATTCTTCCCAGTGTGCGAAATGTGAAAATACGAAGAATTTTTGCTGTTACACCCTTCGTAACTCACGAACCGTTCACTATAGAAGATTATCTTCTGATCCATTTTTGTTGGCAATTTGATGGAGAATATTTTTGTCTTTGGTCAGTGTCATGCAAAATCTCAGAAATTTCGAAATATTTGAGACATACTAAAAAAAAAAAAAAAAAAAAAAAAAAAAAACTAATTTGCCAACTTATTCCCCACCCACTTATTCCCGTTGCCCAAAACGTTGGGACTGTTCACCAATCAATACGTGGGATGTAAAGAACAATTTGGCGTTGGAATGAAATTTTTACTTTGGATGTTGGGTTTTAGGTCTAATTGCACCGTACTATTACAAACGTATTGGCGATTGTAGCTAAGGGATACGATGTCTGGCGGCGTTTCAGAGAAAAATTGAGTCCGGTACTCCATGTGATTTGTTGTTGTCGTTTGACAACAAACTACAACAAAGATTTTATACAATAAGGAAGTTCATGTATCAAAAATGTTGATGAGTGACACTTTTTTACTGTGAACTACGGCTAAATAATCCGATGGTGACGAGGAGGCCTCGATATTGTACCATTGGCATCACCGAATCAAGAAAACAAGACGGATATGCGGGTGCGCAGTACTCCCGTACAGAAACTTCCACTGTCGGCTATATGTTGGAGCAGGAAAACTCGAAAACACCGATTCAAAAACGTTTTCGACTATTTTGCTGAACCTGTGCCGTTCTCTGAGCACTAAAACGAAACGGTGAACTGGCGAGTACCAATGAAGAAATGATAGGGCGCTCGTAGGATGTCTCTCAAGGGTGAATCCAGAGAAAACTGTGTGCTGTGGTTGCTGTGGTTTCTCTTCCCATCGTAACCGAGATACAACATAGTCATTTCATTGTTTCGCAAAAATTGAGGGTTCAACGGTGTCAGCAATCAATTAGCCCAGTGTTGGGAGAAAGTCGACCGCCGAAAGGCTTGGGGGCTTGCTTGACGTTCGAGTATAAGTTTATCAGAGACCATGTTCTTCTGTTCTCGTCACTTTAGGCCAACTGACTACTTTTTCCCATTATGTTACGGACGTTGACCACGAAAAAACACTTTTAAAAAACACAAGACTTGTTATCATTTAACATAAGTAGGGAGTACCGGTTTCATTATCACACGATACTAGCGCCGCTAGTGATAGCTACAATCGCCAATAGGTTATTTGTTTTGTCAGCGGACCCCCTCTCACGCGTGTTTCAGCACTTTCAACATAATCTAAATTGATCAGTGATTAGTGATTACCGTAAAACAGATGGTATGTGATAGTTAATAGAGGGCCAGAACCTTCGTTTGAGAAAATGCATCCAACTTTGATCGCCTGGGGGTTAGTACTGGGTTTGATCAAAAACATATTTGAACAAAATCGTAGCAAATTTAATTCCCTAATAATGGATTTCACCATCGAGAGTTAAGGTTTGAGTTACGTTAACTCAGAATTAACGAAAAAATTGCGTCACAATTTATGTAAACAATTTTAGAGTTTGTTGACTCCAACATAACCTCCCGGTGGTAAAATTCACCATAAAGCTTTGAAAATGAACATTTTGGTCGAAACGCGCTTGGTTTAGAAGTTATGAGAGGAAACCCAAAAAAAGTCGAACATTTTGAGGCTCTCCCAAAGTTAGCACAGGGTCCTCGAGTTGGAAAATTTGACAGAGTCGTCCCACAGCATTCCCAAGCAATCAGTAAAAGTTCCAATAACTCCGGAATTTTTTCAGGGTACAATGTACATATCTACTGGACTACTATAGCGAAATAATAAAACTTGCCAAGATTCTTTGTTACCTTAAACGGCCGGTCTTAAACGGACGTAGTTAAGGGGTTGTGACCCCTCCCAAACCTCCGCATCAATGCTGTTATCATGTCTTGCCCATTCTTGTCCTTCCCATTTCTCTTAAGTCCTATTGTTTGATTTGTGGGAAGCTGTTGTGAAGGTCATGCGAATGCTGTTATTACTTCATCAGTCTATCTAGCCTATTTCAAATGGGTCCCGCAACCCAATAGTTTTAAAAAATAATAAAACAATAAAGGGCATGATTTTATTTGAACGGATCGTGTTTTCATGAGTTTTGGTAACCAAGCTGTCACGACGGCATGATTTTGGAAAATGTGTTACTTCCTCATTGCTAGCAGCCATCATACCGTCCGTAGTGGCTGGCCATTTCGCATATTTAGCTTTTAATATTGAAATTTCGTGGCTATTGGCCTGGATTTGGGAACCAATCAAAAATTGCTTCATTATGTACAAATTATTATGTTTTTTAAGTATTATGGCTTAATTATTTAGTCCAGTCAAATCGTATTAAAAAAATACCATACGTGGACAAAAATCTCGTCTTTGATTTGTCCACTTTATTCTATGTTTTTTGGGGTGAGGAACACGAATCTGAAGAGATCCAACAAAATTTCCTTGTGCGTTTTGAGAAAATCGCGAAAAACTGATCATTTTTGGCACTTTTTTTAGTTTTTCGCTTGCAACAGCTCAATGACGCATCCTACGGAAAATTGTACCCTGTTCTTTTTTGAATAGCATCAAGTTCTGCGTCGAATCTTTTTTCATTTGTCACAATTGACCCAGCTATTTCGCCGGTATTGTTTTTTTTGAAATGGTCATTTTTAGTCGCTTCTGGCAAAATTGTGTGAAAAAATAAAAGTAGTTCAACTCTCAGTTGAGTGATGTAATCTCTGACGCTACCTATAGTACTGGTGACATGTTGAGTTTTAACATTTGTGGACAAAGTTGGTGGGCATAACCACTTTTTTTTAAACAAAACCTATTTTCATCGCCCTGTACAGAATATTTTACGGACCTTCAAAAATTTGGCAAATATGGTTCCTGACCGTAAATTTCATTAGCTTTCACTGAAAAATAGTGCAATTTTCATCGGAAGCTTCTCGTTCGATAGCTATTGGCAAAAACGTTCGGCTGAAGAAAGGAGTTAGTGGAAAATTACTCATTTTGCGAATTCCCACTGCGTCTTATTGCCAATTATCGGGTCTTTATAAAAACGCCATACATGACTCCTTGTAGGAAATTTAACGAGCTTTCAGATGAATTTCTTTAAAGTTTAATCGGATGGATAGTTTTTGAGTTATAGGCCGAAATGTGACAAAAAAGGTTTTTTTTGCAGCAAATTTCAAATTGTTTGACGTTACGGCCCTGTCTTTTGTTTATCTTCAAATGAAATTTCATATAATAGGTCTGATAGAAAATTCTATCAGCTTTGAGATCGTTTTTCATAGAAAAAAATTGGACTAATAGTTCCCGAGCTACTGGCAAAAATGCGCAGAAACACGTGGTTTTTGGGCCGCTTTTTTTCGCGTTTTTTGTCACATAACTGATACCACTGATTTTTCTAGTAGGTTTCAATGCTTTTCACTTATGTAAAATTCAATTCTGAACCTCTTTGATTTCATTACATTTTCCGATTGGAATAGCCGTTTTTAAGTTGCTGCTGCCTTAGTAATTTTTATTCATTTTAACATAAGTGGCTAAAAATTACCATTTCAAAGAAATCAATACCGGTGAAACGGCTGGGTCAATTGTGACAAATGAAAGAACGATTCGACGCAGAATTCAATGCTTTTCAAAAAATGAGAGGGTAACATTTTCCGTAGAATGCGTCATTAAGGAGTTATAAGCAAAAAACTGGAAAAAGTGCCAAAAATGAGCAGTTTTTCGCGATTTTCTGAAAACGCACAAGGAAATTTTGTTGGATCTCTTCATATTCGTGTTCCTCACCCCAAAAAACATAGAATAAAGTAAAAAAATCGAAGACTAGATTTTTGTCTACGTGGAACTACCGTTTGACTGGACTATATTATAAAAAATGACCGATACTTGCATTTTGAAGATATTCGCAGCTCTGAAACTTATGATTTCGCGAATATTCCGCCAAGAGACTTCCCATTTCGCCAATATTTTGCTCCAAACGTTGCAATTTCTCGGCAAAATTTCAGGCATCTTCGTGGCTCAAATTGGCAAAAACCGCCAATGTGGCATGTTCCTTGCGTCACTTCGTAGATCTTGAGAAAATCATGAAAATTGATGGTTTTGGGAGGCTACTTTACGGCTGAAAAAGAGCTGATGTCGTTATTCAGTCAATTTTGTGTCTAAAATTGAAAACATTCATTGATACACTGTTTCTGTAGCTGCTTATAGGAAAGAAGATAGTCAGGTCATCCTTAAAGGTTACTTCCCAGCTAAAGTTGACGCGGTTCCTGAGTTCAACTGGACGGCTAAAATTAAGAAAAAGTAGCAATTGCTAATTCCCCAAGCCGACAAAAAACGGGCCTGAAATTTGCAATTTAGCTGAAATTAAGACCCGAAAATTGCCATTTCGTGGATATTTAGCTAAAAATTTTGCAATTTCGCGACTATAAGATTTAGGTTTTGGGTGTTGTGATAGGTACTTGCATTTCGAGGAGATTTATAGCTCTGAAACTTGCAATTTCGTGAATAATTAGTCATGAAGCTTCAAATTTTTTAGATATTCAACGCAAGAGTGTTGGCCGTCAGTTACCGATTCATATTTGCTTTTTCTGAACTACATATAACAAACGTTGCACAGCCATACAAATCAGATTCCGAGGGCTAAATTTGTCGTTTTATTATTGAATTTTCAGCTCTGTTTGGGAATGGGGCAAAATTGTCAATTTTTCAAACGACTTCCCAGTGAGACGGAAAATCTCTATGATGGCGGGTAGATAGTTCTCTCTCCGACTAAAATTACTTCAATTTCACGAGGCGATAGTCCGTGAACCACATTCATATGCTATCAGATCTCATGGGATGGAACTGTCCCACAGAGTTAAAGAAAGGTTAACGATTGCCCTTAGGTCCCCCTCCACCGCATGTACAGTTATTGCATTAATTTATTTCCGTTGGAATGTACCTACGTCTTTGGAGCACTTAATGGGACCTTTAGTCTTTTCAACCCATATCACAGAGGAGGCTTCCTGTTAAAGAATGAATAAATCTGCCGGAAACGGGTTGACTCACTTCTTGTGAGTAGCATTACTATAGCGTTTCCCTTGTCGATTTCATTTTCGTCATCGTCGCCCAGCGTCTTTTTTGTAAATGAATTACGGGCATTGTTTAGTGTGGTTTGGAGCACATGAAAGCGCCAGTACGTAGACCTCTGTGGCTCGTATTATGTACGATAGACGCTCCTAAAACAACAGGTACATTTTCATCCCCCCCCCCCCCATCACCGCACACTTATGAAGTGGCGGTCTTTCATTGAGATTTACTTTTTCTCTGTGTCTAGAGAGTAGAGATTCCCTAGGACTGTTGAATATTTTTCGTTCGAGTAGTAGTGGCTTGGGATTTAGGAGAATACAACAGGCAAAAAGTGTAGTAGTGGTGTAGAGCGTTTTTTCCCCCTATTTTTCTCTCTCACTCTCTCACTTGTCGTCTGAGTCACGAGTTTGGTGAGCCGACATCGACCGATCTCGGCCGAAGTTTCAAGCCTTTTTAGCTTTTGAAGTTCATTCTCGTGCGTTTCCCCGTTGCTGCCGACTAGTTTTGCCAGCTTTCCCCGTTGACAAAGGTGTGGATAACTTTCGTGTTTTTTTTTCTTCGGGGAAGTAAGTGTTTTATTCGGTTGTGACCTGTGGTTTTTGTGTTTTGACGGTCATGTGTTGTGTGTGAGTGGTTTTTTTTCTTGTTCGGCAGAGGACGTTTAAACATCGCTTGGAACGCTGGATCATGAAAGCGAAAGGTATTCCTTTATATGTATTTATAAATTCCAGGCTAAATTACCTTCTCGTATCTTCGGGTTATCATTCGGTTTACTATGTAACTCCATAAACGGCTAAATCATTGGTGTTTACAGTCGATTCATAGCACTCAGCCTTATCTACTTACCTGTGTGGCAGGGGAACGTTTAATTTTGTACGGCGGGTAACTGTAGGAATTCAAGCTTGAGGAAGGAGTGCGTCTGCATCGAGTCTGTCTTCCGTCAAAATCAGTTTACTTGACGCCCCAGCAAAAAAAGTGCCTCCCCTTCTCCCAAATATTTATACTCGAGGAAATAGGAATGAAGAGGTTGTTCTTTTAGCCTATGTGTTTTCAAGGCTGCCCGCCTCGAACTAAAACCTGTTTTTACGCTTTCACTTACGACTGCGATCTCAGGCGTTATTACGTTATTATTTTTTCATATTAATTTAGCCAAGATTTTCTTCAGCGAGTCTTTAACAACCTCCGATCCCCTCAACCACCCTTCACGTATACGTGTAGGTAAACAGAGCGTTGACCCGGCCGATTCATTTTGGTTCTTCCTTCTAAACATTTTTTTTATCCCTATTCTCGAAAAGTCTTGTACCTGATTTTTCCTCCCTCCCCCTCTCAAAGGGACGTTGTAAACAAAAATGTTGTTAGTGTGAATAATTTTAACAGGTATGGGGGTTTGCCTTGCGCACTTATCCGGAGGACCTCTCCTTGGCTCTTTTGGGGCATTCAAGTCTCTTTTGAAATACACATAACTACCCTCTCGATCGTGCTTTTTATTCGAGTTTGTCGAAACATTTTTTTAGGATTTGGGACGGGTAATTTTTTATTCTTTATTTAGTGGATAGAGAAAAACAAAATAGATTCTCTCCATGGGTCGGTTTTTAGAAAAATGTGAAGGCGAAATGCAGGGGGGATTTCGTTATTGTGTGGGAAAATTTCGAAAAGTCGACTAGGAGAGTTTTCAGATATTTCCCCACCTCCCTCCGCCATTGTAGTCCTTGGAAAGTTTCACGTTTACTTAGATCCCTCCGCTTTACGCAAAAAATCCGTGAGGAACATTGTCCTTGTAGCCTATGATAGTAATTAAATCGAGCGTAGTAATTAAACTGCGATTGTCCTTATTGCTGCAACTGTGAAATGTTCTGACCACAAATTAAGTCAACCGCAAAGGAGGCTTTGCGGGCTTATGGACTGCGTCTATAAAATCAGCCGACCAAAGCATCGAACCTCGGAAGTTGAAATGCAAGCGGACACTTGTCGATCCGAAATTGTTTCCGAGGCCCCACAGGTGGAGGAGGTAAGAGAGCAGAGGGAGCTATAATGACGAAAGGCTTGGAAATAGCTTTTGCACTAGGTGTTCATAAAACACCGTGCTCCGACTTCTTATCCACTGGTGGTGGAAGTGTGCTTCCTGGTGGGGGGGGGGGTGAACGTTCGCCCCAATGGAGTCCAGTTGGTCGACCCCCCCCCCCTGGTGTATTTTGGCCGGGGTATGCTTCATTCCGCAGTTGACCATTTGTCCTAGGAACGTTTTGACCCCATTATCCTGCAGTATTTCTATTTTTCCCGCGGCTATAGTCAATCGAACACCCTGATGTCCAGGATAGAGCACGAAACTATCAGTTGAGTCACGAGACTGTCAATTGAACGGAAACGCCGTTATTTATCGACCCATAAGCTAATAATTTCACCTACAAACAGGAAGCATCAGGACTACGAAGCAGGAAATTAACCGCCGAACTCTACTTTGGTTCCCTGTATTGACAGTTCTTCTTGCCCCACGCACACTGGAGCATGGCAATGGAATTAATTGGTCAAAATCTGTTGAATGAACACTGTCTGTCTTTGTCCGTTGAGCTTCCGGAGAGGCATTTTCTAGTTTTCTCTCAGTTACTCGAATAGACTTTACGATTCTAGCCGTTATGGGCTTTGAAAGGTGTGGTAGGGGGGGAGGGGCTCAATTAGTTTCTAAAGAATTATGAGCCAATGTCCTGGATAAAATTACGAGGTTTTTGGATACTGGCGTAAAGCAGCTAATTTTCAGGCCGATGAACGAATTTATGAGGACCGATCTAACTCGACGAGTTTGTCCGAAATCCTTGCCAGAACTAGGGTGGCTCCACTACATGCGTTTCTATTCTGATCGTTTGTCAGAACGTTGTCAAGATGGACGAAATTGATATGTATTTTCTTGACATTCCTCCTATTCTTGGCTTGGGACATTCATTCAGCAGTAAGGACGACATAGAAGATTTTGAATTGGTGTTTCAAGAATTATGGGACCAACTTTTTCGAGTTTTTCAGGATAATCCCAGAAACATTTTACATATTGAAGCGCATAGAAGAAACGATCGAAAGTTCTCCTATTTTCGCAACTTCATTTCGCCAAAACACAGGCTGGCTGTGATTTTAGGCCCAAGAAATGGTCTGGCTCGGCTAGGCTTCGCCGGTCCAAGTATTGTCTCGTCCCTGTAAAAACCACTCTTTACTGGGCCAAAAAAGTTACTAAGGTACTGCTAGTGATGAGTTCAGAAGCCACCTTCGCCCACTTTAGCCGAGAAATGTGACTGTAGTGATAATTTCGTACCTCATGTCCCACAAACACCAGATTTTCCCATACACAATTAGTCAATTTCTGTGGTAAACTCAACATCCCTCACATTGGGTAGCGAAAGGTGCTCGAAAAACCTCGAAATTTTCGGACTAGTTTTGTATTGTGGCTTGTATCTCTCTAAAAATACATCCTACGAAAAAGTCCACTATCATACACCAAATATGTTAAACTGTGAGCCCATGCGGAGCTCTACAGCTCTAGCAGTTCACCAGTTATCTTGAAATAAACTCACAAAATAAATAAACACACATAAATAATAAATAAAAAACGAAAATAAGACAAATCATTTTTTCGGACTTTGGGTTAGAAATGAAGCATTTTGCTCCTCCCAAAGAGGCGCGAAATTGTACTTTTCTTTAACCCTAGGGAGCAAAGTGTGAAACTATTTTGCGCCCTAGGGAACCTAGGGAGGCAAAATATTTTACTCCCTGTAAGCTTGATCACTTGATAATTTCTTTCGTTTTCCCAATTTCAAGACGAATTTTTCTTGGAAGGAGGCAAATTGTTGCAAACGAACAAATTTGTGTTCCACTTTTGTCTTTGAAATGGTGGGAGATGTTCATTTTAGTGATACCTCCATCTCTATTTGTTTGGTGAGTGAAAAATTTAGTTCTATTGCAGAGCAAGCGTTGCTATTAGTTAGTGTAGTGTTGTGGATAGTTGTCATGAGTTTCATTTGAAGCAGAATTTCGAGTTATTTCGGGTGTAAAAGGGTTAAATTCCTAATTTCCCTTAGTTAGGCAGCCAAAGCGGTATGCAGGCTCTTGTCGTGGTACACGCGTTAGATTCCCAAAACTAATCACGTTCCTTTGGCCAACTTGCGAAACTTGAAAAACGTTTTATTTAATCGCTAAAAAAATATTCGAGTGTTGTATCGTTTCGGTTATGGTGGAAAGTTCCCTTTTGGGATACAGACTGAGGCATAGGACCAGGAAAAATGAGGCTATTTAGGTTTTACCAATACTTACATGGAATTATGCTAGGGAACAAGCCGTGACGGTTTTAGCAGAAGATTTCCTTTTAAGTGTAGTCTGAATAGGGTGCCAGTTTGTGTTAGCAGGGCTCTCAAATGAGGGGCATTTTTAATCTCAAAAGGACTTATTATCCGCTTAAGCCTCGAAGGTGAATAGTCCCTCACCCCTTCCCCTCACCAACCATAGTTCAGTTAGCCAATTTTTAAAATCTCGACAATCACTAAAGAAGAACGCTCATCGATCGACTCGACGAACTTTGATATCGCGTTAAAAACTAAATTAAAACTGTTTTAACCGATTCTCAAATAGAAAGGAAAAAAAAAGAGTTGACAAAATAATAATGAAACAGGAAGGACGTGATGTGGGCAAGGGAAGCGATATCAACAAGTGGAATACCGTACTCGTTTTATGAGAGTTTCTTGATTTGAATAGAATTTTTTTCTTTACCAACCTAGCTCCACCCCGCACCAACCACTCCTGAATCGTTTAATTTTCAACCAACGTTGGTTAATTTTTCAGTTTTTTAGCCTCATTACTCGGTTCTTTTTCTCTCAGCTTCTTGTATGTTATGAGGGGGGGGGGGGTTAATTGAGATAATTAAAGGGTTTCAATTCGAATACTCCGCGCATCGTACTTTTCTTCTTTTAAAAAAAAATCTCGCGAAGGACAGCACGGTTATTGGGAAAAAACGAAGAGAGGTGGCCTTCAAGCAAGAATCCCCTTCTGGCCCCTTGGGGGTACACGCTATTTCATTTCTGATAATTTTTTTCTTATACATCACACCGTCGCTCATGTTTCCACAGAGTTTTCCCCAGGATGACCCCCTTCCACCCAAGATCTTTGTAATGAGATATGGACGGATACCCTCGTAACTCCTCCTGCCCTGAGTTTGTTACCTTTTTTTTGCCTGGGTGACACGTGTTTGGATGTTCAGTACTGTAGTACTCGGACGCTTTATTAGTTTTCTTCGCTAAAATAATTGGCATGGGTGAGTTGCGAGTCCTCTCTTCCTCCTCCTCTTCTTCTCCTACGTACCTCGAAGAAAACCCGTCGTGTTTACGATAATTTCAAAAATGTACGTGTTGCTTGTTAGGTTCGCGAAACATATCCATTTCTAGTTTACACAATAAGGCGTGCGATTAGTTTTAATCTGACTATAACCGACGAAATTTTTCCACATTTTGTGGAGTGCAGGTTATTATCGACTTTTTAATTTCTTCAAAAGAAGAGGAATCAACGAATTTAATTACAGTGGTACAACGAATTCAACCTCGATGTTTCCGTTATTTCACGGTGTAGTCGGGCGAGAGTGAGGATTTTGAAGTTTCTTCTTTCTCCCGTCGCATTTTTGTGCTCATCAGGTGAACATTTCAAGAAAGTTGAGGTATCAATGTAATTTTAGTCGAGAAAGTTGAGTATCCACAGTAGCTCTTGTCGTCACACGAGGAAAACATCACTCTCTTTATTTTGTACCTACGATTTCTTTTAGAATCCTGTTTTCTCGTACTTAATTTTTATTAAAACCGTTTTAAATGCTTCTAATTGGTTTAAAAAATTGTGTTTTCTCGTCTTTCGTCCAAGAAAGAACTTTTATGTCTATAAAAGCATCGTCTGACAGCGAAATTGAATAAATTTCCGTTGTTTGATGCGAAATTTACTGTGTAACACAATTATACACTTGCGAAACGGTAATTTACTCAATTTCATTCGCCAAGCGTTATGTCTTTTTTTTTTTAATAGCCAACATATTCCTAGGTGCTCCACTTTCGCCTTAACTACCTGTATAATTACTCTCACGGTTTTCCGAGCAGCCTCGAAATCCCTGCAACTTCGTTTCAATATACGAACATGTTTTTCTTTATTCTGCTGTAACAATCCTCAGAATCGCAATTAACATCCTCATCTCCCTTCACCCCTCACCCTATCACCCAACCCAAACTTTTCGTTGGGTGTGACAGGCTCGAATGAATGAATGAACTATAGGGGCCTCTCTCTAGCATTGCGTATTCTCCACTTGGTGGGGCGAGGAACTCCCGGAAGCGTGAACCGACATTATTGTGGCCAATTGCTATTAAATGACTTGTTAACAGTTTGTAACAAGTGTTAAATCAGTCTTTGAACAAGTTGAAAAAAGGGTTCTGTGCCACGTATTTTCTTGGAAAGCCGAAAATATATATATTTTTTGGAATGTAGGTATTGCAGGTTTATGACCTGTGGAGAAGTACGGTATCCATTGATGAAAAAGAATGAACTTTTCCGTTACGTGAACAGAAGAGGCTCACTTGATATGATGTACCTGAAGTTATTGCAAGAGTTTTTTTTTTATCAAACATTTTGCCCACAGCAGTTATGTTATACGTCGTTGATTTAAATATTTAAATCGTGGTTCCTGAAGTATTACTAATAGGTACCACCACCAAAGGAACCATTTCACCGTCTTATTTAGAAGTGTGTGGGGATAGACTTGTCTTTTTGGTACAAATTATAAGCGTTTAGTATCCTAAACTGAATATCTGGCTGACCTCCAATCAACTCAAATACCTATTTATTTCGCGACGGGTTTTTTCTATAGGTCATTTTCTTTATTTTCTGTTTCGCCTGAAAGAGCGAAACATAACGTCATAGCAGGTATGATTTTTTCTCCTCATCCTCCTCGCAAAAAATTTATGACAACGCGTTGTGGCGTTCCAGACTGTGTGGAACGTGACCCATTCGAAGGCTATTTTCAATTTCCCCGTCCCCTTTACTTCAATCACGTACGTATATCCGTAGGATTTATTACCATATTTCGAGAGTTTTATCTCGCTCACCCGAGGCCAGGAGATTGGCCATGTTATGAGAGTGGTGAAGCGGGTTGGGGAGTCGTTGAAATCTGTTTTCGAGGTGCTGGAAAAGCAGCGAGAGTGAAGACTAAAACCTTTTGGTTCCAATCGACCGTAGCTTAATTGCCGTTTCCTATTTCTCCCCCTTTTTTAGAATTTAATTTTAGACAATCTGTTTAAGGGGGTTGAAAAACAGGGGCACCGGCACTTGAGAGGGGCAGAGAGAAAAAAAGGACTCCACGGGGGTAGGTCTTGTCCCAAAAAGGAGGAAACAGATGTCCGTCTTTTACTACTTCCATCCTCCCTCTCCCGCTCCTAATATCATCCCCCAATAAGTTCAACAAGACTCTCCCTTTTAAAATAAATATTTTGAAGGTACAGATTTATCTGCTAACTGAGAAGACACGGATACTCGTTGATATCCAGCAGTGTTTTTGTCATTTATTCCCTCGTTACCTTGTTACCGCTCGTGGCTCGTTAACGCTTGACCTTGGGTATTTACAATTTTCGAGGACTACCTATATTCGAGATTCTAACAAGATCGAAATTCGTTTGGAAGTCAAAAATTGGGTTTTTTTTTTTTTCAGGAAATTCACTTCGCGGTGCAGATAAGATAAAAAGCTTCTGCATCCCACAATATGGTTTATTTGTTTTGAGGCTGTCGCCTATACAAATGAGTTCGCGCTCATATTTAACTAAAAGTTACAGAAAACTAAGAACTTAGAAAACTAATAATTACATGGTTCTTATAACGAAAAATCAAAACATACAACTAACATACTAAAACACAATTTATTGGTTAGACTCAATAAAATCTTTGAACCGCAGAGCGGCAGAAACGTAGTAGTATAAGTCATTGAGGTGTTTTTTCGACTTAATTGTTAGCAGATTCGTAATATTATCTACGGAACTATCAGACGCAATGTACTCAGAAATATATTTGCTTCTACAAAAATTAAAAATAGGACACCGTAATAAAAAATGGTACAAATCATCTTCTTCGAATTTGTTACATAGCTGGCACATTTTTTCGCTATCAAAAATAAAAGTCTTCTGATCGAAATAAATTCTACAACAATTTGGTCGGCCCAGTCGTAACTGGCTTACCACCCTTTGTTTACAGATTTTTACTCTATACTCCGTCAAATATTCCTGGCCTGTTATTAACACATTTATGTGACAATAAAGTGGATTAAATTTCGATTTTTTGGCCGAAACAACGTCACGGTTCGAGTAATATGTAAGTGCCTCCCGACCGATGCGTTGGACTAATTCTCTCATAACGTCATGGTCGTCCACAAATTTGAGGTCCGCTACGCCCACCTCACTTACTAACAACTTTAACTGTGAAAACCAATTGAATTTCGTCTCATTAATTTGTCCTCTATCAAGAGCTTCTAACCTTCTTAAACAAATGTTTGGCAGGCGGTCAGGGGCCATTTTGTGAATTTTGACCCAAACTTTAACCGTCCTCTTAATAATTTCGACAGCTATGTGGCAAATACCAGTTTCCAATCTTACCATGTAACATGGAGTCTGACGAGACCAATGAAAAACGGACTTAAAAAAGGTTTGCGAAATCTTTTCCAGTTTGTTTAAATACAATGGAGCCCAAACCTCTGCATTATACAGCACAGAGTTCGGATTTTCTGCCAACCAGACAATCCGATGAAAATTGCGCCGATGTGAGGCCCACTCTCCGTTTTACCCTCAGACCTGAGTCCTGGCTGTCGTCATCTCAGCAATTTGGTTTTTTTGTTAATCTGAAAATACGGGATCGGTTGCTTGCGAATGAAATTTGGCGTTATTAGGAGCTCCGAGCTCCATGTCGAGACTTTGGAAATTCGAAAATGTAGGACTTTGATAGCTCACAACTTGAGTAATTTGATTTTCTTCGTAATTATTTAGATTCGGCTGTTTATAATTCCGAGCGTCGTAGGAGAACCCCTTGGACCCCGTCCAACGCAGTTACTAAAAGAGTCGAAATAAAATTTCGAGTGGTAAAGGCACAGCTCGGGCATTCGCAGCCTCACGAGCCTTCAGTCCACTGTTGACCACTCCACAATTTTGCCGTCATAATGACCCTAAGCATGTAATTTCCCTGAAATTAAGATACAAAGATCCGGAACTGTCCATTTTGAAGATATTGGGCCATGAAACTTGTAATTTCGCTCAAATTAAGACCCGAACTTGCAAACTCACAAATTCTTGGCACTAAATGTTGCAATTACCCGGCTAATGCGAGCATTCGGACAGGAAACATGCAGTTTCTTGGATTTTAGCTCAAGGTGTTGCAATTTCATGGCTTTTTGCCAGGCTTGGACGCAGTCGTCGGAGCTGGCTATAGCTCCGGTCATCCGGTGTCAAGGCCCACTAAGAGAAATGGTCGATATGTGTATTTCGAGGATATTCTGCTCTAAAACATGCAATTAAGCGAATGAAGAGTCAGGAAACTTCTATTTGCGCGGATATTTAGCCCCAAAATGTTGCATTTGCTCATTTCTATGACAACCCCCTAGGCTGTTGTAACCGGCTACACCACTAGAAAAAGCTCCGAAATATGCACTATGGCGGAAATAATGTTCAGAACTTGGAATTTTCCGAAATAAAGACCAGAAATTAGGCATTTTTAGGATATTCAGACCCGAAACGTACAATTTCGCAGATATTTGGCTCCGAATGATGTAATCTCGCATCTAGTCATCAAACTTAGGGCGCTGTCGGAGCCGCCAAGACTGAGCTCCGCGGCCGCTAAGAAGAAATCCCGAAACGCCCAATTTTTGCGGTTACCTAGCTCAGAATGATGTAATTTCGCGGATTTCGCTCCGATGTTGCAATTCAGCGGCCTTTTGGGCTATGAAAATGGCTTTTTCGACTGACTAATGTACTTCTTCGTCATTGACACGTATAATCTCATTCAAAAGCAAAGTTATTGCCCACCTTAATTACCCACCCTCACCTTGAATAGTGATTTCGTGACTGTAATCCTCGCAAACATGCCGTTTTGCGACTATTCAGCCTGAAGCTTGCAAATTTGTGGATATTTATACTCGGTTCGTGCCTATTCACACTTTCAGTCATTGGCTACCGCTTGCAATTTTGTCGGCCATTTAGCCCAATATGGAATATGGCTACCATTTTTGCTGAGGAAAATCTGTTTCTCGGGAGAAATGCCGAGATTTTGTTTTTTTATTCAAGGGTAAAATCTTTAATTAAAATGCTAATTAGCAATTTTCAAAAGGCGAGTGATTGGTTTCCGAGTGCAGCTGGTGTTAAGAATCGTGATGAACAGAGACGTGTGGTCAGGCTTGCCACCCTTGTCCCGTCGTTTGCCTTGAGGCAAGTGAACCAAAACTCGTGTTTTTCAAATGAATATTTATAGTTCAAATCACTATTCCGCGATTTTTCTCAATTGTAACGCATTACCGCCCAATCTGGCCTATCTTGGCGACCTATCCAGGAGCTGGGACGTTCAGACCGAGTTTAGTGCTAGGACAATTCATTCTCAGATTCTGAATCTCACACGTAGACCTGTAGGCGGTGTAGAATTTCACCTCCTTTCTTCCTAACTTCCTTTTCGCATCCTAACTTTCTTTTTCGCATGCTGCTTTATCGAAATTAAAATTATTTTCTGAATCTGAGGGTGTTTCCCCAATAAATCTTGACTTTTTGAGGCCTCACAATTACCTCCTCGGTTCCGATGAGCTACGCTTCTCATAAAAACTGCTTCCAAAAAAGAAAGAAAGAAAGAAAGAAGAAGAAAAAAAGAATTTTCTTTATTCTAGTCACGATGTGTTGCCGTACGATGGCGTTTTTACCCAATTTTAGCCGCAAATAAGTGCAGTTTCTCTAATATTCCACAGGGAACGAGCCCCCATTTTCAATTTTAGCCTTACAAAAGACTCCATATGAACCGTGAATTAAAGCCTTTTCTTAATTATGGGATAATGGGGAACTTGCATGAATCTCAGATTGGGTAGAAAAGCATACCGGTGATTTGACCCGTGAACTGAAGGATAACAACGGAAGTTGCAACCCGATTGGTGCGTTTTAAGATTTTTAAAAAAGGTTCAAAGTTCTTCAGAAGAGGATGGATGGTGCGAGGGGAAATGACGTAAATACTTACTTGTGAAGCATTTGAGGGAACTCTAAAATTGTTTGTTTACAAATAACATGAAAAATGTCCCCCCATTAAACTCGTCTAACCCCCTCTTCCCTGCATCATCCATTTCAATAAGTAAGTTTTTACGTAATCGAACCCCCACTCAAAATTTTTAAAAATTCCCTAAAAAAACATACTTGACTTATTTCAAAGTTTAATGTGAGCAATAGACTTGTGGAAGAGCCCTCTTTAAGCAACACCAACTTTTGAAAAATGTGCAAGTTCCCCATTACATCGACAAACTTTTGGTCCTTTTTCTCAATTTCAGTCGCGAATGATACCGGCTACTCCTTGAAATCTTAGCCGCGAATGAGCGCTTTTTCTCAATTTAAGGCGTGCATGAACGCTATTGCATAATTTTAGGAATCTTAGCCATGAACGAACCCTTATTCAAAATAGCTAACGAATTGTTTTTCCCCTTAGTTTCACATCCGCAAGTTAGCGTTCATTTCTCAGTTTTGGCTTGTACATTGCGTCTAAATCGAAATATCACGAATTGACTGGGTAGCCGGAAGCTTTCCCTAAAAACAGCCCACGCGAGTCTCGTTTGGCCACTCTGGAAGCCACAGGTCGAGAGTATCGACCACTGCTACTTTAGGAGGCCCCTTGGCGGAGTTTTGGCCTCAACTTTATGAGTGCAAGCGTCTCACGTACCATTTAAATTTAAACGGAATAGACCAGAAGCATCCTGGATGGATATGCCAAACTATTTAACTTGCTCCATAATACAGGGTGTTTGGTAAGTCGACGGCAATAATGCAGGGGTTTTTCTAGGTTCAAAATTGACCAAAAAAGTCCATATTAACATAGGTCCGATTTACAACCGTTTTCGAGATAATCGATATTTTAGTATTTTTAGCCATAACGTTGGTTTTATTGGATTCAGCGCTTATAAGTCGAGAACAGTTACACGCACATTAAATCTGAGGGCACTACCGAAAAGAGCAGACATTTTTCAGTGGGAATTGGTTTAGTTATCCCCGAAAGTAGTCGCACTTTTCCAGGAACCAGTCAGATTGTGGAGATTTGTACAGATTTTAGGCTGTTTAGCTGAAACTTGATTGCATGATACCGAATCTTGAAATGTCATCCAGGTTTGGCAAATTTCACAAAATCTTGCCTGATTAGTGTGGATCAAAGTACCATACTCACATTATCGCACCTCTTTGTAAAAGTTTGAAGAAATGAACACATATACGGGAAGTTTTTATTTTGCATTGCTGACCTTGATTAAGGCTTAAAAGAAGTTTTATTTTCATTTTAAAGAAGTAAGTATATAAGAAGAAGTAGTTTGTCCCATTGCAAAGAACTCCCAAGCAAGCACTTTTCGCTGGAAATGTGTTCATTTCTTCAAACTTTTACAAAGAGGTGCGATAATCTGAGTTTGGCACTTCGATCCTCACTAATGAGGCAAGTTTTTGTGAAATTTGCCAAACCTGGATGGCATTTCAAGATTCGCTATCATGCAATCAAGTTACGTCAAATCTGCCTAAAATCTGAACAAATCTCTACAATCTGGCTGGTTCCTGGAAAAGTGCGACTACTTTCGGGGATAACTAAACCAATTCCCACTGAAAAATGTCTGCTCTTTTCGGTAGTGCCCTCAGATTTGATGTACGTGTAATTGTTCTCGACTTATAAGCGCTGAATCCAATAAAACCAACGTTATGGCTAAATATACGAAAATATCGATTTTCTCGAAAACGGTTTGAAATCGGACCTACGTTTATATGGTCTTTTTTGATCCATTTTGGACCTAGAAAAACCCTCTGCATTATTGCCGTCGACTTACCAAACACCCTGTATAGATGGGCAGAACACAACACGATTGTTGGCCTCACAACCATTCGCCACATCAATGATTGCTATTGTGAATGTTTTAATTATAATTTTGGTAATAACTTTAATTAACTATTTTAGGATGTTCGCCGTGACTTGCTGGTCTCAGACGATTTTTTCGGTGTTTGCGAACTAAATCCTCAAATATTAAGCCAAGTTGCATTCGTGCATCTCAAGGGTGGATTTTGCTCGAAAATTTAATTAATTAAATCAATTATAACGCTATCTCGGTATTTTGGATGTGCCAAACTATTTATCCCACAACATGGAGACAATACGGGTATTCATGAAAAATGTTAAATCTTGTAAGAAACTGAACAAAAAAATACGAAATAACAAGGTTTACGTCGATAACATAATGTTAAACTTCAGAGCACGAATACCCCTAATAATATTTATATTTCTGACCGAACACGGGCATTCCGAACCTAATCAATCCCTCTTCAATGATTTCGATTATGTAAATAAATAACTTCAATTAATAATTACGCCATGTTCGTCGCGTCTTGCAGGTCGCACACGATTTTTTCCGAGTTTTTAATGTCGAAACACAAATTTTAAGCCTAATTCCAGCCGTGCACCTCATGGGTGAATTTTAGTCGATAACATTAATTACATTAATTAATTATTTCGGCAAGTTCGCCGCGTCTTGCAGGTCGCAGACGATTTTTCCTGTGTTTGTGGCATAAAACCCCGAATTTTAAGCCAAGTTGCAATCGTGCACCTTATGGGTGAATTTTGGTCGTAAATTTAATTACTTTGATTAATTATTACGCCATGTTCGACGAGTATTAAAAATCGCAGACACGCACTTTCATGCTCAGGGGGTTGATATGTGTCCAAAAAAAGCATTGGTAGAAATACCTCTTATGGGTGAGAAAATAGACCCCGGGATCCCCTACTATAGTTAAACACGTCACGTTTTGCGATTATTTTGAAGCAACTTCCATGATGTTAGCTAATCGTGTAGGGCAAGCGCGATTTTTGGGTTTTAACGCACTTTTCAACCTACGAGCTTTTTTACTATAACGTTCAGCAAATCTGTACGCATAAGGTAGTACGCCTTTCCGTTTCTGCTGACAATGGTCACTTTTTATGAGCTAGACAGCTGTTGAGAACCCCATAACTGTACCTCCATTAACTCCCTAGGAGTTCTTGCTTGATTATAGCGGTGGACACCGGTAGTTCCGGTGTCAAAGGAGACAGTTTCCAGCGAAAAATGGCTGTTCGATGGAGAACAGTCAGCTTTTCGGGCTTTCAATTTTATACTTGGTTTTTAATGTCTTTCGTTGACGAACTGATTTGATCCAAAGCCAATTTATGTCCTTTCACTTAATCAAGTACTTTATTTTTTATTATGTCCCTTATTACTTTCGCTTTTGGTCACTTTGTCAATTTTTCTCATCAGTTTTATCAATGTTGTTTGGCTTATAAGATGAGAGTTTTTTTCTCGTTCGCTCTTTGGGATTATTCTCGTTCTGTTCCTCAGGGTCCTAAGAGCAATGTGCTTCCTTGAGAAACTGTACTCCTCCGCCCGCCAGTCCCTTGCTTTTAAGGAGGATTGTTTCTTTGAAAAGTGATTACGCTTTGAACAGTTAATCTCGAGATTATTTCACTAGATAAGCAAGTAGTTCTTGTGTTGCTGTGAAGGGGGGGGGGGAGATTCCGGAGGTTCGTTCGCTTTTCGAAGCGGACGACTCTGTTACGCTTGGCAGATCTCTCTTCTCTGCCTCTTTTCTTCTGTTGATTTCTTCTCCTCGTCTCCCGCGATACTGTCGAGAAAAAAAAGAAGAAGCGCGGTTAAAAAAGAAGATAAAGAGAATGAGAATATGTGATCTAACGGTGTGATGAGAGAAAAAGAGAGGCTCCCCTCCCCCCACCGAAACTCCACACCATTCTTGTCTTTTTGGAATGTCGACTGACCAGGATCGGAGAATCCTGGGCGAAGAGCAGCGCAAAGATGGCGCTCCTTTTTGCTTCGTTGAAAAAGAGAGTTGTCGTTTTGATGAGTGTGGGGGAGGAGGACGTTTATTTTACTTTGTCTACTCTTTTTATTACTTAAAAAAAGTTGTTCGGCTAGATGAGAGGGTTCCAAAGGAATAAGTTAACGAACGAAGAAAGTTTCTGTGAAATGTCCGTGTCTCGCGTCATGATCTTTCCGCTCTGTACGAAATCGAAGTAATTGCGGCGTTTTTTCTGTCAGACTTTGATGCCTTACTTCCCCGTAAACATAATGCTCAACCTCCTAGAGCCCTCAAACCTTGAAAAACTCCTTTTTATATTATTTTCTAGAAGAGCTTGCACAGTTCCCCCTTATGATCGATTATTTACACCAATTTATTTGAATTGCCTGTAAATGAATCGATTTTACCTTTGCTGCTCACGACTGACTAAGAGAGCACATTATTAACTGCTAGGAATACATGAATGTATTATTGCTTCATTGCAATCATAAGCTTCTTACGAGTTTTTTCTCTTAATAATTGTGTATTATTTCACCTGTTGCGTAAAATCACGCTTCCGTTACATTTTTTCCTTGGCATTCCTGTTTTTTTCTACCTACTAAGAGGGGTAGCGGAAAAACTGTTTTTCTCCCTTCTACTTCAGCCAGCCTTGTCTATATTGCTGAAGGTACACGCAAGAGTTGAACTCCTTGAGTAGCGAGTTGGAAGAGGCTCCTTCAGGCAGATTGCCAGTTGTTTTTCCAGGGAGTGGGTGGGGCTAAATGACAGGTCGTGAAGGAAAAGTGAATTTCTTCCACCGAGAAACAGATTGCTTTCATGTTATTGAATTTGTGATGTTACAAACTTCCATTTTGAAATTTTGACTCAGACGATTTTTAAACAGAAAATAATTTATTAAGATAATTGTTGGGGGGAGGGGCAGAGCTTTTGGATCTTCAATTCGAGCTTGGATGCTGTTGACTCCAGTCCTCCTGCTCGGTGCTGTTCCAAGCGACAGAATATTCAACTTTGACTATTCCTTGCTCCAACTTCGCATCATCGCACTCATATTTTG
Source organism: Corythucha ciliata (assembly GCA_038030265.1). NCBI lineage: Eukaryota > Metazoa > Arthropoda > Insecta > Hemiptera > Tingidae > Corythucha > Corythucha ciliata. Next base: position 28,716,720 of record CM075943.1, read on the forward strand.
TGTCTTTCGAAATGAATTATTAATTCCCCCCTCCTCCGTCACCAATATTCAACACTTTCGCCCAATTATTTTTCTCAATGTTTTTGAGATTTTTTTTTCACTGTGACTCGAGAGTTTTTGATAATCAAAAACTGTTGATCTCTTCTTTTGTTTCGTTTAGTTGGCATTTGGTTGTTTGCCATTCTAATCCCAAATCATTGGAATGTCGAGCGCTGAAAAGTTGAAGGTGAGCTCCCATCCCCTCCCCTTCCCAACAGTCTTCTCTTGCATTCCTAACATTCCATGTAGGTACATTTGTCCTCACATCAATTTTATTTCGATTATTGATTACCTCAAAACTGCTGTTTTTTCGCTCGTGAATTCAGCGTTTGGCAATAAAGTGTGGTAGTGAGGGGTGAAATTCAGAGTTGTGTCAAAAATTGCCCCTAAAAATGAGATCTTGTTTGGACGAAAACTCAAAGCTCATCCCTGAATCTCGAAATTTCACCCAAATTCGTCACGAAAATTGGTTTTCTCGTTCAAAACATCGAGGATTCTTACTTAAAATCGGTGGGCAAGCCTCGTCCGCCAAACAAAAAACTCGCAGGTAATGCACCACTTACTAATCTTGTAATATAATCTACCGAGAAGTGGACTGAATAGAAAGTATTATTTTTTTCATGTGGCGAGTTATAAAACTGGAGTCGCCACAGTTCGTACCCTGAAATTGACGTAACTGATAATTCATTTGTTGAAAATAGGTAAACGCTGAATAGTGATGATTTGCGCCTTGATAATGCTAAAACTGACGATTTTTACCCTGAAAATGGTGATCCACGTCATTAAAAAAAGACTAACTGGCCGTTCACGTTCCAAAAAGGTTAACTGATCATTTCTGCCCATACAGATAGAGCGTAGGTAACTGCTGCCGATCCACGCCTTGAAAATGGCTGAATGACTATCTTCGCCCAAAAAATGGTCAGAATGGCTGATCGATCCCTCCCCCCATCATCCTCATGTTGGTGTACACCCAGACGAAGACTAGGGTACACGCACCTCAAGATTGGATGAATTGACTACTCTACAGTCTACACCAATAAAAATTGCTTGACTTGGTGAATCGCACCACCAAAATTGATCAACCTATTCACGCCTTTAAAAATGGCTACACGGACAATTCGGGCCCTGAAAAATCGAAAAAACTTGACGATTCTCACATTGAAAATTGCTAAACTGTTTGTATCTCTCTTTACAGAAACGTTGCCTCTTCTATCCTGTGACCAATGTGTGCAAAGGCGTATCGATCGTACTTATTTCGCTCTGATCAAGGGATACTATGATACATTTCCGACATTTTTCGCCGACTTTTCTCTTAAATTCACAAAATTCCCAGACTTTTCCAGTTTTAAAAACCCCCTGACAGTAGTACCCGAGCTGTAGACATCTGTTTTCATTGATATCCAGTGAATATGAGTCCGCCGGGGTCCCGGTCATCGCGCCCACATAAAAGAAGACCGACAAATGCATTTCGTGCTCACTTAGCTCTGAAACTTGCAATTTTGTGGCTACGCATAGGAATTTAACACACAAAGATCCGGTTCCTTTAAATTTCTCAATGTGGGATCATTCGTCCCTCTTCTAAACTGTTAGGGCGTGAACGAACGCGGTTTCAGTGAAGCACATTGGCTAGTATCGCACGAACCACCACCGCCCGGGTCAGCCGCTCTTTCATGAATTGCGGCGTTTGCGAGATACAAAGAGCCGCTACCACATGAGCGTATGGGCTGCGAGTAGGTTTTCCGATTGCCGCTCCAAGGAAATGCGTAGAAGGGAGTAGAGGGAGATTTAGGACACGAGACGAGTGACCCGCTCTACGGCATAGCCCCCGCTATGTGCCATTCGATTTTTAAAGTCACTTTTCGGCTGTACGCAACACATAGTTCATTCGAAGTGGACTTGGACACCGAGCGTTTTATTACCGAAGAAGATCCCTGAAATTTAGCACACGGGCTCTGAAAGTTACAATATGTCTCATATTTTCTCTGTTTCTTGAGTCGTCCAAATACATTGTCAAAAAAACTAAAACGCAAATTTTGATGTAGTATTAATCGCCTAGTTTTGTTGAAACAAGGCTAGCTGATATGAATCAGGTTTTATCGTTAGATAAAACTTGAAAAAAATTCACTCACTGACCAGAAAGGGAGGTTTTCATTTTTGCATTTTTATTTATATTAATGGACAGCCACATTAGGTCTATTCGTTTGTCGCCCGGAGCTGCACTATTAGCACTGAAAGTACTAACCTTCCATTATTGGCGAATGAAACTACCACTAGCTGCGCTAGTGTTCTTGATAGTGTAAGCGGTATTTTTTATCAATTTGAGAGTTAGTTTCACAGGCATTGTTGATAGCGCAAAAAGTATTGATAACTCAGTTTGTATTGTTGTTTGATCTTGAAGAGCTCGTAAATAACTTCACATCTCACTTAATCTGGCTGGGTTTTTAAGATTCTTTTGTGAGTAAATACATCAAACGTGTTCACATTAAAAATTCGGAAAAGAAAGTTCTTGAGATGTAGGTACCTAATCCACCTCGTGAATCGAAAAGAATTCGTGGGCACTGGGTTATAGCTAGCAAAATTATTATAATTTCGTTGTTAGTGCTACGACCCAATTTATTTATACTTACGGTGGTCGAGAGCTCAAATACCTATTTTTCAGTTGACCGGGTGTTAAGTTATTTCATTATCCTTCCATCTCAAGACCTGAAGTTGTTCATTCGGGAGGCGTCTTTTTACTGTTAATTTTGAATACAGATTCATCACCATCAAAATCTCGGAATGTCACAGATGGAAGAAAAGGCTACGATGTTAACCATATCAACATGGCATTAGACGGGACCGTAGAGGACTCAAATGAGATATTTGCGCTTTGCCTGCAGTCGTCTGCGCTTGAATAATCCTAATAAATGCTCTTAATGGTTATTTTCGGCATTCTAAACTATACCCACATGTATCTGTACGGGGAATAACAATAACAAGTACAGATACAAGTTATGGATCACACCAATACCGACACTGCTATTGAAGGGTCTAGTCGAGACGAGGTGCTCGGGTAAATTTTATTAATTAATAAAAAGTATAAAAATAAGCACGAAAGTATACAATGTAGTAAGTAAGCGCCTCGAACCTTGAATGGAATAGAACAAGGCACGATATGAGAGATAGGTAAACAAATCATCCTCCTCTGTCGTAATTAGTGGTGATCGTGAAAGTGGTGAGAGGACCCGCATTGTGAGGAACTTCGGTAGTCAAGAAGTGGGAAGAAGAAAGGGCGAAGCAAAAAAGAAGGCGCTGAGACCGGAGTTTTTGGGCCAGCACCCGAGCTCGGGGAAAGTCGTCTCGTCGGCGGTAACGCTAGCAAAGGGTAAAACTGTGAGGAGGAAGGGACGTTTCAGGGGGCAAAATGAGAAAACGAGCGAGCACCGGTCTTTTCTCTGGTGTGCCCCGACGCCAACCAATTGCTGATCGCCGATTTCCGGCCGTTCGCTGTGGCTCCGTTGACTGTTGTTGAGCGGTTCCCGTAGGTTGGACTCCCCCGTCGCGTCCACGTACGCTCGCATGAAGTGCATTTCCATCATATTCTTGAGTAACTAGTGACCCCCTTATTAACAACTCGCACTAATGTAATACCGTAATACCGATCCCTATTAGTCGACCTTAGCGTAATTAATAAATGTGCACACTTTTCCACGAGTTGTAATGGCAAAAAAAGAATGAAAAAGACGTAAAAATAATCCAAAATTTAACATACCGCTTACACTATCGCGCACTATCGGTATCAGTAGTTTCTCTATGACCGGCAGACAGCGTCTTCCTTAGCTACAATCGCCAATTTTTTCGCGTTATTTCACATGATAACCCGCGAGGTTACATAACTTCGTGCTGCTCGGAGTAGTCCGGGACGACAAACGAATAGACCTATTGTAACCTATTCATGTGCCGTCATATTGGAGCAAGACTCCCTCCATGTTATATTATCTCTATGATTTCTAGCTTTGCCTAGAAACCGGCCAACTGAAAATTATTTTGCTCGCTATTTGGGAAATACCTCATGCGTGGAGCCGGCTTAACATAAATTTTGTCTGGGGCTGGGGGTTAAATTCTCAGTTTTGGCTTCCATAGTCAGTCTTGGAACAGGGGACCAAATTGACTGTTTCCAAACGACTTTGACAGTCTCTGGGCTAAAAATTGACAATATCCCCACAGAAAACGGTCGTTCTTGATTTGGAAATTCGGTACTGGTTTTAACGCAAAATCTAATCTTTCCATGACAAAAACTTGATAATCTTTGACGAGTGATGAGGAGCGCTAGTCTCTCACCAGTGTATAGTGAAAGGAAAAACAATGGAAATCCCACCTTTTCAAATGGCACTTATCGACACTGTCCCACAACTATATCATTGAATATCTTTCGCTGCGTGGGAAGGACGTTTCCGCTATTCAGGGAAATCCTTCCCTGTTCGACGTCGTTCTTAGGAATCTCTTTAGAGTCAATAATATAATCAATCGTTTCATTGCATTTTTGTATGCCAACCCACTACCTTGCACGTGTCTAAAACTCGTTGTCTTTTCTTTTTCTATTGTTCTATTATAGTTATAATTGGCATTTGATTAAACTTTCTCCCGCATTGTTATGCTGATCGAACTTTTAAAAGTTTGGTCTCGTATGTCTTGCTTTCTAGTGGAACACCCTGCCCCCCCCCACACACACAAGCTTATTATTATTTTAAAATGTGGTTACAGCTTCACAGCTTTTTGATTGGATTCCCGGTCGATGAGACAGAACGTTCTTTGGGGAGTGCTAACTTGGAGGTTCCTGCTCGTGGTCTTTGTATTTACTCCATCTCCTCTCTTCCATGCCAAACATGCTTTCGAGTAGTTTCATGAGTGCAATACTATGCAACAGTTTGAAACACAGTTGAATTCCCTTCAGGCGTATCCCTCCCCCCACCTCTTATGTCATCCACTCTTATTACGCAGTCAGACGTCTCTGAGCGTCCGCTCGAAAATCTTTGGCGAGTCGTACCATTAAATTAACAAAATAATTGTACCGTAATTCCTGCATACGCCACTCACACACACGGTAATTTCTTGAAGGGTGGTCACGATTCTTTCGAAAAATACGTCAAGAGGACATTTTGTTGTGATTATCAGTTTCCTCCCATCTCGGGGCAATCACGTTCACCTGTTCCATTTTTTTAGTATTCCACTTATTTTAAAGGTGGGCTGAACATATCCTCTGAGTGGTATTTAAATTTAATGTTTGAAAGTTGTGTAATTTTCGTAGCCCTCCCCCCTTCTCCTGCCCTTCACCCACCTATCTGAACCAAATGCGCCGGAAATGGAAAACGGTCGACGGTACATAGCGCGGGCGGTATTGTACGCCTTGAAACTCGCGACATTGATCAGTCCCGTCCCTTTCCAAGCCAAACGTCTCTTTAATGAAAGGATTTTCTCGTGATTGGGGGAATTTATTACTCGAACCCAACGCTTTCGTTTATGAAGTTTTTATCGCTAAGTGCACGAAAGCTTGAAAATAAAAATTAAAATCCTGGCCTGTAACGCCCAATAAAGCAGGAAATGTGGTGGCAGGAAAACGTTTTTGTTGAATCTGTGTCTTATCTTACTTAATCCTTATAGAAAAGGGGAAGTAATCTTCCCCCTCCCGGCGCACACTCACACACATCTGACTGGCAGTATTAAACTGGTGCACATCCTCCTCCTTTGGCCACCCTTTCTAGGGCTCTACTTCTGGTTTTCGCGCCTGACAATAGCCCCCAAGCTGGACATTTATTTCTCGGAAATTTCCTTTTTATCATTTTACAGTTGTCAAACACTACTATGACGGAAATAAAGGGGTGGAAGGACGACAGTTACGCTGTTGTTGGTGGTGATGTCGGCGTTGAGAGAGGGGGGGGGGCTGCTCACGCAGTTTGGGAGTTACCGTGATATACTCGGGCTCCCTTCCCCCCACCACTGCTCCTTGTCAGTGCCTGGTACACAGCATCTCTGTATATATAATTTCCTGGAACTCTATTATGCGAACGGGGGAGAAATATAGTGTCGTTATTTTCAAAAGTTACGGGATTGGCTACGAGTTTTCGCCTGCACCGTTGTCTTACACAGTGTACGTAATAAATAATATCCAAAATTTAATAAATTATTTTTCAAAAAACAAGCTTTTCCCCTTCTTGCTTCTAAGTACAAACATGTTTTGACCCTCTTGTTCATTAATTAAACGTTTCTCGGAGTGCTCTTGTCGTGCTACACATTTTTGTTTTTACAAGATTCATCATAGTAAAAAGGATCATATTCCCGCATAAAACCGCCCAGTGTTTTACTTCCAGTTTACTTTCTTTACTACGAATTTAAAGTAGTACCACATTTCAATGCACAGTTCAAGTAAATTTGTCAGAGTGAATTCATATAAATAAATAAATATCACTTAACGTCTAATGTATTGAGTTGTGGTGGAACGACGTCATTCCGTCATGATCCATTGCGTCATACGCACAACTGGATATTACGAGAAAGCGAGTTTCGATTTAAAGTTTATCCGGTGGGATGGTGGTTTATGGCCAAGTGTGTGCGAAGGAGATCGGCAGTAAGAGTGGTGAGGGGTTGGTTGGTTGCTATTGGTAACAGGGTTGGCTCAGCCGCCTACGCACCTGTCCTTTTGGGCCCTTCATCGCCCTCTTTCATAATGTTTCATTCATAAAAACTCTACCGCTCGCTCTTTTTCCAAGAAGAGCTTTTTCGTGCTTTGTTAAAAATTATTAAAGACAGTGAAGAGGCGCTTCAGCCTTTTGTTGTTGAAATATGCCCGTGGTGTGCTCTACAAAAACGAGGTTTTTGCTGGAAAAGAAAAACGGGGCTTGTTTTTGTAAGGTCACGGAATTTTCAAATGCTCGATTTTTTGTCGAAAATCCAGCGTGTAGTAAAGTAATGTCTTGAAACGGACGTGGTCTGCTTTTATACAATAAAATGGTGTTCTGAAACTCAAAATGTTGGTATAGTAACGTATAATAATTATATGGCATTCTTTCGAATCAATCGATTTAGATTCCACGCGATTTTTGGCGGTTTCTAAACGCAATTTCAAGTAGGAGTGTGCTATGCAGGACAACACGCGTGCTAACATTAAAATGCCTACAAACGTAGGTACTAGAAATTAAATTAAGAGAGAGGCCTCACAAGCAACTGAGTGGCCGCCAGCTAGGAAAAGAGAGTTTTCGTTGGTTGTGACTGGCCCTTGCCCCTGCAAACGTATAAAAACGGCCTAAGGCACCGGAATCGCGGGGAAAACACCTTCAACTGCTAATCTGATCGAAAATCCGTTTTAAATTCCGCATTTCTTGAACCGAGAAACCCCAAAATAGGGGATTTCGTCCATTATTGAATTTTTGCCGCAAAAATGAGTTGAGCGACCGTCGAGGGGCCATTTTTCAAAGTGTTCCGTTCTGGGCACAATGGGTCCCTTCTACAATGCACAACTGACGAGTTCAGGCGGCCCCGGCCAGGACGCTCCTTATCCTTAGCATCTCCCAAAGCGGTTAAAAACAAACGTCGTGTACGATCTTTTTTTCCTCGACAATAAAACAAACGGTTTAGGTCATTTTGTCGAAGTGCTTCGATCTGCTGGACGCGGTTTGTACGACCATCAGTCCATGCTGAAATGACAAATGCAGCCGGTCTCCACAAATACGCCCTAAAGGGGTGGGTCTTCACCGCCACTCATCGGAATCGGTGCATATTTTGCCACATCAATGCCACAATCAGATTTGGTTCTTTGAAAAGCCTTTTGGCGGACTATTGCACTCCCAGAACCAATTTCGTGAAATTGTCTCATTGAAGAAAAAGTCAATTTTTCGAAGGACTGACTTCCTAAAATGCCAAGTTCTAGTGGGGTTGACCCATTCAAAAATGCAATTTCATCGCGAAGTTAAAAAAGTAATTTCATAGGTTTGAATCCCATAAAAAAGTAATTCCGGGGGTTGGGCACCTCCGAATTCCAAGTTTCGTGGATTTGACACTAATAGAGCCCACGTTTCGTGGTTTTAGATTATTCAGAATCCGATCCCGACCCAAAAACAATTTGCTTGTTTAGCTCTTTCGAAAACCACGTGGACTTGCACGCCAGAAACGATCGCGGAGTTGGCTTTATAATAAAGCTAACTTCACGCACCCCATCAATTTCATTTTCAAGAGCAATTTCGAGGCTCTGTTTCTTTTCAAAAACAAATTTCACGTGGTTGGCCATTTCAACACCTATACAGGGTGTTTGGTAAGTCGACGGCAATAATGCAGGGGGTTTTTCTAGGTCCAAAATGGACCAGTCCATATAAGCATAGGCCCGATTTCCAACCGTTTTCGAGAAAATCGATATTTTAGTATTTATAGCCATAACGTTGGTTTTATTGGATTCAGCGCTCATAAGTCGAGAACAGTTACACGTACATTAAATCTGAGGGCACTACCGAAAAAAGCAGACATTTTTCAGTGGGAATTGGTCCAGTCATCCCCGAAAGTTGTTGCACTTTTCCAGTGACCAGTCAGATTGTGGAGATTTGTACATATTTTAGGCAGTTTAGCCGTAACTTGATTGCATGATAGCGAATCTTGAAATGCCATCCAGGTTTGGCAAATTTCACAAAAACTTGCCTTATTAGTGAGGATCAAAGTACCAAACTCAGATTATCGCACCTCTTTGTAAAAGTTTGAAGAAATGAACACATGTCCAGCGAAAAGTGCTTGTTTGGGTGTTCTTTGCAGTAGGCCTTTGCGAAGGAATGAAGGTGAAAAAATTAAATTAAACACACTACTTCTTCGGAAATCGGACCTATGTTAATATGGACTTTTTTGGTCCATTTTGGACCTAGAAAAACCCCCTGCATTATTGCCGTCGACTTACCAAACACCCTGTATATCCCGGGTTTGGGCAACTCCAAAAGCCAATTTGGTGAGTCCGCCTCGTCAAAAAGGAAATTCCGTTGAGTCAGCTTATTCAAATCCTATTTCACGTGGCTGGCCCAAAGCCAACTTCACGGATTTCACAATTTTAATTTACAATTTCTTCTGGTCATTTGCTCTGTTCAAAGAGAAGTTTTACGGTCCTGGCTCGTATCAAAACAAAATTTTGCCGAGTCGGCTCATTCAAAACCGACGATTCGGCCCACTCAAATAGTCAATTTGGAGGGTCTGTCGTCTTCAAAATTTAAATTTAACACAGTTCAATAAAATCATATTTCGCGGTGCTAGCGTACCAAAAACCAACAATTTCGCTGGTTGAACAACTAAATTTCGTGCTACTTACCTATTCATAAGCAATTTCGTTGGGTTGACTTCTTGAAAAAAACATTTTTGTGGATTTAACTATTTCAAACGCCAAATTTGGTTGTTCACGCTCGTTCAGAAACAAGTTTCGTAAATTTCGCTTCCTCAAAAACGAAATATCGAAAAGGTTGGATCATTTAACTCCATTTCTGTTGGATTGGCTCACTCAGTAGGAAGTAAAACAATTTTGAGGGCTTCGCTCTTTCTTCTGTCCAATTTCGTTGGGCTGGCTCATTAAATACGAATTCTGGTTGGCTGGCTCACCCAAAAAAACTCATTTTGCGGGGTTGGCTCCCTGACAACGCCAAATTCACGTATTTTGTTCCTTCAAAATCGAAATTTCCAGGGTGTTGGGCTCAATTTAAAGAGCAACTCCGTGGGTCTGGTTTCTTTCGAATACAAAATTTCGCAGGTTGTGCTCATTCAAAAATAATTTCGCAGAATTAGCTCTCCCATAAAAAAACAAATTTCTAGATGAATAAAATAAAAGATTCAGCCGCCTTCTTCTTCTTCGATGCACCAGTAAGATTTTCATGCTGGTCGTGCCCAAAACCTCACGGTATAGTACTAGTCGCGGACATCAGGGGCCATATCCCACTCCCCTGTTTTCTGATGGGGTTAGCTCACTTACTCGGGTCGTAGTTTATTTGTCTCTGTTTTGTTGTTTTGCTGCTTCAGAAAATTATTTGTCCCTCCCATCCCCATACCCCGGGCTGAACCTTTTCCCTTAAATTCGACTTTCTCCCTTCTCAGCCTCTCCAATAAAGAGGAAGGGAGACCCCTTTTTTTTCGGGTCAGTAGATCACATCAAACGAAAATTATTTGTCCTCGTATAAATTCTGAGAGGCTTTTAGGAGGATTTAATTAAAATTTGAAGGAATCACTTTTCATAATATTAATATAGGAAGACGCCCCTTATAATTATATTTTTGAGGTCGTCTTTGACTGAAGTTAAAGTGTTTCATTTGCGTGTGCGTGTGGTGCTGCTATTTATGGGTGGATGGAAGGATATTTAGAAACGTTAATAATCAAGTTTATTTCCGCGATGTTGTTTTCTTTCAACACTCAAGTACAGCTGTAGAGTATGAGAGAAGGAGTGAGAGAGAAAATTCCATTCAGAAGGTGCGATTGATTCAAGGGGCTGCCGCTATGCTTCAACCCGCGATACCTTCCTTCGTTTTTTTTTTTTTTCAGTCAGTGTCCCTCAAGCGCTTGACTCACACGGTTTAGAGAGCATGCTCGTGGTTGTCTCGTGTTTAACTATTTCCGCTCCGATTTACCTGTGTACATCTTGAACAGTTATGAGAGAGAGGGAATGGTTGGGGGTTGGTGAAAATGGAGGCGAAAAGTTTATCGAGTGGGGTAATTAAATTTCGCGCGATTGTTAGCGGGGATGTTAATGTTAAACTTGATACAAGGGAATGGTAATGCTTACGTTAAATTTGTTTTTGTTCAACCAGTTTGAAGTCGTGTAATCACAGTACATAATTGCCTCTTTGATTTTACGTTAAACCGGCTTAATGAGTTCCCTCCCCCACATACATCCACAACCATTAAGGGTTCATTAATAAATAGGCGTGACACTTGAGATCATTATGTATCTTCTATGAACTCTTATGACGGACTAAGTTCCGGCACCAAAGGACCCTACAGAGGGATATAACGCGTCAAGTTCATCAGTCGGGGTTGAGTGATGCAGAAGCACAGTGAGACTCTTCGCGGACGTTTGAGCGGCCGTGACCGTGGTGGCGTCGTTCTTCGCCGGTGGAACAGCATACACAATCCATCGGGCGGCACGGGTGGAGGCCTTGGTGATCGGCGATCGAGAGCCCGTTCCGAGAGTGCCAGTCCGAGTCGGTCGAATCCTCGACTCGAACTTTTACGAGCGTCCGAGTCGTTGTGCTCAAATCTGCCGTCGTCGGGACAGTTTTTGAGTTCATTCCCGAGGCGTAGATTTTCCGTCTGGTACGCGCTCGATTTTTTTTTTTTTTTTTTTTTCTAGGGAAGAAAAGGAGCTTCGTTTGTTAGAGCAAGGAAACACAATGTAATCGCTACCCCTCCCCCTTTAATACACAAACGCGACTAACAAAAAAAAATCGTGGGATTTTTTTTTCGCATTTCCTTCAACTTTTCAAGGTTCTTTATACCGGCGACAGGCCCTCCTCACCCAATTTCCGCTGCTTCACGTAATTTCAAATCATTTTCCTGCCGACCCGCTATGTGTTTAGTATAGGTTTATATGTAGAATAGAAGGGAAGGCTCCCTTGTTAGTAAAAAAGGTCAGCCTATTTCTATACCTCCAACATCCAAATGTTTCCCCCTTCCCCTCCTTCCTTTCATAGTTTATTTTAAACGAGAATTCCATCGATTTCCCTTTTATCGTCTCTCCCTATATAGGTGTTTGCATAGCACAAGAGAGAGAGTGAGTAAGAGAGAACTCTCAGTAGCTTTCCCTGCTTCAACCGGTGTTTTAACATCGTGGTCTCGGGGAAGGACATAATCGGTTGGATGCATTGCATAAATTCTTGACAGTTTACCCGGCGCTTTGACTTTGAACTTGTTGCGAATCATCTGACTTTGTGTACAGTTAAACCAACTTTTCCTATTTTTTCTATTTACTCCCTTTAGTCCAGTCAATGAATGATGAAAGACGAGTGTAGACGACATGGTCGGTTTAGTGATTTTTCATTTTCCCAATTTGTTTGGGGTAGTTGGAAGGTTAACATAGTAAAACCCGAACGTCCGATGTGAGCGGGCTGCTGGAGACCACCGGGAAGGTCACTTGTTTCGGTTTTTCCTAATTACTTCGGACCCCGCACTTCGTAGCGCAAGGACTTCTTCTTAGAAAATATAGCAGAACGCCTTGTTATTTCTAATAGTTTCCAACTTGCGTGACTCGGAAATATTGGAAAATTTGGTTAAAAAACGCCATTTTCAGCAGTTTTTGCCTCATTTGGTTGTAACGACTTCACATTCAGTTTCTCGCGATAGTTCGCAGAAAATAAGTTGAAGAGCATTACATTTCCTTTGAAATGAGTTCTTTTCGAACACTTAAGGCCGACGTGGCCACAAGTTACAGCCGTATGAACCGACCAAGTTTTTTCATTTTTAAAAAATCCAACTGTGTCCGACTGTCCAACGCCGGGCAAAATGAAGCGTGATCAAGCTTGAACATGTAGCTGGGTTTTATACTGCTCATAAACCCCGTTATTCATACCGTTTTGTAATGGGATATATGTTAAAAATGAAGAAACTTGGTCGGTTCATACGGCTGTAACTTGTGGTTACATTGGTCTAAAATGATCGAAAAGGGCTCATTTCAAAATAAATGTAATACTTTCCAACTTATTTTCTGAGAATTATCGTAAGATACTAAGAGTAGAGTCGTTACAAGCAAAAGAGTCGAAAACAGCAGAAAATGGTTTTTAACACAATTTTCTAATATTTCTGAGTCACGTAAGTTGGAAACTATTGGGAATAAAAAGAAGTTCTTGGGGGAAAAAGTTGTGGCTAATTTTGTCAGATTTTCAATAGAAGAGGAGGTCGTTGGCGCTACGATTTGCGGAGCCCGATATAATTACGAAAAATCTAAACAAGTTAACATTCGGTGGTCTGGAGCAGCCCGCTCACATCGGACGTCCGGGGACTTATGTTTACCTCCCAACTACCTCAAATCCAGTGGAAAAATAAAAATTCCCTAAACTGACCATGTCATCTATTTTCTCTTATTGTCTGGACTACTTCTTCCGCCCATTTACTTGGTTTTATTTTTATTCGCTCTATCATTTTTCATTCAAGATTTATGAAACGAATCAGAACATCTATTCCCTCCCTCCCTGGAAACCCCCGTGTCTAAAAGAAACGGTTATAGTATTTAGGAAAAAAGGCTGAGATTATAATTTCGCTCTTAACTCTTAATTAAGGCACAAATAAATAAACTAGAATCTTTAACTAGGTACGCGTTTCTAATTTAAAGCCCGTCGGGGTTTATTCTTCAAGTTAAACTTCAATTTTGTGTTTTTTTTGTTTACAGTTTCGGAAAAAGGACGGGTGGAAGTGCCCGACGACCTAACGAATGCTTCGTCCTGGAACCTTCTGAAATGATAGTCGTAAGTACATCGATCACCGTTCTTCCATCTTTTTATTCGAAATATTCGGTTCTTTTTCACTGGGCGAAAAACCGAGAGCTTTGTGTGTGTCCCCTGGAGAAACATTGTATCTACTCTTGAGAGTTACACTATAGCTATAGTTTAGATACGCTTTCTGTTCAAAATGTGCTGCCACTCCCCCTCCCCCCCTGATGAGGCTTCACGCCGTTAGCCGGCCTCTTGTGCGTGCCTCGGTTGTTGATTTTTCTAGTGGTTTACCCCCCACTTTTTTTTTTTTTTTTTTTACTCTTCTGTTATTGCTTTCCTTTTCCCTCCTTTGAAGGATGTATTTGACTTCCTTCGGTTGGAATTCCTTCAGCTTCGCTAAAGTTGGCGGAAGGAGGGCAAGGCAGTGAAGATTTTTTTTTTTTTTTTTTTTTTTTTTTGTGCGATCGTAAGTTTAATGGGTTGCTTGTGAATTCCTTGGGTAGTTTGGTGTAAAACATCTGCTAACGGTGAACAGGTGGGATCGTCCCCACTAAAGTGATGAAAGGACTGTATGACTAAAATGTATCAATTAGTGGCAGAGACGGGAAAGGCTTTTGGAGCCATTTGGTTTGGACCCAAGAGGAATTTCACCGTTGAGGTAATTGGAAATATTACGATATTCCAAATTATTCTTGCCCGGCAGCTTCAGATCATGCAAATCCGCCAATTTTGAACATCGAAAACGGTGAAATTGTAAGGAGTTGAAAACGGTGGATTCTAAGGCGTCCAGATGTCGTTTCGATGGGTCGTAAGCACGTTTGAAGACAACGAAACACGTGGTTGTGAGCCGTCTGTGAAACTCAACGCATCATCAAAAAATCGATTTGGACGTCTCAAAGCCAGGCGTTTTGGGCATTTTTAAATCAGGCGTTTGAACGTATGAAACCCATCAACGTAGTAATATGTGAAAACTCTGTATTTGGATGCTTCAAACCCCGTATTTTACAGACGGCTCACAACGATGTGTTTCGTTGTCTTCAAACGTGTTTACGACCCATCGAAACGCCATCTGGGCGCCTCAGAATCCAACCTTTTTTTTTTTTTTTTTTTTTTTTTTTTTTTTTTTTAATTCTTTGAACAAGACCAACCAAGAAATGGTTTTACAAGTATTTTATCTAGGTTAATTAATTATATCACAGTTGGGTTTAACTTGGATGTTGACTGTCTTATGGGGCAAGGTATCACAGTAGGCATTTGTTGGTATCACAGAATATTTTTTGTTGCTGTCACAGCATTGCGTAGTGCGTATCAAGTATTGCAGTCCAATCTGACATTTGTTATTAGGTGATTGTGGACGGGAATAATCACAAGCGGACGGTGTCTTGGAGAAGACGGGGTTTAAGCCTCTGCGAGATCTGTTGTCCTAATGAATAGTGGACTGCTCGTGACACCTCAGCTAGGTTGCGGTGAAACCTGGAGAACTTTGTTTCGATGTATTCTTTTATTGTAGGCAAGGTCATTTCCTTGTGTAGTTGGGTGTTGCGGATAGACCATGGCGCATTTACTGCCATTCGAAGGACTTTGTTCTGGATCGTTTGCAATTTTTGTATTTTGTGTGGCTGCTGCTCCCCATATCTCACTGCCATACAATATTAGAGGGCGGATTAGCAACGTGTATACCATCGTACAGAACCGTGGTTTTAGATTGTTTTTTCTGTTTAGGATGGGGTAGAGTAGCCGCAGTCTCAAATATCCATCTCTGATTTTGTTGGTTATGTGTTTCTCCCAGGTTAGCCTTCTGTCTAAATGAATCCCGAGGTAGCGCACAGATTGCTTTTTGTCGTTCCATTTTACGATGCTGTTGCCTATGCTTAGTTCGGTAGGTTCCTTTGGGAAGCGGAGAGTAAATACCTTGGCCTGGCATTTAGCTGAATTTAGTATTATCTTCCACTTATTCATGTATAGTGCGACCTTCTCAAGTGCTCCTTGGACTGAGTTTCGTGCTTCATCGATTTCTTTGTTCGAGGAGTATAAGACAGTGTCATCTGCGAAGATAGCGTGCTTCGCGAATTTTCATGATCTGAAGATGCCGGGCAAGAATAATTGGGAATTTCGTGATATTTCCAATTACCGCCATTGTGATGTGAGGGGGAGGGGGGAGATGTTACAAAAACATCTCTTCATTGCTGTAAACAGCATCATCAAAAATTGAATCATTCGTGTTTATACCTCTTTGTTGTTGACATTTTGACTGTGTTTTGTTCACTCGTCTCCATGAGATTGTTAGGCTTCTCGCTCCGATGTTATCGAAATTTATTTTTCGATAATATTCTATGCTTTTTTTTTCTTTCTCTTTCCACTCGAATTGGGTGGGTGATTCCAATGGAGAAGAGAGCCGGGGTGGTGGTTGTAAGATTTAAAAAAAAATAAACTCGCTTTATTTCCCTTGCCTATTACAGTCGGTTGTCAGTCACTTAATAGGGAGCATCCCCTCCTTCTTCCTCATCTCAAAATGACGATGATCGATTTGTTTCTAGTCGTAATTAGTGATTTGGTTGGGGTGAGATTTGAGGTGAAGATTAAGGTGAAAGTTGATCGCTAATTAAATATGAGGAGGGGTGGGTGGGGGTCACAGCAACAAAAATATGCCTATCGTAGCTACACCACCTGAAGTTTACCAGGTATGTTTTCTTTAGTCCAAGTATGAAATTCGAAAAATTAAGGCGCTCACTGTTGATAATCTTGGCTTCTAGTGTAATAAAAGAAATGGTGAATAGCGTGACCGCGATAAAAACATTATTAATTTGGGTAATGCGTGCGAGTGTTTTTTCCGCTTTCTTACTTAACGTTCTATTTTTTTCGTGTTCGCCAGGCTTAAAAGTGAAATTAATTGGGCGTACAAATCTCTGGATTAATCGCTCATTTAGTGGAGTTATACGTACACTTGGGCACTGAAATTTTCCTCGCTCGACTCCTTTCCCCTAACAGGCTGCTATTTCGTCCTAACCAATGCAGAAATTCCTATGGAGGAGGTTTTGTCCTTCAGGTATTTTTTCGGATGCCTTCAAACTGGAATTTGTTTGGATGGGTGAGCGGATGACGGTTTTCTCGATCCGTAGAAACAAAACCCTTCAGTTGAATGCCAATAATTGGTACCCTCTTCGCCTATCGCTGTTATGTTACTATTACACTTTCTACTCTAATAATCTCTTCATCAGCTAAAATAACGGCGAGGTTCTTGATAACAGATCGTTGTTCCAGTTGATTCACCGGCTCAAAACATAACGAAATGATTAGCGTCTTGCGCAGTCGACTCACGAGGGGTGACCAAATTTCAAATGTTCGCTTTTTCAGAGTTCCTCGTCGTGCTCACCTACTCATAGGTGTTAGGTGCGCTATCTTCCATTTGACAATCGCAACATAGGCTTTTCACCCCTAGGCTTCAACCTCCTACCCCACCCATTGGCCGTGTTAAGCGAAACCTACATAATATTACGAAGGCTTTTGCTATCAACTCGGTGCCAGACCGTGACTAACACCCCCCCCCCCCGCCGGAACACCTAAAATTGTGATTCTGTCGTGCATTTTGTTGTCCAATCGAGAGAGATAGTCTGCGAATGTATGGAATGTGACTTATGAGTTGGTAGACGCATTTCCTCTCATTTAATTTTCGTACTGTGTTGTCTGAGAATGTATTAGTGAGAGAGAGAGGGAATGAGAAGGTGAGAGAGTGAAAAAAGCGTGAGTGAATGGGTGAAGGAAGGAAGGTCATCATTTCACCCTCAATGGAATGCCAGCGGCGATTATATTTTTCGTCCTTCCTCTGAAATTTAAATGATTTCGTTAAATCGTGTGAAATAAGAGGATTCCTTCTTAATTTTGAAAATGATTCCCCAATTGTATTTACGACCGACCCTAAAACTAGGAAATACCAAGAAAAATCGACCTACATTGCTACATGATAGCTTTTTTTTTCTTTTGCGGTTCATAAGTTGCTTTATCTTGAATCAAAACAATTATTTTTGTTCAAAGAGGCTGTTCGTTGACTTCGGATGAATTTTATTGTTGATATTGAAGAAGTTTTATACCGCTCTGTCGCAGTTATTGACGTAAAATCCTGGTAGTACATCATTATTCGCTATAGACTAACAAGAGGCAAGGGGGGGGGGAGGTCACGGTCACTCTCCGTCGGGGGTTTCTTGATTAAAGTATTTTTCATCGGCTCTTCTCCTCCATCGCGAAATTAATTAGAACCTTGCCTGTCCATTTCAGGCGGGGGTTGAAAGGGCGTAGGTCCGACCACCACGAATGAAGATGGGCGGGGGAGAAAAGCATGTTATGATTGCCCAGTCGCGAGAATACGCCTTTGCGTGGTCAACAATTGTATTCTATCGTCTCGCCCCTCATGATGTGGAGGGCCTCTTTAAAATTTCAGCGTTCCTGTTGTGGATAGGGACCAGTTGGAGAACGGGTCCCCTGAGGGCGCCCATCCGTTATTGGCCACGCTCGATTTCTTGCAGCTGGGCAGTAGGTGATCGAGTCTCCCGAAGGCTCTGTATGCAGGGATCTCTGTATAGACCCCTCCTCGAGATAGCAACGCTAGGCGTAATATGGTGTAGGTCATAGACGACCTTCAAGACCGCGGCTCGGGCCTATCCAGACAAACGTGGCGATTGCCGTTTAGAACTCGGACTTGTGTGTACAATTATTCGCCCTTGTATACAGGGAGTCCAATAACGAGATGCTCGGAGAAAAACCTGAGTTTGGGGCCATCACTTGGGACAAAAATGCCTATGTGACATTTTTAAAAATTCCTTTTATTTTTCTCAGAATCGCCCATTTTACGTTATTTTGGCTTGTTACTTCTTTTTTTAGAAATGTGCTTGTTGAAAGCCTCGTAATTCTTGCAACCCCAAAACTAAGGAGCTCGTTGGAAAGAGCACAAAATTTTCTTACAGAATAGTTTATTTAAATCATTATTAAACTACATTTATTTGGCATGACAAAAGCTCAAACGGAAACAAACTTCATTTTTCAAAAATGTGGAAAATTCCGGACGTGATTGTCTAAACTTTCCTAAATTGTCGATTATTTTTACCGCTGGAAAAACTTCCTAATTTAGTGAGCTTTCGAATGATCTATTCACTTTTTACTTTTTCTGACGCGATTTTCACCTCTTCGCCATTGGGAAGAAAACATTTGAAATCAGTGGAAAAACTTCCTTATTTTGTAAGCTTTCCAATGATGTACAAAGGTTCATAGTTACTGTATTTTTCCGTTGAGATATGAGCAATTAACTTTAAAAATCCTGCCAGGAAACGTGAAATTCATGCATTTCTTCAACAATATTTTATTACACAAGGAGAATTTTTTTTCTTCTTTCAGAGTTCCTCGTCGTGCTCACCTACTCATAGGTGTTAGGTGCGCTATCTTCCATTTGACAATCGCAACATAGGCTTTTCACCCCTAGGCTTCAACCTCCTACCCCACCCATTGGCCGTGTTAAGCGAAACCTACATAATATTACGAAGGCTTTTGCTATCAACTCGGTGCCAGACCGTGACTAACACCCCCCCCCCGCCGGAACACCTAAAATTGTGATTCTGTCGTGCATTTTGTTGTCCAATCGAGAGAGATAGTCTGCGAATGTATGGAATGTGACTTATGAGTTGGTAGACGCATTTCCTCTCATTTAATTTTCGTACTGTGTTGTCTGAGAATGTATTAGTGAGAGAGAGAGGGAATGAGAAGGTGAGAGAGTGAAAAAAGCGTGAGTGAATGGGTGAAGGAAGGAAGGTCATCATTTCACCCTCAATGGAATGCCAGCGGCGATTATATTTTTCGTCCTTCCTCTGAAATTTAAATGATTTCGTTAAATCGTGTGAAATAAGAGGATTCCTTCTTAATTTTGAAAATGATTCCCCAATTGTATTTACGGCCGACCCTAAAACTAGGAAATACCAAGAAAAATCGACCTACATTGCTACATGATAGCTTTTTTTTTCTTTTGCGGTTCATAAGTTGCTTTATCTTGAATCAAAACAATTATTTTTGTTCAAAGAGGCTGTTCGTTGACTTCGGATGAATTTTATTGTTGATATTGAAGAAGTTTTATACCGCTCTGTCGCAGTTATTGACGTAAAATCCTGGTAGTACATCATTATTCGCTATAGACTAACAAGGGCAAGGGGGGGGGGAGGTCACGGTCACTCTCCGTCGGGGGTTTCTTGATTAAAGTATTTTTCATCGGCTCTTCTCCTCCATCGCGAAATTAATTAGAACCTTGCCTGTCCATTTCAGGCGGGGGGTTGAAAGGGCGTAGGTCCGACCACCACGAATGAAGATGGGCGGGGGAGAAAAGCATGTTATGATTGCCCAGTCGCGAGAATACGCCTTTGCGTGGTCAACAATTGTATTCTATCGTCTCGCCCCTCATGATGTGGAGGGCCTCTTTAAAATTTCAGCGTTCCTGTTGTGGATAGGGACCAGTTGGAGAACGGGTCCCCTGAGGGCGCCCATCCGTTATTGGCCACGCTCGATTTCTTGCAGCTGGGCAGTAGGTGATCGAGTCTCCCGAAGGCTCTGTATGCAGGGATCTCTGTATAGACCCCTCCTCGAGATAGCAACGCTAGGCGTAATATGGTGTAGGTCATAGACGACCTTCAAGACCGCGGCTCGGGCCTATCCAGACAAACGTGGCGATTGCCGTTTAGAACTCGGACTTGTGTGTACAATTATTCGCCCTTGTATACAGGGAGTCCAATAACGAGATGCTCGGAGAAAAACCTGAGTTTGGGGGCCATCACTTGGGACAAAAATGCCTATGTGACATTTTTAAAAATTCCTTTTATTTTTCTCAGAATCGCCCATTTTACGTTATTTTGGCTTGTTACTTCTTTTTTTAGAAATGTGCTTGTTGAAAGCCTCGTAATTCTTGCAACCCCAAAACTAAGGAGCTCGTTGGAAAGAGCACAAAATTTTCTTACAGAATAGTTTATTTAAATCATTATTAAACTACATTTATTTGGCATGACAAAAGCTCAAACGGAAACAAACTTCATTTTTCAAAAATGTGGAAAATTCCGGACGTGATTGTCTAAACTTTCCTAAATTGTCGATTATTTTTACCGCTGGAAAAACTTCCTAATTTAGTGAGCTTTCGAATGATCCATTCACTTTTTACTTTTTCTGACGCGATTTTCACCTCTTCGCCATTGGGAAGAAAACATTTGAAATCAGTGGAAAAACTTCCTTATTTTGTAAGCTTTCCAATGATGTACAAAGGTTCATAGTTACTGTATTTTTCCGTTGAGATATGAGCAATTAACTTTAAAAATCCTGCCAGGAAACGTGAAATTCATGCATTTCTTCAACAATATTTTATTACACAAGGAGAATTTTTTTTCTTCCTAATGGCGAAGAGGTGAAAATCGCGTCGGAAAAACGTATGGAAATGTGAGTCACCAGTGTCTTTAGTAAATCGGCTGCTCTCACGAATGGTACGAAAATAATTTTCACCCGAAAGTGAACACATTTCAAAGGAAATTTTGTGCACTTTCCAATGAGCTGATTAGTTTTAGGCTAGTACCATTTTATGAGGGTATGGCAAGCATCTTAGTGGCAAAAAAGGGAATTCATGAAAAAATCACAAAATGTGTGACATCACGGAAACAAAGAGGAATTTCCAAAAACTCCAAATAGTCATTTCGATGGCAGATGGTGTGCCCCATAACTGGTTTTCTTCTGTCCAGCTAATTCATGAACACCCTGTATAGTGGTCGGACTTGTAATATAAGTTGGAAGTTGGACGTGTAATAGACGTTGGACTTGTGCACAGAATTCTGACTTCTTATAGATGCCGGACTTTATATAGAAGTTGGAAGTATATTGATATTCCAAATTGCTGCCCTTAGAATATCGGCATTTAAATTTGCTGTTCCTAGAATATTGACATTCAAATTTGCTGCCCCAGAATATTGACACAATTTGATTTGTATACATTATTTAATGTGAGAGGTATCGTTTTTCCCATAGTTGCTACCGTTAGTATGAAGTTGGGTTACATTCGGGCATTTGTATGGAAATTAGGCTTGAGTGAACATAGAAAAAGCTGCTGAAAGGGAATGTACGACTTTACTTGAGAGGAAAGTAGCCACAGTTAACTTTCATTTTATTTGTGACTCAATTATTCATTTTTCATCTTCTTAGTCAATAATTTAAGTTCCTCTCCTCTCCGAATGAGACCCCCACCACCACTCATATGAGTGCCTACGTAAGTATTCTAGGGGGAGGGGGGATGAGTTCACGAATCGAGCTTAAATTATCGATTAAGAAGATAAAAGATGAATAATCAAATCAGCGAGTCATCAAATTTAAGGATTTTCCCGGGGTGGAGGGGGGGCGTCGAGGAAAATTAAGTTGGCCAAACGGACCTCATTTTCGTTTTCAGATGATTGAGAAACCCTTAAAAACTGGATTTCAAGTGTTTCTGGAAATATTGGTGAAACAGCCCAAAAATCACCACAGCTAATGGATATCGAAAATTTTAAAATTTATTTTTTCAATTTCATTGATTTTCGAGGTTGAAATAAATTTTCACAATTTTTTTCGGTATTTTTCCTGGATAGACTACCGTATACTGGAAATTTTAAGACCCTGCCGACGACGATACGATGATTTTGAAGGAGCTACGATTTTTCAAAGTGTGAAATTTTTGCGCAAATTGAAATTTGACCGATTTGAAATTTTGTTGAAATTCAGAAAAATTCTGCATAAATCACAGTTGCCAGCATACAGCTTGTGTCAAAATTTAAACCATCCACGATGAATAGAAGCTGGTCAACTTGAAATTTGTATAATTTTGACAAGTTAAACTTGATTAAAGCGATTCTGGGCTGAGCCCTCCCGCACATCCACTCTAAGGTTGGCTTAATTTTCCGATATTCCTCCAGCCGACTTTAGGCGTCATTTTGAGGGGGATGGAGTGGTTTATTTTGGCTTCTAGACTACCATTGCCGAGTACCGAGACCTGGCGAGTCGACTTTGTTACGGGTTAAAAATCAATTGGATGACGGGGGGGGGGGTGTAAATTGCGATTTTTTAAATTTTAGAATTTTGACGACGGACAAAAAGTGTTAAAACTCGAGTTTGAGGATGAAATTCAAAAATCCGGATTGTACCTACAGTTTTGCACAATTTTGTTGTGAAGATTTTAAGCCATTAAAAACCAAAATAGGAACAAAATTGTGGGCGGAGATAGTTTTGGCGCGGAGGGTTGAAAAATACACAGGCGTCTATAGCACACGAGCCTGGCCGGTCACGTAGCGGTCAGGGATTTGAGCGGAGGGTGAAGTGTCGGGCGAGAGAAAGTTTCTAAATGAAAAGTTGGGAGAGGGCACTTTCGATCGGAGGTGTGTTCTCATTGGAAATCCAATTTCGGGGTTTTCGCTTATAAAAAAAGCAAAAATTCAAAATCGGTGCTGCCAAAAAGCTTTATTGCCCAGTTTCTGTAGGTCCTTAAGGGGGAACTGCCGTGATGATTCTTCGACCCCCCTCCAGTCACCCCTCGTCTACTACTCGGCATACATTTTCTGGCTTTATTTCTGCACCAATCCTGATTTTTAAGGACTCGTTTTAATCTTCAGGAAACTCAGCATATGCAGTAGTTTTCCTTTTTGCAAATAAGACGAAAAAAACCCGTGAAATTACAAGGTAAAAGTTCAGAGCGAATTTAAAATGACTTCTGGGATGAAATTTGAAAAAAGGAAAACTACTGCATATTCGGGATTTCCAGAAGATTAAAACGACTCCTTAAAAACCAGGATTAGTGAAGAAATAAGGCCAGAAAATTTATGCCGAGTAGTAGATGAGGGTTGATTGGAGGGGGGTCGAGGAATCACCCGTTCAACTCCCCTTTAAGAGGCTAGAGTCGAGAAAAGAGCTAATTAGCCGCTAATTGAACGAGAAACAGTGTTAACTTACGCTGGATCCATTCCTAGTTCGCGACAACTTTTGGGGAGGTTTTTAAACACGCCAAAAACGCAGTAATAATGATGAAAAACTTGAGACCCAGTGACTAGGAGGGTTGGCACGAACAAGCTCTCCGTCAAATCTTCTACCTCCTTCGCCTTACAGATTCCACTAAAAAATCTGTAAGCGTACTGCTTGGCTTTGATTTGAAACAGAGAACATGGCTGGATTTTGTGTGGTTGTGGGAGGGGGGTTGAGAAGGCTGGCATTTGAGTGATCCTTTTCTTGCTCGGATGACTGCCCCGACGGAGACCATCTTTGAGAAAATTCCAGAAAATTATCAATTTTTGTAGCGCTGTGTGTGTGGGCTTTTGGTGGGGGATAGATTTCTTCTGAATAAAAATGTGTGTTATTTGTTGTAATTTATAAAATGTAACTACCGGACTTCTGTCAAAGTGCTTTCCTCCCTTTGAACACCCTCACCTGAGTAAATAATCCTGTAAGTACTTGATGTACTTGATGATGCGTACTTGATGTGATGGGAAGGGTGGAATCAAGGGTCAGTTGGTTTAACTCTGGCCTTTTAAAGGATCTGCTAGGCAATCAAAACTTTAATTTTAGGCTAATTTTCGTGTATTTTCGTATGAAAATTGTTTGATGTTATGGCCGGGCTAGGGTAAATACGTTGATTTTTTCCCTTTTTTCTACCCTTTAGGTTAAACGTGTTCGGAAAAGCAAACAAAAAATAAATTTAAAAGGGTACATATACGCGCCGCATCTTCATTCCTTCAGAGAAATTGTTTGAAAATCGATTTCCCCCCTCCCCCTCTTCTGAGTGTTTTTTGTCCATTTTTTCTCTAGTCGTACAAGATTAAATCCCCTCCTTTTCGCACCTTTTCACCGTCCCATCTTTTCTCTTCCCCATAGGATATAAAAGTCGCTTAATATTGCTTGAGGCTTTATAAAGCTTACACGCAACATTTTTTTTTGGCTTCTAGCACAGCACAAAAAAATCCAAAGCGAGCCTCTCCTCTTTAAATCCTTAAACGAATTAAGGTCGAAAGAGTTTTTTTTTTTTTTTTTGGAGTGTTATACGCGAGAAAATGTCGTTATTTAAAGTAGCTCGGCTCGCGATCCGTTCCTTGTAAAGACAACTCGTAAATTTACTTTGATCCTGCGGTTTTCCCACTCTTGCGGCGAACAACGAACTGGTCCGGGTCGGGGTGAGGTGGGTAATAGATGTTTGTCTACTGGGATGAAGTTCTTAAAGTAAACAACGTGGAGACAAATTACTATTTTCTTTCAAAAGTGACAGAATGTTCCGCCTAAGTAGAAGCTTTGGATTTATAGGCTTCGACTGTTTTTCTGCATAAATCATTCCCGTAGAGCCTTCTATTCTCATTTCTGTCTTCCATCGAAGCTTGAACATGCAAGCTAATGCGCATGCGAGCTAATGGCTTTCTTTTCCTATTAGAATTGGATTGTTCTTTCGTAGAACAAAATGTCCAGAGATTTTTATGTTTTAATCGACTTTTTTGTTGTTGTTATTTCGCGTGTTTATTGTAGATTATCATCCAGTTCTTTGACATTTGTATGTTATGTCTTATTACGCAACGCAACTAGACTCCCAGTTTTCCGATAAATTGTTTGAAATGTTGTCCTGGATTCGATCCCATTTTTTCCATTTCTTGGAGGCTCAGTTTCAGGGAGGCCAGTCGTAAATTGTTACGAGATTTGTGTTACGCCCCCTCCCATCCTCCCGACGACACCGACCGTCGTTTTTCTGTTGAACCTGTGATAGGTATATGCAAAGATGTATAGACAATCTATTATCTATACAATGTATCTGTACAACTTTGGGTATAGGTTCGAGGAACTACCAACGGTTCGACTCCCTTGTCCTCGGAGTTGAACATTTTTAAAATTGTCAGCTGAGTCGATTTGGGGAGAGGCGATTCTCATTCCAATCGTTTTTAAAGTTATGAAATAGCTCCTTTGGTATAGGTATTATTTATATGGAAGTTCGTCACAATAATTGACTTAGTGGGTAAAATGAGGGAGAAAGAAAGAGCTGACTTTATTCGCACAAAAACCCGTCAATGGAAATTTTCCCCGTCGACAACATGCCTGCCTTGATTTATTGGGAATAAAATTATTATGAAATGTATATAACTCTTCTTCAGTCTGAAAAACTGATATAAAATGCAATCTTCAGGATATTATCACGTGAAAGCGCATATCCCGGTGAAAATGTTTTAATTTGGAAATTATTAACGTTATTTCATCTTCATTTTTTGTTGCACCTTCATTTAATTTATTGGTAGACAGTGAAAAATATCGCTCGTGTTCACTAATTATTCATTTTTGTTTCTTGTTTTTAGATTGACTATCCAGAGGTTGGAGTCCGAACAAGTCGAATTCCCTCCATAATGGATCGAGGAGTCAATCTGGTTTTCGACGATTCGGTGAGTTTTAAATTATCGTCAACGGGCTGTCGCCTGTTGTTTAATTTTCGTTTTTCCTTGAGCAGCACATCCACACACCAAGCATGTCTCAGGATCACTGGTGGGTCCAAGTGAGATGGGGGGGTTGAGAGAGGGGAGGTGAATAGTCGGGTAGTCCAGAGCAATTTTCCTTAGCAAGTAGCTAGCAGGTTCCTGGTACTTTTACCGAAGTACGGTTACTATACTGTGCATTCAGTGAACTGAATATGCATCCGGTTTTTGGGGGGTTAAAACGCGAGTTTCTTGGCAGAAAATCGTTAGGATCAGGCAAAACAACCAATAAAAGGCCGAATAGTAGGATTTCCCGGTATAAATTGATAGTTTCTGCCCCCAATTAGTTTGAGTGCTCGGTAAAATTCGCCGTTTCCCACAATAACGACTGAAAAAATAAATCGTACGCTACCCCCCCCCCCCCCCAACAGGAAACCCTGGAATTGGTTCTTTGGGGATGAAGTTCTCGCCTCGTCCAGTCATCTCTTCTCTCATCTCGAAAAGACGCACTTTAGCTCCTGAACTTGCCCAGTGGTTTTTTTAAAGAGCCAAACCCACGAAATAGGGTTTTAAAAAGAGTCAAATTTTACGTTCGATTTGGGTTTCGATGAGTCAATACCCCGATCTTTGGTATTGGGTTTTGGAAGAGCCAAACTGGCGAAATTGTAGTTGTTGTGTTTTTTTTATTTTTTTTTAGCCAAGGCTGTAACATTTATTTCATGGAAGAGCCTTTTTACAGCGTTTTTTATTCTATGACCTTCACAAGTGTAGTGCCTCGTCCTCTCCATAAACAATTATTTCAATTCAGAGAGGACGGGTAGAAAAACTTACACCACACGAGCGGCTGCTAGTGTTCAATAGAGCTCAATAGAAACTAACGACTTCTCTGTCGCATGTGAATTCGTTTTCTAAAAAAGCCAAAACCACGAAATTGTTTTCTTTAAGAGCCAGATTCGTGAAATTGTTTCGTTTCTTTAAAGAGTGAAACTTTGCGAAATTGGCTTTTTGAAAGAAACAAAGTCAAGCAAATTGCTTGTTGGATGTTCCTTCCTGACCTTGGGCTTCGGTGGGTGCGATCTCTCATTTGGCCCTTCCACTCGATCCGGGTCTGGTAATTTTAATTAAACTGTGTTGTTACTGTACATATACTGTCGTCGCAAGCCCCTTTCTGTACCTTTGAAACTTGGGTGCGACCCTACACGGGTAGTGTGACCCCAGAAACTGTGAGTATAATGTGATTTTATGAGTTTTAGGTCATTATCTTTGAATTCCTGGTACATAAATGACCAACAGTCTTTTTTCTTTGTCGAGCTGACAGTTAATGTGGTCATCTGCTGTTTGAATGATCGAATTAAAGCGTTTCAGGGTTGAACGTTGACGGTTTTCTAGCAAAGCACAGCGTTCGCATTGACGGGATTGTGGAAAGGGGTTAAATATTTTTGGTTTTTTATTGCAATTTGTCAGTTTTTGGTGGTCAGTTATCTACCGTTTGTCCCAGAAACAACTCATGTCCAAGTGTGATGGGGGTGGGTGGGTGGGTGACATGGGAGGTGGCATAGTGGCGGGAAATATCTGTTTTTAAAATGTATGTATTTGAGATATTTGGGGAAACATTGCTTTTTTAAAGGGTAGATAGTATTTTTCGAGCCAAAAATAAGATACTATGGGCTGAATAGTCATTTTATTCCGCAGAATCACCAGTTTTTCCCAAGAAATGCATGCACTCTTAAGGCCACGGGACGGGAGTCACAAGTCAATTTTTGCGGTAAAATGTAGTCTGTTTTTTGGACTGATATTGACAATTATAGAGCGAATTCATGGTGTCTGTTCTTGTTCTGGTGGGCTGTTTGCCTTTTCGTTGGTGAGGGGGAGGGGCAACATTAGTCTTTATTTTAGATTAAGTGCAGGTAAACTGTGCATCCGACTAGAAGCCGAAAAAGGCTTTCTGGACTCATTCGCCTCACATTAAAGCGACGAATAAGTCAAGATTGATACATTGCCCCCCCCCTCCCCTCACTCAACTGTTTCATGGTTGTGGCGTCTTTGGAATCAACGATGCCCCACTTATTCGTGCTGTATAAGGAAGTCCTTTTGTTTTTCCAAGCATTGTTGTTGATATAAGTTTTCTTCGTGTCACTGATGACTCGTCTTTTCCCTGAGCTTCCCGGCTATTCCGACCCTTTTTTTTTTCATTTCATAAATATCGCTCTCGAAACGTTTTCAAGTGTCTCAAAAATTGATTGGAAAGCCGACGAGGTTGAGCTAGCCGCTGGCCTAATTAAACCAAAGCGGTGTAAGGGAACAAGTCCAATTCTTGTTACCTCCATTTATCCCTCTATGAACGCCCTCAACCTTAAACAAATCATTAAAAAATCGTGTCCATTCGCAGAATATGATTTCTCTTTTAATTTATTGTAAATTTTTATTGTAAGTGTGGGTTTTTTTCCTCTACAGTTCGCCGTTCGAGGGGAGGCGTACAAAAGTAACAGAAGCTCCCATTCCTCGACATCGTCGGCCTACTCAGGTTCGGACACAATGACGTGCCATTCTGTTGAAGCCGAAGAGGTCGACCTGTCGGGCCTCGTCGAATCCATCGTCGACTCGGATGAAGAGGATTTGGCCGAGAGTAGCGATGTAAGTACCTTCATTTTTTAAAATCGTCATTAGCGCAATTTTCTTGGTGCCTTTAGTGTTACATTCAACAAAGTGAACAGGAGGTTGGGTGGGTGGGAGGGTTGGGGTCTATTCAGAAAGTTGAGTTTTTATTTTTGTTTTCTTTCACTAACACTATTGAACGTGAAACAAGAAAAGATTGTTTCCGTTTAATCTTGTAAAAGCCGTCAACGTCTTTCGCCTTTCTTAGGTGTGGCCCACTCCCTTTTTGCTTCCTACAATTTCTGCTGCGTATTTTCAAAAGAAGCCTACACAATTGTCTCCTTTTTTTATCCAATTCACTGTTTTTTCAGTTTCAACTTTTTTTTCTGCTGTTTTGGATTGCGCTGCATTGATTTGTTTCAACCTTGAAATCTCACTAGTGGGACGAGTGTCATAATCAAAATCAACTTGTCCTTCTTTACCCAGCACCTCCACCCCTAAACAGAAAGTGGAAATGAGACCCCTCCCCCTTATCTCCATTAATACTGCTCAAAGATGAGGTAATTGAAATGCCGCCTTTTTTCCTGCGTGGAAAGTAATCGGATTCACTAATTTTCCTTTCTCATGAATTTTTCACAGTTTGTCTCCTGTGAGCAAATAAACTTACGTGTCCTCGCTTCCTCCCTCTTATACTTCTGTTCCTTACAGTTGAAGACATTTCCATCAGAATTTCATTTTCTTTTCTGAAATGTCGCTCTCACGACACAGACTTGGTGAAATACACGAACATTGTTTACTAGCTATCCCCTTCGAAGCGAAAGTAAACGCACATCCTTTCTTTCTTTTTTACCTTTAACGTTGAATAAAATATTATTTTTATTTATTTATAAGGTTCCTGACATTAAAAATACCTTTGTTTGATTCTCGGCCCATTACAAAGAGGAAAAAAATTCATCTTCCGTTTTGGAAAGCTTTCCTCCGCGCTCGCTTTCAATACACTCCCGAAAGATGAGACCACACGGGGTCAATCACGTTGCCATTCAACAACCTTTTGTAGTACTAGGGTTGAGAAGTGGTGGGATCAGGCCCAGAGGGCTGTAGACCCTCTGAGGACGCCAGATCCCTTTTGGAATTTTGGGATTTTTCGTTCCCTAAAACGTTTTCAGCGTAAGGGGGAAAATCCGGGAGAAGTGGTTCCGGGGATAACCCATTTTTCTAGGGTTTGGCTTCCTCAAAACCAAACTTTCTGGAATTCGCGTCTTTTGGGTCTTCTGGGAACGAAATTTGACAGATTCCGGTGTCTTGAGAACCCCACGGGCTTGACTCTCAATAAGTCGATTTCGCGAGCCTGGCTCATTCATGGGCGACGTTTCGTGGATTCAGCGCCTGAAAACCCCTCGATTTAACGGCTTGAGCTCCTTCATAAACAATTATCGCAGGCTGCTTCCTCGAATCCGAAAAAATCTCTTAGGTTTTCACCCCCCTCCCCTACCAACGTTATTGGATTTAACTGAAAAATTTTATTGTTGGAACAGCCAAACCCGCATTTTTATTTTGCTAATTTATTTACCTACTTTTGTTTTCACTGAGAAAACCCCGTGAAGTTGGATTTTGTAGGAGCAAACCCCCGGAAAATTGGGGTTTATGTGTATTAAAGGCGTGAATTGGTTTTTTGAAGAGCCAAAAGCAAGTCATACACGAACGGATTTTTTTGACTGGCCGGGCCCGCGGATTTAGACCGTGGGTTTTTCCAACAGGCCAAATCTGAGGGTTTTTAGCCTGTCGTTGCCCACTCACGTGCAGTCCTCGCTTTCGGGAAAACTTACGAACGGTTCAAATCCGTTCGTGTATGGTGAAGCCCGCAGATTTTGAAAAACAAAATCCGCAGGTCTGAACTGTCGGGCATGTCCCACAAACCACCAAAGGCAAACGCGACGGATTTCGTATTTTTCTAGGGAACGAGGCCAGCCATATGCGTCGTGATGGGGCTATGGGCGTGACTCCACGATGTAATGGATACAATACTCGATTCGCAAACCAGCGCGCCTGGGTTCAAATCCAGCTATTGCCCATTTTGCCATAAGGCTGCAGCGAGCTGGGACACGGCTTCCTGTGGGCATTCACGGCAGTCGTGTGCGTATGACAAACTTCACACCGACCGAAACACCGAGTGCACAGCTAGATCAGGGTATGGAGTGGGAGTCTATAATGATGGCGCATAACCAAGGAACAAATCAACACATATTTGTCGATCTAACAATGTTCAATTGGTGCGAGACCACGGTCGTTGTCGTCAGCTCCCAGCTTTTACCCAATTTATGTATAGTACGGTGCAATTGGTCAAAAAAACGACCCAACCTCAACATCCAAAGTGAAAGTTTCCCTTCAACGCCAAATTGTTCCTCACAACCCACATATTGATTAGTAAAAAGTTCCACCATTTGGAGCTATGGGTTTGGGTGGGAGGGGGTAATAAGTTTGTGAATTCTTATTTTTATAGATTTCTTATTTCGAAATCTATGTGGTTTAGCGTGAAAATGAGCATTTACAAAAATAGTCTTCATCAAATTGCCCACAAGAATGATCCCTGAGATAATCTTACTTGAGTGAACGGTTCGAGAGTCACGACGGGTGTAGTAGTAAACATTTTTCGTATTTCTACATTTTTGGTCGAAAAAACTGGCATAAGGAAACTTTTTGTTTTTTGCATGATTGAGTTTTGTAAAATCAAATTGCAATTTGAAAGGACGGTAGAATGTTAATAATATGCCCTTCAAGGGACAACAAGCTCCCCCTCCTTCACAAGGGGCGCTACTTTTGAAGGGTGTGACGGAAATGTCTCACGTCGTTCAAAAAAATAAATCATTTATTTTGTTCTCTACCTCGCTCGTTAGAGGGAGTAGATTCCTCTATTTAGTGCAAAGATTTATACTTTAGTTTGTTTCTTTTCGCTTCCTGTCCAAAATAAACCCCCTCTTCGCCCACCTCAATCCGGCGTTATCTAATTTTTTTCCTTACGGTGAGAGAAACGATGAAAGGTATATTTTTTTTCCTCCTCTCTCTCTTTTGATTTGTATTGGAGTTAGTCTTGTCTCCTCTATGGGCTTGTGTGGTGGTGTCCCCACCTTCTAAAACTTTTCCGTTTGCCGTTGTCGTCTCGCAGTTTTGAGTTTTCAAACTGCAAGTACGGAGATTTTCCAACAAGTTTACCGTTTACCGAATTGTGAAAATCCTGAAGTGACTCCTGCGATAAACGCATTCCATCAAGTTGCTCCCTAATTATTTGGGCCTCCGAGTACCTCCCGAGTTTATTACGGCCCTGGTTGAGTAGAGGACGTCGACAATTCAGTGGCATTACGAATTAGAACGCCACCTTTATAGAAAATTTCGTCTACACGGAGAACCGGTAAATTATTTTTGTTTCGTTGGTTAATTGCCTCCCCTCCCCTGGCCCAAAGGTCTATTAGATATTTTCGCCTAGGGTTTTTGGGTGATACCGAGCTGAACTCGTCGCCATCGACCCTCTCGTCTTCGACCACGGTCCAATAATAACGAGTGACGGTCTCAGCGGAGTCGCAACGTGACCATCTCGTGGATTCGTCTTGGCCAGTAACGCTATACTCGGAGAAGTCGTTTTTTTTTGTCTTCGTTTTCATCTTCTCGTCTACCGTTAATCGCGTTGAACCTTGCTCGTTGCACGAAAGTTAATCCTTTTTTTGTGTCCCCCCCCCCCCATTTGCCTAATTCGGCCGGTGAAAGAATAACTTTTAGTTTTTTTTTCTGATACGGTGGATAAGGAATTTCCACCCGAAATACTTTTATTTATTTTATTTTATTTTATTTTTTTTTGGGAATCCATCCCCTCGACCATCCCCCCTTGAATCCCGACATTTATTTTTCGATTGAAACGGATAGGTACCTCGAGCGCGCTCGGCTCACCTATCCATACTTCACACCTCTCCCCCCCCCCTCCAGGGTTCATATTTTCAGTTTCATTTTCATTTTTTTTAGGCTTATTGAAGTAAATCTTATCAGTTTTTTTTTCCTTTACTATTGTTTCCTCAGAATTTATTATTATCGTGAAAGAAGAGAATTTAGTTTTGTTTATGAGTCTAACTGGTTACCTAATACCTGAATACATCCTAATTATTTTACGGAGACATTTCTCTCATTGGATATTATTTTACTAACCCCTTTCCCGTAATTAAAGCCCAACCTGCGTTCCGTCACAAGGGATAATAGGCTTTCATATGCCTGGGCCATAAACACAGAGTGGATACGTACTACTTTGACACAAAATTTTGTGTCAAAATCTGAGTACAAAGAATTTTGCGTCTAAATCTGAGTACAACGCCACTTCCGGACGGGTCCTATCGAGGTCCATTCAAGATTTATGTTGTTTTTTTTTTAATTAAAGAAAATTACGGCAATTGCTTTGAAAAATCCCAGATTTCTCGGCTTACATTACACTTGATCCAAACCTTGATGACATTTTCAGAAACTACGGACAATGTCGGTCAAGATAGAGGCCATTTCATTGCTTAAATGATGGTCAAATCCTAAAAATCTGGCCTTTTGTCGTAGATTCACGTAAATTCCACAATAAGTACGCTTTCCAAAAGATTGCTGTACCCAAATGGCTTTCGTCCCCATATTATCACCTTTTTTATGGTGTTTTCACATACCATGTTACCACTGACGTTTCTCGACGAATATCGTGAGCGATTGTTATTCGTTCTGTAGAAAAATGCGTTTTTGTGCATTCTCACGATATTATCGCGGGAAATGTCAGGGGTGCCGTTAAATGTGAATACGCCATAACAAACTTTAGAAAATAATGGACGTTTTTTTGGTGCAACGTCAGTCTGTGGAAAAACCTGTTTGGATACAGCAATGTTTTGGAAAACGTACAATTTATGGATACGTGAATCTATGACAAATGGCCAAATTTCTAGGAGTTGATGATGATTTCAAGCAATAAAATGGTCTCTTTCTCACATGAAATTTTCCATAGTTCTCGAAACTGCCATCAATGTTTGGATTAGGTGCGATATAAGCCGAGAAAACGCGGATCTTTGAACGAAATCGCCCTGTTTTTGCCTTATGAAGAAAAAAATCATAAACCAGGAATGGCTCGAGATAGGACACCTCCGGAGGTGGCATTGTACTCGGCTTTAGACCTAGTTTCACCCAAAATTTTGTATCTGAGTAACACGGATTCACCTTGTGTATATGGCCTAGGCCAAAGAAAGTCTATTATCCCTTAAAAAGTAGCGCCCCTTGAGAAGAAGAGAAGGTTTTTGTCCCTCCATGGGCATATTACTAACATTTTACAGTTCACCGAAATTTCAATTTGATTTTACAAAAGACAATCGTGCAAACAAAAAAAGTTTCCTTATGCCAGTTTTTTTCGACAAAAAACGCGAAATACGAAAAATGTTTACTACTACACCCGCCGTAACTCTCGAACCCTTCACTCAAGTAAGATTATCCCGGGGATCATTTTTGTGGGCAATTTGATGAAGATTATTTTTGTAAACGCTCATTTTCACGCTAAACCTCATAGATTTCGAAATATTTGAGAATTACTGGAACGAAATAAGAATTCACTTTTTACCAATCATTATGTGGGTTGTGAGGAACAATTTGGCGTTGAAGGGAAACTTTCACTTTGGATGTTGGGGTTTAGGTCTAATTGCACCGTACTAGTACGTATAGTATGATTTGTTTAATTTTTCCATTTCCGTAAACAAACAAACCCACGTACCCAAACCGAACGTTTGTGGCCCTCGGCAAACCGATCCGTCGGTCTCAACTGCACGTGTATGTCGATAAACAAGCCTGGCCTTCGAGTTTTGAAAACTGATGGTCAAAACTGAAGTTGTTTATCTCTACTAATACACAAACGAGGCCCGCGGGTTTTCCAAAAAAAATCCGTGGGCTGTCAAAAAAGCCGTTCGTGTATGGGCACCTAAACACGTGAAATCTGTTTTTCGTGGTTGTCGATTGTTATTTCCGGAAACTCCCTCGAGAATTGAAGCCTTTTTATTTTATAAAATGGCTATACTTGCGCCTAGAATTTCCGAGAGATCGGGACAAAACCACAGATTCCAGGACTTGTGCAGATATGAGTCAATGAAATCGCTGCCTAGGTTTAACCAGGGGATAATTGAAGGGGTGGAGTCGAGGAATAGTCTGTTTAACTTCTCCTTCATCCCTTTAAAAGTAGAATGACAATGAAATTGCAAGGTATAAGTGCTGCTCAGTGACTCGTTCAGATTGCCGAGAAGTGGGAAATGCTTTTCTTGGTTGGACTCAAAGCCTCATGAGGGCTTCTCATGGAGCTCTGACTGCCCCGCCATTTACGCACTTCTGTCTCTTTTTATACCAGTCTTGAATTGTCGAATTTTGCAGTTCTGTTTTTTGAGTCGAAAGCTTGGATTCCAGTGACTGCCTATTGAGTCGTATCTAGAGGCGAAATGTCAGTTTTTTGACCCGAACTGTAACCTCAAGGGGATAGGGTCAAACGGTCAGTTATAGCTTAGCCTATAGATAGGGTAGCATTTTGCGTTTCTAGCGTTACAATACAAGTTCTTCCTTTGCCGAGCAGTCTGCATTTTCGGTTGAATTTCCCGTTTCTTAACGTGATAGACAGTTTGTAAGGTGAAATGCTGATTACATCGCCTGTAGAGAGAGACTAAGGCCAAAATCACTGATAAGTCATATCGGGTGATCTAATTGAGACTTTTCAGTTAATTTCTGGTGAAAGAACTGCCTTACTGTACGTTATTTTATTTAACAATAGATAAGAAAGGTATTCAAGAAACTGAATTCTCTTCGATTTATTATTCCATTACATTAGTAGGTCAAGTAGTTTGGCGCTAAACCAAGCAATTTCGGGGTCAAATTGAATTTTCAAGGTACGTCAATGTTTAACTGAGATTAACACCCTACCCCCACCCAGTAATTCCCATGTCCTTTCACAAGGTTTTTTTGTGTGTGCGTTTGTAATCTCTAAATCCTCCGCCCCGCGGAGATTTATGTATAACTGAGAAGCGTGCTTCTCTCCTGGTTTTCCGTGCAAACAATTTTCCGTCTAGTAGCTTTACCGTTCTTGGGAACCAGCCTTTGAGCGGAGCGATGAAAGTCTTACCGCCCCCGCCCTAGAGCGATGGTGCCTTTAATTCATTCGTTTATTATTCCATTCATAAACTGCGAAACGCAAAGTAGTGATTCAATTGGTTTTCAATTGAATTCCACCGCCGAGAGCGAAGTGGAAGCCGTTCGTTTGGTTAAAGGGAGTTGAAGTGTGCTGCTCCCCCTCCCCCCGTCCCACGCCCACGGGGTTTGCTACCAGCAAAATTACATTATCGCGAATAATGAAGTTTGGTTGGAACGCTGGGTAAAATCAAGCCTCGTGGTTGGCTGATGTTAAGCAGTGAAGTGTTAGTGGTTTGGGGGTGGAGCGGGTTGGTTGGTGGGGGGGGGGGTCAGACAACAGCCACCTCCGGAAAAGTTTTGAATAATATTAATACGCCTCCATCCCTCAAACCCCCCTCCCTGCATCCTTCCCCATGTGCCACTTGGAACACTTTATGGTCCAGCACGTGGGCATTTTGTGATTGCATATTTTTAAGGACTCTCATTACGAGTTAAAACACAAATTATTCCTGTTTTAGTAGTTCAGTGTCTCATGCATATGTATGAGTTTTTGTTGATGTTTTTTTTTTTTTTTCACTTGTTTTTGTGCGCGAATGAAATTCGCGACCCGTAAAATCCATTTTAAAAAACATTCACAGTGAGATGAGATCGTATTACCCACAAAAAGGATTTTCACTAAGCTTGGCTTTTTGAAGGATCGGTTGCTTCTGAAGGAATAATGGAACGATCTCTGATCTGAAATTAGAGTTTCTTGTTTCCTCTCTCTCTCTCTCTAAAATTTCTTTCGTTCAACGCACGTCGATATTTCCCCCGTCCTCTTTCAAGTGTAGTCGCATCCACAGCGCAATTCTTTAGTCTTCAAAGGCACTCGAAACACCGATCGTTCCTGTAAGCACCAAACCTTGAGCGACTTTTTTGTTCGACGTTTTTAGAAA
Source organism: Corythucha ciliata (assembly GCA_038030265.1). Lineage (NCBI taxonomy): Eukaryota > Metazoa > Arthropoda > Insecta > Hemiptera > Tingidae > Corythucha > Corythucha ciliata. Next base: position 28,753,323 of record CM075943.1, read on the forward strand.
TTCTAAAAGCCTCTATAAGACCCTCCACCAACCCTTTACTACACTCAAACTATAATTGTGACCATTGATTAAAACTTGGAGCCTTCGGCAATTGACGCTTCGACACTCTTTTAGTGCATTTCATTCTGAAAATGCACTATTGGTCTCGTCGTGATGGTGGCAAGCATGGGTCATGTCATGTTTTTTTCACGTTTCAGGACCTCTAGAACACGAATACAGTGGTCTCCAGGATTTATATATATTTACAGGGTGTACAAAAAGCGACTGGACAGAGAAAAACCAGTGAAGGGGCCACTGATTTCTGATCGAAATGACTATTTGCACTTTTCCGAAAATCCGCTTGGTTTCCGAAATATCCGCCATTTTCTGATTTTTTCAGAAACAGCTTGGTGCACACGCAGTAATCGATTCAATGGCGAAACTGATGAGCCCATTGGAAAGAGCACACAATTTTCTATTTAAAGAGCCTATTTTTATCCAGATCAGACGACATTTACTACGTTTTGAATCAGCTTATTGGCGAAAAAACGTAATTTTCTGACCACATCACCATATCACCAATACTTCTGGAATGAAGTTTCCTCGCTAATAAGCTAATTCAAAGCGTAGTAGATGTTGTCTGATCTGAATAAAAATAGGCTCTTTAAATAGAAAATTTTGTGCTCTTTCCAATGGGCTCATCATTTTTGCCATTGAAACAATTATTGCGTGTGCAGCAAGCTGTTTCTGAAAAAATCAGAAAATGGCGGATATCTCGGAAACAAAGCGGAATTTCGGAAAAGTGCAAATAGTCATTTCGATCAGAAATCAGTTGCCCCTTCACTGGTCTTTCTCTGTCCAGTCGCTTTTTGTACACCCTGTATATTTAGGTTTATTTTCTTATTTATAAGCTTATGACCGTTTTCTTGTTAGCACGATAACTCTCGAAGAAATTAATTTAGCGGAACGCACTTTGGCACAAAAATCAGAAGTCATGAGACCCCGGTCGGTATTGCATTTGGGCCAAATCGGTCGAGGTGGAGGGGGGGGGCGGAAATAGGGGTTGAAATGGTAAAAAAATCACTATAAATCACCAGTTGATTCTAGAAGCATCATGTTCCGTATGTATACTCCATGTTAGAGTAGCCTTTGATTCCCATTTTAATTTTTTGAAAAAGTCGAAGGGGAGGGGGTGTTGCCCCCGGGGTGGAAGTAAGTGTGTGGTCTTGTTAGCACGATAACTCTCGAAGAAATCAATTTAGCGGAACGCGCTTTGGCACAAAAATCAGAAGTCATAAGGCCCCGGTCGGTATTGCATTTGGGCCAAATCGGTCAAGGTGGAGGGGGGGAATAGGGGTTAAATGATCAAAAAATCACTACAAATCACCAGTTGATTCTAGATGCATCGTATTCAGTATGAATACCCCATGTTAGAGTAGCCTTTGATTCCCAATTTAATTTTTCGAAAAAGTCAAGGTGGTGGGGGTGGTCCTTCCGGTGTGCAAGTGTAAAAACAGCGTTGAACTTCACTAGTTCATCTTAGCGCTTTAAAATTCGACTGAATAATTTAATGTAACGAAAGCCCTTGGTTCCATTGAGATTTATCTAAAACTTTGATGGGTGAGGGTGAAATGGGGGATGAAATTTCAAAAAGAAAGCTTAAATTCACACGTTTAGGTATTATAAAATACGGCACAAAAATTTAATATTACAAAGCCCTTGGAAAACTACCGAAACTTTTCGACATTTTTGAAGAGAGGGTGGTGAAAATAGAGGAAGCAGTTCGGCTTAATGAAACAAATTATGGTATCAAAATTATTACTTCTGGGACGGCTTAGGGTATCCGTATACGGAATGAAATGCACTCTTTCCGACCGCCAGCTGCCGGAGCGAAATGTTTTGTAGTTAGCTTTCAAAGGCTGTGTCGTTGTTAAATTGTCGTGACAGTGACGTAAACATAAATAATCCGTGGGTGGGGGGTGATTCTTAGAGCAACGGGAGGCCTTCACGAGACTGGTTGTGGGCAACCTGTCTCCAACCAATTCAACTGGACCTTACTAGACCTGACCTTACGGGAAAAACGGCGAATTTTGACCGTCCCCTGGGCAGTCTCTGATTAACGGACTGCTCAGACCTGGTCCTCTACGAAATATTCTCTTCTATCTACGAAATAGGGTCAAATCAAAATGTAAAACCACACGGATAAGCCTCAAATAACTACTGTAGATCTCTCCAGGCCAATCCGAGCGTAAAATCGTTGAGGTAAGCCAACTAGACTGAGTGTGTTGGCATGTACCTTGGCCTGAAATCGGACAGGGATCCTGCTCGGCAGGGTAAGCACCCTGACTCGGGCATGGTTCCGTCCCAGTTTATTGCGCTCGAGCCGGGAACGCGAGACCAAGTCTCGCCCATACGGCCGTTTGGTCCCGAACCAATTCTGAATCCTCTGGCGAGCATCCCCTCTCTCCGCCCGCAGATCTTCGTAGATGCTGCAGCGGTGAAGCTCGTGGCCAGTGGTTTCCGCCTCGAACCCGCAAGGGGATGTGTTGGAGACTCCCGCAGCCGGAAAACCCGCAAATTGGCGTTGAATGAGCCCTGCTCTGGAAGGATGGTGCCACATCAAATGTGCACCCCTTCGCCGCCCTGAACTCCCAAGGAACTACGCCATGTTGCCTGCACGTCAGTCACAAGTAGTCGTTGGGGCAGGAGGTGCATGTAAAAGATTTCTGAGAATTTCATCGCACCTTCACCTCAACCTCCTCCTCCGTTTATTCGCAGATGTTGGAGAAAATCGAGGGATTCAGAATGAGGCCTGTCATCTTTATAAAATTTCAACATCCCCACCCTCCCACCGTCTTCACATCATTCGCCATAAATTAAACGACCGTCGTATTCATCAATTCGATAAAAAACTTGACTGCGTCAATTAATTTCAAAGCGATGTATTTCTCTTGAAACCTGTCGCCTTTTCTTTCCCCCACCCCCACCTCTTTCTACTAGGACCGTTAATGAATTGAAACAAGTTCATTACATCGCCCTGGTTTAAACTTCTAATCGGCTCCGCCATGTTGTTCTTCTCTCATGTGTCGATGGATTAGGATTGTCGTTTGATTGCTTTAATTACGCCGTAACGTCGCCCCTTTATTTGACCCTTGAACTTTTTTTTTTTTAACAACGAACACACTTGACTCATTAAGGTTAATTTGTTGACGGTGCAGTTATCGCTCGTTTCGTTGGGACATTTCATTTTATTGTTATGAATTTTTTTCTTTTTTGTCGTTTTTCAGAGCTTAACAGCGCGTGACACGGTGCGCGACTGTCTTGAAAAGGACCCAACAGATCGCTGCGACGAAGACATTGAAATCTTGCTGGAATTTACACAACACTTGAAGGCGTTCACCAATATGACGCTCGCCGTGCGAAGGGCTCTGTGCAGCGTCATGGTGTTCGCTGTGGTTGAAAAAGCTGGCACCGTTGTGATGAACGACGGCGAGGAATTGGACTCGTGGAGCGTTCTCATCAATGGACAGGTTGAAATTGAATATTCGAACGGTCAAGCGGAACAGTTGCACATTGGTGACAGGTTGGTGCTTTTTAATTTTAATGGGATGGTGTGTAATTAGCTGGCCATGATTTCGAGTGTTCATTTTTTTAGTTTTGGGATTTTGCCTACCATGGAAAAATTGTACCACCGCGGTGTGATGAGAACAAAGTGTGACGACTGTCAGTTTGTTTGCATCACCCAAACGGACTATTATAGGATACAACATCAGGGACAAGAAGCGATGCAAAAACACTTGAATGCCGACGGCGATCTTGTTATGGTTACTGAACAACGGGGCATTGATGGTGGTCGAAGGGGACACGTCGTCATTCGGGTTCGTTTTTATCACTGAAATTAAACGCGAGGACGTTGCTAATTTGTTGCCTCGTGCAGGGGACACCGGACAAATTGATGCAACAATTAATAGAAGAGAATTCGATTATCGATCCCACCTACGTTGAAGACTTTCTCTTGACTCACCGGACGTTCATTAATAGTTCTGAGGAAGTTGCCGATCAACTGTTGCAATGGTTCGACGATCAAAATTCGAGGGATCGAGTCACACGGGTCCTCCTCCTTTGGGTCAACAATCACTTCACGGATTTTGAGACCAATCCATCAATGATGGAAATTCTCGAAGTTTTTGAAAGTATGAATTCTTCCCCACCCTTTTCACCCCCTTAAATTGTTAATGCGATGTTTTCAAATAGGTTGGCTCGAACGGGAACGAATGGTTGGGCAGCTCCGGCTATTGAACATTGCATGTGCGGCGAAGGCCCGGCCTAGGTGTATAACTTTGGCTAGGCCGTCCCGCGATGAAGTCCTCCCTTTTTCCATTTTGGGTGGATTCGAAAGAGGTTTCGGTATTTTTATTTCCAAGGTACTTGACTCAATCTACAACCCCCCTCCCCCGTATCTTTTTCTACATTTTTTTCTTCTTCCTAAGGTTGAAAAGGGGTGTAAAGCGGAGGAAGTCGGCCTTAAAAGAGCCGATCAAATTTTAGAAGTGAATGGAACGAGCTTCGAGCACATTCCCCACCCTAAAGCCTTAGAAATCCTTAGAAATAGCACGCATCTCAGCATAACAGTAAAATCAAATTTGTTAGGTAAGTCCCTCGCCCCCCCTCACGGTAACCGCCCATCAATCCCCCCTCTTTCCGCCACCCACCTTGTTTAAATTAATTTCACGTACCACCTCAGGCTTCAAGGAAATGCTGTCGAGTTCGTCGGCGGGTCGAACGCGAAACACGCCGCGAAAAATCGAACCATCCCTCCCGCCACCTCTACCCCCGCCCCTTCCACCAATGCCTATCACTCCCGTGTCACCGACCAAACCCGTCAAACAGTCATTTATGACGTTAGCCTCGAAAAAACGGCTTCAAAAAGCGCTTATTAAAATGAATATTTTACCAAAGAATACCATCACGTAAGTGCCCCCCCCTCCAGCTCACACCATTCTTCTGTTGCCTTTTTTCTATTAAAATGGTATTGTAGCGATGGACCTGGCGAAGACATCCACCAAAACCCCGGTGAATCGAATTTAGTGACGCAGCCAGATTTAGTGAATTTCTGTTACGACGATCTGAGAGGGGCCGACTATCCTGAGCACGTTCTCAAAGTGTACAAAGCGGATCAGACGTGCAAATATCTTCTTGTACATAAGGTAAGACCCATCCTCAGGTAGGGTGTGTAGAGGAAACGCATTCAGGTGGCCTAATTATCCCTTTCTCTCTCTTTATTTTTAACAGGAAACCACAGCTCACGAAGTTGTAATGCTGGCTCTTCAAGAGTTTGGCATCACGGAGCAAAGTTGGCACTTCTCGCTGTGCGAAGTGTCCGTGTCGGAGGGGGGTATTATAAAACAGAAAAGACTGCCAGATCAGTTGCAAAATTTAGCTGAAAGAATAGGTTTAAGTAGCAGGTAAATTCAGCAGGACAAATCGCCCCCTCCTCCTCTAAACCTTTTATTTTTTTTTTTTGCAACTTTTTCAGGTATTATTTAAAAACGAACGGAGTCACGGAAACACTCGTGGGTGATGACCTCGCCGCCGACCTAGTACGCGAGAGCAACGTTCATTTCCTACAATTGAACGCGGTCGAAGTGGCCGTTCAATTGACCCTTCAGGATTTCTCGATATTCCGTCAAATCGAGAGCACCGAATATGTGGATGACCTGTTCAGCTTGACGAGCCGTTACGGCACTCCGATGTTGACTCAGTTCGCCGAAGTAAGTTCCACGACCCCCCTCCCCCATATACACTCTCTAAACTTTTTTTCTCTCTTTCAGCTGGTGAACAGAGAAATGTTTTGGGTGGTAACAGAGGTTTGTTCGGAGCACAACTTGGTTAGACGGTCGAAAATAATAAAACAATTTATCAAAGTTGCGCGTAAGTGGCTCCCCCCCCCCCAGCGATGTTCTCTTTAAAAACATCGATTTTTTTTTTTCACAGGGCAATGTAAAGAGTGTAAAAATTTTAATTCGATGTTCGCCATCATATCCGGGCTGGGCCATGGAGCCGTTAGCCGGTTGAGGCTAACGTGGGACAAACTCCCGAGTAAATATCAAAAATTGTTCCAAGATCTTCAACAAATTATGGATCCATCGAGGAATATGAGCAAATATAGACAGCTAGTCAACAGTGGGACTCCTCCCATTGTAAGTAAATTTCTTCCTTCAGGACTTCAGGAGGGGGGGAGTGTATTCCCCTCGCCTTAATTGATGACAATTAATAATAATTGAGTTTTTTTAGATACCCTTCTATCCCGTCGTCAAAAAAGATTTAACGTTTATTCACTTGGGGAATGACACGAAAGTCGAGGGACTCATCAATTTTGAAAAGCTCAGAATGATCGCCAAGGAAGTAAGAGCGCTGACCAATATGTGTTCGTCACCCTACGACCTTTTGACGATGCTCGAATTGGGTGAGTCAAACTCAACGGAAGCTAAAATATTTAAGGCCTCGCCACACAGACGGGAACTGCCACGTGGACTGGTCCGCTCGCGAAAAACCCGTGACAACGTGGGTGAGGTATACCCCGTTGTGGTGGTTTGTCCGCGAACGGACCAGTCCGCGCGTCATTACGCATTCTGTGTGGTGAGGCCTCTATAAGTATAAAAATAACGTGCAGGTAATCTCTTGGCAGGTGGTCAGCCAGCGTCAAACGCAATGGTCGCGTTGAACCAGTTGACGTCGGGAACGACGCAACAGGGGGGTGCAGCGACGGTGAAGCGGCGGAAAAAGTCCACGGGCGCTCCAAACCCAAAGAAAATGTTCGAGGAGGTGATTTTTTTTTTTTCTTCTTCTTCTTCGTGGGGGCTAGAACTTTGCTCCAAGTTGGAGAGTTAGAGTAGGATCGTATCGAGGTAGTGGCGACCTGTGGCGTGTGGTAGGTAGACCTTCCAGAGCTCCCGAAGAGCTTGAAGGTGGAAAAATCAACTCTATAGTATCGAGAGAAAGTATGTCTACGGTACGGGCAACTTCTTGGGAAAACATTGAGAACATTCGAATGCCCTGTTTCCGTTGTTCCTTACGCGGCTAAAATTGAGAAAGCGCGCTAATGTGCTGCTCCAGCACCAAATTCGAGGAGAAAATTGTGAAATGAAGCAAATTTTCCTCTGAAATTGAGCAGAAAACCACCTATTCATGGTATCTGTGACAACTTCGCAGATAAAATAAATTGAAAAACGATAAACGATAATATTGAGAAAGCGCGCTAATGTGTTGTTTTTGGGTCGAGTCCACGGGTAAAATGAAAAAACATCGCTAATTCGTCGCCAAAATTGAGACAAAGCGTTAATTCGCAGTCTGAAATGATAAAAAGCGTTCAATCCCGAGACTAACATTCAGAAAAAGCGCTAATGTGTTGCGGGGGGGGGGGTCAAGTCCGCTGATAAAATGGAGACAAATCGCGAAAACGGGCTCATTTGCGGCCCAAATCGAGTTAAAACGGTCGTTCTTGGCTAAAAGTGGAAAAAGTTCGCATCTAAAATCGAGAAAAAGCGCTCATTCGCGGTTGAAGCTGAGAAAAAGCTCTTGTTTGCGGCTATAATTCAGAAAGAGCTCTCTTTTGCGGCTATAATTCAGAATGAGCGCTTGTTCGTGGCTAAAATTAAGAAAAAAACCTAGTTCGCAGCTAAAATCGAGAAAAAATGTTAATGTGCTGTCCTTGGGCCAAGCGGGTTAAAGTGGAAAACCACACCCACCCCACCCCTTCCACAATGGTTACATTTGAATGGAAAAACGACAAATTTTCCGGTCAATAAAACATTCTTGTGAAAATGCTCAAAGTTTCGCGGCTGTAAATTTTTACTTTTGTGGGCAAACTGAAGATCACGGTCGTTGGGTGACATTTTTCCTTGAAAATGGGATGGGTAGCTAGTTTTCCACGGTATTCGGGGACCAATAAGTCGATTCCCGGCACTGTGACTTGACAATTTTTGGTTTTTGGAGAGATGGCACGCTCTTCGAGGGGAAAGACTTCGAGGAATGTGCTGGACAGAATGGTTGTCTGCAACTCGATGTGGCTTGAAGGTTAAGAGCGTAGGGTTGGCACTTTGAGGGGAAGCAGGCGTCTATATTTGTCTTCGTGCCTGACGCTCAGACTCGTTTGTTGGTTGACAGGTGATTTAAACCTGAGCACGCCCTCAAATCAGGTATTGCTCAAATATATCGTTCAACGACAAGTTATGTGTGGTGAGGAAAGGGGGGAACCGCCGATCACGTACTTTACCGCTGCGAGCCCAACAGTGATATGTGCAAGGAAAGATGTTGTGTCATTGGCCTAGCGTTGGCTGGCTCTTGGAGAGTGCTGGCCTAGTTGGGTTGGAGAGCTCTGGGAGAGCTGATCTCCCCTATTAGTGAACGCGGGCAGCGGCACCTGTTATGGCCCTTGGCAGGTTTGGCAAGCTGGCATGGCAGAGCCCCAGGAATCCGGGCCTACACCTCATCTTCGCAGTCTGCCATCACGTGGCGTGGTGTCCCCCAGGTGGTTGGCTGTGGGTGGGGTCTGCCTTGCTGTGTTGTGTCAATAGACAGTTGCCAAGCCGGGCTTGTTAAGGTGACTGATTTCGACACGGAAATGACCCTTTACCATAAACTTACAATTTGACCTGGGTTTCACGCTTTTAACTCTTTGAAAAATCAAATATCGCTGGTTCATTGAAACCACCTTACGTTTGCTTGGCTCTCTTACACACCAAATTTCAAGAGATTGGCTCTTTTAAAAAGCGATTCCCGTGGGTTTTGACTCCCTCAAAAGCCAAATTCGGAGGTTGGCTCTTCCTAAGAATAAAATTTCGCTGGTTTTTTAACCTTTAAAAACCAATTTCACGGGCTAGGCTCTTTGTAAAACGAATTTCGCCGGTTTCATTCATGCGTGCTTGGCAGACTCAAGAAACCGAATTCCATACATTTGTACATTCAAACGCCGAATTTCGAGGTTGTATCTCTAAAATGTCATGACCTTAGCCCCCCTTGAAAACGAACTTTGCGGGGTTGGTGACTATGAAATCAAAATGGGTGGATCTGCTTCTTTAGAAATACATAATTTCAATGAACGAATTTCGAGGGTTTGGCTCTCTCACATAAACCATTGCTGCGAGGATGGCAACTTTCTAGAACAGAAGACCAGTGGTTTGGTTGTTCCACAAGCCAATTCCGCGACGGTCAAAGAACCAATTTTGCGTGTTTGGCACACACAAAAACCAATGTCGAGACTTTGACTCATTTGAAAAACAACTTACGCGAGTTTGCGCCGTTAAAAAATCAATCAATTTTGCGAACCTGGCAGACTCGAAGGACCAAATTTCGCGATTTTGTATCTACAAACAGCAAATGTCGTGGGCTAGCTCCTTGAAAACGATTTTTTTGTGGCGGTTGGTCATTTTAAAAAATGAAAAAAGTTGGCCCATTTCGCTTCTCCAGAAACCGTTTCGCGGGGTTGGCAGGCTGAAAGATCCAAGTTTAATGGGTTTTTTGTTCTTAGTAAAACCAAAATTTGGTGGATTTCGGTCGTTTTAAAAACATGCGATTGGCTTTCACAGTATCCCATTTTCGCCGCTATTCGCTTAAGGGCTATTTTACACCATTGTAAAGCACTGGGCGGGGGGTAGACGTGGTGAATCACTAGCCCGTGAAAAAGGGGTGCCAACCGGCCAACCCCCCTGCCACACCAGTTGGAGGCGAGTCGAAAACACCCGAGTCGGGGAATTTCATCCTTCCTCTAAAATCTCTGCCATTTATCTTTGATTTACTTATTTTTGTTCGACTCGCTTTATCCCCCCCCCCCAACACTTCCTTCCTCCTTACTCTTCCTTCCTTCCTTCTCACCACTGCCTATTTGATAAAAAGGCTCCTGACTCTGTAGAAACAAGGTGTGTGTGCGTTGTTGATGGGTAGTGGGGGTATGTATCAATTTCGCAACCGACACCTGTACGATACCTTTTGAAATTCAGCCTCCCTGGACGTTAAAGTTAATTCCGCGTACAGCATTTGTATAAAAGTCTTTTTTGTTCGACTTTTCAACAAAAGCCGCACCCTGCATTGCTGATAGAAATGTTCGGTGGAAGTAGGGCATAGTACATATAAAGGGATTTGAATTGATTTTTTCAACAATTCAGTCCAGGGATTTCATTTTAGTTCGCACTTTTAAACGTTTCTTCTCTTCTTTTTTTCCGTTCAATCAGGCTCAAATGGTTCGAAGGGTTAAAGCTTATTTAAATCGTATGAAAGTGGTGACTGATGAGGAAAAACTTCACGAGTTGTCGTTGGAGTGCGAGGGAGCGAGGGAAGGCGGCTCGTCGAGTGGGCCGGTACGGAAAAGAAATCCATCGCCAACGTTGAGCACAGCGTCGTCGGCGAGCAGCGCTTCCGAAGGAACGCGGAAGCACACTCATCCTAAATTCGGTAATTTTCAGTTGTGTGTAGTGTGTGTGCCTTATTTTCCTATTTTATCATTGTTAAATTTTTTTTTTCAGGATCGGCGTCGCCTCAAGCCGTCAGAAAGTTGTTATCACTCGCGGAGCAGAGTAAAACGCGACCGCGACAAAGTCCAGGAGCGGTAAGGCGAGGCGCTGGCCCTCAACACCACCACCGTGGAGCGAGTCATGAACGAAGTCATTCGGACACTCCACCACTGCCGGCGTATCATCACGCGGCGCTTCTCTCCTCGGTCGATTTAAACGCCGAATCGTCGAGCGTGACGAGCCTGTCGAATTTACCCCTTAGGAAAACAATAACGAGTGGTACGTTTTATTCGCGTTGATTTTACCCTCCCCACCTCACCAGCTCGTTTATAACTATTTTGCGCCCCCCCCCCATCTTCCTTCCTCTCCGAAGGATCTGTAACAAGTAGCGACTCAGGACATTCAACAGCTCTCGACTCCCACTCGAATAGCTCCACTGAAAACCCCATGTGCCCTAATTCAACGTCACCACCTTTCAACATGAGGCGGCACTCGGCGATGCAGCCAGGTAAGCGTTGTTGCATTTTCGCCTTTTGTGCATGGTCGTGGTGTGCATGTGTGTTGCCGCCGTGTTTGGTAAATGGTTTTTTTTGGGGGGGGGGGGCTCTCAAAGTTCAAAAGCATAGAACTCGACAGGTTTTCCGCGAATTGTTTTTATTCCCCATTCCCTCTATCTCACACACCATCGACATGAAGTAACACACACCCTTCGATAATTTTAGACTGTGCAACACCCTACAAGTTAACAGTTTTTTTTTTTTTTTTTTTTTTTTTTTTTTTAATTGAAAATCGTTTAACCTTTTCACTTTGCCCCAAAATTCGCAATTAAGAGATTAAGCACGTGAATTGAAGAAAACCGGTGTTTCATTATTTCAATTTGTTTATTTTTGTTGTTGTAAAAAAAACACATTTCATGGCATTTCTTGTAGGAAGGCCACCTTTCTTCATGCATGCAGTACCAGTCCTGCCTCCGTTACCCAACGGTGAGTTTCGCTTTTTCCCTCTTCAGTGTTCCGTTCCTTTTTTTTTTTTAAGCCGAAAAAGGATGCTCACCGCTTTTTCGGCGAGTTGTGTTCGTGATATATCGTTGTTTTTTTAAATGTGTACAGTTGTGTCGCATTCAGTTAATTAACGACATCACGTTGTATAAAATCATGACACATTCGCCCCTTAGGTGGTGGGAAATCCTTTTTCCGATACAAAACGAGACCTCCCCTCTCATTTCTCAAGTCCCCCCATGTAATTTTTAAAATGCTCACTCGTCCCCCTCCCTTCATAGGTTGTATATTGGGTCCACCGCCAACACAGCCGCGGATGGGTCCTCCGCCATTTAACATGGCCACGCATAGGCTACAAAGGCTTGGTAGAGCACACTCGCATGAAGGCGTCACCCATCCTTATAATGACGATGACGGTTAGTACCGTGTTAAAAACAAAAACCGTGTACCCTATTCTTCCCCTACGACTTCTACACGGTTTTAACCTCAACATGTATGTATGTACAAAGTTTTTTTTTTTTTTTTCCCCTGTTTATTTTGTAAAAAAAGAAGCAAAATGTGCGGCCTCATATTGTGCTAGAGCACGGCTTTTTCTCGCGTAAGCTACAAGTCTCGTTTGGCTGTACAGTTACCGCATGCTAGCGACTGCTTTGTTTTAAAAACAACAACAAAACACGTCAATACCAAACAGAACACACAGCCCCCCTCCCCCCGGAACAGACAGAACGATCACCCCATCTCTCGTGGTAAAGGGGTTATAAACTTATAATACACAAACATTTCCGCTACTTTCACTGTTTTTTGTAATGATGATTGATGACCCCAACCCGCCACAGCCCTGGTGATGATTGTCCTCAGCGCGCCGGCGCAGGAGAGGCTCTCCTCCGTAGGATCTCCTCATTGACAAAATGAATGTTTAGTGTTGTACTCTCCAAACGTATAATATTTATGTTTCTCGGTGAAACCGGTTTTCGGTCTATATGACCATTCTCAACACCTTAATTTAAGAAATGAAGAGGGAGGGAGCAACAATTACAAAAAATTGATAAATAGTCATAGACACATTAAGAAACTTCGTGGAGGCAAAACGAAAACTTACCCTTAAAATTCAGATCGAATAGTTTCTTTTTGACTTAATGTGTCTGGCACATGAAAACAGTTTAACGGTAAGTTTTGGTTTTGTCTCCACGAAGTTTCTTATAGCGTTTTCCATTTCCATAAAATTCTGCTCTGAAGGCGAGCACTTCCACCCGTCTTCTCTGAATTATATCATATGGTAACGGAGAAGACGGGTGGAAATGCTCGGCTCTAGAGCGGAATTTTATGTAAATAGAAAACGCCATTAATGTTTCTATGACTATTTATTAATTTTTTGTAACTTTTGTTCCTTCCCTTTTAGTGCATTTCATTCTGAAAACACTATTGGTCTCGTCGTGATGGTGGCAAACATGGGTCATGTCATGTTTTTTTCACGTTTCAGAACCTCTAGAACACGAATTCAGTGGTCTCCGGAATTCATATATATCTATATAATTCATATATATATATAGGGTGCGGCAGATAATGTGGACCACCCATTTTTCTCCGCTATTATTGATGATATTGGAATGGTGCTCGGAGTTATGTCCCCTTGATCTTAGGTGAGGATTTCATATCTGTAGCCCAAAAATTTTTATTGAGCCCCGGTAGGGCCCAAATTTGACCTAACTTTCTTATTTCAAATTAGACCCTATACTTATTATGGGCTTAAAAAAAACTAGATTTTTTTTCAATAACATTTTGTACCAGACAAAAATTCTGGTACAAAATGTTATTGAAAAAAAATCTAGTTTTTTTTAAGCCCATAATAAGTATAGGGTCTAATTTGAAATAAGAAAGTTAGGTCAAATTTGGGCCCTACCGGTGCTCAATAAAAATTTTTGGGCTACAGATATGAAATCCTCACCTAAGATCAAGGGGACATAACTCCGAGCACCATTCCAATATCATCAATAATAGCGGAGAAAAATGGGTGGTCCACATTATCTGCCGCACCCTGTATTATACAGGGTGGATCCGTATAAGTGTGACAAAAATTTTTGGGTAAAACTACGTTAAAAGTGGAGTAAAATGGTACCTTCGGAAGTATCCTACGTCGATCCGTTCCGGAGTTATGATTTTTTTTGTGTTTAAAAAAGTAACCAATGCTTGCTTCAAAAAATCCGCAATTTCTCGGCTTATATCACACGAAATCCAAAAAGTGATGCCATTTTCAGAAACTACGGAACATTTCCTTTAGGATAGAGGCCATTTTATTGCTTGAAATAATCATCAACACCCAGAAATTTTGTGGCAGATAATGAGGACCACCCATTTTTCTCCGCTATTATTGATGATATTGGAATGGTGCTCGGAGTTATGTCCCCTTGATCTTAGGTGAGGATTTCATATCTGTAGCCCAAAAATTTTTATTGAGCCCCGGTAGGGCCCAAATTTGACCTAACTTTCTTATTTCAAATTAGACCCTATACTTATTATGGGCTTAAAAAAAACTAAATTTTTTTTCAATAACATTTTGTACCAGAATTTTTGTCTGGTACAAAATGTTATTGAAAAAAAATCGATCCGTATAAGTGTGACAAAAATTTTTGGGCTACAGATATGAAATCCTCACCTAAGATCAAGGGGACATAACTCCGAGCACCATTCCAATATCATCAATAATAGCGGAGAAAAATGGGTGGTCCACATTATCTGCCGCACCCTGTATTATACAGGGTGGATCCGTATAAGTGTGACAAAAATTTTTGGGTAAAACTACGTTAAAAGTGGAGTAAAATGGTACCTTCGGAAGTATCCTACGTCGATCCGTTCCGGAGTTATGATTTTTTTTGTGTTTAAAAAAGTAACCAATGCTTGCTTCAAAAAATCCGCAATTTCTCGGCTTATATCACACGAAATCCAAAAAGTGATGCCATTTTCAGAAACTACGGAACATTTCCTTTAGGATAGAGGCCATTTTATTGCTTGAAATAATCATCAACACCCAGAAATCTGGCATTTTTTCCATAAATTTACGTGTTCTCTAAAATTTGTCCGTTTTACGAAAAGTCGCTGTACCCAAACAGCTTTCTCAACAGATTTTCGGTGTATCACAAAAACTTCCCCGTCTTCTAAGCTTCCTTTTGGCGTGTTCACATTTCATGTTACCACTGACGTTTCTCACAAAAACGTCACGAGAATGCACAAAAACCGTGTTTTTACGAAGCATGGACCATTGTCTACGGTATTCGAGAAGGGTGCAGGGAGATCGGCGGTAAGTGAGAACAGTATATCTTACCATGGAGATGGCAAGAGGCATTCGATTTGACCCCTTCCCCCATCTGTGATTCATTAAATTGTCGCCATTCAGGGGGGGGGGGGTATAATTGAATGCCGTTTGCCTACGATATCTTCTCTTTCCTAAAATATTCTGTCCTCCCTTTCTAAAACAGTATTTTGACAGAAAAATATAGGCAATTGCCTATGTGCCTGGTGCCAACAATATTCGTGAAGGGTGCTCGGAGATCGGCAGAAATGGATGGAGGGGGGCTGTCAAATTGAATGTCTCTTGCCTGCGGTATATTCTCCATGGTAAGATATCCTGTTCTCACTTACTGCCGGTCTCTCCGCACCCTTCACGAATAACGTAGCCAATGGCCCATGTTTCGTAAAAACACGGTTTTTGTGCATTCTCGTGACGTTTTTGTGAGAAACGTCAGTGGTAACATGAAATGTGAACACGCCAAAGGAAGCTTAGAAGACGGGGAAGTTTTTGTGATACACCGAAAATCTGTTGAGAAAGCTGTTTGGGTACAGTGACTTTTCGTAAAACGGACAAATTTTAGAGAACACGTAAATTTATGGAAAAAATGCCAGATTTCTGGGTGTTGACGATTATTTCAAGCAATAAAATGGCCTCTATCCTAAAGGAAATGTTCCGTAGTTTCTGAAAATGGCATCACTTTTTGGATTTCGTGTGATATAAGCCGAGAAATTGCGGATTTTTTGAAGCAAGCATTGGTTACTTTTTTAAACACAAAAAAAATCATAACTCCGGAACGGATCGACGTAGGATACTTCCGAAGGTACCATTTTACTCCAATTTTAACGTAGTTTTACCCAAAAATTTTTGTCACACTTATACGGATCCACCCTGTATATATCTTTATGGCCGTTTCCTTGTTAGCACGATAACTCTCGTAGAAGTTAATTTAGCGGAACGCGCTTTGGCACAAAAATCAGTAGTCATAAGACACCGGTCGGTATTGCATTTGGGCCAAATCGGTCAAGGTGGAGGGGGGGGAAAATCGGGCTTGAAGTCGTGAAAAAATCACTAAAAATCACCAATTGATTCTAGAAGCATCATATTCGGTACGTATACTCCATGTTAGACTAGCCTTTGATTCCCATTTTAATTTTTTGAAAAAGTCAAAGGGGAGGGGGTGGTGCCCCCGGGGTGGAAGTAAGTGTGTGGTCTTGTTAGCACGAAAACTCTCGTAGAAATTAATTTAGCAGAACGCGCATTATCTAAAAAATCAGTAGTCATAAGATCCCGGTCGGTATTGCATTTGGGCCAAATCGGTCAAGGTGGAGGGGGGAAAATAGGGGTTGAAATGGTAAAAAATCACCAAAAATCACCAGTTGATTCTAGAAGCATGATATTCGGTACGTATACTCCATGTTAGACTAGCCTTTGATTCCCATTTTAATTTTTTGAAAAAGTCAAGGTGGTGGGGGTGGTCTTTCCGGTGTGGAAGTGTAAAAATAGCGTCGAACTTCACTAGTTCATCTTAGCGCTCTAAAATTCGACTGAATAATTTAATGTAACGAAAGCCCTGATTTCCATTGAGATTTATCGAAATCTTTGATGGGAGGGGGGAAATGGGGGATGAAATTTCAAAAAAATTGCTTAAATTCACGCGTTTAGGTATTATAAAATACGGCACAAAAATTTAATCTTACAAAGCCCTTGGAAAACTACCGAAACTTTTCGACATTTTTGAAGAGAGGGTGGTGAAAATAGAGGAAACAGTTCGGCTTAATGAAACAAATTATGGTATCAAAATTATTACTTCTGGGACGGCTTAGGGTATCCGCATACGGAATGAAATGCACTCTTTCCGACCGCCAGCTGCCGGAGCGAAATTTTTTATTTCTTAAATTAAGTTGTTGAGAATGGTCTCATAGACCGAAAACCGGGTCCTCCGAGAAACATAAATAGATGCATTTGGTGAGGACAACACTTAACATTCATTTTGTCAGTTGCAAAATGTCGCCACTATGAATGCAGTAGATCTCCTCATTGGTGTTCGCGAAGCGTCCCTCCTCAAACCACGAAACCACCGCTCGTGCTCTCGTGGTTTAAGACATCCTTTGCAGGCTTAACAAGCTGTCTACGGGGTGGAGAGACCTGAAGCGACATTGAAGCGAGGGAAGTCAAAATAACGTATACGCAAGTTTGATGAATCACGCTTCACTCAAATAACGCTTCAGAGCGGTGGGGCGTGGTTCGAATTCACCCTTATGTCGTCGGGAAATGTTCACCCTTATATCGTCGGGAAATGGTCAGAAGCGTTCAAGACTTTGTTGCCCGTACGCCAGCCAAGTCGTCCCTTACGATCCTCGGGGGCAACAGCTGCCAGCACCATGGCTAACAGTGAAAAAACCGCAAATTTGCGTCTAAATTTGAGAAAAACTCATTCGCGAGTAAAACGGATTAATAACGCCAATTCGCGGCTATAATTAACAAAAAAAAGAGAAACCAAGAAATGAAATTAGGTTAAATTAAGAAAAACCACTAATTCGTGTGTTTAAAGGTCGATTCAGACTATTTGGACGTGACGTTGGAACACGCATTCCCACGTGTGATACAAAATTCCAAAAAAGGATTCTGTTTGTTTACGTTCACATTGCCCGGACGTGACGTGGGAACACGTGGAATGATGTTTGTTAAGGCCCATTCACAAGCTCTATGTTTTCGTAGTGTGGAGTCAACGCCACCTATCAAAATGCTTCATTTTTCGAGGGAATAAATTTGTTTAGTTGCACAGACTCCGTACAACGCAAACATAGAACTTGTGAACGGGCCTTTAAGCCTTGGTTTCCTAGAAAAGCGGTGCCGTAATATAGCGGTGGAAAAAAACCCCTTTTAAATCACGCCAGTAGTTGCCTAGAGAGTAAAGTCCGGTCAACATGACAGCGGCACCGCTCTGAATGAGACGGCCGTTCGTGGCAGTGATGAACTGGTTGTCAACGGTTTTTGACGGTGACGACGAACGTTTTTTGTTTACAATGAGCGTGAAAACTACCTGGACGCTAGACGGTGACGAAATCGTAAATAATACTGTCCGAAAACGACTCTATTCTGATGTTAAAAGAAAATACTACCAAATAGTTGGAACCATGTTGGAACTACGAGGAAAAAAACGTCATCACCACCGTCGCGATGGAAGCGGTGCCGCTTTCTGTTTACCGCTATCTAGGCAACTGTGGCTTGATTTAAAAGGGAATCGTGATACAATTTTTTTAGGGCACTTTTAAGCATATACAAAATCGTGTTTTTTTCGGGTATATTCGTTCATAACTCAACTATTATTGATCTCAGAGAATCGAGCTACCGCGCATTTGATTTACCACCAAAATCAACTTCAGAAACGACTTTATCGCTAAATGTAGGGCGTGAGGATTTTAATAAACTAGTCAAGCCAAAAACAACGTTTTTTCGTACAAATTATGCCATAACCCGAGAAGTAATCAGCCCACGGTCTTGGGGCAGGTTTTTATCGACTCAGCACATACAACTGCATAAGATTAGTCACCTCGTTTGGGCATTTTTTCCCCCCATTTAGCAAGGAGTTGGCCAACGTCTATACCCGCCCTTAAAAATAGGTTCGCCACCCCGTATCGTTGCAGACTCTTCGAATCCTCAAAGTATACATCAAAAGGAATTTTTTAAGCCACATTCGAAATTGGGCCGAATTTTGCCGCTATTCTGGCTTTATTTCCAGAACTATTGAAAAAGTTTGCTAATTCTGGGCTGAAATTGAGAAAAGTACGCCAATCGGGATATTTGGAGGCAACTCCGCGTATAAAATTGTTAGACAATTCAAATGTTCCGTTTTTGGGGAAGTTCGCAGCTCAAATTTATTCATTTGTTATTTTTGCCATATCAGCAAAAGAATTATTGCAGAAAAAAGATTTGTAGAGAGATAGAAAATGGCCATGGTAAAAGCTTGGTTAGAAGTGAAGAAAATCGGTAACTATTCGCGGATAAAATTGAGAAAAGCGCCATTTTGCGTATAATTTTGAGAAAAAGCGCTGTTTCGTGACGAAAAAAAAAAAAGCTAAATGGATGGAACGAGCAGCTGAAATTGAGAAAAAGTGCTCATTTATGGCTAAAATTGTGAAAAATGCACCAGTTTGTAGTTTCTGGAGTCAGCTACAGTACCCAATTTGCGGGTTTGGAGCGTGGGAAACAGTTTGAAAGGGCTAGAACGTGGCGAAAAGTGGAAAAAGCCACAGGCCTTTTGCTAATTCGTGGTTAAAATTAAGCGCTAATTTGTGGATAATATTGAGAAAAGTGCTCATTCGCGGCTAAAATTGAGGGGGGGGGGAATCTCATCCGCGGTTAAAATTGTGAAAACGCGCTGATTTTCGGTTTCTGGAAGAAACTTCGTGGCACAAAATTGAAAAAGCGCTAATTCACGGGTTAAAAATATCGCTAACTCGCGGCTAAAATTGAGAGAAACGCTAGTTAGCGACTAAAATTAGGAAAATGCTAATTCGCTGTTAAAAATTAGAAAAACGCTTACAATTCGGCGAGTTTGGCTCTGTCAAAGAAAAAAGCTTTCATGAGGATTTCTCATCGAACGAGAAAGAGCCTCGATTCTCGATAGTCGTGATGCGCTTATTTTTGGGCTCTTCGAGTGGGCGCTGACGGCTTTTTCGGATGTGATTTGGTCACAACTGCCTCTCGACCCCATCTTCGGTCAGTTCCTCCTCTCGTTCAGAAGCTCGGTCTGCCCCTTGCTGTTCTCCGTATCGCTGCGAATCAAAAATTATCCTCAAAAACACGAAGCATGTCATTAATGACCCCCACGCGAGTGTGGGTGGAGGTGGATACGCGATGCCTTTTACAACCGTTGTCGTCTTCCATGTCCAAAAGAAGGATTGTCGGGAAGGAGAGGGTTTGCTGCCCATGGATTTGTTGAGGACGTCGAGATCGGGATCGAGATGATTGGTTGTGGGGTGGGGGGCGCTAGCAATAACACTCGAACCAGACACAGGACACTAATGAGATTGACTTTGATGTGTGTGCGTTCATTTTTATCACCGCATCCGTTTTGTGAAAAGCTAAACTCTAACTGATGAGCCGTGAAAATTTATTTATGTATTTTGTCAAATTTTTCTTATTCCATCTTGCGTAATTTTAACCTGATTTGAATTCTCTTTTTTCACCATTTTAGGTGACGATGAAGGACAGGTCTCTGCAGTTTAACATTCCTTAATTACTGGTTCCTTATTTTTCGTTTTTTAAAAAAGTGTGTCTATTTTTAAAATTACGTCCCTCCCCTCCACTCGCCCGTTAGCTGTTTGAAATGATCTCATTTTATGAATAATTTTTAAAGAAAATAACGAGAAAGGGAAGATTTTGACCCCCAAAAAAAAGAGAAAAAATAAATCATATCATTATCCCCCTTGCTTATGTCGCTAACTTTTCAAAGACCAATTTTTGATGTCGTGTGCATTTCGTGAATCTCTCTCTAGACCCCCCGATTGGGGTCTTCTTTACCTGTTCATATTATTAATAATCCACAGAAAATTATTTCAACTATTTTTAAAAAATCGTGTACTATACCATAGAAGGAGCTTTACAAAGTCAATGTTTTAGTTTATTAATTTTTGTGCCCCTAGTATTTTTCTCACTTCAAGTATTTTTTTTTTTTTTTTAAGGGGCGTCACTCTTGATTAGATTTTCATAGAACCCCATCCCCTCCACCATCTCGGTTTATAAAATTGAATTGTTATTACCCGCCCTCCCCCCCGATTTAAATTAAACCCAAAAAAACAAGCGTTATATTTTGACTGGTAGTACAATTAAGATTGACAATATATTTTGTAAAACAAAAAAACGTTATTTTCATCTGCCTATTTTTGTTTGTTTGTTTAATTGGACGTATTGCATTTATTTAGTTTCGTCGGAAAGAGATTTGTTGTTCTTCTGTTTTTTAAGTATTTAGCTTTTATAAATAGAAAAGAAAAATCTTGCCATAATAAGCTAATAGGAACGTTTTACAGGTCGCAGTAAAAGACAATTTATATTTGTACATAAATATTTATTTTTTATTTTTGTTTATTTCACAGTTTTGTATCATAGTTTGTATATTTGTATTTTTTTGGAACATATGTACATTTTTTTAGTTTTCTTTAAATATTTAATTTTTATTTGATTATTGTGTATAGTAGCTGAGAATTTAAATTTGAAACAACAGTCATTTATTTCATTTTAAATCGTTCTATTATTGTCATTAAACAGTACCGCTGCTAATTTTTGTCTTTGTTTGATGCAGATAGTAGGGTAATATATGGTGGATCTCCCGATGCCTAGCGGGCTCAGCCCGTGGTCCGAGCGAGCCCACAAAACAAGATTGCGAACTTGTAATTTCGCGGATATTTCAGCCCTAAAAACTCGCGAGTTTAGTTCCGAATGATGGTATTTCGCGACTCTTCATCAATATTTGGGCGATCTCGGAGCCAGCTAGACCCCGGAACTTACCATTTCGCGAAGGTACAGATGAGAAACTTATTTTGTTAATTTTTTGCATATTTTAAACTGTTGGCGCAGTCCGGAACGGATTGCCCAGGGCGCAGGGATGCGCCCACTAAAACTAATGCCCAGAAAATTGCTATTTCGCAAAAATGTAGACCATAAACTTGCAAATTCGCGGAGAAAAAAAGACCAGCAACTACCGGTTTAGCGAATATTTAGGCCCGAATCTTGCAATATTGTGGCTATTCGTTAAGACTGGGCGCTGCCGTGGCCGGGTTTGTCTGGGTTCCGCTGTCAAAGAACAAAGCTGGTTATTTCATTCACGTAAAGACCCGTAACCAGTGATTTCGTGAATGCTCAGACCCAAAATTAGCAATTTCTCAGATTTTGAGCTCAGATGTGATGTTCTATCGTGGCATATTTAGCGCACTTTCGTGCCTGGGTTTCCGCGGTCACTGGAAAAAAAGTCCCGAAATTAGCAATTTTGGGGAAAATGAAGACCATTATAATGTACTCGCAATTTTTAGAATATTCAGTCCAGAAACTTGCAATTTCACTAATTAGCTTCGAATGATGTAATTTCGCGGCTATTCATCACAGGCGCTGATCCATAGTTAATCCCAATTTTACTCACTATTCACGTACTATTCGATGGCGCCGAGGGAGCCTTATTTCCCAATTTTAGCAATACTTTGGCTTTATTCCTTAATTTAGCTCCAAACGAGTTATTTCCCTCAATTCTACCTTTAACCAGCCGTTTGTCCTCACTTTAGCCGTGAAATGCGCTCCCCGCAAAGCTCAGGGACCCGAACCTTCCGCCCCCCCCCCCGGGGGCCATTATTCCGGAACTTACTCCGCGGGGTAAGTTGCCGTCGTCTACTCCGAGATCTGATCCTCAACGCTGCCCCTTACTCTGTTGACGAGTTTTTTACGAGTCTGTACTGCCTGTGATCCTTCTGACTTATTGACATTTTGCTCATAAATGTAACAATGCTGGCAATTAATCAAGTTGAGTTGAGTTGAGAAGGTCCCAATAGTAAACCGTGAGCTAAAGCCTTTTCGGTTTATTTCGTAAATTTCGGCCTGGACTCGGTACGTTCTGCCAATTTCAGCAGTAAAAGAGCACTTTTCCCTCAAATTTTTATCGGGCGGAAATTGTTTTTTTTTTTTTTTTGAGAGGAACCCGCTATAAATTGGTTTTGGAATTAGGCAACCCCGTGAAATTGGGTTTTAAGCATCAAAGCCCCGTGAAATTGGGTTTTCATCATCAAACCCCGTGAAATTGGGTATTTAGTGAGCAAAATTTGTGCTTTCGAGTCTAGGGGATGTGGCAATTGCCCACCCGTCCCCACTCTGACTACGCCCTTGGGTCTGACTTCCAGGCACGTCCATCGCCTTCGCACTCTCTGAACTTAATTGAAGATCCTAGAAACGAAAGCTAGTATCTGGAGTCGTCAATTTAGCCCTTTAAACTGGGTATTTTGCCTCCTAAAAACAGAAAAACCTTGAAAAACACGTTTCACTACACAACAATCACCATCTTTCGACAAAAACCCTCAGGAAACTATCAAATTTTTCCTATAAACTGGCAATTTCGTACCAGTCACTGACTCTTTGGAGTATAAAATTAGAATTCAGCTGCCTCGAACCCGCGGTTTGTGCCCCCACCCATCACTCAGGTGTGGTCTACCGTAGAATCGGTAAAGGTCATAAGTTTCATTTCTAGAAATACTGGTAATTTCGCAGCGTGATATGACTATTCACACTGGTTAGGAGACCGAATAAAGACCTTGCTGAACTATTTTTCGCTTCTAAAATAAAACATAATGTGTCCGAAAAGCGAGAAAACTATCCGCCTGAACACTGGGGGCGAGTAAACGGGCTGGAAAGGCGGTAGGGGGAGGTCGTTTAAATGTTTCCTGACACGGATTAAATTATAATCTGAGGAACACGTAAGGGAAATTAAGGACACTTCTCCTCCTCCTCCTTCTGCACCCCTCCACACCACCCGCTCATCAATCCTCCGATGCCCCGCGTCGTCCCTTCGGCCTTGTAGGCCCCTTTATACGCAGGCACACCGTAAATTCAACTGGACGTGTCGCTCGTTTGTCGCCCTCGCCACTGAGTGACCACACCGTGTCTGAACTCATTTAACACGCGTATTTAAGAGCGTTCGCGAACATGCGTTACGGTGTTTTCATACTTTGCATTCTTGTCAACATCCATTTCAGTGAGTGAATTCGTTATTTGTTTAAAAATATTTATCTATTTGTTTATTTATTTCCTCTGATTTTTAAGGTCGACTACTGGTATTGGACGAAGATAAACAACCGTTTTACTTAAGTGCCAGTGTTGGTGAAACAGCTTTGTTCGTGTGTGATTTGGATTTTCCTCAAGACGTTGTAACGCCTTACATCCTCAATTGGAACAAAGAGGTATGCGTAAATTTAGAGGAAAAAAACTGTTTTGTTCAATTTCATTGACCGATCCTGCCGTTTGAATATCCGTTTGATTTGAACAAATTAACTCACTCCTGCCTCCTAATAATAAAAAATCGTCAAAAATATTGTTAATTTAGTGTCGGGGAAATCACAATTTAGTCAACTGTCGCTCCTCCTTTTTTTCAGCCCAACCCAAAAACTGTTGCAACACTTTGGCATTGTTCGACATTCAACGAATTGCATTGTTTAGGAATAACAGTGGCTCAGTGCCTCGCGTACGGATACATATCGCTTAACTCTCCCTCCCATCACTATCGTTCCCCAGGTTGAAGGTGGCGTTCATCTCGTTCGTCTCAATCGTGAAAAAAATCAACAATAAACGATCGAGATGTAATTCAATTTTAAAACAGGACAGGATGCCCACTTTGATTCTCGCCTCTATTATTTGACCGTTGAAAGCCATTTATTTTGTTGTCCCTGTCAGGTTTTTATAAAGAGCGTTAACTCGCTGTCCCATCAGATTAAAGACAGTGTAAAGACCCCATCGTGCCTATGTTACTACTCGAATTCTAAAAAAAAAAAAAAGTACGGATAACTTTAATTCGAACTACTTGTGTTCAGTGCCCCCCCCCCCTCTTACTCGCCTTCATGTCTGATGCGTTTCGTGGTGCTCATGAGTTGACAGGATGAAGGAAAAAAAACGTGGGCGTCAAAATTGTTTTTGACGGGAGGAATAAACAAAAAATAAGAAAGACAGGCAACCTCCCTCCCCCCCTTTCTAACCATAGTCACGTCCAGCTTCGTTGACAATGCGTGTGTCTCAGGTTGCCGATCACAAGCAATTTTCCTAATTTCCTACCAATTAAAGGGCACTGAATAGCGACTTTTACTGTGCCGCCGCGCCACCCTAAGGAGACATATCGAACGCCACACTTGCTCAGCTAGTTTTTGGGCGGAAAATCACAGTTTCTGGTAAAAAATGCACAGATGACAGCATTGTCAAAAAATTGGCTTGTTTGCCAACTTTTAAGGCCTCTGAAAGGGAGGTACCTAGTTGAAAACATCAAAGCCATACCTATCAGATTGGTCATATCCATCAAAGAAACCCGTCGCCAAATAATCTGGAAATTTAACCCCAAAAGTCCAGGTTACTTTGTCTCAAAAGTACGGTGGCCAAAACTTATTGAAATGTCTACCACTTTTTGCATTAAAACCCGCCCGTTTTGGCGTTGACGGTGGTAAATTTGGTCCCAAAAATAACACTGCCTCGGTAGCCGGTTGGTCGAGTGACGGGGAAATCCCGGAATCTGATCTTTTGGCCCAAATAATCAGCTTGATGGTAACCTGTAACCATGGGCGTAGATAGTTCGCCGTTCGGGTGGGCAGCCCCCGACCGTAGTCTCAACATTTCAAGCGTCGGGTAATGATTAAGGGGAGGGGGGTGGGTGTCACTCGTTCATATCGGTTTCATCAAGCTTAGGACGCTCTTAGAGAGAGTGACTGGACCGGTCCAGTGCCGATCGGCGGGCACTAAAAAGGAAGCCCCGAAACTTATTGCAATCGCGCGGTTATTCAGCTAAGAAAAACGTCCAATTTCCTGGGTATCGGCGCTGTTGAAGCCGCCTAGCCTGTTGAATCCGCCGCCATAAAAAAGGCCCCAAAACTTGCAAATTTGCTTAAGTTAAGACCCAAAACTTTCAATTTCGCTGATATTCAGCCGGGAAACTCGCTCAAAGGACCGGAAATTGCAAACCCACAAATATTTATTAATTTAATATGTTTCAATTAGAAATGTCTATTCGGCATTTACGCAGTCGGTGTTGGCTAGCCCAGGGTCCGCACACAGTAAAGTAAAAGGCAGAAACTAACAAAATTCACTGATATAAAGACGTGAAACTCGCAATGTCACGAATATTTAGCCACTGTTGCAATTTTGTGGGGGTGTGGCGTATAATTATGAGCCTCATTGGGTCTACGATGCCGCGCTGTCCGTCGTGGCCGCCTAGCCCGGGGTCTGAGCCCACAAAAAACAGTTGGAGACTATTAATTTCGTGAACCCGAAAACCGTGAAAACCGAAACTAACAATTTCGCAGATATATTCCGCTCCAAATGATGTAATTTTTCGGCTATTTCCCTCGATTTTGGCTACGAATGAGCGGTTTTTCTCAATTTCAATTGTAAAGGAGCAATATTTTCATTCTATCGGCAAACAAGCCCTTTGTTTCAATTTTATCCGCTAAATAGCTCATTGGCCTCATTTCAGCCGTGAATTAGCACTTATGTCAATTATAGTCGTGGCACTATTAGCAAAAAAACAGCCATTTTTTCTGTAGAAAATACTTTTTCGTGTGACATTTCAAGATTATTCGGGGTTTTAAGGGCTAAATGTTTGGAAGGAGCGAATTGAGTTTTTCCGAGTGTAGCTGGTTTTGAACAGAGGCGATCGATGAAGGACGAACGGAAGACTCTGCACTTTCATTGGTTTTATTATATGATTTTTCAGGGCGATCGTGTAGCTTCAATACAAGATGGCTCCATGATTTTCGTACACGACGGGTACAAGGGACGCGTCGATGTGTCAACTTTTTACGACAGGTCCGAACTAAATTTAACCGCGGTCCGCGAGCCGGACCGCGGCTGGTACGAGTGCCGTCTATTTTTCCCCAATCGAAATCCACCGTTTCGTCTGAACGGCACTTGGTTCCACTTGACGGTTCACGGTTTGTTCCCCTCCCCCTCCAAACCCAGCCGGCCTCAAATGAAAAGAAAAAAAAAAAATAATAATAACGTTTTTCAGGCAGCGATCTTCTCGGATCACCACCAGTCAATAAGACGGCCGTTGAAGGTGATGACGTCACATTGGAGTGTGAATCAAAAGACGTAGCGGCTCGAGTCACTTGGTATAAAGACGACGTTCAACTCAGTAGCGTTCCAGGGATTTCCGGTCGGTTCTGGGTGAGCCCTCAAGGTTCGCTGACATTGACGTCAGTTCAACCGGAGGATTTGGGACTGTACAAATGCGAAGTGGTGGCTCAAACGGGAGACTCGCAGGCGGCGACAGCTTTTTTAAACGTTCAGTGTGAGTTAAAAAGTTGATTTATTTATTCATTCGTTCAAATAATAATTAATTCTTTAAAAACAAGACAAAGCGAGGGTGGTGTATACTCCAAGAGAGGTGTTTCTCCCGATTGGGCGCTCCGGCTCGTTTGATTGTTTGTACACGTCCAATCCACCGTTGACAAAGCTCCGATGGGAAAAGGACGGTTTTCTTTTTGACGCTTTCAACGTCCCGGGAGCCTTGTCTAGAAGAAACGGTTCCTTATATTTTAATAAGGTGAGTAATGAGAGAGAGAAGGTTTTTTATTTTATTTAAAATAAATGTTCAAGACTTCGCCTTTATTGACTCTACTGACAACAATTAACAGGTGGAAGAATCACACGGAGGTAGATACACGTGCACGCCGAACAACGCACTGGGAACGGCGGGTCCGTCTCCACCAATTTACGTGTTTGTACAACATCCTCCGGTGTTTACCGTCACGCCGCATAACATGTACCTGAAAAAATCCGGCGACACGATACATATGATATGCGATGCTGGAGACGGCAAAATCCGCCCGACCATCATGTGGTTCAGGGTGAGGCATAGGTTCTGGCTTCTGGCAGATTTTCATTCCTAAAAAAACAATTTCGCTAAAATTCAATAACCATTTTCGTGAATTTTATTCACTAATGAAACCATTTTCGCAGGTATGACCCACTAAAAATAACAAATTTTTCTGATTTTGATCTTTAAAACCCCAATTTCACGGGTTTTGCTCACCAAAAAACCATTTTCGTGGGTTATATTCACACACACAAAAACAAAATTTCTTCGATTTCGCTCTTTAAAACGGGATGTTGAAAAAATCGGTTTCGGGGAATTTGCACGCTAAATTACAATTTTGTCCGACTCACTAAAACCCGCGAATGTCTCTGATTTTCTTCTTCAAAAACCAATGTTGCGGACCTTTTTTGCGTGTCTGGCTCACTAAAACACCAATTTCGCGAAGTCGTCACATTGAATCGGTACCCCTGGCCTCCCCATCCCATTTGAACACCCTCACTAAAAACTCAAAAGTCTTTTTGAATTTTAGTTAAAATTATTCTGTGTAAATTCAATTTTGAAAAACCTTTAGAAAGATGGCGGCGCCTTGCCGAAGGACCGAGCGATCATTTCAGGTGGTAACCTGACGATAAAAGACATACAGGAGAGTGATGGCGGCTCCTATCAATGTGTCGCGTCAAATGAGGCCGCGACCATTTCCGCCGACACGGAACTGTTCATCGAGAACAATATACCGCGGGGTCCGCACAGTTTGACGGCCGAAGCGGGTCCTACGTCAGTGTCACTGCGGTGGCTTCAAGGCGTCACCAATGGAGCGCAGTCCAGCGTATTGTGGGTGAATTGGCGATTTTTTAAAAATTGAAAGAACGGAAAAAATTAAATACTACGGCGAGTTATTTGAACGCCCCTCCCCCCCCCCTGTCTCTCGTCATTATAGGATTAGAAGAGTCGATAGCCAGCAATGGAAAACTATTAGCGTGTCGGGGACTCAAGCGACGATTCGGTCCTTGAAGCCAGGTCAAATTTATGAGTTCATGGTCTTCAACAACGACGAAACAGGTGGAATCTACGGAGGGATGTTTAGTAATTTAGTTCGTGTAAGGACCCAAGGTAAGGCAGTTAATTGTTATTTATGAATGAATAATAAAAATCACGCTCTTCTTAGATTTGAATGGCACCTACGGTGAAGCAGGCAGCGAACTATCTGGTATGCGTCCTGAAGACAAACCTTCCAATTAACGTTTGAAAAAAAAAAAAACATAATTGTTTTGTTCTTTTGAGTTCTAGAAATCGGACCACCGTCGCGAGCACGAATAATCATCAGCAACGACGGTTACGTACTCGAATGGGAGCATCCGTCGTCAGGAGCCGACTCCGTGCACCACTACGCGATTCACTGGAAGCAGACGTCGCCTGTTGAAAACGACGGCCACTATGTAGAAATTTCGCGAGACACTTCCTATTTGAGTAGGGTCAACTCTCTCCCTCTCCCACCCACTCACTAGCAAATTCAATACTGACCATTTTTTTTTGCATTTCCAAGTCGGGCAACTCGATGTGGGCAGAATATACGAATTTCAGATTAAAGCCATCTCGAAAAATGGCAAAGAGTCTGAAACGACTCGCTTCATCCTACACATACCACCGTACCAGCTGTCCCGAACCCCTTGGTACCTCGCTGGATTCGCCCTCGCACTCATCGTGTGCTGTTTCTGCGTCTTCGTAATCGTTTTCAGGGAAAAATTACAGAAAAGATTTGACCGGCTCAAATCGGGCCGTTAGTTACTTTAAAATTCCTTCAATTTCCAGCTCACAGTAAAGAGTTAGTTTTTATTCCCCTCCCCCCAACGTATTAGACGTTATAAATTGGCTTATTTATTTGACCGCGTAAGCACACACCTGCCTTTTCAAGACTGCAGAGTACAAAATAGTCGTAATAAATTGTTTCGAAAATTCTTTTTTTTGACGTGTATTATATTTATTCGGTCCTTAAATCGCCCAGCAAAAGGTATTTTTCAAACTATCCACCTCGTCGCTAAAGGCATTTTCGAGTTGCTCGTTGATTTTACTATTGATTCGTTCGTTAAAAATAAAGTGGGTGAGACGACCGACTTTGCTCATCAATCGACTGAGAAGCGGGTGTCCATGAAGGACGACCTGACATTTGTGCAAACCCTCGACGAACGTGTGACTAATTCGAACTCTGCATCCATCAGCTCCGTCCCCAAATTTCTCGACGTGAATCTTGATGACGAGTGTAGGCGATTCGCATTTGATGGACATTGGTCGCTTTTCCCTGATTTTCATCCTCATTGTACCGAAGACTACACGTTCGTAGGTAATGTCCATTCTAGGGGTGCTTAATCTGATGACGATTGTTCCTTTGCCTTTAAAACGAAAGTGAATTATGTGAGCTATGGGGGTGGGGGTGAGAAGTGTGAGTGGATTTATATTACCGGGTCCATCGTGAATCACTTCAACGTTTCTCGATCTATACACGTCGGATAGTTGACCAAAACTTCCACACGACGCTTCGAAAACTTTTGAAACCCCAAAAATCCGTTCGCGGTGACTCACATCTGGCACGGGGAGGCGATCATTCTCGAGGAGATTTTTGAGCACATAAAGGTACGTGTCGACGACCTTGTTTATATGTGCATCCGGGGCTGACGTCGTGATTGTCAAAAGATGGATGACCAGCAGGCTGAAGAAATGGTGGACGGCTTTCATTTTCCCACGACGGGGCCGAAATAAACTTAACCCATACGACCGGTTCTATTGTCAGTTATATATAACCGAGTTAAACGAGGTGGAAAACCGTTAAAAAGAAGACAAACTGCAGTAAAAAGTTGCGTTAATCGGATTTGACCAATACCAAGTTTGTTTTATTTGTCTATTTCAACATTATTACTGCCTGTAATCCGCAATAATTAATTCGCAGAATCTGGCAGTTCGATTCAAAAACTGAAAACTTGAATAGGAACATTGATCGTTTCCAGTCCTTAGAAGTGGCTGGATCACACAGCAAGTTTCACAGTCAATCGAATTTTAGCAAATCCAGTCAGGTTCTGTGGGCATTTTTATGCCTCAAAAGTTAGTTTCAGGTGAAAAATTGGCAGTTTCCAGGCTTCTTTAGTTCTTTGCTTCTTATTTTTATACTTCTTTGTCGGTTCTTGACAATAGAACTGATAGTTTTTGGGGAGAGGGGGGGCTTTGAAAAAATTGACATTTTTTACTTAAATGTTCGAAGAAATAGGTATCTTGGAAGTTCGTGAAAAATCAATTCCAAGCAAACTTCATATTCGTGATCAGCTACCTCGAAAAGGTACGAAAAAGAGGTTTTCGGCACGACGTCAGTCTGTCTGTCGTCGTTGTTTCTATGAACGTGAACCTAGCGGAACACATTATCACGAAACATGACGAAAATGGCGCCATTCGTTTGTTTACTGATTTTTCACGTTTGTTTAGCCTAAATTTTCGTTTTTTAGCCCTGCAATATACCATTTTTCAAAAAAACAAAATGTGTGCCGCTAACTTCTCGCGACGGCACACATGACCCCAATCGTTTGTTTCGCTAAATATTATTCAGACACGATATGGTTTGTTCACGTTTGTTTGGCCCGAATTCTCTTTGTTTAGCCCTGCAAATATTTATTTATAAGGCCCCTTACACAAGTAAGGTTTTTGATAAAATGGGGAACTTGCACATTTTTCAAAAGTTGGTGTTGCTTAAAGAGGGCTCTTCCACAAGTCTATTGCTCACATTATACTTTGAAATCAGTCAAGGATGCTTTTTTAGGGAATTTTTAAAAATTTTGAGTGAGGGTTCGATTACGTAAAAACTTACTTATTGAAATGGATGATGCGGGAAGAAGGGGTTAGACGAGTTTAATGGGGGGACATTTTTCATGTTATTTGTAAACAAACAATTTTAGAGTTCCCTCAAATGCTTCACAAGTAAGTATTTACGTCATTTCCCCTCGCACCATCCATCCTCTTCTGAAGAACTTTGAACCTTTTTTAAAAATCTTAAAACGCACCAATCGGGTTGCAACTTCCGTTGTTATCCATCAGTTCACGGGTCAAATCACCGGTATGCTTTTCTACCCAATCTGAGATTCATGCAAGTTCCCCATTAGCCATTTTTTAAAAAATGGACAGATGTTCCCTGCCTCAAATCATTCATTTTGCCTTGTTGTTGGTTTTGGACGACTCCACTTGGTCGTGACTCCCAAGTAGCCTATCGAGGTCCGTGGGCGCTGTTTTAGAGAAAGCTTACGAAACAAGTCAGAGTCTAAAATTGAGATAAAGCCCTAATGTGCTGTTTTTGAGGCAAGTTCGAGACTGAAAATTCAAAAATGGCGCTTATATTGATGTCTCAAATTGCGAAAAAACCCTCATTAATGGCTGAAATGAAGATCTTCTTTTTTCTAGTGCTTTTCGAAAAGCACTAATTAACAAGTAAAATTTAGGAAAAGCGGTTATCTATTCACAGCTAAATTGAGAAGAAACACTAATCGAAGGATGCGATCGAGAAAAGCGATATTTCACAGCTAACATTTAAAACACGACCATACTTTCATTCCCGTAGAAAACATGGAAGTAAAAACGCTAACTCGCGACTAAAGTTGAGACAAAAAATTAATTCACGGATAAAATTGAAAACCCCCGATAGGTAATTGGCTGAAAAAATCGAGAAAAGGCGATAATTTCAGGCTAAAACTGCGGAATAAAAGCTCATTCTTGGCTGCTGAAATTGAGAAAAACGCTAATTCGCTGCTGAAATTGGAACACAACCGCAAATTCGCGAGTAAAACTGATAAAACGTTAAACCACTAATTCACGGGTAAAATACATATATGTATAAAAACGTCTGCTAATGATTATAGCACAGTGCTTCCTCGCGTTTCACCCCCTCCCCCTTGTACGATTTTGACAAAATTGATAGGGGACCCTCTGCTAGCCAACACATATATTCCCTGAAAATTTCATCAAATTCGGATAAAAACTATGGAAGATATGCTTGTTACAAGGATTTGCGGACAGACAGACAGACAGACACGAAACCGAAATTGTTCAGGAAGGTATAAAACGTGAAATACAAGTGGAAATTTCGATTTTAAAGAAGAAAACAAAAATATTTCCTAAAAGTGAAAACAATGCTTCCGTAGCTCGGAAGCAATAAAACGCTTACTTGCAGCTAAAAGTGAGAAAAAGTGTTATTCGCTGATTGAGAAAAAGCGCTAATTCTCGTGATTGTGATGGGGGGGGGGGAAGAGGGTATAGGTAATTCGCCTCTCTCAAGAAAACTTGCTGGACTCTCGTCTTTTCGGGAATTAGCACTTTTCCTCGACTTTAACCGCCTTCGCCTCAAGAAACCACGAATTGACACTTTTTTCTTCATTTTTTAGCCGTTAATTAGCACCTTTTCTCTGAATTAGCTTTTTCACTATTTTAGAGACGCAAAATTACGTCTTTCTCCATACTAGCTGCTGTGAAATAGCAGCTTTTTTTTACTTTTTAGCCCTGTTTCCATACATACATAATACATTCGTATTGATTTTAGCAGAATTTGCCTCCACAGAAACCCTTCTTCTTAATTTTATCCGCGAATTATTTACTTAGTCAAGCAAGCGATCGGTGAAATCATTTTTTTAGGATGTGCTACCACCGCGAACGTGTTTGTTTCAATAAGCCAACTCCGCAAAATTTTGTTTTTTCAGGGAACTGTGCCCGCGAAATTGATATGAGAGGGCAGGCCATTACGAAATTTGGTATTTAGACCAATTTGGTATACACTCGGTTTATAGACAGGGCCAAACCCACGAATTTGTTTTTTGGTGACCCACCGCCTTGATATTTTAATTAGCTAACCCCACGAAATTTAATTTTTAAGGAAGCCAGAGTCACAAAATTTGGTTTAAGAGTGTGCGAAATTGTATTTTCTTTGGCGTGATAATCCCGTGATACGGGTCTTGAATAGACCAACCCTTCGGAATTTTGTTTTTAAAAATAGATAGACCACGCGAAATTGGTATATTTAAAACGAGTCAGCTTACTTACTCAGCAATTTTGATTTTGGAGTGGTCCGTTTCAGATTTTTTAGGAAGCTGAGCCGCATAATTCGTTTCTGACGTACCAGATCCGCAAATTTTGATTTTTGAGAAAGCCACGTCGGCAGAATTGTTTTTTTTAAGGTGCCAAGACCGAATCAGTTGTTTAAACAGCCAAAACTGTAAAATCGGATTCTGTAAGCCGTGTTAAATACGCGAAATTTGGACTCCGAAAATGCAACCAGTGGAATGGCTTCTCAAGTTTACCAAAACTTGCGAAATTGCTTTTTTGAATAACTCGCAACCCCACTTATTTTGACTTTTTAGGAATTAAATCCAGGGAAGCTGGAGTTTTGAGTGAGCAAGAGTTGAAATTGGTTCTTCGAGAGCCAAAATCCGTATAATTTGGCTTTTTGATAGTGCCAGAGAAATGAGTGTGGGCACAATGTAGATAATATGCAACTACGCCCATGAACTCCAGCGAGTTATCGGCGCATACTAACAATGCGAGAAAAAAAAAAGACGCCCCAGCAGGCGACCGCCTCCACACTTCGTTACTACGATGAAATATTATGTATCTTTTACTTAAATTTACAAGTTTTTGGTCAATTTCAGAACCCGAGCCCTTGTATTCATTCGCGCTGTCGACTGTGAGTGAAAGCTTTAGGGTGATGGGGCGTTATTAATGTAATTGCATTGCAAGTTTCGACTTTTTAAAAGAATCATTCGAAGGCAGAATCAGATCATTTTAATGATTTTTTGGAATAAAAAAAGAAGATACATTTCGGTTGAGGGCTACAAAGTAATTATGTAGCAATAATCTCTCTTGAGAGTTGAACTTTGAACTTGAGAACTTAATAGTTTTTGTTGTTTTGGCGCGCCTGATGGAACTTGGGGTTGTTGGGATTTAATTGGTTCGCTCTGTTGTCCAAGTCGGCCTTATTTCCCGCGCCCTGGTAAGCGGCTTGGTGTCCTGGTCCCGTCTCCCGATTGTTCGGGTTGCATTGGTTAACTCTGTTCGCATCCAGAGGCATCTGTTGACACAAGAAACACTATGACGTGAAAACTGTCATATTGAAATTGGCATAGATCAATAGTGAATTGCTAGAGCCTTGTTCGCATTGAGGTGAAAACCGAAATTGAATGATTGTATCCACAGCAATCCAATTTTAAATGTTCGAGCAATTACGAGTTTAGCTTTAGAATAATATCATTTTGGAACCAAACTAAAGAGATGGAGGTACTCACTTCAAAAGTCCTGTGAATAGTTTGATGAGAAAATTCGGATAAGTAATAACGCCAGTAGAGCGCAGACAGATGCTCCTAGATCCTAGTCAACTTCAACAGAAGACAGAATTACAGAAATGACAGAATGGCAGAATCCAGAATAGCAGGGCTTGGACAGAGACAGAGGGCAGAAAGAATGTTACAAGTAACTAGAATTGGGGGTGGGGGCTCTCGCGCACGTACTTTTATACTTTTTGTCACCCTCCAAACGTCTCCCCTATCGTTCAGCAGTTTTTTTGACCAAAAATACTGTGATTCCCACTCACAAGTTTGCTGTAGTTCCCATTCACAAGTTCGCTGTGATTCCCATTCTCCAGAAAAACGTACTGAACCGGCTGTCTCAACGGCCATGCGCCATGGAAAGAATAAAGTAAAAAGAGTAAAAACCCGTCGTAGGTTTCCCGAGGAACCAAGTTTTTGTGTTGAACTTCGCCGTGAAAAACCAAAAATGTTTACTGCAAAATTTCCTTTTGTGGACCATTACTTCCGCCTTACTTTCTGACGCCGGAATTTCATTCATAACTGGTTGATCTCATTCAAAATTTCAAATTGAATGGTGGCGCCGCTTAAATAACATGCACTTTTCCCCAGTGACGGCTATATTACTCATTGGGTTACAACTATACATCTTCGGCACGTTATCCGAACAAAAAGGATCCAAGTACATTATGGGTAAACGTCCCCCGGTGAAACAGCCGTATTTATAACGAAATTTAGAGAGGAAATTGACAGTTTCTAAGTGGAAATTTACAGTTCCTGGGGTTAAATTGACAGTATTGTGAGACCACATTCGACAGTACCATCCACGAAATTCAATTGACAGCATCCGGGACAACATTGACAGTATTTTATTTCAAAATGGAGAGTTTCTGGGACTAAATTTACAGTTTTAACGACGAAATTAACAGCTTTAAACGGTGAAATTTGTAGTATAGAACAACAAAGTTCACAGTTTTGAAGGACGAAATTGACAGTTTAGAAGGACAAATTGACAGTTTTTGGACGAAATAGTCAGTTAAGTCGAAATTGATGGAATCTAGGACGGAAATTACAGTGTCAAACGACGGCATTGCCGATTCCTCGGGAGAGATTTATTGTTTTTAACGACCAAACTGGCAGTTTTGAAAGATGAAATTAGCCGTTTCTACAGACGAAATTTAAGGTTTCGAGGGTGATATTGGTATTTTTTTTTTTTTTTTTTTTGACGACATTGACAGTTTCAACGAATAAATTGCCAGTTTACGGGACACAATTAACCGTATTTTAGGAAAAATTGGCAGTTTCCTGGCGGAAAACTGAAAGTTTCCTGGACGAAAATGACAGTTTCCTGGATAAAATTGACAGTTTTCAGGTTGATATTGACAGGGCCGAAACTAGGGGGGGGGGCAAAGGGGGCACGTGCTCCCGGCGGCAACTTTAGGGGGCGGCATTTTTTTTTTTTTTTTTTGCTTAGTAAATATTATGGGAATGAAGCTTTGCCAACGGTTCAACTGTTGAATTACTGTATTAGTAACCACAGTAATACAGGCTACTGGAACATGGAAGTAAAACGATAATTCGTGGCTTAAATTAAGAAAAAACGCCCATTGTTACGACCAAAATTGTGAAAAAGCGGTGATTCATGGATTAAATTCAGAAACAACACCGCTAATTCGCGCTTGAAATTGAGAAACATTGCTAGTTCGAGGATAAAATTGAGAAAGAGCACTTATTCGCAGATAAAATTGAGATATAAACGCTTCACTTCACGGTTAGAATAGAAAAAAATTGCTAATGAACAGCGGTAATTCGCAGCTAAAATTGAGGAAGAACGGCTCACTCACATCTAAAACTGTGCAAAAGCGCAGATTCACGGATGAAATCGACGAGAAAAACGTCTTATATACTTATTAAAATGTTTATTTATACTGATTTATGAAACACGCAAAAAAAGATTTCTTTTGCCAAAAGAAATTCATCAGGATCAAAAGTAAACTATACATAACAGGAACCTGCAATTTTGATTAAATAAAGGCAGGAAACTAACAATCTCGCGAAAATTTAGACCCGTGATTTGCAATTCCGCTGATAATAATTTAGCTCAAATTCGATAATTCAAAAAACTAATGGGGAACTTGCACATTTTTCAATCACTGGTGTTTCTTGAAGAGGGCTCTACAACAAGACAATTGCCCACATTAAACATTGAAATCAATCTAGGGGTTTTTTAAAGCGAATTTTTAAAAATTTTGGGTGGGGATTTGATTACGTCAAAGGGCAGTTAATGAAATGGATTGTGTTGAAAAGTTGGGGGAAGACGCGTTTTCTGGGGGTTTGGACGACGTTGACAGTTTCAACGAATACTATATTGCCAGTTCAAGGAACATAATGGACAGTTTTGTAGAAGAATATTGGCAGTTTCCAGGACGAAATGGACAGTTTTTAGGATGACATTGCCAGTTTTTAGAACAAATTTGACGCTGTTTTGAACGACGAAATTGATGGTTTTAGGACGGTATCGACAGTTTCAATGACTAAGTTGCCAGTTTCCGGGACATTATTGACAGTTTTGTAGGAGAAATTTGGCAGTTTCAAGGGGGAAAATTAACAGTTTCAGGGCGAATTTGGCAGTTTTGCCCGGTAAAATTGGCAGTTTTACAGCGGAGGGGTGTCATAATCAAAGAATTTATGGATAACATGGGCTCAGGTTCGACTATTGCAAAAATAAGAAGAACAAGAAAAAAAAATGGCTCTTTGAAACCCCAATTTCGAGGGTTTGGCTAATTCAAAATCCTAATTTTGTGAATTTTGTTTTTCGAAAATCCAATTTCACTTGTTTGACGCCCCCAAAAACAAAAAACAAAAAAACAAAATCTGGCTCTAGCAGGGATGCTACTAACAGCACATCTGGCTCGGTCGTGCGTGTTATTGCCTAGCTTCACTGTTCCTGATGACGCATTTCCACCTCACAACGAATTTCACGAACGTCTATCGTTTTTTCTCACTTGAGGGTTACACACCCTACAATTGTGCAGATCAATTTGTTTGTCAATATAGCATAATTTTCATTCATAAAACTTGTTAATAAGCTCCTAGAACTGATTATCTTGCCCAATAAAGATTTAGTATTTCCCCTCCAAAACGCACAATTCTGTCCCGATACTGATATTTCATTGTGTATTTCCCGCTTCATCCCCTTAGCTGTCGGCCGAGGCTCTTAAACAAAAAATGACTCCTTGGTCATGACATCGATTAAGGACTCAAGGAGATGCTGCAGCTAGTGATCACTCGGTGAAGCTTGGCAAGGGATTTTCTTCAAGCGTCGTTTGTACTCGCAATGGTTTTGTTTTTCAGATATGACGATTTATTGATTTAATAATAAAGACGTTTCGCAAGCATAAATAATTTTTGCCAACACAGCTTGGAAATGATAAACATTTGCTTGGAATTTCTCTATTAACCGATGGGATGGGGCGCGGGAATAATTTCCCTTCGCTCAACCCTTTATTAGAACGAAGTCCTGCGAATACCAATACCACGCGAATTGACAGTTTAGCCCATATTTTGGGCGCAGATAATTAGATGAGTCAATTTTAAGGCACTAATCGTCATTTTGAGCATGTTAGGCACAAACGGTCAGTTCCGTACTGACCCCCCCCCCCCACTGTAGTTATACAGTTAAGACGTGAATAGCCAGTTTAGTAGCGTAGGTACCGTGGCAGTGGCGAGGGGCACGAACCCCGATGGATCGCCGATCAGAGAGGGCTACCCGAAAACCTTATAAAGATGATGAACAATATGTATAGGTTTTAAAGCTTTAACTCGCGAGGAAAGCGCTCATTTGCTACTAAAGTGGAACAAATATGAACGCACTAATTCAAGGTATCGAAAGATAACTTCTTGTTAAAAAAAAAAAAAAAAAAAAAATGGGGAAAAACGCTACTTCCCAGTTTATAAAGCTCCTTAGGCCGCTGAATTTTTTTTTTTTTATTATTTAGAAATCGCGCAAAAAGGCCGTTATTTGTGCACGTCCACGGCTAAAAGTTTAGGAAAAGCACTAATTTGCCGCTAAAATTGAGAAAAAACGCTATTTCACGGTTCACGGAGAACCTTAAACGGCTAAAATTGCGACAAAGCGCTAACGAGCTGTTCTTGTAGCAAGTCCACGGATAAAAGGTCAGAAAAAGCGCTAATTCGCGAATAAAATGGAGGTGTTGATTGGAAATACTATGTCGAGACCAATCAGCATCCCTTCAGGAGTCCCTCAAGGGGGCCACTTGTCTCCAGCGTTCTTCAAAATTTTTGTAAACGACTTACCCGACATATTTGCCTCCTGCAGATGCAAATTGTTTGCGGATGATATGAAATTGTATAGTGGTGTGACCTAAACATGTTAAACTTAAATATTATTAAATGTTATGTTATGCGCTTTTATTGGAAAAAAACTGTGATATTGTACTCTTACAAAATTAAAGAACGCCATATTCAGTCACTAAACTCTGTAAAAGATCTAGGTATTAATTTTGATACGCGTCTCTCCTTTAAGATTCGTATAGAGAACATAACGAACAAAGCATTAAAATTGTGTGGTTTCATAAAGAGAAACACGAAAGATTTTGCAGACGTTTCTTCTATAAAATTACTCTACTTTTATCTAGTCAGAACTGTGATAGAATACAATAGTATAATCTGGTCGCCCAGTTATCAAGTGTATATTGATAAGTTGGAAAGAGTGCAAAATAAAATGCTGCGCTATATGTCTTATAAAATCCACATTCCGGTGGTGGCGCAGGACGTATCTTATGACACGCTGCGAACTGTGGCAAACATTGAGTCCCTTCAAAAACGACGTGTGATATGTGATGTTCTGGTTATTTTTAAATTGCTTAATGGGCTTATCGATAGCACTGAATTACTTTCAAAACTAAACTTTCATGTACCTACTAGGTCCAGTCGAAACCATGATACGTTCTACCTGCCACTCTGTGGTACTAATTATAAGTTTAACTCGCCACTGTTTAGAGCCTGCCGTGTTATAAATAGCCTGAACATAGACATATTTAGGTATCATAACAGCAAATCAATAAGAAATGTATGCAGTGACTTAATCACTTGTTAACATAGTGGGTTAAAATTTTTATGGCATTCAAGCTGTTAAAAAAAAAAAAAAAAAAAAAAAAAAAAAAAAAAAAAAAAAAAAACTCTAATTTGCGGCTGTAACAAGAAAAATGCAGTTTTTGCGGCTGAAATTGATAAGGCACTCATTTGTAGCAAAATATGGGAACATCGTCAATCTTCGGTTTCTGTAGGTCCTTGGTTGCAGCTTACGCAGAGCAATCAAGCTATTGGGATGTTCTTGGGGCAAGACTGCCGCTAAAAATGTAGAAAAAACACTAATTTTCCGCTAAAACGGAGATAAAGCGGTAATTCGTGTGGCTAAAGTTGAGAAAAAGCGCTAATTCACGATTTCTCGATGCAATTTGACGTCGGGTCATTAATTCCGCTAACAATTACTTATACAAGTCGCCCACCCCAGGGAAAAATTTCCAAGAGATCCCTACACACACAAAAAAAAAAGGAGCCCTCCAGGTGGGGGAAAAGTCGGAAAGGGAACCACCCACCACCCACCGGTCAATCCACTGAGCCACCCGAGCGGGTGGGAGTGGGCGGAAACCACCCACCGACTATATAACCCGAGCGCCGGCACTCCAAAAATCACTTCATGTCGAGAAGTCAAACGGGAAACACCCCAGCAACCTAGACCAGATCTTCAGCCTGCAATTGGAGCACTCGACTGGGAAACAGTACGACCCTCCAGCGGCTTCAACGACTGGGAACTCCAGAACCCACGACGATCCGGAAGTACAACAGTGACGACGCAGTCTTCCCGAAGCGAAGGATCGCTCACCAAAAATCACGCCGTACGGGAAAACGTCCAGCGGTCAATTGAGACGACTCTTGACCGTTCGTGACGTCACACCCTACCAAGGCATCCACGGGCAAAGCCTATTGGGAACCTTTCCGACACTTCAGTGATTCGATCCTGACCGGTTGGTATAAGGCTGACCCTGACCGAGGCCTCTTACCCCGTTTTGTTTTTTTTCTGACCAGTGGGAAGGATAACCTTACGGGAACCTTCCAAGCTCTACTCCGTTGAGAAGACTCCGGACGCTTGTTGAAGTGGAAACCCTATTGTGGACCTGACCGCCGATAGGCATCCGTGCCAAAACCGTAGAGAAGACTCCGGTTATTCTTTTTATTCATTCCCCTAACCTCGGTGGAGCTTGATAGATACTACGGGGCTTAGCGACACTTGTGTCTGCCCCAGAATTCATCGAGTAAGACCGATCCTGTCCGAACCTTTCCCTATCCTTGCCGAACCCGGCGAAGAAGACACTACGGACAGCACCAAAGGACGCTAACGGACCGTTAGCTCGACAAGAGGATCTGCAACAGCGCGAAGGGACGCTACCTGACCGACAGTCGCGAGTTCCACGCACCGGAACGACCAGAAACCATTAAAGAAAAAAATTGTTATTATTTTTTCCGAAACAAAAGTTGTAAATCAGTTGTATTATATTGAGAATATATTGGGGCCTGTTACCCAAAGCAAACATCAGGTGGCGACCGTTAATTTCTTGCATCTTCAACCCTCATCTTCGGGTCGTCCGAACGACCCCCATTAAGCCACACCGCGTCAAATTATTACCCCGTTTCCTATACGTGAAGCTGGACCCGCGTGACTTTGGCGTTTAGAGAGGGTTTAGCGTTTGTAGTGGTTGCGTGGTTTCCATAAAAAACGCACACGGGTGTTTTCCGCTCAAAACGCTGAACGCTGAAACCGCTCGATTACTGCTCACGTATAGGACGGTCCAGGCTAACATTGAGGATACACCTTAACTCACGTCAAAAATAGAGAAGAAGCGTTAATTCTGGGCTAAAATTGAGACAATAAGGTGGTAGGTAGTTTTCGACTAAAATTGATTGGTTTAGTGGACTGCAATAAAATGTAAAAAAAAAATTAAAGACAAAAAAAGGAGCCAGAAAATTACCTGGGTCATTACGGGTAGGACGTAGGGCGTCAACGTAGTAGAAGTCGTTTTTGAATTCACCACACATAGTAGGGGAAAGAAAAAGGGGGGAATAAAAGAGGGGAAAATCCCGCTAAAGCTCTTGAAAGTGGCTTAACGACCAAACACATTTTAAAATTCAAGGAACTCAAATAATAATAATAATTATAATAATAATAACAATAATAATAATAATAATAACAACAACAATAATACTTTCACGAATCGGCTGGGAAAAAGGAAAATAAAAATTAGTGAATTGTTGGCTAAAAGTGAACGAATAAAATACTAGTTTTTATCATTAAAGTGAAGTTGCAGGGCTAATAACCTAGTAGTTGATGCCCGAAAAAAAAACAAAAAAAAACAATAATAATAATAATAATAATAATAATAATAATAATAATAAAAAGGAATAAGAAGAGTAAAAAAATACGTAATGAATTAAAAACCCCATTATTAACTCAAACACTCATTTGTGGACAAAATGAGGAAAAAGGCAAAATCGTTGTTTTTGGAGGCAGCTGCGACTGAAACGCAAGTAAAGGGCTCATCTGTGACTGAAATTGAGAAAAGCACTGATTCGTGGTTTCTCGATGAAATTTCCAGGCCAAAATCGAGGAAACCCGCTAATAAGCGGTCCACAGAGGACATGTTCTCGGCTCAGATTGAGAAAAATGCCTAAATCGTGATGTCTTACGATTGAGACAAATCTCTCTTCGCGACTAAAACTTACAAAAGGCGCTCAATTGCGGCAAACAGTGAGAAAAAACGTGTTATCTCCATTTTCTGCAGGTATTTAGGATCCTAAAATTGAAAATCAGGCGTCCTTCCTTCTCATCAGGCTGCTTCGAACGCGTCCTACGTGGTAGTTCAATGGCTGGGTGCGACTCTCAGCCCGTCCAGTTGTACCAAACAAACCCTCAGTTTTTCATCATTCCCTGCATTCCTTACAGTTCGCGGAGGGAATCGTCCATTCGAGCGTCGAGGAGAATACATCGATTGCCGTTAGTTCCAACAGTAAATGCCACCTTGTTCACTATCTATGCGGCCATGTTTCACGGCAGGATGAGCATATTGTGTATTTCTAAGCAGGGTGCTTAGAAATACTTAGGCAATAGTTACCTTAAAAATACACGATTTGTATTCTCAGAAGACTGAAAATATAAGTTGTTTCGCGTTATTCACTTATTTCGCCCGGGGGTCAGCGAGAAGTCGGCAATCGTGCCGTTTTAAATGCTTCAATAGTTTCCTTTGTCATACTCCTCAGATTTGTTTCATCCCGTAACTCTTCGAGGGAGTCAAATTTCATTCGAAATAAATTCAATGGTTACGCCCAATCGGTGTCATACGTCGTTTTTCTAAAAAGAAAGATGGATGTGATGAGGTTGGGTGGGGGCGGGGCTGGGAACGCACATTCGTAAAATTAGCATATCAATTCGACCTTCCGTTCCCCTTCTCAAAACCGAATCCAAACTGTCATATTAGAGAAGAGAACCCCCCCCCTCCACCCAACGATTTGTTAACTTCAAAGTTGAGCCCACCCTCCTCATGAAAAAAGGCTCACTGATGCGACCCAAAAGACGGTACAAGTATTTCAGGACGTAGCATCGAGCCGTTTTTTCGTTGGTTGCAGGGTTCCTATACCATTCAGGGGGAAAATCGTGAATAAAACCCTTTTGATGAAAGTTTCCATTGTTACATTCATTTGAAATGTTGCAAACTAGAGTTCAGGCACCCCCGCCCCACAACACTGCACCACGAATAGCGCCATCAAGTGTGAATCAATAGGGCCCCCCGATGGCGTCTGAAACGTCAGAATTGCCAACGGCGCACAAAGAAGAAGACGCAACTTATCGCTAAATTAATAAATGTCGTCGAGAAAAAAATAATTTCCTAGGTCCTCTATTAAAGAAAAGTCCAGGTACCTTTTCATTGAGTTTAATCAGGAAAATTAGTTTTTTTCTTTTTGTAACAAGGAACAGAAGACTTGTCTAAGATCTAGTTTTGAACGCTTTAATTCTATTCACCGGCCCAAAGTTTGCGTTCAAGTTTTTTGAAAAAAAAGAAAAGATAAACGAGGAGAAAAAAAATTTAAAAATAAAAAAAAGATGAAGAGTTATCGATTTTCCAGCCTTGGAATTAATTTCCCCGGATTTGAGGCTCTGCTATTCTCCAGTGAGTGTACTTTTGCTGACGCCGCCGTCGTGGTGGTATGAAGGCAAAGAAGGGAGTTTTTGGGACGACGACGACGATGATGATGATGATGATGGTGCTCACGAGGGGTGGAGGGGGTGTGCGTGAGGTGGAGGTTGTAATATTGAAATAGGAGGCGGCGCCCTTTCAAATGGTTGTGAGGAGGCGGTGGTGGAGGTGGTAGTAGCGGGGGCGTGGCTGACTGAGGGGCGGCGAGTCTACGGAGCAGTCAGTGGGCGAGCTGCCGTGATGCCAGGTCTGTCAGACCTCGCAGACACCATCAAATCCAAACTATTCGCCCTTCTCACCAGGTGAGGTGGACTGGAATGAACAATAAAAATAATATATTGTGTTTTGTATAGTTTTGTTCATAACTTGATGCGCTGTTAAGCATGGCTTTAGTCCAGCTCAAATTGCATGATTTCCTCCCTCAAATCGGCATAAAATTGTCCACACTACACTGTTTGCTGAAATTATAATTTTCCAGCAAAATTTTAGCCTTATAAGCATCGTATGGCATTATTTATCCAAAAATGCCATAATCCTGCAGCCATGGTGGCCACTTTGCTTCGAACGGTGGGAATGGGAACGAATAGAAACCTCCGCTCTCCACTCATTAAAACACTCGTGCCTCTGTTCTTTTTTGAGGCCTCGGTGTTGGCTTTGAACTGCTTCGAAGAAGAGAAAAAAGAAACTCGAAAATAGCCTTCT
Organism: Corythucha ciliata; assembly: GCA_038030265.1. Lineage (NCBI taxonomy): Eukaryota > Metazoa > Arthropoda > Insecta > Hemiptera > Tingidae > Corythucha > Corythucha ciliata. Next base: position 28,797,940 of record CM075943.1, read on the forward strand.
AACTATTTTCTTGTTGCATACCAGAAAAAGTGCAAAGTCAGCAAAAAAGTGAAAAATCATGTCTTCCCAGCTTTCCTTCTCATCCTCCTCTCTTCTCCCACCTCCTCTCCCCAAGCCCTGAAATGTAAAAGAGGATTTTCACGAATGGCGGACTGAGTGTACAAAGCGTAACGCTGCCGGGGAGGGGAGGGGGCGAGTTTCCGTCAAGGGTCCCAGAAGCGCGCAGTAGCAATATCGAACGATGGCGGGGGACTATATTAGAACCGTGTTGCTGACTGTATTATTTCAAATTTCGTCCATTTTAAAACGGTTTGGATTCGTTTAAAGATATCAAGTTGGACGACGAAAGTTATTTTTTGAAAGCTCAAAGAGTCAAATTGTGAAATAATTATCAGTTTTTAAACCTTCGAGACTGTTTCATGACATCTTCATGAGTGGTTGGGGAAGGGGTTCAATTCAAGTCCGTCTGTCCACTAATTGACGTCATTAGCTATTTTTCGCACGCCTGTAGGCAAATTTTGTGGCAGGTACGTGTCGTTCAGACACTGATAGTTTGTCTACGAGCCCTGTCACACCACCCGATGCGCTGGTTGGGGCGCTGTTCGGCATAATTATCGTATTTTAACATCACGAACTGAAAATGTAAGCTGTATCTGGCAATTTAGCCACCAAAAACTGTTTGGAAACTCTCTTGAAGCTCAGAAACTGCTGCACATCGACCCCCTCCTGATAATCGTTGAAATTTATGCCAAAAATTTATCCTAAAATTGGCCTTTTGGACGCGAAACCTGGTACTAATGTCATGGGACTGGCCTTCGGCCGTTCACGAAAAAAAATTAGGCTCACCGCAATAGGCCATGTCCCTCAAGACGTTACGTGTCTTTCAGGTTGTAGCGTCGACCCATTTGTACGGCTCCCACCATTCAAGTTAACGGGAAAATCGAGAGCTCGTTTATGTATAATTATGTGCAAAATTAATTTCGCGGCTCTCAAAGCCCACAAAATTTTGCGGATTACAAGCAGGACTACATTTCATGGGACTCGCTCAAAAAGCCAATTTCGCAGCGTTGGCTCTCTAAGAAGTCTATTTCACGGGGTTGACTCATTCAAAAAAGAAATTTCACGGGTTTTAAAATATTCCCTTCCCTTAAGGGACTTCAAATCAGTCATTATATTGTGCGAATCGTCTATTTTAATTCGAGCCAAGGAAATGTTTTCCTCAAGGGACGACTATGAAATTGGACCTTAGTCCTTTAAAAGCAAACATTCCGTGAGATGGTCCCTTTCAAACCCCAAATTGCACGGTTTTGGCACTTTCAGAAACCTTTTTCTCGGTATTGCCTAATCAAAGAACTAATTTCGCTTTTAGCTCCTTAAAATGATTGTTCCGCCGGTTTGGCTCTTACAAAAACCAAATATTGGCAGTCTTGCACGTCAGAAAATTAAATTTCTTGGGGTTGGTCCCCTTGAAAAAGGTCAACTTCTCTGATTTTACACATTTAAAATCTCAATTCCCTAGTGTTGGCACATTTTGAAGAGAAATTTGGAGGGTGTTGCTCCAATTTTATCCGTTGAATAGAAAAAATTGCGATTTTTTTGTTCACTTTCAGCTGTATGACGGCCAGCGTAGCTTGAAGTTTGTTGTCAATTTTTTTCACGGAACAGGCAAAATAAAGATGTTCAATACTTTTATGGCCGTGAAAACAGCAAAGCTCGCCGAATTTATCGTATTTATCAGTGGAACAGCCAGAGTCTTGAATTTTCGTAATTTAAAGCAATAAAATGGCCAAACTCAACTTTTAGCCCTTACAATTTTCAATCACAGAACAGACGAGCACACGGTTTCTCTAACATTTCTCCAAGACGATCGGGAAACTCACGGTTATTTTCACTTTCAGGCGCGGAACATCCAAAATTACGTTGTTTTAATTTTTAAAACATTTTAGCCACCAAAATGGCCAAACTAACCGTTTTTCACCACCTTTTAACCAAAGAACAGTTGAAACTCACAGTTCTTTCACAAATTTCATGAGTGGAATATAAAGAAAATTGCAATTTCTGGAATTTTAGCCGCGGAAATCTTGAATTTTGTCAATTTCATCAACCGAGGCCGACTTCACGGATTTTTTACGTTTAAAATTCAAATTTTTAGGGAGATGGCTCATTTAAAGATCAATTTTTCGGGGCTTGAACAAACTCTAATTTCGAGGATTATAGACAGTCACAAAACCCAATTTCACTGGATTTTTTCCCTAAAAACTCCAATTTTGTAGGATTGGTTCCATAAAAAGTTAATTTCATCGGTTCAGGGGTTGTTTTCCCCTTTTAAAACTCCAAATTTAGTGGATTTAGAACTAAATTTCTTGGGTTATGCTCAGTCCAAGAGTCAATTTCGCAGGATTGACACCCCACTAAGAGTTAAGTAGACAGGATTAACGCCCCAAAAGGCCGATTTTGTTACAATGTGCGGGGTTGATTAAAAAAAACAATTGCAAGGATTTCGGTCCTTCAAAAAAGTACTCCACAGTTTGGCTTCTTTTGATGTCCGAATTTCTGAATTTGTAGATTTGACACTAACATAACCCAATTTAGTGGTTTCGACTAATTCAAGAACTAATTTCGCCTTTCGCTCCTTCGAAATCCTGATTTCGCCTTATTTCAGAAAATCTTATGTCAGAAAAAACAATTTCGCGGGTCTCTTTCCAATTTTTCGTGAAGAAAAGGAAAATAATTTGATTTTTCTTTACCTTTAGCCGCGAGACGACGACAGCTTTACTCACAGTTTATTGTTAATTTTATGCACGGTATGCACGGTACAATCAAGATCAAGATTTCCAATACTTTTATGGTCGTGAAACAGCCGGATTCATTGGCTTAATACGCAAACACTCAGAATTGTGAGTCTAGCGTGAATCTTGCTCGTCAGAAAAACCAAACTCGCGAGGCTGGCTAACTTCACGGGTTTCACATTTTTAAAATCAAATTTCCAGGGTGTTGTCGCAATTCCATGAATCTCGCTCCTTTCCAAAAAGAATTGAACCTGTAATTTCGCGGATTATTGGCACTCACAGAACCAAATGCCGATGGTTTTGGCCCAATCTCACGGGTTGCACACTCTTCCAATAAAGCAATTTACACGGGTTGGAGCTCTTTTTGGAGTCTAAATTTAGCGAATTTGGCACTTACAGAATCCAATGTTACGGTTGTGGCTAATTCAGGATATAATTTTGCCTTTGAATCCCAAAAAATAACCATTTCGTCGGTTTGGCTCTCTCTAAAACCGAAATTCGCAGATATCGGTCGCCAAAAAACAATTTTACGGAAACTGCACATCTGTAAAGAAAAACCCCAGTGGATTTGATGCCTTTCAAAATCAAAATTTACAGTACTGAAATTGCTCATTTTATCCTCGTCTAATGTTCAAATTGTCCTTTGTGTCTTCAAAAACAAAACTTATTCAAGAGTCAAATCAGAGAAATTTGGGTTAGAAAGATCTGCAAAATTTGAAGGAGAAATGCTCGTGAAATTTGTTTTTTGAATAGGAATCCCTCCCGCCCTAAAGTTGTTTTCGAGAAAAACTCGCGAAATTTGGCCTTTTATGGAGCCAAATATGCGAACTTGTATTTTTTGAAGTGGTAATCGTGTGACACTGTGAGAACCCAACCCACGAAGTTTGTTCTCAAGAGCCATACAAGGAACGTATTGGTTTTTCTCACCGTGAAATTTGATTTTAATAAGATGCAAACCCACAAAACTTGTTTTTTGATGGAGCCACACTCGCGTGAAATTTAGTTTCGGTATGCTTGAAACCCCCGGAAATTATTAAAACGACGTTCTTAAAATGATCAGACCCTAATAAAACGGGTCGGTGAGGGAAAGGGATCCATCAGATTGGCTTTGTGTTACAAATTTGTGAATTTGGCCCTTGAGTCAAACTCACAAAATTTTGATTTCCATAGAGAAATTTGGAAGAATTTGAAAGGAAATTTACTCTTTTTCTAACAACCAAACCCGGGAAATTTGTCTTTGTAATGCCAACCCCAGAAATTGCTTTTTGTGAGCGCTAAAAATGCGAGTTCTTTGAATGATGTGACCCTACAGACTTACTTGTAAAGGAGTGAAATCTGCCAAATTGGCTTTTTATTGCCAAATACAATAATTCAATAGTCATTGCAAAGGCCGTTGAAGATAGTTAGTCAGTTATAAGCTAACTAAAAAATAGTTAGCTTACTGGAAAAAATACTTAGCTGGACTGTTATCCGGGGAAAACTCTCACAATTGTTTGTGTACTGTTAGTTTAGACTATGGGCGTTTAGGTGTCAATTTTGACCCCTGAAACTTATACTTTGACCGTTGAACCTTAAATTCTGTTCCAAAGAAACTTAATTTAGACTGGTATCTAGAAATTGGTATTTAGACCCATCGAACTGGCCATTCTGCATATAAATGTAAGACTGGGGAATTTTGAACACAAACCGAATAACACGAAGATTCGATGCTCAAGCTTTTATTGAGAATCGAAAACTAAGTCGATTCCAATACAACGAACGCTCAACTTTTAGCTACAAAATATTGTTTTCCGTGAGAACACGAGAAATAGAGTCCACAGAGTATAGAACGCGACTGCCTCGCAGGACAGTTTACAAAAAAAGGATTTAAACAGAGATAAGAAATAAATTAGAAGACAGAAGTAAAAGGATCAAAGTCCAACAATAAGGTTCGAAGACTGGCGAGAAACTTACATAAAGATGACAGTTTTTCGCCGAAAAGTACAGGACCCAAAAAAGGTCCCAGGGAACTCACTGCCCAGTCGTGTGATTGTCCTTTCACTGGAGGCGGATAAGAGTGAGATTGGTTCGTGGAAATGGCAAAACTGTCGGTTGATTGCGTCCAAAACATACAAAATTCGATGATTCGGGCCATAACATGACCGTTCTCAACTGGCTATTCACGCCCGAAAAATAACTTTACGCGCCCCTGATATGCCTAAACAACTAATTCGTGGTTTGAAAATGCTTAAAATGATAGCACGTGCTCTACAGATGGCAAAACCGACCATTCACGCTCCAATAATGGGTGAGCTGACGCTCAACAGTCTAGCCTTGAAGTCGTTAGACAATTTGCGCCTTATCAATGGCTAAACTAACCGTTCACACACTAAAAATGACTAAGCTGACGATTCATCCTCAGAAACTAGGCAAAGTGACATTCGTCGCCTTAAAAATGGTCTTATTTGCGCCCTCAAAATAGCTATTAAACAGGCTGATCACATCCTAAAACATGTCAAAAGTGACCCTATACGGCATTAAATGGCTAGAATAACTACACAGGCGTTGAAAATACTCAAACTGACGATCCATGCTAAGAAGTCGGCAAAGCCAACCATTCGCGATCTAATAATGGCCAAACTGACCATTCGCGCCTTGAAGATGGCTAAGGTGACGGTTCGTGACCTAAAAATAGCCAAACTGGTCATTCAGGCCCTATAAATGTTCAAACCGACGATTCGTGCCCTGAATATGGCAAAGTCGATCATTCGCGATCCCAAAATGTCCCAACTGACACTCAAATTGACGATCTATAATCTAAAAAAGGCGAAGCCGATACCATTTGCGATCCAAAACCGGTTCACGCCTTGAAAATAGCTAAGCTAACGATTCGTGCCAAGGCCGTCTCCACCTTTCTGTGTTCCTTGCTGTGAACCTTGTTGTGTCTTTACTTGTTGTGTTGGTGGACTGGGGGTCTGATGAACAGACTGATCTCGCCTTATTAAATGGCTTGCCTAGTAATTCACGCTCTAAAAACGGCTAAACTGGCTATTCGAGCTCTAGAAACGGCTGTATTGTGAGTTTCTGATTGGACAAAATGCATATGGCCGGCTTCAGGTTGTTGACGCTGGTGAAACAGGCGATGGAGAAGGTGATGGGACGGTGCCGCTATCACTAAGCGAAGTCGTCAATAAAGGCAATTCTCTTTTTGGATGGGACAGTGGAGGGGTGAAAAAGCGCGCCTTTCCCTTCACGATTTATACTTTCGTGTAGAAGCGTGTGGGTGGAACAGTGAAGTGTATTAAACGAAAGTTTTCTGGTAAAAATAAGGGAAGGAGTTTGTCGAGTGGCTCAACGTCGAGTGAAGAGTAATTTCCAGAAAATCCCATGCTGACAAGATAGATGAATGTTTCCTAGTGATTTAAAAAGTTTTAGGGCGAAACAAGTAGGAATATTTAACAACTTTCTCCTCATTGATGAATTGCAGAACATCGAGAATGGGAGAGACAGACGAGTGGGAGCGAGAAAAAATAAAACTTTGATGCCGCCTCGCATTGAATGACAGCCGGAATGGGTGAGGGTGGGTGGAGCAGATTAGAGTTTTAAAGCTTTTCACCGTTTCCGCACCACCCCTTTTTTGGGGAATCGTTTTCAGGATTAGATAAACAAACGTGTTTGTATTACTAAACGCCCGCACCGATTCCACAATATTGACACAAACGAGGAAAGGTCCTCATTGCTTATTTTTGAGAGTGAAATCAATACATCAAGTCGGGAAAAAACCTTCCATTTTTTTTTCGTCTTATAAAAAAAAGTAAAATCTCGATTTGTGGGAACCACCCTACCAACCCTCTCTCCAAACCACAATCGTTCACCGTTTCAGAAGTCGGAACTTTCACCCCATCGCAGGAATATCAAGAAACGAAAAATGTTTGCCTTTATTTTTCCTTCAGTACGAGTGGTCGCCCAAGATAAGGGAGTCCTTCCCTCCCCCCATGCCCCTCCACGGTATCCATTCCACTCCGAAAAAGATCTTCTTCCTTTAATCGTGACCGACACGCTGGATTGAATTCCCGGATTAGTTTTCCCTTCTTTCCTTCCATCTCTATCCGGGTGGTGACCCCACCAAAAACACACACTGGACTCGAGGCGTTTTGATCCATCACTAAAATCAAAATGGATTTCATCTAATTCCAGAAAAACGCGTTTCTTTTGGATTTATAAGCGTTGTTGAGTTGAGGGAGGGATGAATTTCCATTATTTCTTTTCGTTAAAAGTTACCAGCCAAGCGAAAATGCGAATCCTCTTTTGTATTCACCCGCGTCCCTTTAATGCTGACTCGTTCAAACTCTATGCTAATGTTCGAGGAGTTTAATTTCCTGCACTCAATCGTTTCAAGCCCTCCGATCCCTGCTCCCACCCCTCACTCCCTACCCTTCTCATGGAATCATTTAAAGTTTCTAAGGTTTTCACTGAAGTTTAAAGCGCTGTCCGCCTCTACTGGGCGTTTGTAAATCCGAGTAGCGTCCAAAATTACACCCCATTCTTATTTCTCCATCGTCATTACTCATTCACAAAATTGTATTTATTGCTTCAGTTAATTTGAGGGTTGAAAAATCTGCTGGAGCATGAAAAATATGTCGGCGAGGGAGTATCGATAGAATGCATATCGATTTGAAAATGGGGGTAGGGGACTCTTGGAGGCTATAAATGATCCTTTTGAAGTTTTTCCAAGAGTCCTTTTCCTCCTGCAGTCTTTTAAGGATGAGTGAGAGCGCGAGGGGGAAGAATAAGAAAAAAAAATGACTACGAAGAGGAAAGAAGCTTTAAGAGGGAGGCTCTCTAATGTGAAAACTCGGTGGTAAATTGAGTTAGAAAGCCTGAGAGAGAGCGTATGATTGTGAAGGGTTGTTGAGGGGGTAGTGGAAAGGCCCGACTGTTTTGTTCCGGCGCTGATCGAGCTTGCCGCCGTTCCGTAGTCGTCGTAAATGTGATGTGGTGGAGGGTGGTGGTTGTAATGAAATTGATACCGCACAACCAGAAAGGGGCTCACTAAACTTAAGCCAAATTGTGTTTATGCCCTGTAACTGACTCTGCATATTGAGCGAGGGAGAGAAAACCTCGTTCGATGTTTTCCTTCGGGAAAACGATCAATCAGTAAAATATTGCGTCCGTGCAGATACTAAAAAAAAAGAAAGAAAAAAAAATGTGCTTAAACATTGAGAGTTAACGATTGCACAAATTGCCTCCTAGTTACCGAAAACCGAAGTCAGAGTCCATCATCGGAGTCATCTCATGCAGGAGGCTATTCCCCGCGTCAACATATAGCCCCAGTACTCGTGCTCCTCCCCGTATTAAAGTCCCCTGCCCTTTCCCTATGATATCTTCCACTACCACCGGCTTGTTGTTTAGGACCCCGAAAAAATCAAGGCCAAAGTCACGAAGATTCACCCACATTATCTGTGTTTCGAGGGTTCGGCCCTCTCAAAAAACCTACGAACTTCACGGGGTGGACTCAAGGCCGTTTCTTAAGGGAAAGGGTCAGCAGCGCAAAGTATTATTTTTGACGTAGTGAAAACTGAAATTGAACCTACAGATTAGCCAATCCCATCAAATCGTGTTTAAATTGGCCAACCCATCGATTAATTTGTTTTATATTTTATTTGTATTTACGTATTTTGTTATTGAAAGAAAGGAGCGAGACCCTCGAAAGACTAACGAGGGAGCCAACCCAGTGAAATTAGTTTCCGCAGGTTTCGGGATCTGCGAATTGGATTTTGAAAAAGCGAAACCGGCGGAAAAGCCTTTTTTGACGAAATTTATCATTAAATATGTCAAACACTGCGAAATCTGGTTTCGTAAGTGCCAAATCCAGCAAATTTGTACTCAAAAGAGCCCAACCCGAGGAATTGACCATAGCGCAAACACATGAAATTAATTTTTTGATTAGCCGACCAAATTGGCATTTTAGACAAATAGGAGGGTTTTTTTTGTAGTTTTTCCCTTCCTACTGTACAGCTCTCATTCATTTTATTAGTTTTCTTAGGCTAACCGGAGTTTAGCAGATATAGGCCCGTATTCAGAAACCAACCTTAACCTTTACATCTCCTTTAAGCGCTTCAAAAAAGATGACACATTTTTATAAACCATCACATTTTTCAACTCCTTTAGTTAAGGCTTTGTAAAGGAGGGTTTCTGAATACGGCCCATAGACTTTGGTACTGAATGCTTAATTACCTATAGGTTGCTTTGTACATTTGCTTTCAGAATAAACATTTATCGATCTAAAAAAAAAAAATCTAGACAGTCGACCCTGCGAAATTGGGCCCTCTGAGTAAGCAACCCGGTAAGCAAAACCCTCAAAATTGGGTTCTTCGAGTGACAGAATCCGCAAAATAAGGAGTTTGAAAGGGCCGAACCCACGAATTTGGCTTTTTATAAAACTGATGGCTTTATCGAGAGTCAATCAGTGAAATTGGCTTTTTGAGTGATCCAAACCCGTGAAATTGAAATTGTAGGTTCTGTGAGTTTCAACAAGCCATAAAACCAGGGGCTTGAAAGGGCCAGAACCACGAAATCGATTTCTTTGAGTGCCAAATCCATGAAATTGGGGTTTAAAGGGGTTAAATCAGAAGATTCTAGTCATCGACGTACAGAAAACCCCGGACTAAAAAGCAATTTTGTATGACGGCCTCATTTAAGAAACCCATTTCGTGGGGTTGACTCATTCAAAACAGCGATTTCATGAGTTTGGTCCTTCAAATACCCAATTTCGCTTGTTTTGAACTTTTAGAATCCAATTTGTGGGGTTGGCACTTTCAATAACAGAATTTCACGAATTTGGCCCTTACAAAAATTAATTTTGGGGCTTTGGCTCTTTCAAAAAAGCGATTTCGCGGGGTTTGCTCTTTCAAGAAACCAATTTCGTTGATTTGACCCATTCAAAAAAGCAATGATTGACACATTGAAAAGAGCAATTATCGGAGTTGGGTCATTTAAAAAAGCGGGTTTGGACCTTCGGAACCATAATATCGCACGGTTTTTTCTTTCAGAAACCAATGTCGTGAGGTTGGCACTTTGCAAAAGCCAAATTACATGAATCTGGCCCCAACGAAAATCATTTTCAGGGGGACTGGCTCACTAAAAAAAACAATTTCACGGGGTTGACTCATTCAAAATTGCTATTCCGCTGGGTTTGTCTTTGTAAAAACAAATTTAGCGTGATTTTCTCTTTCATGAACCAATTTCGTGGGATCGGCACATTCAAAAACCAAATTTCACGTAACTACCTATTTGTCTCTCACAAAAATCAATTTCACAGACTTGACTCAATAGATAACCAAATTTCGCCGGCTCATTCAAAAAAGCAATTCGCGTGGTTTGGGCCCTTTAAACCCCTGATATCGCGTGTTTTGCTTGTTGAGAAACAAATTTCTTTGGGTTAACAGTAAGCTCTTTCAAAAATTTTACGATCTGGCCTATTCGAAAATAAATTTCGCCGGTTTTGCTAATTAAAAGAACAAAAAAAAACAAAACAAAGTTTTGCGGGGTTGAATCATAGGCTTGTTTCACACATACCTACGCAGTTTCCTGAGGAGCGGTTACTACGCTACACGAACGCGGTGGGTGCCTCGCATGTGTGAACCGAAATTCGATTTCTACGCGGCAGCGGTTTGAAGAGGTTTCTCGGTTAACACACATGCGAGGCACCCTTCGCGTTCGCACCGCGTAGCAACCGCTCCTCGGGAAACCACGTATGTGTGAAACGAGCCTTACAAATCATATATCACATGTTTTGCTCTGTCAGTGTCAAATTTCGTGATCTTGCCTTTTTCAAGAAACTAATTTTGTTGTGTTCCCCCATTCACAACAGCGATGCCGTGGGATTAACTCATTGAAAAGAGCAATTTATCGGAGTATCGGAGATTTTGTCCTTGCAAAAACCAATCCGCTGGTTTGGCTCATTCTAAAAATCAAGTTTACCGGTTCGAATCCTTCCCTCTTCAAATCCCAATTTCGCGGATTTGATGTTGATAGAAACCAATTTAGCGGGATTAGCTCATTCAAGACCACTTTTGCTAATTTTCCTTCGCGGTCGAAGTGCCCGTTGCAGGAAGAGAGTGAGAGGGGGAGGATGAGATAATGAGTGAGAGAAACCCCGCACTGCGGGATAGTGCCGCAACCGTGTAAGTTGGATCCTGTTCCGCTGGGGAACACATGCCCGCTTTTCTGCCCCCCCCCCCCCACCTCCTTATTAAGACCCAGTTCAGACTCTTAAGCACGGCAACTTCAAGCCTGTACGGTCACCTCATGCCATCAAATTCAGAGGGCTCTAACCGATGTCTGTTAGGCACAGTCAAATGTTGGACTTAAGGCCCCTGAAACCCATGCAATGGTCGATAAACTGCCAATCCTCTCGTCCGACCACCACGTGTGCAGTAATCAACGCTTCACGGGTCGAGCTTCCACTCACTGTTCCTGCGAATAAGACTCATTGTCAGATGCTAGGCATCTGACAAGAGGACTCCCAAAAATGCGGGAACCAATTATTGCTTCAAGGCGTTTCTTGCCCCTTAATTCGGACCAGTTTCTCAAGGAATGTAGCCGACGTAGGGACCGTTGTCCAACGACCGACCAACTGACAATTTTACATTTTTAGCCACTCTCCAACAGTATGATTCATATATGCCCTCATTTGTAATTTCACCCCCCTACTTTATATTAAATTGTCATCAAACAAGACACATATATAGGAGGGGTTGGGGGATGTTAACGCGAAAAAGCGTCAGACCTATGAATGATGACAGCGGAGTCTCGATGGCGTTTTTAAACAAAAGTGCTGGGAAAGCAAGTAGCGTTGAGTGAATTTGAAAGGGGTAAAGGAGGGGGTTTTCGGTTGTTAGGGAAGATGAAATCAGGGACTTGACGGGGTGATTAGCGAACCCCTCCTCCCACACACCAACACCCCCCCCCCATTCCACCTTTTCTGCGACATAATCCAGTAAAAAGCATTTCCTAAAAGCCTCCTAAACCCTTCCCCATCATCTAATTGTTCCAACAATCTGCCCTTTCTACACTCCTCCCCGGGGCCTCGCTTCTCACTCAAAATGAGTGAGTGGGAGGCCTGGCGAGGGAGATCCACAAGCTCTCAAGCTCCTTCCACTCTCCTCTACACCATCTCTTCAACAATCTCAACATTGTGTATAGACAAAAACGTTGGTGTTTAGGCCGGTAGAAATTCATCCTCACGTCGAGGGTTGAAGGATTTTGTGCGACGTGTTTCTACATAGGCTGGAGCTTAGTGTTTGATCGGTTTGTTGAAACAGTTTTTAACTGGTGGGTAGTTTTTAACGGTAGGAAAGGGGGAGGGGAGCAATTGATTAAAACTGCTACTTTTAAACGGTTAAAAAAAGCGCGAAAGGGGGGAGTTCTAATGAATGATACACCGGTAGTGAGTCCCTCTCTATAGTTGTTGAGTTTAAGAGGTATGTAAATGAAGTACGAGAGAGGGTTGGGGGATGACCGTAGTCAGCAAATATTTGTTAGCGAACTGGTGGTGAGGAGGAGAGGGATCTAGAAAGCGGGGGGTATGATGATTACACTCTGATCTAAATACTCCATTATGAGGCGCGTGGGCTGGCCTGTAAGTAAACATGGCAGACATTAATCTTTTGAATCTCTTGAACGAAATCTTCATTAAAATAAAGGGAGGCCGATATTAGGCAACACAAGAGTAAATAAAAACAGGGACGATGATGACTTTGGTGTACATCTCCAAGGGGGTTTTCAATCGATTTAGGATTTGAATTTGAAATTATACATTCGCGGTGATTAAAATCGAGAAGTGACTCGCCAGGCCAGGTTGATGACATGGTGAGGGAGGATCCCTCCCTTGAAATTTCTAAAATGACTGCAGCATTTCGCCTCCTTCATTTCTCTTATAATCCACTTTGGAGGGATCATTATCGAAGGATTCCAATCGATTGATTTTCCAATGTTGACGCAACGAGATTAACAAAGCTGAGGGGGAGCCTGTCAGCAAAGGATGGAAAATCCTCTTACACGGTAGGACATGTGAATATGACGGAGGGAGAAGATAGAGAAATAAGGAGGGCGAAAACTTGCTCTTCAGTAGGTCCTCAATTGTTAAATCACAAATAATAAGCCAGAGGGAGAGGATTATTTCGACTGTGTCGTTATTTTATAAACAAATACCCGTAAGCATGGCGCGGCGTGCAGAAGGTACAAAATTAATCCCGAAAATAGCAATGAACTGCCTGTTTAAAGAATATAATTTAAATAACGCATGACAGGGATCAAAAAAATTGAGTGATTCCATTATGCCCCCGATATTCAAGAACTCCAGGAAAATAAAGTGCACTTTTCTAGAGGAAAACAAAAGAATAATGGCCATCCTTCTTGCACTATCTTACAACTTCATTCGTTAAGACTTGGGGAGGATTGGCGACGCTCGGTCCAGGAATTGTGAAGGCAAGAAAGCTTCGTGGATGGGGGGGGGGAGAAGGAAACAGTGGGCGAGAGAAGAAAATATGCATCATTCTCCGGGAATCGATGCTGTGTGAAAAGGGTGATGGTTGTAGGCTGTGAGTATGGGACGGGGGAGGTGGAGGATTGCAAACAGTCGGATTGTCTGGGATCGAAGGAGCCTGGATGGCGCCCAGTCTGTCTCTTCTGTCCCGCTCTTTCTCCTTTGGAGGGGGTGGTGGCTCTCATTGATCACACAAACGAAACAAAAACATCACCCAGTTTTTCAGTTTTCCCTTTTTATTTTTCTTTCTCTTCAGGGGGTTAGAGGAGGGTGGGAGCTGGTTATGGCTATAAAGTCATAGCGCCCCTCTCCTTTTTCGTTTTATTCTGCTCTCAATCGCCCCATCAACAACCAAAAAAATAAAAAGGAATGAGAGGCGTGCGTCTTAATAACTCCAAGAAGTTCATAAGAGAAAATTGTTTTCGCGAAAGGAAATCCATCCGGTTTTTATGATAGCTGTCTCACTGAGCTCTACAATGCCTTGTCTGATGGGTATCAAGCGGCTCCAGAGGACGCCACAGTCAGCCAGTCCCGGCGCCCCGCATGGTGCCACTGTCCCGATAAAGAAAAACGCAAAAGAAGCGTTGAGTCACACGAGCTGTCGTTTTTATGATGAGCCACCTTTAGCACTGGAATGCGCCACTGGTGTCGGCAGATGGGTGAATAGTAGGCATCCCCCTCCTTTGGGACAGTGCTCGATTGTTTCGAGCCCGGGGCCCGGGCCTCACACTTCCCTGATTCAGAAATCAGCTGGGATATCGTAAAACCCCCAAAGAAATGATATCCAGCCCAAAAAATGATAATTTCACCCCCTAAACTGGCTGTTCAGCTACTTGAATTTGGTGATTCGACAAATAAACTTGTAATTTCGTAGCTTAAGAAAACTGATCGTCCTATAAAAACACCCCTCCCTCACCAGGAGCACTAAACCAGCTATTTAGCCGCAAAACTCTTCTAATTTGAAGCCCGGAAAGGACCGAAAGTCATTCAACCACGAAATCACGAGGATTTTTCTGCCATAAGACTTGAATTTCAAGCTCAGAAAGACTTTTTGGCTCTAACAATTTACACCCGCCATCCAGCACCACACTGTCAAAACTATGAGCTCGATTTCGTTGCATAAGTCGAAATTTATCCCAAAAATTGTTCCAAAATTGCTGATTTTTCCACGAAAACAAACACAAAACCGTGAAACTTACGGTGCGCTTACCGACACCGTTACCATTTTATTGTATATTTCAGGACCATAATTATACGCCCCACAAATGGCAAATGTTTATTCCCACAAAATTACTCTTGAAAGTTAGTTTGACCCAAGAAACTGAGGAATAGTCGTGAAACCGTTCATTTACGCCCAAACGTCTGCCTAAAAACGTCTGAAAGACTGGCATTTAGCCCCGAAAACAGTCTAGTACGGCGTTCACAATCGAACGCTTCATTTTTCTCAAACACTGATTCTAGGGGGCACAGGGCCAAGCACCCTTTTTGCTTCCAGGTTTCTTCTCTATAGGCTGGCGATCACGCGGTATCAGCCGTCCTTTGGAATGCCAAATAACATAACCGGGCCAAAGAGGACAGAAACACTGGAATCACAGGGAGAACCTCTTCAACGGATCCAAAAATCAGGATCCTATTTTTGGATGCCGCCCCCCCCCCCCACGTCGAAAAACTCCGAGATACCGAGCTCCCTCCAATTATAAATTTAGGCGTTTTTCACAGTAATCGCCGAGGTTTTATTAATTTTTCATGTACCATCCCTAATGCCTCTATTAAGGGTCATTATAGCGTCTAAAATGTATAGTTTATTTCATTTTTGGACGATTTTGCTCGACTCCATCAGAGAAGACTATCGAGGTCCGTGTGCGCTGTTCTTAGAAAAAACCCACGTCTGAAACTGTAAAAAAAAAGTGTTAATGCACACTTTGTATAGGTACTTAAGCGCGGGAAAAAACCCTCATTTGATACTAAAATTAAGAAAAATACAACAATTCGTGGTATTTCAAGGAACTTCGCGGGTATAATTGAGAAAATACGCTAATCCCGCAGAAACAAAAATAAATCCCACAGAAAAGTTTAGGAAAACGCTAATTTGGGGCTAATGGCTAATGAATGTAAAAGATAGCTGATTTACAGCTAAAATGGAGAAAATAACCAATTCCCTGCCAGAATTTGGGGAAAAGCGCTGATTCGCGGCTAAAATTTGATCTCGTAATTAACGTGAGAAAAAAGTCGTCCGGACTCACTTGAAATTTTTAAATAAAACCAAAACCGATTTTCACCCAGACTCGCGGGCATCCTCGGTGGTAATTTTTAAACCAACACTTTAAAAACTTCAGCCCTTCACGTGTACTTTTTTTCCCCTGGCAGCGACAGCGCGCCTGCGTACCGAAGACGGGACAAGGCTTATGCCTGCCCTTGAAAAACGACCCCTTACACTCAAGGTGCTCTCTCAAACTGGCGCCCAGAGCGGTCGCCCCACACGTGAAATTCTAAAACCTATCTCTCAGTCCTATGCCCTGGATGCACCACGTGCTGAGTAGAGGAGAATGATCTTTTTAGTGCATTTCATTCTGAAAATGCACTATTGGTCTCGTCGTGATGGTGGCAAACATGGGTCATGTCATGTTTTTTTCACGTTTCAGAACCTCTAGAACACGAATTCAGTGGTCTCCGGAATTCATATATATATTTCTTTATATACATATATATATTTATAATATTATGGCCGTTTTCTTGTTAGCACGATAACTCTCGAAGAAATTAGTTTAGCGGAACGCGCTTTGGCACAAAAATCAGTAGTCATAAGACACCGGTCGGTATTGCATTTGGGCCAAATCGGTCAAGGTGGAGGGGGGGAAAATCGGGCTTGAAGTCGTCAAAAAATCACTAAAAATCACCAGTTGATTCTAGAAGCATCATATTCGGTACGTATACTCCATGTTAGACTAGACTTTGATTCCCATTTTAATTTTTTGAAAAAGTCAAGGGGGAGGGGGTGGTGCCCCCGGGGTGGAAGTAAGTGTGTGGTCTTGTTAGCACGATAACTCTCGTAGAAATTAATTTAGCAGAACGCGCTTTATCTAAAAAATCAGTAGTCATAAGATCCCGGTCGGTATTGCATTTGGGCCAAATCGGTCAAGGTGGAGGGGGTGAAAATAGGGGTTGAAATGGTCAAAAAATCACTAAAAATCACCAGTTGATACTAGAAGCATCATATTCGGTACGTATACTCCATGTTAGACTAGCCTTTGATTCCCATTTCAATTTTTTGAAAAAGTCGAGGGGGAGGGGGTGGTGCCCCCGGGGTGGAAGTAAGTGTGTGGTCTTGTTAGCACGATAACTCTCGTAGAAATTAATTTAGCGGAACACGCTTTATCTAAAAAAATCAGTAGTCATAAGACACCGGTCGGTATTGCATTTGGGCCAAATCAGTCAAGGAGGTGGGGGGGAAAATACGGCTTGAAATGATCAAAAAATCACTACAAGTCACCAGTTGATTCTAGAAGCATCATATTCAGTACGTATACTCCATGTTAAAGTAGCCTTTGATTCCAATTTTAATTTTTTGAAAAAGTCGAGGGGGAGGGGGCGATGTCCCCGGGGTGGAAGTAAGTGTGAGGCCTTGTTAGCACGATAACTCTCGTAGAAATTAATCCAAAGCGGAACGCGCTTTGGCACAAAAATCAGTAATCATAAGGCCCCGGTCGGTATTGCATTTGGGCCAAATCGGTCAAGGTGGAGGGGGGAAAATAGGGGTTGAAATGGTAAAAAAATCACAACAAATCACCAGTTGATTCCAGAAGCATTATATTCGGTATGATGGTTCCATTTTGGAATAACCTTTGATTCCCATTAAGTTCAGCTTAAACAAACCCGGCAGCAAACAGTACGAGGGAGGGTCAAACATAAACGAAACAAATCATGGTCTCAACATTACTACTTCTGGGACGGCTTAGGGTATCCGTATACAAAATGAAATGCACTCTTTCCGACCGCCAGCTGCCGGAGCGAAATTTTTTGGGATATCGTGTGGAGGCGCAACAAGAATTTCTTCCTTGTTTTCCTCTTCGGGTCATCTTTTCAAAAATCGATCAGTTCAGCGATGATGAGTGTCAGTGGAATACTTATGAACGAACGTTGCCTCCCCTAAACAGCCCCTTGCAAGGGCCATCACGTCTACAAATGAGATATTAGGCTTCACAAATAGGAGCAAATTAAGAAATACGTATAGAACCCTTCCTCCTCCCCTTTCTATCATTTCGTCCCACCCATCACCCCCTAGCCTAAAAACCTTGTTTTCAAGAGAACGCGCTCCTCGTGTTGCACAGGTTGCCAATCAAAACGGAAAACACTTTGAAGATAAATTGGCTTGAGTGAGTATAGAGTCGCCGGGGCTTTCCTGGGCGGTGAAGTTAACTTCATGAGACGCGCGTGGGTTGCTGGGTGGGTGGGGGGAGACAATATAATAAACTTCGTTCCCATATTGAACAAATAAACTTTATTCCTTTGTGTTTCAAAACACGATTGATGTTAAGTGGGTGAAAGTAGATGAGGGACGGATGGAGGGGGCTACCGCGCCGAACAAATCAAGACACACCCTTCCTTGTTTGGGTTTTTATTGAGTTTATTACTCGCTTTATTGATTTTCAAACGCTACTGTTGAATACCTCGAATACGTTGTCAACATGGAGAGAGGGGTCAGAGGATTCGGCAGCGCATTTTCAAATGTTTGTCCCTTGTGTCAGGTTGATGGTGGGGAGGGAGACTCGAGCGTTTGGCCTATTTACCAATATACCCACACACACAGACACACCTGGTCGACGTTTCTCTGAAAATCTTTGAATGAGGCGGAGGAAGCGTGAAAATGGGAGCTGAAAATTAGTTCACGCGAACGATCAAAAGGAAATAACTTTAACTTGAGTGAAACCTCCCCCGCCACCCCTGTCAGACCCACTCATTTCCACACCGACACCGCCTGTTTCGCCTGGTTTTCACTCCCCCCACCCCCGCATTTCGATCAAGATGCTGCAGAGTTGTCCGTGGTTGTGTCGCGTGCAGTCGCAGTGACTCCTAGTATAAAAACCTGTTCAATTTTGCAAATCTGGAAAGAAAAATGAGGTGGTGAGTGACTCAATCTACAGCAATGTTCCTAACGCCACGCATCCCAAGCTGAAGTATCGAAAAATATGTTCTTTGCTGCGCTTCCCCCAGGCTTTCAAATTGCAAACAAAAGCAGCGTTGCGTTAAAAAAAAAAAAAAAAAAAGTTTTGAAATAATCTTCGCCTCCTCCCACCCTTTACATGAACATCCTTATTTCCTCTTTCTTCACCCATTCACATCCTTTATTATCGAGCAGATTATTACAGACGAGAAAGCTAGCCGTGTAACTTTCAACGTTATGGTGAACCAGAATACCCCATTCCACCCCTCTTCATCACCCTCCTCACCCTTCCTTTTAGCTTCTATTCAATGAAACGGAGTTGATCCAATATTTCCCCAGGGGCCACATCCCTTCATTCAAAAAAAAAAATTCTCTTTTGGACTATGAACAGGCTGTTGAGAGGGCCGTTCTTTTTTCCATTCGTCGGCTCTTCGGATTATTATTTGGAGTGATATTAGAAGGAAGCCACCACCCCTCACCAATCAAAGGCGAGACCCCGAAAACAGTGTGGTGCTGGGTTGAGAAACAAATATTTAAACAATTTTAAAATACCACAAAAACAAAATTGTGTTTTTTTTTTCTCTCTCTCTCCCAACAATCGTCAAGTCAATCAAGATATCATAAAAAGAAGCCTTTTTTCCCCTTTTTCCATTCAAGTCTTGCCCTTCCCCTCTTTCCGCTTTTTCTATGTCAGGTATAAAGAAGTAAAGGACTGTATAAATTGTTGTTGTTAAAGATTGAGCTTGCTGAAAAGGAGGAGGATCATGTTAATGCCTTTGGGTATAAAGCTCTCGAAAATCCCCAGTCGTTCTTCCTTGAAGAAGGAAAAAAGGAGTTTTCTTCGACATGACCGTGATATTTCTCTCTATTTTTTGTAGTTTTCATTATCTTTCATTTTTATGGCATTCATTTAGGACGCATACGATATTTTCTTTTTACCCAAGTCACCCCACAAAAGTAAGAGTTAAGCGTTTACAGGACGAATTCGCTCGAGTCATTCGTTGTGTCTGCTATGGATATACCGTATGGGGGGGGGGGAGTGTTGGACAAGAGGGCGAATCTTTCTCCCTTTTATGACGACAGTTCAGGAGTAAAGGGAGCACCTCCCCTCCCCCCGCACTCTTTCTTTCTTTGACTATAAGCACGTGGTTATTTCCATGGTACACAAAGGGGTCGGAGGGGTAAAAACCTTTGAGGGATCTGGCTTCATCAACTATTCAATAGCTTTGCGGGTTTTAATTGAGAAGAAGCCCCGTATCATTTTACTATTTACCTCCCCTAACCCCCTTCAACCCCTTTCATCACCCACAATCCAACTCTTGTGAAGGTTACAGTTGGTTGGGGGGGCGGGGGTGTCGTGTCATTCGCTACATAGAACGCTACCCGCGTCAGCCAGCCTTTACACGACCAAAATGACTGAACGGTTGGTAAGGGGGTTGGAGATTGTGTTCTCGTGAGTTTGCGATGAGGAGGAGGGCGGAATATAATCATCTCCGTTGACCATAGGACAAGATCAAAACAAGTAATATTAAGGCAATTGGCTATACGAAATGGTTATTTCAAGGAGATTCCTTATTAAAGGATGTGTGGGGGGGGGGCGCATTTATAAAGTTCAATACAGAATAATTCTAGTGCATTGCTTCCAGAATGCCCTTTCAAGGCCCAAATTTTGCGGGTACCCACAATTGATTTTGCGCACTCGCACAACCCGAAATTTAAGGGGGTTCGCTCACTCAAAAAGACAATTTCCCAGGAGGATTGAACCCCTAAAAAGCCAATTTCAGGGGTTGATTCATTCAAATCATTGCTCTAGTAGACTCATTTCACAGGTTTAGGTCCATCAAAAAAGCAATTTGCAACAGTGACTCTTTCAAAACCCCGATTTCGTGGATTGGGCGTCAACTTCACCGATTTCACACATTTTTAAACTAAAAATTGCCAGGGAGTTGGCTCATTGTGAAGATCAATTTCACATTTCAGGCTACTTCCAAAATGTAATTTCACGGAGTTGACTCGTTAAACAGCAATTTCGCGGAACCCCGCCAACTGGCTCACTCAAAAAGCAAATTTGGCCTCTTCCTAAGTGAAATTTCGCGGAGTTGGCTCCTTCAGCAGCAATTTTGCTGGCTGGCTCCCTGTAAAAATAAATTTTCGTGAGGCTAACTCACCTAATTAGGCAATTTCGCGGGTTTCATTGCATCAAAAAGAAAATTCCGAGCGACACATTCCAAATTCCGAGCTGACAAATTTGAAAGACAATCTCGTGGCACTGACTCACCCTAAAAAGCAATTGAACCATTGTTGTTGAACCATTAAAAACATAATTTATCGGATTTAACTCATTCAACTCCCAAATTTCGTGGATTGCGCTCCTTTAAAAACTAAATTTTGTACTGCTGACCCATTCAAAAATTAATGACGTAGGGATGGCTCATTCTAATAACCAATTTCGACGATTTAACACGCTCAAATCACGAATTTCACGGGTTTGGCACCCTGTGGAAACAATTTTGTAGGATTGGCTCTCCCAAAAAAAAGTTCGCCAATTTCGCAAGGTCGGCGTTCGTGGTGTTGGCCCATTTAGCCAGGTTAGCTCATTCGCCAGTTTGAAATCTCAAATTTCATTTTTCTCGCAATTTCTGAAATAAACTTTGCGGATTTTGCACCTTCAAAAACAAAATTTTTCAGAGTTGGCCCGGTCAAACACAATTTTGCGGATCTGGCTACGTGAAAAAACAAAATTTCGCTGGGCTTCCCCCCCCCCTACCTACCTATTCGAAAAGCGATTCCACGGGTGGGGTTGAATCAAAAACAGAATTTTGCGCTGTTTATCTATTCTAATACTTCGATTTCGTGGAGGGTTGGCTCATTCAAATGAGCAATACCATGGATTTAGCACTTTTAAACTGCAAATTTCGCTCATCCGGCACTTGAGGAAATCAATTTCACGAGCTTAGATCTTTCAAAAACGAAATTTCAAACAAAGATTCAACACAAGTTGGACCATTCAAAACCCAAATTTCAGGCTTGGCACACCAAAAATACAAATTCCCGGTTCTGGCTCAGTGACTCTTTTTTTATCTACCTAGTACGAAATTTCGCGAAATTTCCCGGACTGAAAAATCAATATCACGTTGTTGGCTCGCCCAAAAAACGTTTTCGTGGATTTTGGGGTTGTCCCACTCGGAAACCCAACCGAAAACCGTAATAATAATAATAATAATAATAATAGTTGATTGCAAAACAACATTCGTCGTAATACAACGTCAGCTAATTCTTTTAATACATATATGTTTGGTACCAAAACCGTCAATGATAAATATAACGAGTCATTTCACTATAGATCCGCCTTGAAGAAATCGCCCAGCGAATATGGCACAGGGGACGAAAATTTCCTGACTCCAGAGGGCAGGTTATTAAATAAACGAAGCCCCACTGCGTACGGGTTGGAGTCTTGCGATCTGCCTAGGCGGCAACTTTTACAATCCGTTCCTTGTGACGCGTTGCATTTCCGTGCTGAAGGGGCAAAATCTGCTGTCCATCAGCCAAGTTCCTGGTCCAACAGACCATCCTAAGAATGAACACGGCGACAAGAGTCGGGATTCTGCACTATTGAAAGAGTGGCCTGCAAGAGTCTCTCGGCTTCGCCCCCACGAGAACTCGAACTGCCTTCTTCTGGAGCTTGAGGACCTTATATGAGAATGAGGAGAGCTACCCCACACCTCAACACCATACGACATTTTGGAGTGGAAGATGGCAAAGTAAATCACTCTGAGAACAGATCCCGACAGCGACGTCGACAGCCGCCGAAGCACGAACACGGCCCGCGACGGCGGCGACTGACACAGGCAGGCCACATGAGCCTCCAACGACAACCTTGAGTCAAACGTTGTTCCCAGGAACTTGACACTATTCACCCTGCCGCAGGAAAGGTCCACCTGCAAGTCCTGGGTCTTTGTTTGATTTACTACGAGACGGTTACGACTATACACTACGCTTATGAAGAATTCGACCAACCCGAGTGGGTGATGGTGGCGCTTAGTAGGTGGGGTGGGATTCATGAAGGATGTGATAGCAGACCCGTTTCCGGAATCGAGAAAAAGGCACTTGAAGTCCTATAATTCTTCCTTTGTGATTGTGGAAGCTTTTATTTTTAATTAAAAATTTCCGCCTTTAAATCCTCAGTTTCATTTTTAGAAGAAAAAAAATTACACAGAGCAAGTGATGGGAGGATGAAAAGGCATGATGTTAGGGGGTGTGGGGGGCTTTCGAAAAGTTTCCCTCCTGATTGTGTCAATACAAGCGAAATTGACGGGGAAAGCCATTAAGTTAAACAGGAGAAGATTCGCTCTTCTCTCTCTTGTTGAAAGGTGATCAGAAAATGGTAGGGGAGAGTGAAGTTTAAGCGTTAGTACAGAAGACAATAGCAAAATCTGTTGGGAGTCAGCCGGGTGGTAATAGCAGAGTTCAAATGACGGGGGGAGTGGGGGTTCTAGGTGGTGCTCTTTCTGTACGTAACGCTGTTATTTGGTCTCTTCTCTTTCGAAACCTTCCCCACACCCATTTTTTCGTCACGGTCAATCTCCGGCTATCTCATTCATTGCACTTTCCAACAATCGCATTTTGCTTTCAACTCACACATAACCCTCCCCCTCACACCGACCTCTGAGGTCTGAAAAATCATCATTTTGATTGGATGTCTACCTTTTCGAGCCTCTTGATTGCAGAACGCGGAAATTCAGCTCTTTTTGTCATTCGTTCACACTATGTAGACCTTGCATCCCCTTTTACGAACGGGGGGATTTAGATTGTTTTAGAACGCGACTCTATAAGAAACAGCGAAAGGAGGGAAAAGTCCTTCCGTTAATCCCCGAGAACGGGTGATAAAGTGAAATAGGGCCGGTTTAATGAAGTGCTCAAGAGATGCACAAGCCAGATACCCCTCAGGGAGGACCCTTTAGAACTGAACTCACCTCCCTCCCACCCACTGTACGACCAACACTATCTCTTTTTTATTCTCTTCTAACTCTCCCCGTCCTCCCGCCATCCATATATCTCTTTTTGCTCTTTTCTAATCCACTTAACTTTTTATTTCCCGGCGGCTATCCGATTTAATGATTTTATTTTGAACTCTTTATTAACGTTGCCCAAATGATATTTCCGGTCGATTTGAAGGTGGAACCCGGATACTTTCAGGACAAAAATCTCATTTTTTTTTTATACACGAGAAAGAGAGAAAAAAAAGAGAGTGGTAATCAACCGAGCGAAGCACTGGCAATGCTATATGGAAGGTCCCGACCCTCCAACTCACCCTCTTCATCTAAAGGTATATGAAAGTATGAAGGGAAGAGGGTAGCGATATTGAAGATATTTATTAGAGTCGTCCCCCTTGTTATTGGGGATTCGCGACGGATTGTTACCCAAGAGTTATGACTCTCTCCTCCTCAGCATCATTCCTCTACTTCTTTTCAACCCTCTGATGCATCTTTCATAAAGCCATTACACCTCTCCTTTTGAGTGGGGTGGGCCCCCCCCCCGGCCCTTTCACAACTTCTTAAAAGCGTTAATTAGACTTCATCGGGAGCGGTATTTCCCAAGGATAGCCTCGGAGGCTTCTCACGTGAGATTTCGATTTTTCGGAGAACAAAATTACTCTGTGTCTAGGACAAAGATTCCCGTCGAAAAGAATAACGAAAAACGTTTATAAACCGAAAAGATTGGTCGGGGATGGAGGGGATATCCAACCGAGTTCCAAGAATAGAGAGGATTAGGGGTGTTGAAAGGAAAAAAAAGGACTAAAGAGGCCTTGAAAGATGATCGTCTGGAGTTCCCATGGTGACGCACAACCGTGGTTGCATTGTCCGCAGATAATCTCTTGTTGAACACATACTTTGCCCCTCCCCGCAACCCTTCTTCCATAAATCAGGGAAGGGTGTTTGGGAGAGGGGGGTGTATTCACAAAGAACTTAACGTCGTGTGCACGATGAAAACGTTTTGAGTGCTCAAGCGATATGTGAGTATGGGGCTTATAAACGCTGTATTATAGGTGTGTAAAGATCTCGAGAGTTTCATCAATCCCCCTCACCACTTCCTCCCCCTTTCAGTTTCATCGTGGAGTGTGTGTTCCGTAGATGAATTTCCCTGATGGCATCGCAGATCGACGCCACACAAATTGGCGCCGAGACATTATTATCGATAATACCCAAATCAGTATTGTTTAAATTAACAGTTGAAAAAAAAATTTCAGGTGAAAAACAAGAGAAAAACGAATTGTTAGGCGTCCAGTCCACTTTAATCGTAAATTTGATGCGTAGATCTCGTTTGCACTCGCCTCATTGATGAAAAGGGACTTTTTCAATGCTAAGCGGATTTCAACTAATTATTTCCGAGTTATATACCATACCGTGAAGGGAGAGAGAAGAGTTTGCTCCATCTTCGTCCCCTCACCATCATCGCTTCACTTGTTAGAGGCATTACCGACGTCTGACTCGAGACCGATAATACTATATCCTTTCCCAGTGCTTTTTAAATTGGCTTAAAACTCAGTTGAGAGACTCCACACCGCCCTCCGACTAATACACCAGCCAGTGGTTGAAGGGGGAGGCCCTCTCTATGCGCTAATACGGCTGAAGAAGGATGGTAGAGGGATGATAATGAAGACCGGAGGCTGTAAAGGATATTAGGCTGTTGTCAGATATGACGTTCCCTAACTCTCTATATAGAATCCAACAATCCCGACTATTATCGCCTTTTTGCTCTCCCCCCATAAACCAAAAACTACGAGTTGGATGCTGGGGTGAGTGCGGATCATTCGAACTTCCCTGCCACCCTCATTAGACAACCCAGGAGCATGACTGACAGATCTCCCTGGCAAATAATAATGGGAAGAGCACAACGTCAGAAGACAAAACCACTGGGGGCCCATTAGAATTGGACAGGGAGGGGGGAGGGATTCGGTTTTCACGACGCTCACGAAACGCGAGCATCCCCGAAACTTTTTTTCCGAGCGTCAGCAGCTCTGAAGTCCGAGGAAGAGTGTCTGGAGTCAAGAAAATCGGTGCAAACCAACGATATCGCGAAACACCCTCTTTTGCTGCCACGACCTGCTGGCTGCTGGAATCCGCGATTGGTCAATTTAGTAGTTCACATCCATTTTCATAAACCACGTTCGTATTAAATCGGAGCACTTCGGAAGATTGAATCTAAAACTCGCCCACTTAACCCTGGGCAATTTTTTGTGGGGGGGGGGGGGAACATGTATGGAAACTCGACGGAGAGCTGTTGGGGATCGTACAAGACCTCACTTGCCCACTCTGAAGTCCAGGAAATCGGCCGAAACCAAGGACATCGCGATACGCTCATTGTGCCCCCCCCCCCTATTGTGGCATTGTGACGCCCACTGGGGTGCGTTTTTGCCGGGGCTTTCCGGAAGACTGTGAACGGTTAATCACGTCAAGTTACTCGCACACATAAAAAAAATCATGGTGCCACATCCCAAATAAAACTTGTGGTGAGAGCTGACTGACCCCACCGACCAAAAATCTAAAAATGGAAGTGGACTGAATAAACGGTTGTTTGGATTTTAGGGGGAAGCTAAAAATTGAGACGGATTTTCAATCGAATTCGAGAGTTTTTTCCCCGTGACTCAAGCGCCGAGTTGGCCGCTACCCGGGCGTCCGATCACATGTTTGTGTTCAATCGGACACAGTCGTCCTTCTGGAGTTACTGGGACCTCACATGCTCCCGTCACACTTGGACTGGGGCATTGTAATGATGCGACCATCCCTACACGTAGCTCCGTTTATTTTATTAACGAGTGCGCCTTCCAGCAATCAGGCCAAGAATGGGACCTCTACTGTCAGTTATTAGGACTCACCGTTGACCACTACAATGTACAGTGGCGTGTTTGTGTCCATGATAGCTTTTGTTGTGCCACGAAGCAGGCACGGATAGCTTTTCTCAAGGGGAAAGGGGCACGCAATTTAGGAATTTAGTCGTGAAAAAGTTATCATAAACCATGAATTAGCTGCTTATCCAAATTTTCGCCAGGACTGTGCTTCGCGAAACAGCGAATTACATAGTGCTTTTTCTTTATTTTAACGGCGGACAGATTCTGTCACTTATTAATGCGAAGTCAGAAATCCGTCAGGAAACTACAGACACATATTTGGTCAGAAATGTGGTGATTTCACCTCCAAAATTAACTTATCGACCTGAAATCTAGACATTTCGTCTGACTATATCTTTTTTTTCGACCACAAGATTTGTATTTTACCCCAAGAAATGAAATATTTGATTCCACTATCAACAATTTAAACGCTTGTTGGTACTACCTCGGGATATTTGAGCCGTAGTATCGTTGACGACCTGATTTGTCCTCGAGTCGATTTTTGTGATCTTTCGTCTTAAATACATATTTGGTGGAAAGTTAAGGCTCTGCAAAGGTCCGCTTCCTCAATTTTTCTCGCCCTCAGCTGTTTAACGATTGAAGCAGACACCCGTGGCCGTCGTCTTGTCATCACGTGGAACAGCTTTTCACGTTGATTTTCGAGTTTGTCTCTTGAAGGAAACTCGTCGACAATGTGAGAACAGTGACAGTGTGGACATTTTGGCTTGGCGGACGGGTGGTGGTGGGGGGGAAAGTTACGTCTCCTCGTTTTCATCACCTAAATAGACTTTATGTAAATTGGGAGATCCTCGCAACAAGGCACGAGAAAGACATTGTTTTGTCTTGAGAATTAACTTCACTTTAGAAGATTGAACGAGGGAATAATTCGCATCGTCGATGAGTGGGTTTGTTAAGAGGGTGATGGTAGGGGAGGGGTATTAAGTTGTTCAAGAAAAATAAATGTAGCTTAAAAATGGAAATGAACTTTTTTTATGATGAGAGGCCGAGAAATGCTCGGTTGCACACCAAGTAACTGAGGGGTCGCATTCTCCGTGGAAACGATGACGTGACGCCCCTGAGGAGACCAAGCGGTGTTAAAAGTGGTATAGTGAATGGATTCACGAGTCGTTGCTCAAGAGTCAAGCTTGCCCTTTTCGACGATGGCTCTTGGGTAGGAGGGTGGTGAGGGGGGTATGACTTTAAGGGTGTGTGGGAGAGAGGTTTTTCAAGGACGAGGTGATCACTCATAGGCTTTTCGTGAGGGGAATGACAATTGCTTCCATCTTCTTTATCACGCATTTCTTTTTAAAGGAAAAAAAAAAAAAAAAACGAGGAAAGACTCGGCTTCTCGAACATAATAATTCATCAACACCTCGTCGACCGTTGTAATTTGGTTTTTGGCGCAGCAAAACGTTGTTTTTTTTATGGGTGAAGCACGCGAAATTTCGTTTTTTTAGTTCGTCAGCTCCGTGAAACTGCGTTTGAACGAGCCAACTCCGCGAAATTTTATTTTTTAATAAGTCAAGAGTGGAATTATTTTTCAGGGTGAAAAAAATTGGATTTGATTGACCCAACCCTGTAAAATTATTTTCTGGGGAGCAGTCAGACCTATAAAATTGTTCTATTGAGCTCATCCCGCAAAATTGGGTTTTAAATGAGTCAACACTGCGATATTTTGGTTTTGAAAATATCCAGACCCGTGAAGTTGCTCTTTAAAATCAGCACCAAGTTGGGAATTTCTTCTTTGAAAACAAAAATAATGTTAAATCCCCTGAAACTGTCTGTTTTGGGGTGCCAAACCCGTGAAATTGGTCTCTGACGAGCCAGATCAAACTAGCCAAACCAACTAAAGTCCTTTTTTAAGGCGCAACAAAATTTCGGTTCGTAAGAGTGGAAATCCGCAAAATTTGGGCTTTAAAAGAGTCATATCCGCAAAATTTGGGATCCGTAAAGAGCAAAAATCAGGGTATTGAAAGAGACATTAAACCGTGCATTGCATGTTTCTGAAAAATCGAAAATCCGTGGTTTGAAGGAACCAATTTTTTGTATATGTGTATTTAGATTTGAATAATTTTTTGTGCGCTGAATTAATGAATTGAGTCGAATTTCCGAAAGTAATGATTTGAAGGAACCAAATTCATGAATTTAGTTTTTGAATGTGCCAAATTAGTTTTTCAAACTAGAAAAACCTGTGAAACTGATTTTAAAAAGTGCGAAACCTTCGAAATTCGGTTTCATGACAAATAGAACTCGCGATATCTTGTCTTTGAAAGAGCTTAAGTTTTTGGAAGAACCCGAATGTAGCGAAGAAGACAAATCCGGGAAATTTGGATATGAAACGGGCAAAATTTAGCTTTTTCAAGAGCCAGAGAAGTTTAGTTTTTTGGAAGAGCCAATTCGGCGGAGTTAGGTACCGAAAGGCCCAGAATAGTGACACTTGAAAGTGAGAAACACAGGGAAAACTTCTAGGTTCATTTTTGATGGAGACAAACCCGTGAAATTTGGTCTTTGAAGGAGCTTAATTCGAGAAATTTGGTATTTGTACGAGTAGCGAAATCACCGAAGGGTTTTTTGAATATGAACCCCTTCTCTTTCAGTTTCACAAATATGTTTTTCAAACCAAGAAAATTCGATAAATTAGTTTTGTATGTGAGCGAAATCCTGAAATAGGTTTTTCTAACGAAAAAATCATCGATGTAGGCGGCTTTACTCAAATTCACTAAATGTGTTTTTCCGAGAGGCACATCCGTGTGCTTTTGAAAGAGCCTATCGCGCGGATTTTGTGGTTTGCAAAGAGTCAAACTCGCGAAATTTGGATTTTAAGGGGGAGTTGTACATGTGTTTCCTCGACCCACCTCCAATCCTACCACGCCAACTCCGCGTTACGTAACTTATCGCCGTATTTCTGCACCAATCCTGGATTTCAAGGTCTCATTCAAATCACCAGGAAATTCCGCACAACCGTACGATCTTGCTTTCCTAAATAAGTCGTCAGTCGTCAAAAGAGTGTGAATTTTCAAGGTGAAAGTTTATGGGAGTTTTACAGTTATTTTAGGGTTGAAATATGAAAAAAACAGATCGTACGGTTGTGCGGAATTTCCTGGAGATTTAAATGAGACCTTGAAATCCAGGATTGGTGCAGAAATACGGCGATAATTTACATGACGCGGAGTAGGCGAAGTATGATTGGAGGGGGGGTGGAGGAAACACTTGTACAACTCCCCCTTCACGGCAGCGTTGCAAAACTTCAGACTTGTTCAGCGCGTAATGAGCACTTAGTATTTTTACCGTTGCAAAACTGTCAATCTAGCTCAGCACTAAGTGTTTAAAATCCAAGAAAACACGTTCCGGAAGTGTTTCGATAGCCTTTCCCATCGCGATACAAATCACCGTTGCAAAACTTCAGTAAGCACTTAATTATACACTTCAGCGTTTAAACACGAGCCCCGAGTTTTGCAACGCAACCAATGTTGATAATTTTGTTCTTCACGATCAAAACCGGGAAATTGATTTTTGTAAGAACCAAATTCCCGGATTTGTTTTTTGAAGGAGAACCCCCGAACTTGGCAAATTTGGCCAAAAAATAACACACGGGCTATATTATGTATAACCAAGCTTTCGGGGACATATTCCCTCTTCTTCAGGGTGAACTAAAACACACATGAAAAATAGATAGGTACCTAATTGAAAAAGTTAGACCAAATGAAAACATTAACACCTTAGCCTAGACAAAGCCCAACCACCTGCCCAAGTACTGACAGCCTAATTAGCATCTACAAGACTCCGGTAAATTCAGGTTGGCCCAAAAACACAGGACGGGGAGAGGGCGGTCTCAGTCATCAATATTTTTTTTTTTAACTGGCTCGCGGCCAGATGGTACACTTATGTACCAGGTGTGTCTCCGTGGCTCAAGATTATTTTCGGCCGTGTGCTTCCTGCCTTGTTATTGGAGTTTTCCTATGAAAATACCAACCGCTTATGTTGTTTGGGTAAGGACAGCGAGACGGAAGTGGTGTACAAAATTGGTTGTAACTGCACAGTATGTAGGACATACGATGCAGAGGCTCAGAGGGCGAATCGCTCAGCATGGAAATGACGGTCATCCTCCTGTTGAAGCGTGAATGGCGTTGGCTACTCATACAGCGGATACAGGCCGGATGATGTCCGGATCCTGGATTGTGAGCCGTTGTTGCCCAGGCGACTGATGAAGGAGATGATGTTCATTCAATCATCTCCAGGTTCTTGAAATTTCAGGACAGACGTAGGGGGCTTGTCTGCAGTATATTGTTCACTCATTGACCAACATAAACATATGCAATCATCACGTCGCGTCGCTGGCAGACAGATTCCGTCATGCCTCACGTCCAGGAAGAGTTCCTGGCTCTCATGTTTTCATGCACGTTTCAGTTTACCCTGAAGAAGGGAAATGTATCCCCGAAAGCTTGGTTATTAAGCCTCGATGTTACTTTTTAGCCAACTTTACCCGCTCCTTTACACTTCAACAATTTTTGGCTGCTTCTTCTCTGTTCTTTGGCTTTTGAGATTGTCAAAAAATCGTGAAGCTGGGTTTCCGAATAATTTAACCCCACGAACATGGTTTTAGGTAGTCTGGTGACAGTCGATCTCGGCCAGTATTGTCGATTAACTCTATTTCTATATTGGGACGATGGCTTTCACAGAAAACACGAACCACTGCTTGCCGAGCTTTCGGAACAATTTATTTCCTTCCTCAGGACTCTACAACATAACAGGACGGCAGGTTTTAGGTAGTGTCAGACCAAAGTAATTCTATTTTCAATTAGCTAACCCCTTTAAATTGTTTTTTTGTGACAACCAAAAATGCGGAATTTGTTCTTTGATAGACCAGACCAAATGCAGTGATTTGTTGAAGGAGTGAAATGCACCAAAGTAGCTTTTTATAGCATAATTATAATAATTTGATCCTTGGAAGAGCCTTTACAAGGGACGTTAAAACTTAAAAGTCAGTTTTGCAGGGGTTAATTGCCGTGCTTGTATTAGAAAAACTTTCCTTCCCGTGATTTTCATGTGGTTGTTTTTGAAGGGACCCGGCCACTCAATGACCGTTTTAAAGCATTATAGCATTCACGAGCAAGACGCTTCTCAATCTGACCCCGGTGAAGCCGTGTCACAGTCTCAGGGATGGACACCCTGCTCACCGATGATGGTGACGAGAATTGGCTAATCAAATCAGCTTGATTTGAGCCCATACCGAGTAATTCTGTGGGCTGAAGGTCTCCAAGCCCGCAATTTTGTATAGTTCATGCGCCCAACATCAGTTTGTGTGTATAAGATAATCAGTTCTCGGAACAAAATTACCAGTTTTTGGGCTGATGATTAGAATTCTGCGGCTTGAATGAATGCGTCAGGGCACTTGGACTTTTTGAGGGCAGTAACCTCAATTAAGCCCCTTGGAATTGACTATTGGGTCATGAAACATTAATTTTCGGATCTAATTCCTAATCTCGACAGCTCCAAATTTGAGATGTTACAGGTCCTACGTGGAGCCGCCTTTTCTAGAAGCTATGAAACTCAAATTCTCGCTGTGATTGTTGGTATGACACTGTCTATTTTATGACCGATCTCGGCAAACCGTACTGCAAATTGATTGGAGGATCAAGGCGAACTCTATTTCCTTCCTCCGTATAGGTTTTGTAGAAAAAACCCATACCCCCACACACCCGAACCACAAAGTTGAAACGAAGTCGAAAATAAGGATAAATAGCCCGTTGACCTCTTTAAAAGGCCTTCCCACTTTCTTTATGGTCAGTGAGATTTTCTCCTTTTTCCATGGGTTTGATAGACGGGTTCATTTATCTCTTCAAAGTCGACAACATGAGAAACCCATTCTATCCCCATTCTCAATCATTCCGCTTCTCCCAACTTCAGCCCTTCATCAAGTCCTTTTTTTCATCTTCAAAAGCCACCCCCCTCCCTTTACCACAAACGCGTACTGTTTTAGGCTCGTTAACTTCAAACAGTTACTACTCTGATCCACGAAAGTACTCAAGGCTTTGACGTTATTACCCAGGCTATAACCAAATCTTTAAAAATGAAGATTTAAATTAGCATTCTACCCGGGTTGAAAGAATGGGTGGTGTTGGTGGAAGAGTTGAGGGGGAGGCGCAACATAACGATAAACACCCCGAGAAAATGTCTTTGAAATGAGATATTTCTATTGTAAGATGTTAAAGGAGTGATAAAAATGAGTTTTTTAATTTGCTTCAAGTTTTGCGCTCTCTTTTTCTTCTTCTTCTTCTTCTTCTTCTTTTGAAAAAAGAAGCAGGCAAATCTAATCCCCGACCCTCTTTCAATTTAATCTGCATTAGATGTCGAGTAGAATAGAAGAGGGTGTTGGTGGTAGGGGATGGGAGCTTATCAATGTCGTCTTTTAATGTTGTTTCCTTCTTAAAGACCGCTATAGTACACCTACAAGGTTTTTTCAATCGAGCTTTCAACCCCTTAAGACCAACTATTGCATGGTTTTCATTCTCATAACATAAAAGAAGGCAGTCCCAATGATGTGTTTTACGTATATGTGTGTGGGTGTGTGCGATGTTTTATGATCTTCAACCTTTGGTGCACAAGCCGGGTGGGTGGAGAAACAGGGAGAGAGGCAGGAAGTTTTTGATAAAAGAAATAAGGGAGTTTCATTTTTAACAAACTTATCTCTTACGCGAGACTAAGCACCACCCTTTCATCGCATGAAAAGGGGAGGGGAAAGGCGCGTAATGGACACACGTTCCTCCGCCGGAAAATCCAGAAACATAAGCTATTCGTATGGTAAATTGAGTAGTGGGAGGGGAGTCAGAGGGAGGGTGAGTTCAAAATAGTCATAGTACAAAGAGAGTGAATGTGATTTTTCCCCGCTGACAAAGACCTTCGATCTTGCCCTGTTGTCAATGACAAACCAGCGCAAGGCGTTTTGACGTTTTGGTTCATCGAAAGATGAAGAGGGGGAACATCCCCATGACTTGATGACGAAATGGTTTTGGTTTATACGCATGAAATATCTATTAACCGAGACTAATAGTATTGAAATCTTCCCCTACCCATTCCAACCGTCACCAATTCAAAAATTCTGGGGGTGTAATGCACGTGATTCGTGGGGTGGCGGTAGAACTTAATAAATTACGACAAGGGGCAGTTGCGCTTTAGTAAGTATATATATATATATAATGGATGTGCATAGGGAAGAGGTCAGTCTAGCGTGAGCAGGATTTCGTTCAAAACCCCGAACCTCCTTCCATTCTTTTTCCTTTTTTAAAATTTATTTGAAGCCTTTCATCTCTATCACGCAGGGTCTAGGTCTAGTGAGTTTCTTGATGGAAACGGTCGTGGGCACGCGTATTTTTTTCTGGACAAAACTGCCTCTTGAAGAGCAGGAAAATCCATGTCTCAGCCTTACTTACAAGTTTTTAAAAACAAAATTATTCAAATCTGTAGCTAAATTTTCAATTTTGTTAGGGGGAGTAATCAGTTTCTGGGGTGCCGCTTTTTGGGCCCCTCCTAACCCACGTGAGGCCAGGGTCTATTGCTCGGTCAGCGAGACCAGAGTGGGGCAATATAGCTGTCCTTCCATAGATGTCAGTGCAAACTGGGTGCGTCTACAGATCGAGCATTGTCAGGGGGTGTTCCTAAACTTGAAAAGTCAGGGAATTTCGTAAATTTATGAGAAAAGTTGGGGGAAAATAGCGAAGTCTCCTCGCATTCCTCGATTAGAGTGAAATACGCAGAGCAACATCATTTTGCACATTTTCTCAAAAAAAAAATGCGTTCTAGTGACGCAAGCGTTGGACGTGGAATAAACAAAAAAAAAAAAAAAAGTTACTTTCAGAATCGTCAGTTTTGCCATTTTCAAGGTACGAAAATGGCGCGCCTCGATGGTGTAATGGATACAATGCTCGCTTCGCAACTCAGCGGGCCTGGGTTCGAATCCAGCCATTGCCCATAACACTGTAAGGCTGCGGCGAGCTGTGACACGGCACACTCGGCTTCGTGTAGGCGTTCCCGGCGGTGTGCTAACCGCGCACCGAACGAAACGCCCGCGTAGTACGGGTGTGAAGTGCACAGTTAGATCTGGGTATGGCGTAGAAGCCCAATGGAGGCTTAGGCGCCTGTCGGGTTCAAAGGGCGCGCCCCCGAAAAAAAAAAAAAAAAAAAAAAAAAGGTACGAAAGGTCAGTCATATTGAGAGAACGAGTGTTCAGTTTTGCTATTTTCTGGACACGAATCGTCTGTGTACCCATTAATAGGAGCTAATAGTCA
Source organism: Corythucha ciliata (assembly GCA_038030265.1). Lineage (NCBI taxonomy): Eukaryota > Metazoa > Arthropoda > Insecta > Hemiptera > Tingidae > Corythucha > Corythucha ciliata. The sequence goes on from CM075943.1 coordinate 28,832,591, forward strand.
GTTTAGCCAATTTTAGAGTGATATTAACCAGTCAAGCCATTTTACAGCTTGAGCGAAGTCAGACGAGGAGGGGAAGGGGAGTCGACCAGTTTTCAAGGTTTGGAGACGGCCCATTTTCTTGCCGGAAAGAGTGGTCTGTTCCATTGTTTTTAAAGGGCGTGAGCAGCCATTTTTCTGGTGCAGATGATTGCCACAGTCCCGCAGTTACAACATCTGCGTATAAGACGCCAACGGTTAGTTTAGCCATTTTCAAGGCGAGAGCCGTCAGTATTGTCTTTTTAGGGGACGAGTGGTAGTATGGTCATTTTTCGGACGTGAATTGCCAGTTTGGCTATTTTTAGGGCTTGAATTGCCAGTTTGAGTATTTTAATCGTCGTTTTTCGGCCGTAACTGGTTGGTTGGGCCATTTTTAGAACGTGATGTGATTCAGGGGACGAATCATCAGTTTAGTCAAGGTAGTGGTGCGAACGGTTAAGTTTAGCTAATTTTAAGGCACAAATCGTCTGTTTTATACAATTTTTTGGACGCAAATAGTCAATTTTGCCCTTTATAGGACTCAAATAGTAGTACATTATAAATACAGTACTACTTTTTGACTTAATGTAGGACATAAAAAAGTACTACTATTCAATCTTAAAGAAACTAGTACATACCTAACTATATTTTTAAAAAATATCTATGTAAAAGTAAGTACCTAACTAGTAATTACGTATTTAATTACTTAATTTGAAACGTCGCAAATGAGATTGGACAAGATGGCACTAGCGAACAGAACAGCCACAGTTTTTACCCCCCCCCCCTTCCTCTCTCGTAATAAGGATTACAGATATGAGCCAAGAATTTCTACAGCTCTACAGCTTCTGCTCTAATTATCTCGAGGAATGGGCATCGAATGTCAGCTTGCTATGATTTCGTGGACTAAGCTTACCAAGTCGGTCAGTTGAAACGACGTGCTCTCTTCTTGCAAAGCTTTCTTTTCTTCCCTACCTCCAGTCGATGAGGATTCCTTGTTCGACGAGGTATCGCCTCTCAAAAAATTTAATACCAGGAAAAACTTGACTTTTGGAATATTTCAAAAACTAAAACTTGCAAACGCTGCAGACGTTGCGTTCTAACCTCCCTCGGTTAGAAAACCTGCACTTTGCTCCATAGGTTCACAATATACTATTTTGATGCATACTTCCAGGATTCGAAGAGTCCGCAACGACACGAGGTGGCAAACATCTTTTTAACGGGGGTAGACGTTGGCCAACTCATCGCTATAAGGGGTCCGTAGACGCAAGTAGTCTTTTTGAGATTTTTAAGGTGCTAATTGTACATCCAGCCGTTGGCTAATAGCCGTCAATAAAAGGGCGCGAATGGTCAGTTAATTTGGCTATTTTTTTATGTGTATTTCCAGTTTGGCTATATTAATGGCGGCAATTGTTTTTTAGCCATTTTTAAGGCGTGAATAGCCAGTTTTGCCAATTTTTGGCATGCATGGACAGTGTGCTGCAGTGTGTTCTTGAGGACCATATTGTCAACTTTGCCGTTTTTACGGTGGGACTTGTTAGGCATTTAAATTTTTAGATATGTTTAGACCGCAAATATAGTCAGTTGACTCATTTTTATAGTTGAGCGAAGCACAAAATCGAAACACTCGGCAGTTGACAAAAATAGCCTCAATACGAGGGGATCACCAATCGTTGAAAATGCCAAACGTTCATTTTTGGCCAATTTAAGAGAGGACCACCCACCCCCTCCTACCCACAGAGGTCCTCTCTGCCCCAGAGGTCAGGGCCCTTGGAGGTCGTCGCGGGTTTCCTGGCTTCAGAAGTTTTTTTTTTCGACGAAAAAAATCGATTGAAAGTGTAGTTGTGAGGGGAGAGGGAAGCTCTTACTACCTTAAGAGAGAGGAAGGCTACTTTGATTATTTGCTATTTGTTACCGAAAAACACTTTACGATGGTTGGTACGATGATAAAGGGTGGAGAGGGGCGATCTTTTACGTTCAACGTTCTGCCGTGGTGAAAACTCAAGAAAGGGGCGCAGAAAAATAAAAGACCAAGAAGAAAAAAAGTTGGTGACGAATTGTTAAGGGAGGGGGAAAAAGGAGAAAGAGTGGATTTGAAGAGTTGTAGATCCCTGTTGTAGCCTGGAAGGCACGTAGCGGCACTTGCCGTTCTAACACACATTCTTGGTACATAAGGGACGTCTCAGCTATTTTTCAAGCCCTTTATTTTCTCCACCCGCAGTCTCTTTACGCTCTTTTCTTCTTCTTTTTTGAGCACCACCACTTCTCCATCGAAGTTGTCGCCACCACCAATCTTCTAAATTAGACGTCCGCTAATTCTATAAAAAGGCTTTATTGGACTGTAACCTTTCCACGGCTTTGCTCGAGAATATGATTTTGGGTATCTCCAGAACAATTTACCTCTGCGGTCAAAGATTCTAAATTCTAATGGCATTTTTCATTCAATGCAATACACTCGTTCGGTGTAAGTTTTCCCACCCGTCCTCTCCGAATTTAAATATATGTTTATGGAGAGGACGCTGCACTACACTTGTGTAGTGTGTTGAATGGAAATCGCTATAACATTACGGTAGCACCAAGAAAAAATACACACACGCTGGTTCGAAAAAGATTGACAGATAGTAAATATGGGAGGGGATAGTAAAAGCAAATGTATAACGCGCGTTCCTTCCACGCCAAAACAAAAGAGATTTTTTGGCTATGCTTTATGGATGAAGCGTAAGCTACTGTGACATCCGAAACCCAATTAGGAAACTGAGACTTTTATGTTGCTCTCTACGAAGAGGCGAGAACAATAGAGGGAGCTTTTTTTTTCGTTATTCTTTAAAGGGAATTATTAATATACAGATGGGTTTGAGAGGGGGTGGGGCGTTGTGACTGAGAAGTATTCCATAATTAGAGTCATCGCTAATAGGGGCTCAGGGAGAATGAAGAAGAGTATAGACGGGCTGAGATGATATAATGAAGACAAATGAACTGTCTAGGACCTCTTTGTTAATTTCTAATCAAGCCTCTCACTCTCTTTCGCTTACCGTAGAGATGTTTAGAGGGATGGGATGGGATGGGGGGTAACACTTATAATGATTATGAGAGCTCATATTTTGCCGGATAGGGTTTGCTGGGTCGGGACCAATTGGCCGCAGGTGTGTAAGGAAAATGTATCTCATTTAACCAGCTCTCGATCTTACGCTCAACAAGTAATTTGTTTGCTTGTTTCATTTAAAAACTAAATAAACTTTGTATTAAATGAAAAACTTCGGCCTGTTAAAGTAAAAGTAACGGCGATCTCGTAATCCTGTTATCAAAGACCAAACCAAGGAGTGTGTAATGTGAGATAACGGGACATAACTACCCAAAGTCGTTGATTCCGTTTTATTCTTCACTTTTCAGCCCCCTTCCCTCGATCCCAGTAAATAAGGGACGCCCTACAGGGGTGCACGCGGTGGCACGCTACAGGTGGGGGGGGGGTGTACTACAGTAAACGATCTTTCGCAGAGCGCGCGTTAATATAATTTTATTGCACTACACTCCCGCGTATCACCGAGTAGCCATTAAGCCGCAAACTTCAGTACTAACAAGTAACCAACTCCCGTTTTCTCCTTAAGGCGGCTACACACTATCGTGTTATGTCATAACACGAAACACGAAGCATCAAAAAAAATGTTTCGGCTTGTTTCGCTGTATGTGTTTCGTGTTGTGAGTCTACAACGTAGCAGCCTGTACACACCAAGGGATTGTTACCCCGAAACATTTCAACTGCGGATACTAAAATGTGTCTCGCGAAACAGACATTAAGCACTCAGAAGCCTTCGAGATGACAGACGATGATGTTCTAGAAGCTACCGTGGCATACATAGTCGCGAACCGGGCATTTGTTGCACAAAAAAAAGTTTTAAGAGTGAAAAATAATCGGAGGGGGTGGAATCTCTCAATTTACTTTAAGCGATAACTCGAATCACAAATTCTCTTCAATTTTTGCAGTAGTGGCAGCACGGATTTAATGTTAAGTCTCTTGAAGAGCTTTTAGGTCTATTTGAAAACTTTTGCAGGTAGTATACTAGTACTGCGTACTAGTAGTACTAAGTAGTAGTAGTAAGTAGTATACTAAACCTTTTGTTGTTTCGGCGAAAGTGTGTACGAGCATTTGTACTTCTGTTTCGGTGTTATGGCGAAACAAAACCCTTTGATGTGTCTGAAAAACCGACTTTTTTCGGATACACTCGTAACACGAGACAGAACACTTTTTTATGCCATAACACGAAACAAGCATCCGTCCACACTTGCGGGATGTTTCGACGAATACGGTTGTCTCGTTGTTCGGAATATCTGGGTTTTAAATATATATATACAGGGTGGAACAGGATAAGTGTGACAAAAAAAATTGGGTGAAAATAGGCCTCATTTGCGATCGAAAACACCCTATAAACCATGGTCCGAAAATCAAAATCCTACGAGATATGATTTTTTAAACGTTTTTTGATGCTTGTATCGCTTTTCTTAACTAAATGCGAATAGATCAGTTTACAGCTGACATTTGCAACTTTTGACGATGGATTTGGAAAGAGCACACTTTTTTCTGACATGAATAGCCATTTTCGATAAAATTCAACTATTTTCTGTGGGCTTGAGAGATGCTCAAAGTTTTGCAAATCGTGGATCTCTAATTTTTCAAAAAATTCAGCCTCCACTTCTCTACACTAAATCTGAGCGTATCGACATCCCATGGGTCGGAAAAACTTCTTCAATTTGTCCTTTTTAAAATTACTCATGAACGTTTTTTTAGTTCACCAGCGAGTTTTCGGCAGAAAGGCCATTTCTTGGAAAAAAAAGAATGATATTTTCTCTTAAAAATCGCTTGTTTTGACCAACCCAATTTGAACGAGCTTTGTGATTCAAAACATGCTAAAACTCATTAAAGCCTTATCCAAATTTTTCCATCGAACCGAATGGAATGCGCACTCCTACCAAAATATCAAAAACTGTCGCTCCGGGAGCTGGCTGTCGGCAAGGGTGCATTTCACTACTGCGAATTTCGGCGTGTTTAGCTGTTATTCGACGAAATTAGTGCACTTAATGACTCTACTTGTTGATATCAATTTCCGGCTAAATAATTGCAAATTAGCTGAAAACTTCGAAATTCGCAGTAGAGAAATGCACTCTATCCGACAGCTAGCTGCGAGAGCGACGTTTTTTGAACTTTGACAGGCGTACACAGTCCGCCCCGTTCAAGGGAAAACTTTGGATGATGTTTTAATTACGTCAATCATGCTAAAAATCACAAAGCTCGTTCAAATGTTGTAGATCGAAACAAGCGATTTTGAAGAGAAAAACCATTCTTTTTTCTAAGAAATGGTCATTTCTGCCGAAAAATCACTGATTAACTAAAAATACGTTCATGAGTAATTTTAAAAAGGACACATTGGGGAAGTTTTTCCGACCCATGGGATGTCGGTGCGCTCAAATTTCGAGTAGAAAAGCGGGGGTTGACTTTTTTGAAAAATTAGAAATCCTCGATTTGCAAAACTTTGAGCAGCTCATGAGCCCCCAGAAAATGGTTGAATTTTATCGTAAATGGCTAATCCTGACAGAATAAAATGTGCCATCAAAAGTTGCAAAATGTCAGCTGGAAACTGAGTTATTCCCATTTAGTTAAGAAAAGTGACGTGAGTCATAATAAACGTTAGAAAAATCATATCTCGTAGGGTTTTGATTTTCGGACCATGGTACAAAGGGTGTTTTCGATCACAAATAAGGCCTACTTTCAACCAATTTTTTTTGTCACACTTATCCTGTTCCACCCTGTATATAAATTTTGTGTGTCAAATATGATCTGTTGATGGTTTTTATTTTTATTTATTTTTTTTTTGTTTAAAGTTTCGATTTTCTTCGTTTATATTAATTCATTTATTAACTCGTTTTCATTTTTTAATCGATTGTAAAAATGGCTCAGACATAATTGGGATATCCCATCAAAGAGTCTGCCCCCTTGCGGATTTATGGTGAAGTAAATTAGTGAGGATACATGGAGGAAAATTCCTACGGGACCAGTCTATGCAATCCAATTAAAACTTTTTTTTCTTATTAAGAAATACAACTTTTTTCGATTATTCCACTTGAAAAAGGCAGTTGAGAGTTAACTTTAAAAAAATGTAGGGCCAGGTACTGTTTGTAAAGAAAAATCCCGGGAGAACACAAGTTCTACATGTTCGCCGTGTCAAATGCGTTCCCCGGTCCAATGCATGTAGCTTAAATTATAAATTATTAGCATTTTTTTTTGTGATTCCAAAACGTTCGGCCTCCTATCAACCAACTGCCCTAATGGCAGTGAAAAATACTGGGTCGACACTAGAGACCAAAATACTGGCAAATGGACCAAATATATGGACACTTGGTGCTGATGACACCCGGTTCATTCTCGGATAGCAGCAGAATGAGTTTCAAATGAGCCAAACCCTAGAAATTCAGGGTTTCTAAAAAGGCCAGATCTGTGCAATTTTGGGTTTTGGAAGCATTAAATCAGCAATACTGTTTTTTAATGCGTAAAATTAGCGATTCAGTTATTTTAATGAGCCAGCCCTGCAAAATTGGTCATTTGACTAAGCCAACCCTGATGGGGTCGAAAGCGCAAAATTATTTTCAAGATCCCGAAAAATTGAATTTTTGGGTGACCCATCCCCGCGAAATTGTTCTTATAATAATGCAACTCCGTGAAATTTCTTTTTGGAAGACAACGGGACGGCTAAATCCCACAATGGTAATGAATGGTCCACGTATCTCTGAAATTTTGTTTTTGATAAGCACTGGGGTCGGGAAATTCCTTTTTAAAATGAGGCAACACCCGGAAAATGTTCATTTTTTTAAAAGTCTTAAATCCGTGAAATGGTCTATACCAAGGGAGTCAACCCCTCGAAATGGGTTTCTGAAACGCCAGTCCATGAAATTGCGTTATTCCAAGGGACAAACCGGCGTATGTTGTTCTCAAAGGAGCAAATTTGGTTCTTGAAGCAACTAAAACCACGAAATTGGATTAATATGTCAGTGCCAAATCAACGAAATTTTGATTTTAAACATGCCTCCCCCGCCCCACGTAATCGCCTTATTGAAGGAACCGAAACCATGGAATTGATTCTTTGAATGAGCCAACCCCGAGAAATTGGCTTCTTGACGTCGATTCTGCGAAATTGGCTTCTTTAAGAGAGCAAAACCCGCGTGATTGGGATCTGTGAGTGCGACAATCCGTGAAGTTCGGTCAAACCCACGAAATGGGGGTTTAAGGGTGACATCCTTGGGTTATTGCCATTGACGTAACCACGGCCATGAAAGAAGAGAAGTGAGACTCAGGCCCATGTTCACAGTCGTCTTTAAGGCTGAGTAATCGCTTATTTCGACTCATAACAGATAATTCACTAAAACAACCGATTTGAAGTCGCTTAAGCAAATATCCAGCTTGAGTGACGACTATGAATACGGCCCTCAAAAATCGTCCGTTTTGTCTCCGTGGGAAGGATGAATCACGGACAATCCATCGTTACGCCGTGGCTTGAAGGTACGCTGGCGGCCAATCTGTTGAGCTTTGGGTAGGAACCGGCTGTATTCCTCATTTGAGCATCAACAATTTCTGAATGACCTCGACTCCAAGAGAGGGGCCATGGCCCCCCATCCGTGCATGCACAGCACGGATCATGATCATGTAACATTAATAATCACTTGGTCACTGAAGTCTTCTGGAAGAAAATACTTCGAACATACGACAGCATAAATTTATGTATTTACTTTCCGGTCCTCCCCCATCCACAGGATTATTTTCCATTGTTTTTATGCCCAACGGATTCTTGGGAAAAATTGGAATGAAATGTCCGGCGTATGTATACCAGCTCTATTGTGACACTTGGACTTGGGCATATAACGCAATCAGCTGGAGTTGAGAGCTCTTTTGCCCATCTTTCTCCTACTTCCGCAAACATGTGTGATCCATGATGGCTGGTAATTAAATTAACAATATTCAGGAGCTATATGAAACAAACGGATTCAAAATATTACTCATTCCTTATAATTTAATTAATTACTTTGGTAAAAACATACCCACCCCGTGTGGAAATTATACAGAACTGATAACTGAATCCTCACTAGATTAGAACGATCGCAGCGCTTCGTGGCCATGAAGCATCCCAATAGGTTTTCCTTTTCCTATCCCTTCGTCCATGTATTTTCCCGCGTTTTTGCTTCCCACTTTAGCCCACTTTTACCCTCGACTAATGCAACACATTCTGCCTGACGAAATCGAACCGAGTTGTCGCGCATTGTGAAACGGTTATTTTAAAAAGTTTGAATTATTCTCGGCTCTGTGTTTTACGGATTCTTTCATCGTGGCCGTTTGCCTTAACGGTGTGAGCTATCCCTTTCCTATTCTTTGTCCCTTTTATCTTTTTTTTTTTTTGTTTAATTGTTTTCTAGTTTTTGCTAGCATCCTTTATTTTTCGCATTTTTCACCATTTTTCACCATTTTCATTTACTTTTAATACAGTCCATTCAATTCAGGAACACTCGTGTTTCGTGTTATGACATAACACGATAGTGTGTAGCCGCCTTTAAACTTCTGTGAACAAAATTGCGTCAAAGGTGCGTACTTATTATGGAAAAGAGCCCCGTTTCTCGTAAAATCACTAATTGACCTGGAAAACTGATTTTCCACAGCAAAAAAGGCAATTTTTCGCACAGATAATGATGTCAATTTTTCCCAAGAGACTGGAAAAGTCGCTAGGAAACTGAGAATTCAGCCCCCCCCCCCACGAGAAAACTACAAAAGCCCGCAAAACCTCCACCGTCCGCTTAGCCGTGGGCCTAGAAAAAACAATAATGTGACACAATAAATAACTGTCAAATGTGGCGTTTTGACCATACAGCTTATTGAAACTCACAGAGGCTTATCTCAAAGAGGCTGTCAGTTTCGGCCACGCGAAACAGCCACCAGTCGGTCGACCAACTCATCGATTAGTTGGAATTTTGCCTTAGAATCAAATTGATCAACTCCTAACGATTCAGCGTTTGAACCGCTTGTTCTTTCAGTGGCAAAACACAAGTCAATGTGGCCAAAGAATAAGTTTCGAAGCGAAATTAGAAGTGTGAAATAGTCACGTCTGCAATGAATCAGGCATAAATAACCATGAAGTTGCTAGTTTTTGGGGCTAAATAGCCGCAAAAAGTGCAAGCGGTGACCATAGAGTTCCACGATTCTGCCACGAAATTCGAAGTTTCGACGCTTAATATTCGTAAAATCCTAGTTTATGGCTAAATGGTCGCGAAACTCCAGCATGTTTCGGAGTATAAGCAGCCACAAAATCACAACGACGAATACCCTAAAAATTTGCAATATTTTGAAGGCAAATGTTCGCGAAACTCGAAGTTTTCTGGCAGAATATTCGCAAAACTGCAACTTTCAATACTGAACGATGAAGATGTTGAGGGTATGACCCACCAAACAATCGTGAAAAATTGCACTGAGGGTGAGGTCCAGTCTCCGTTACGAGCTCAGACCTTCAGCCGCCAGGGCTACTCGGTCCTAGTCTTATCAGCCTGGCAACTGAGCCGAGTACGGAGCCGATGGACCACGCCCTCGCCGGGAGCAACTTTTAGGTAAATTCAAAACGGGGAAAAATTGAATATTTCACGTTCTGGCTCAAATTTTCCGCAAAATTGCTAGTTTCGAGCCTTTCTTTTTTCAAAATTGCAAGCTCCTTGCATTTAAAGTGGCCACGGAACCCAGGGCAGCCAGCGATATACTGCGCCCAAATCCTTGCCATTGCAGCCACGAAATTGAATCACTTGGAGCTAAAAAAAAAAAACTCGGAAATTTCGAGTTACCCGCCCAAATATACGCGTATCTGCTAGTTTCTGGTCTTTATTTTCGTCAAATTGCAAGTTAACGGTATTTATTTCCGTGAAATTGCTAGTTTTGGGGGGTTTTCATTTAGTGTGTGTGGGGAACGGCTGGCGCCCAAAGCCTGACGAATAGCCGCAAGATTTGCAACACTTGCACCACGCAACCGCTCCCGCTGCCGCCGCGCCGCTTGATCCACAAAATTGAAGTTTTTAGGCTGAATACTCGTGACATTGCAATTCTCTTAATTGAAGCAAAATTACAAGTTTCGACGCTGTTGTTTTAGTGGGCGAGGAAATTGGACAATCTGGCCGCGATGGAGCCCACAGGCTGACGAATAGACGCGTAATTCCATCATTTCGAGCTAAATATAACTTTGGGCCCTTATTTGAGTAAATTGAAAGTGTCCGGACCAAAATCCGAGAATTTGCTGGTTTCTGGACTTTATTTCCCCAAGTTTATTGTCATTATTTTCGCAAAATTGTTAGTTTCATGGACTTATTTTTAATTTTAGAAGGCATGGACACTAGGCTAGCCGACAATGACTGGGCCCATAGCCTGTCGAACAGTCGTATACCTTTGACATTCAGAGCTAAATACTCGTGAGTTCGCAAGTTTGAGGCCTAATTTGAGGGAAATTGAAAGTTTACGGACGAAATATCTGCGAGCTTTCCAGAGCTTGGTCGAGCTTGGTCTTTATTTTTACGAAGTTGCAAGTTTCGGAGTTTCTTATAAGTGGCCGTCAAACCCTTCGCTGGCCGGTCAAGACAACGCCGAAATTCTGAAAAAATTGCAACATTTTGGAGACAAATATCCACAAGATTGTAAGTTTTCAGGCTGAATGTTTCACGCTGGTGTAAGTTTCTGGATTTCTTTTTCGGGCCAGCTGGACCCGACTACGCCCGTATAGCCGAATAGCCTGTAATTGAAACATTAATGGTGAATTTCACCACCGGGAGTTAGGTTGGAGTTACCAAACTCCAACATTGTTTATGAATTGTGAGGCATATTTTTCGTTAATTCTGAGTTAATCTAACTCAAACCTCAACTTTCGGTGGTGAAATCCACCAATAGAGCTAAATACTGGTGAGTTTGAAAATTCGTGTCCTAATTTGAGTGAAATTACAAGTTCCTGGCTGAATATCAGCGATATTGACCGTTCCCCGGATCTTCAGATCTCTATTTTCCTCAAGTTTTCTGGCTGAATGCCCACACAATTGCAAGTTTTGGGCCTCAAACTCAAGTTTCGTGTCTTGACTTTGATGAAAGTGCAAGTTTCGGGGTTTTCCACGTAGCCACAGACCCCGGGGGCACCCAAAAGCATGATGAAGAGCCTCAAAATTACGTCATTCGGGGCCAAATATCAGCGAATTGGCCAGTTTCAGGGCTGAACATTCGCGAAATTGATTGTTTCGTGTCTTCATTTCAGCCAAATAGCAAGTTCAGGGCAGTTTTTTGTGGTTGCCGAACCAAGGCAACTGGCGCATAAAACCTGACAAATACCCACAAAATTGGAAGTTTCCTGGCTGAATATATCCACGCTATCGCAAGGTTCGGGGTTTAATTCCTGGGAAAATGCCAGTTTGTGGTCTTAATTCCGGTGATATTGCAAGTTTCGGGTCCAGTTTTGCAGTGGCTCAACCGGGCCCCCAACAACGGTCAGAGCCTGACGAATACGCACGACATTATTTGAACTTTTCTGGTTGAATATCCGCGCAATTTCAAGTTTTGAGTTTTAATTTCGGTGAAATTACAAGTTTTAGGAATTTTTATTTGGTGAGCTTGGACCTCGGATGACCCCGAGAGCACCCAAAGCTTGAATAGTCTCAAAATTAAATCGCTCGGTATTAATATCAGTGAATTCGCACGTTTCGGGGCTAAATATTCAAGAAGTTTCCAATCGTTTTGTGTGGCCTCGGACCACGGCCGCTAGCGAGCCACGACGAACAGCGTCGAAGACTGAAGAGGCTTGCACGCCATACCCCCACCATTTAGGCCGCGAACTTCCCACAACCCGTCGCTGAGATGTACCCGCCATCCTTGGGTTTTCAACGCTCACACGAAGCGCGGGATAAGCCGTTGTGCCACGGGTCACGGCTACCTTCGGAGTGCCCAGAGCATAGGAACCACGTTACCTATCTAACGCCATCCTTCGATTGCCCCACTCAATTGGCAGACACCGGAGAAGCTTGAAACAGGGCACTGTACGGCTGAAATGCCTTCCTTCTGAAAGGATCGTTCCTCGTTGAAGTTGGGGATGTTTCGATGAGAGGGGTTTTCAGCTATTGTGTTGGATGATATTGGGGGGGGGCGGGAGATTGAAAGTTTATTTGTTTTAACGAAAGAGATGTGGAGTGAAGGGAGGAAAGTTCCAATAACGCAGATTAAAGTTAACATTTTTTGCATTATTCCTTCGTTTTATCCCGAATTCAATAATATTTCCACGCTGGAATTGATATCATTGATTTTCTCCGGCACCCCCCCCCCTCAGAGTAATAATTGTGTTCACCTTCTAATGGGACCGTTAACTATAACATTGTGAATTCATATCGACAGATCTTCATAGACAAGTGAAAGGTCCGCGTGTCATTTGTCATCAGTGGTTTATTGGGCTCTGGTTTTCACGGTCCTGTGCGTGTGTGTCATGATGAAGGGGGAGGGGATGAAGCGATTTCAGTTTTTTAGCGACATGAAGTCTAAAATCGTAGATAACGTGCCAGGGGTAGCTTTCAAAGCAATATTCAGGGAAAGAGATAGAGACAGAGCGAACGATCCAGGATATCAAGGCATTAAATCAGGCTCTAATGAAAAGTAAGAATTAAGGGGGGAGGGGACTGAATACGAATTTTACGAGTAGAACGTCCGACTGAAAAATTTTTTGTGGTGTTTTATCTGATAAGGGAACGTTGAAGTGAGTCGGTAATTGAATGTCTTGGGGATTTCTGACTGCGAAGGACAAAAAACTCTCGAAACCAATAGTCTGAAAAGTTTCTTTCTCTTCTTTCCCACATTCTTTTGGTTTGAGAAAGCAAACTGCAGCGTGAGTGAGTGTGTGTTTTCCATTTACGTGATAGCTGTCTCCCTTCTCGCAGAACTTTAATCATGTTAATGCCCTCCCAACCCCCTCAACCCCTCCCATGCACCAACTGGTCATTGTCTTTTTTCCTTCTATTCTGATGGTGACTTTCAGGAAAGGAGGAGGGATTCCCCCGAAGGGCGAATTTCTTAAGCTTTGTACTCGTCAAACAATCCCCACCCCTTAACTCTCTCATCGTCGTAGCGGCAACCACATTCAGTTCACGTCCCAAATTGCGTTTTCGAGCTTTCTTCTGATAGCCACACTTCAATCAAGCCTCCCCTCTAATTCCAAAAAAGAAATGGTTCGCGCTCAAAACCTCAAATTTTCGTTTAAAAAAATACCATTTGGAGTTATAAACGGCGGGTTAGACGTATTGATTGGGAAGGAATAAAGTGCAAACAAAGAGGCTCCCTTTTCCTTAAAGTCTCTCTTCTCTCTGGGTCGGAATCTTCTCCATGACTCGAGGGTCTAATATAAGTTGGCCCCCGTGTAATATTTGGCGGAAAAGCCTCTCCACACTCTCCACCCAACCCTCAATCCCTCTCCCTCCCCTTGTTTCAACAGTCAATATTTGTCTATTTGGCTTCAAATGGGTGTATGAACCTTTTCTCCTCTTTCCCCAGCGGGGTACCTTCAAGTGAAACGCTCTTGAAACCGTCATTGATGGGTGGTGCGGTCGGTGGGATGGATATTGAACGCGATCAAGCGTTTTGGATCAAGCATTCACCCCTCCGTTTCTTTTGTAAGGGGGCCTGCGCCCCTTGTATATCGCTAATCAACTCATTCTAATGACAGTTTATTGCTTTTCACCCTTCGAGCCGGTTTGAGAAGGCGTTTCCGTGAAATGCTTTTGATTTTAACTCTTCCCTTTCACCATTTGCAGGTAATATACACGTGTGCCGCCACGTGTCTATTTTATTTTCATGTTTAATAAATCGCTAAAGCGTTAGAGTGACTAGGACAATCCATCGAAGCGTATCTGACGCAATTATAGTACGCAACTTCCTCGTTTGAACAGAAAGAAATGACACCTTGCGCGTACATCGGCTTCAAGAGGTCTGCTTTTGGCACCTCCTTCATGTTGACTACAAAACCAATTTGCCAGACAATAAGAGAGGGATTCCTCCAGTTAATTGCCACAACCACTTCCAACTCCGAGGGAACTTGCATCTTTACCGCTTCTATTCATTCCCTCATAAGGCAATTTACAAACCCTCTAGCTCGGCTCTCTTTTTCACTTCAACTCTCTCTCTTTCTCCCTCGGCAGACTCTTCTCTCTTTCTCAATCGTCCCGAAAGCTTCCATCCGGGGCCTTTCTATATTGCTTTCAGAAAGCCGCATCCCGTCACTATCAAACAGGACTTTTCCCCTTTTGCACGAATTCTGGTAACCTTCCCCCCTTTCGTTCGCTTCCCACCAAACACTGAAAATAAAAACGTCTTAATATTTTTCTCTCTCTTTGTTTTGATTCCAGGAATACAAGATACGAGGAATTCGACCTTGGCAAGGATGGCCCAGCTCAAACGGGGTAAGTATATAGCCCATAACATAAGACACTTGGAACCCCAATTTTTGTGAGAGATTGTTCGTTGAAATGCGGGAGGAAAGGTCGATATTGACAACCACCACCACCATGTTCACCTGAAGAGTGTAGTTTTCAGTTCTACAGACCGAACTAATGCGATTCTTGGACATTCTCGAATTGCCAAGCGAGTTAAACGTTTCCCTTTCAAGTAGTAGATCTTTAAAAATTGTAAAAATATAAAAATTAACCAAACCTTTCCCAATTATTTCAATTATTGTCCACGAATCCTTGAAGCAAATACCACCAGCCTTTTAAAATAAAATAATAAAAATTAAATTAAAATTGATCTTATATACTTTCTTTTTCCACTCTAGACAAGTGGTGGAGGCGCCTATTTTCCCGAAAAATAAGTTGGTTGAAAATCAAGACTCATTGTTTCGTTAATTGAATTTGCATGTGCATGCCTTTCGTAATTTAAGTCGTATTTTTTTTTTTGTCACATTATTCCTGAATTCATAATTATAAAAACATTTAATCACTGAAACAATGGCCCTTCCCGCACTTGACAAACTCATTGATAGACAAACTTTCCTGCGAAAAGAACTAATTTCCGCGATACATAACAAATCGAATTGTGCTTCCTGGATCAATAGTGATCTAAAAGATTACCTTTTTGCGTCCGCCCTATTATTAGGTACCCTCCAAATTCCCACTCCCGACCAACTCCGGGAACAATTAAAAACGTATTTTTCGTCCTTTGACGTCGCAGAGGCACTAACTGCTCTCGATGATAATATGATCAAACTTCGCCCACTCTTTGAACCCAGTGCTAAAGCCCCGGCCCAGCCAAAATGTCATAGCCAAACCCACTCCCGAAAACCCGGCCTCTCTGCCCAACTAACCCCCGCCCTAGCCACCGCCATTGCCCATGCCAAACAAAAAACTTCCGAAAATTGATGTCCCCTCCTTTTCGGGTGAACCCATCGAAAATATTGAAAGTTTTCCCCCCTTCCATCTCGACCGATTTGGCCCAAATGCAATACCGACCGGGGTCTTATGACTTCTGATTTTTGTGCCAAAGCGCGTTCCGCTAAATTGATTTCTTCGAGAGTTATCGTGCTAACAAGACCACACGCTTACTTCCACTCCGGGGGCAACACCCCCTCCCCTTCGACTTAAAAAAAAAAAATGAAATGGGAATCAAAGGCTACTCTAACATGGAGTATACGTGCTGAATATGATGCTCGAAGCCTCACTATCAGGCCAAGGATCTCTTGACTCATGCCCCTGAAAATCGTGGGCCTGGATAGGGGGGGGGGGTTGCCTCGAAAAACTCAATGATGGAAAAATAGTGCTTTATAGGCTTTATGTTTACAGACGTTCATGGCTTATAATTGAGAAAAAGCGCTGACACAAGATTGAAATAGAGACAATAAAAGCCGTCATTTGCAGCTACAATTGAAAAAACTTTTATTTTCGGTATATCTGGAGTTAATTTCGCAAAAAGAAAATTGGTAATTCCCGGCTAAAATTTAGAAAAAGCGCTGGTTCGTGGCTAAAACTGAACAAGAGGCGCTAATCCAACGATGAAATTCTTAAAAAGCGCTACTTCACGGCTGAATTAGAGAAAAGGAGCAAATTCACGGATAAATCTGAGGAAACGACGAAACGAGATAATTATTCGCGGCTAAGATTGAAAAAAGCGCCAATTCGCAGCAAAGCTTGAGAAAAAGCGCTAATTCGCGGATAAAATTGAGGAAAAGCGCTTATTCGCTGTTGAACTTGAGAAAAAACACTTCAAGTTGAGAAAAGTGATAATAATGCACTGGCGAGATTAAGGGAAATTGCTTATTTACGGCTAACATTAAGAAAACAGGCCAACTTCAGCTCAAATTGAGAAAAAACGCTAATTCGCGGATATAGCTTTACAAAAAGCGCTAATTCGCGAGTAAAATTCTGACAAAGCGATCGTTCGCAGCTTAAATTGAGAAAACGTCGATTTGCTAGTCAACATTGTTAATTTGCAGCAGAAATTCAGAAAAGTGCTAAGCAGCCAGAGTGAGAGAAGACGCTAAGTCAACCATTACATTTTTAGAAAACGCTAATTCACGGATAAGTCTGAGGAAACGCGATTATTCGCGACTAATTCAAAGAAAAAGCGCTTTAAATGGAGTACAGTGATAATTCGCGTACGAAATTAAGGAAAAGTTCTAATATGCTGCTAACAATGCGAAAACAGGCTAATTTTCAGCTAGAATTGAGAAAAAGCACCAAGTGTCTAAATTGATAAACTGGCACATTCTCGGCTGAATTTGAGAAAATGCGTCAATTCTCGGATTAAATTGAGAAAAGATAATTGGCGTCCGAGGAAACGGGCTAAATCGCGGCTAAGATCAAGAAAACGCGGTGGCTACACGTGAGACAAAGCACTTTTCGCGACTAAAATGGGACTAATTCGTAATTTACGGCTAAAATTGGGAAAACCAGCCAATTTACAGCTAAAATTGAGAGAAAGTGCTAAGCGGCTAAATCGATATTTATCTGGAAAATTCGTGGCTGCTATTGAGGCTTGAAATTGAGAAAAACTCTTATGCTCGGCTAAAATTCTGACAAAGCAATAAATCGCGGACTAAATGGAGAGAATGTGCTAAGCGGCCTAAATTGATAAACCCCCGTCATTCGCAGCTAAAATTCCAAAAACGCCAATTCGCTGTTCGCTGTCCGGAGGCAACTGCAAGCATGAAATTGAGAAAAGCGGCTAATTTTCAGCTAAAATTGAGAAAATTGCTAATTCGTGGCAAAACTTGAGAAAAAAGCGCTCATTCACGACCAAAATTAGAAAAATACGCTAATGAGGAAGTTACATAAAAAATAAAAATCGCTGGAAGCATTTTTTTTTTTTTTTCGAAAGAAAATATGACCAGCCCCCTTATTAGAGAGATTTTGCAAGCAGTCCCGTAAACGCTAAAGTAAATTTTGGTGTACGCATTGCTAGGGTAGTAAACATTTCGTTGGTTGAAATGTGAATAGCGTTAACGAAAGCGTTAGCGGAGCTGTTTGCAAAATCTCTCTAATAAGGTGAATAATTGAAATTAATCAGCTGAGAAATTTCGCTAACGCACGCGTTAAGAGTTACAGAATAGGGGGGCTGGAATTGAATATTAGTGCGTAAATGATTGATTTCGATTTATAGCGAAATAATAAAACTTGCCAATTTTTTTTGTTACCTTAAACGGCCGGTCTGTGACTCGTGACGTAGTTAAGGAGTTGTGACCCCTGCCAACCCTCCGCATCAATGCTGTTAACATGTCTTGCCCCTTCTTGTCCTTCCCATTCTCTTAAGTCCTATTGTTTGATTTGTGGGAAGCTGTTGCGAAGGTCATGCGAATGCTGTTATTATGTCATCAGTCTATCTAGCCTATCTAGTATAGAAGCTAAGCCAGTGGCGGCGGCAGGAATTAAATTTCTAGGCATCGCTTCTTGGCCTCTTGGCTATAAACATCAAAGTTGGAGTATTAGTTCTAGGGCTTTGTACTCGTTCAATAGTCCTTTGCCTTTCCTAGCCCGGCGGAGAAGTTCAGGACTGTAAAACCCTAAAGAAGTGTTTATCTGCAGCAGATCCCTCACTTTCCCATCATCAACGCACCCAGTGTGCCTCCAAAATATTGGGAAATAAGAAATAACAATTTTTGCGAGTTGAGCAGCACGTTCTTTCAATGACCCCGAACATTTTTAATTTTTCTCCCCCTCCCCAAAACACCACTAACCATCCTCGAAACGCTCAAAACCCAACGTTTTTTTCGAATTTTCAGGGCGTGGGAAGATGAGGAAGAACTACCAGAACCTGTCAGGCCACCTCCCCGTCACATAGACAAATACATTCGCCCTGAATGTCCCTGTTTAACCAAAAGGTACACGATAGCTGTACTAACATGCGTCGGTAAGTATACATTTCGTTGGTTGATTAAAAAAATAATTTTTAATTGCATTTCGTTGGTTTTCAGGGTTTATCATATCATTCGGTATGCGATGCAATATGGGGATGGCAAAATTAGAATTTCACACCACCGTGAGTACCTATTTAACGTTCCCTCTCCTCACCCTAATACCCTCTTTTTTTATTGGTGAAGACTAAAAACTGACTAATTTGTCTCGTTTTTAGTTAAATCCCAGGCTATATGCAGAGCCATTAACAACAAAGCCCCTTTAAAGACTGGTAAAATGTAATAAACGGTGAAGTGTGCGCGAGGGAGTTGAAACATTGATAACCCTTGAAAGTTCGCAATATAAATATTAATAAGGTGTGAGACACCACCCCTCTTCTCCTGTTCCGCCTGTCCTCCTTCTCCCACAACAACAAAAAAAGGATGGGGGGAAAGGAGGATCCCCTCCAAGCACGCTGATGGGGTGGAAAGTTGACAGTGAAATGTGTCGCTTCCTCTCGCTACTTCTTTTCTTTTTACACAACCAGTATAGGACTTAGTGTCAAAACCCGTTGGGGCGGGGAGTTGTTAGAGAAAACGCTCATTAAAACAGACACGGCGCCCCATTAAACACCAATCATATATCTGCCAGAGTTCGTTTGGACCCTCCGGCGCAGGAAGTAGAATTGAATGGATGACGAATGGACAGGTTGAGGGGGGGAGGCTCATGGTGAAAAATACGTTTCGACACGTCCACGGTTTTTTTCAGCTCTTTCCGACGCTGTTAGAGGTAAAGAAAACTGAGGGGGGGGGGCGATTTTTGTGGCTTCCACTTTTTCTGGAATCACAGGGTCGTAAGCCTCGAAAAATGGGAAAACTGGAAGCTTGAAGAATACAAAAAACATGAGAGAGGGAGTGAGAGAAAATAGAAATGAAGAGGTAGCGTAAACCTCGTTTTTAAAAGAACGACGGGATGTTAGTGGACGAGCAGTTGACTGCGAAAAATGAGCTTTTTGTTGAAGGAAGAGAGGAGAGATTGTCAAAAGGCTCTAATGGACCATTTGTTGGTAGATCGTGACGTCACTTCCTACGTCTCATCACTATACCCCGCCCGCCCCACCATTCAAACCTAACACGACAGTGCTCACTTGATCGCTTCACTCTCTCTCTCCTCATCGCTTACCCTTTTCATATGGGAAACGATTTATTCTCGGGCAACCGAGCGTGAGTAACTTCATCACGGCTACCACCCCTAAAAGCCATCCCCCTCCACTGCCATTGAAATGCTTCACGAAGTTCGCTTTTGTATTGGTAAACGCTATAATTGTACCGTTTTAAAAGAGGGTACGATGCACTTTAAAATATTTACCGCAGGGGTAGGGAGGAGTGAGCGTTTTAAGAAATGAACTTGTACGTGTAAAAGATTGCAATTCGATTGGGGGAATCAACCCCCCCCCGCCCCGCTCACCAGTTTCCTTCACCACCTCACAACACCGTAACTCACAGATCGTAAAGCACCGGGGTTACTGATCGTCACCACGCTCTTTTATCAACAAGTTCTTTTCTTTCCCCTTTTCCTTATAGTGAGGAGGGTGAAGTGTCATCGAAGAAGTACTGAGGGGTGAGGTGGGGGGCTTAGTCGTAAAAACCCCGAGAGTGACTAAGGACATCCCAAGGGCCTTGTTCCCCACAACCACCTTTTTCAAACCAAGTGAGGTCTCTCACTCACTCTCCCTTTCTCTTACCTTTAATATTCAATCACTGGGACCTTTTACAGCCTCATCCACTCCCTCCAACACTCCCCCCACTCACTCATTCCACTAAAACCATTCGTCTGACTCTTTTTCACTTTCTTTCCACCATCGTTAGAGCAATGTCAAAGGAGACCTGCACGAGCACTTTCACCACGCTGGAGAAACAAAATTGATCTTCGGTATAGTGAGGGTCATTGAGATCGTAAAAAGTATCAATTTGCTGTACGATGTACGAGGTCCAGATTTTGACTCGTTGATCGTACATAATCAACAGCGTTTCGTTTGAGTGTTTGAATATTTTGTCCCGAAAGATCTGTTCAACCTAAAAACAAGAATAAAATTTGGAATTTCAGGCTCACCGTCTGTAATATGAGAAATGTCACGGAATTGTGACAGTAAGCAGGGCAGCTCAGGTCCTGGTTGCTAAGAGGCCAGATTGGTGTATTAACCGTGTTTTGGGCGATTTCTGGTATAGTTAAGGTGACCAGTGGTCCTTCTTTTGGAATAAGGATATGGACGGCACCTCTTTTCAGCTCATGTGGTCCTTTACGTTTCTCGAAAAGACCCTAACAGGTACTTTCTTTTAAAACAGGGTACTTCCTGAGAGCCTGAAGGACCTCGTGAAGAAAAATAGATTGCCCCGAAATGATAATAGTCCGGGAGCCCACCGTATGAATAAACCGGGTCTTTTGATCGTGTCTGGTACCTGCACAGGACGTTTTTTATGATCCAGGAGATGCCACTTCTGAGATCGTCAGACATTTTCAGTGGGGCAGGGGCCCACACCAGAGCTAGCTGCAAGCTAACACCCCTTTGGGCCTCTCCTACATCGTTTTGGATCCTCCGGATGACAAATTCGTGTTTTGGCTCCTTCAAAAGCCAATTTCGTGTTTTGGCCCCTTTGAAAGCCAATTTCATGATATGGCTCTTTCGAAAGCCAATTTCATTTTTCGGCTCATCAAATGCCAATTTTGTGATTTGGCAAATTACAATTTTGGTCATGTCCTAATTAGAATCAGCGGCCAAAAAGTGGAACTAGGGTCAGTGGCCGAGGCAGTGGGTAGAATTAGTGGCCTCTCCGTCCTTTCCCCTCCCTCAATCACAACACCCCCTCCATAAATTTCTTCTTCCCCATTATAAAATTTGGGTCCTTCTTGGTCTGGGTAAAATCTGGTCACCATAGGTATAGGGTTAGTCACGGGAAAAATCCAGTTTCGTGGGTTTCGTTTTCAAAAAACGACTCTCGTGGATTTTACTCCGAATAAATTTCACATTTTACGGTTTGCGGCTCTTCAGACAATTAATTTCGCTGGGTTTAGTCACTGACCACGCCTAATTTCTGGGTTCGGCTATTCAAAAGACAAAATCCGCGAAGTTGAATCACTTCGGTGTTCTGCTACAGTAATGGGCAAGGGGGGAGGTGCTTTTGGACTGGAATCCGAGTATTGAGTTCATATTTTAACGATAAAACAGTTAATTTCAAGCTATTAATAGCTTTATTTGTCAATAATAATACAATCTATGGTATTAATCCCATGATCTTTTTGACCAAACGATGATTATCTGATACTGAAACGTAAATTTTCGAAGGAAATATTCGTTTTCTGGCACTAAAAAGTACCGGCAATGAATTCGCCAGAAACGACGCAATGCGAGCCTCAAGCACGATCACTCTCTTTGTCTTTTGTGATTCTGACCAAAAATAACAAGATCTTGCGCTATTCGGCGCATATTTAAAAGACGCCGACGCGTGAGTGGTGTCTTTTTTCTAGGGGAAGAGACGACTCTCGCGTACGCGTCCAATGTGAAAGGCCCCATAGAGTTCCATGAGTTTTTACTGCACGAGTCGGACGCTGACGCGCGCGTCGGCGTCTTTTTTCTCCTAGTGTGCGCGGGGCCTTAGGCTTTAGTTGTGTTCATCGTATCCCCGAGGTCCTTGTTCGTTGGGACGGGCCCCTAGATCCCGAGTTTCCCCTGCCCTGAGCCATCTACGTCTCTTGTTTGTCACAGCACGAGAATTTTCCAATAATAAGACGAAAATACGCGAATTTGTCACCACCGGCACTCAATCCACAGCGGTTACAAAAAAATCGTGGGTCGCCATACATCTGAGTTTAGGGGCACTTTTCCACGTTCACTCTCGACAAAATACAATTGCCACGCTCTGTTACAGCTAGCGGCATGAAATGACAATTATGAAAAACAAAGTCAACACTTAATTCAAGAAATAAACTCGAAAAGCACACAGATTGAATAATCATTCCTTCTTATCAATTGCCGATGACGTATAACGACATTTCAAGTAGTGTTGTTTACTTACAGAACATCTCAGCGTGACGTCATCGCCAACGACTGTAGCTAATAAGTGTTGTTTTCAACTGTTACAGAACAGGCCCCCTGGTCTCATTCGAAAGGTTTTATGGAGCTGACTACGATAATAATCGTATGCCCTGTAGCCAGACTCCGGCAGACGACGATTTCCGTGTACAGCTACATAAAAACTGTTGCATAAGACCATTTTCCGGGCTTCGTTCTTCCGGTTAATTATTATCAATAATTTAGTGGGTTTGACTGGCGACCGAGGACAAATGCGCCAAACAGGCGCCGGCAGACTACTATATTTGTAATCATCTTCATAAGACCTATCGAATGAGACCAGTTTCAGGACTATGGTCTTCCAGTTAACTTGAATTTTCCAAATTTCGTGAGTTTGACGAGCCACAGAGGGCAAATGCCCCAGGCAGATGCCGTCAGATGATGATATTCGTAATCAGCTCACAAAACCTTTCGAATGAGACTATAGTTTCCGGACTATGATCTTCCGGTTAATCATTTTCCCTCTGGGCGGTTTGACACGCCACAGAAGGGGCAAATGCCCCAGGCAGACGGTGGCAGACGATCATATTCGTCCATTCGCAGTCCATTTCTAAGGAGCCAATAAACCCTCGAAATAAAATTCGTTTTTCTCTGATGTGCTAGATTCGCGGAAATTGGTTTTTTGAAGATATCAACCGGCAGAATTGTGTCTTTTGGGAAACCAAAGGCCAAGTTAGTTCTTGAAAGCACAAACCACGAAACTAGGTTCCATGAGTGTCAATTAATTCGCTTTTTGGCTTCGAAAGGGCCCAACCCGCGAAATTTTGTGTTTCAAAAAAGCGAGACCCGCGAAATTGCTCTTAAAATATGCCAATATATTGGGAATTTTGATAAACGCAAGAAGTCGGAAGTTTTGCTGCACAGCGGATGAAAATGAGAGAATCCGTGAGTTTTACCATTGCTCGTCTAAAATTCCAGAAAATTGCCATTTTGTGTGGAGATTTTCCTCTTCACGATAAAACCCGCAAGTGGGTCTGTTCTACGGTCAATGAAATCGGTGGTGATTTCCGTTTTGGTGTATGGCTCAACGTACGACTTGGGCCATTTTGTGGCTCAAATTTTATAACAGCACGGGATTTTGCCAGCTCGCGCTCGAGCGACATAATTGTGAGAGAAAAAACTGTGAGATAGGCATCTTGTGGCTGAAATTCCCAAAAGAATTAGCAATTTTGTATGTACCACGCATTAAAGAGGAAACATCTTCAAGTATGGAAGATATGTGGAAGGTGTGCTACAGTTAGTAGGGAGGAAACGGTGAGTTCGGCCATGATAAAAAAAAAACGTTATTTTGGCTGTTATGTGCTTAAAAATTATGAAACCCATTGTGAGTTGTGCTGCTCCACAGATAAAATTGGCAAAAATTACGTACGAGATGAGCCATCTCGTGGCCGAAAATGTTCGATACATAATATTCAATTTTTAACTATAGTTTTTCTGGTGGTTAAGAGCCAGTTTACTGAGCTAGTGGTTATCAGGGCACTCATAAATGCTAAAAATGGAATTGATGTGTCTAAATAATTACAAACAATTGCTAGTAAATGACTTTGTTATCCCAATAAACCTCAATTTCACCCATTCTGTGCCTTCACAACCACCTTATTCCTCAAACCCAATTTAGGAGCCCCATCCTCGATCTTTTAATAAGAAGAAATGAAGTCAGATTTACGCTTCCCTAAACAGAAAAATGTTGTATAGAGCCATCTATTCATTTGAAACGGTTTGTACTCGGTGGGAGGGGTGTTAAAGGGGGATATAATCGTAAGGCGGGGGGGGGGGATAAATGAGATAAAAACGATCGAGCGGTGGTCAACGGAGCGTACAGCACCACTCCGCGTTCGTTCGCTTCCCCTGTAAAGGGAGGAAAACCCCATGTTTCACCCCCCCCCCCAAACACTCCACCACTACGCTACTGTTTTTACCGCTTCGAGTTTTCCGAGAAGCGCCCCCACACAGGGAGGCGTGGTGAATCGATACGAATCCGTGGCGCAAAACGGAGAGGGAACCCTTAAGTGGGATTGGCCTCTACGGTTCCCACCTACCTGGCTCTATTTGTACCATTCAACCCCCCTCCCCCAAAACCTTTTCAGAATCCTTCACTCCAGCACCATGAAGCTACATATCATCTTTTTCTTCAGTTTTGTACACCCCTTCCCCCTTCCATAACCAACCATTGAAAGAAGTTACAAAGGAATATCTGCTAATTTAGAATATATACGTTGTTGTTAAAAATCAACATTGAATTGAAAACCATTAAATTTTACAATTTTTTACCCTTAAAAACACTCGCATCATGGCTCTCCACGATCTTAAAAGCCCCCCAAACCCGTCCCATTCGGGAAATAGTTTTAGTCTTCACCAAGAATTTACGCATTTGCGCTTATTATTGAGTAATTTGGTTAACTTTTAGAGATTATTCAAGTCGTTATTTCATGCTGCACTGCGAAAAGATCAATGAAACAGTCTCAGCGGTCGTAAGTATAATAATTTCGTGTTGTGATTTAAAGTTGTATCGTAATTTGAGTTTTTTTTTTTTTTTTTTTTTTTTTTTAAGGAAAGGGCAGTAAAGAAAATCAACGCTACTCACCACAAAGTAACTCCTGTGAGTCCATTTGGTCTCAGCGGAAAAAATGAATGTTTTTAACAAACATTTTGTTTTTAGTTTCATTGGACAGTAGGCATGGAAAGTGCCGTCGACTCGTCCTTTTTCTGGGGCTATCTCGTTACCCAAGTCCCTGGGGGATTCCTTGCGTCTAAATATCCGGCTAACAGGTGTGATTGGACACTAAAATTGAAAATTTTGAAAAAATTGCAAGGGACGCCTCCTAATTTGTGACTAGCGCTATTTCAGAGTTTTCGGTCTGGCCATAGCCACCTCGTCTTTCCTCAATCTTCTTCTACCCCTAGCCGCTGACTCTCAACCGATTTTTCTCATCTTCGTGCGAGTCCTTCAAGGACTCGTTGAGGTAGGCGAAAAAATGTCCCGAGTCTGATTATCATTTTTCATCAGAAATCCCGTCAATTCTGCACAGGGAGTGACGTATCCAGCCTGTCACGGAATTTGGAAATACTGGGCTCCACCGCTCGAAAGAAGTCGTTTGGCTACGATCGCTTTTTGTGGAAGCTACGCCGGTGTCGTGATTGGAATGCCCCTTTCCGGTGTTTTAACGGCGACTCTGGGCTGGCAATCGCCTTTCTATTTTTACGGTGCGTCCCCCCCCCCCCACCACCCGGCGCGCCTCGATAGTGTAATGGATACAAGGCTCGCTTCGCAACCCAGCGGGCCTGGGCTCGAATCCAACCACTGCCCATTACACTATAAGGCTGCGGCAAGCTGTGACACGGCACACTCGGCTTCGTATGGGCGTTGCCGGCGCTGTGCGTTCAACACCTTGGCGTCGCCGGACTCGGCTCAGCCGGAAAAAACAACCCTGAAAAAAAAAAAAAAAAAAACACTCGTCAGGCCAACGTCACCACACAACTTAACACTTGAAATATTGCAGGTGTGTCCGGATTAATCTGGTATTTATCATGGCTGTGGTTAACATTTGAAAAGCCTTCGAAACATCCTACGATATCAGCTAGAGAATTATTTTATATAGAAAATTCATTGGGTACGGTTCAATTTTTACTGTAAATCGAACAATTTTCATTGAAATCCACCCCCCTGTCATTCTAGGCAACGCAAATTTAGCGGCTCTTCCTACTCTCTCAACCACTCCGTGGAACAAGTTTTTCACTTCGATGCCAGTCTACGCCATCATAGTCGCCAATTTTTGTAGATCGTGGAACTTTTATCTTTTAGTCCTATTCCAAGCGTCCTATCTGTCGACAGCGTTTGGATTAAAAATTCAAGAGGTCAGTTAAAAAATCCGCGTTTCACGGCGGAACGAACGTTTTTTTAAAGCTATTGATTCTTTTTTTTTAACAGACAGGTTTTCTGGGCGCCTTACCGCACTTGCTCATGACCATTATAGTTCCTTTCGGTGGAATGCTCGCGGATCACCTGCGAAAAAATAAAATAATGACGACAACCAACGTCAGGAAATTGTTCAATTGCGGTGGTTTCGGCATGGAGGGACTATTTTTTGTCGTCGTCGCCTATTCAAAGAGTGCCGTCTCAGCGAATTTAGCGTTGACGCTGGGTGTGGCCTTCAGTGGTTTCGCAATATCAGGTACCTACTCGTTTTGCTTCTGCGTTTGTATTGTAATGTGTCCGACCCTCCCTCCTCCCGGATGGCTTGGGCCCCACCCTTCTCTAACGTTCGATCAAAAATTCACCCTGGCCAACTCGAAACTGACCCAGATCGCTTTTGGCGTAGTCGTTGGTTTCAGCAACGATTTCGAATTCGAGGGTCTGTATGACTGGCCGGCTCACTAAGGGGAAAACGTCGCTAAAGCTAGGGGATGGTGTGTACAGCTTAGTGACCTGCCTGCTTTTAATGCGTGGCATGTAAATGGTAACGGTAGAGGCGTACGAACCTTGTCAGCTTTCGCCGCTGTCCGGATTGTGGCCGGCTAGCGGCGGAGGTCTGAGCCATCAACAAATATTTGGCAAACTTTGTCATACCTAAATTGATATTTCTGTAACTGGGAATTACATGGGGCCAATTAAGACGTCAAATGAGATAGAGGATTGTTCAAATTAAATATCTCCACTTTATTGACAGTTTTTAAGTGGTTTTGATGTATTCGGAGGAGAAACCGCTTCCTTGGACAGGGGGCAGTCGATTTCGTTGGTCGGGGTTTGCCGGAAAATTATTAGGGGCACCGGTGGTGGTCTAAAACGATGGAACCATTTTATTTTTTTTGTTTTCTCGAGTCAAGAAGTCCTCGATCCACCAGGTTATGCCGTCAATGTGACTGGTCGCTTTTTTATCAGGGGGGAGGGGAAATAAATATACCAAGGTGAGTGCTTTAATATTGTTTTCGCTTCCGTGAAGAGGAATGGTGGCTGAGAAAAAATCAACGAAAAAAACCTTTTCCGGCGATAGCCGGGATGCAACAAACCGGACAACTGTCTGAGCAGTGCGTGATATTGCCTAGCCACACTGTTCCTGATGAGGGAAGACGATAGGTTTTTTCCTTACGCCTACTAGCGCTGTGCATTTTTTCCTAGACATGATTTGATCGTGAAGATGGTCGGGTGGAGGGGGTAGAAAAGAGCACCCACTAATTTACTTTGTGAAGAAAGTATTTGATTTAAAGAGTCACAGGTGTGAGGTATCACGATGCTGTTAGTATATCGGCCGATTTTTCTCGACTCCTGAGTGGGTTTTCACCTCGGAAAGTGATTATTTTACTAATCGTAAGATAATTACTAGATCATTGGCATTCATTCCACCCAGAAACTGACAACTTGATCAGAAAAAACTATTAGTCCAGTCAACTTAGAATTTCACCTTGCAAAAGGTCCAGTATTTTTTTTTATCTTAAGGTAAGGCGTGTTTGAGAAAAAAAAATGTAAATTTTGAAACCCTCGGTACAACTTTTGGCACCCCACGATTTTTCAGCAATTTTTTCACTTTTTTCTAAATATTTCTGGAACCGTCGGCTTTAGAGAAAACCCTCCCGTACAATACAGGTAGGACATTACATTTCCTACATCTTTTGTATTCAATTTATTTTTCTACGACCAACATGGAATGCGCTACAGCCTCTCGGACCAGTTTTCATGTGATGGTTGAAAGTCTTAAAATCGCCCGTTTCCGACCAAAAATACGTTCGGTGAGCTTCATTTCTTGCCGCCAACATTCATCCCTTTGTCTTTTCTAACTTTTTGAGGCCCCTCCCACTACACGGTTGAAAATTTCAAAATCACTTTTCCCGGGCAAGCTGAAACCTTGGCAAGTCGGCTCCTGGACGTTGTCACTCCTCGACACACCAGTTGAGGGTTTACCATGACGTTTGCTTTCAAGTGTTCAGGAAACACGTGTCGAAGAGTTGAAAGAAGAGCTCTTGGCCTCTTAGCTGGGAGTTTTCAGTGACTTTCACAGAACAACAATTAAAATTCATTTTCAATTTCAATGGCCGTTCCTGCCGGCGTTTTTGGCTTTTCTGCGACGTTTCGTTGAGGGATCCTCAACGCCCTCAGGCGTCTTCTTTTTATTAAGCTTTTGTTCTTCATTTTTCATCGGTCATTGAAACTGAAAATAAAAAATCAAATCTCTCCTGCCTCCAAAATAAAAAATCATAAAAATTATAATACTGTTTGCTGTTTACCATTAAACCCATTTTCACTCGATCATCGAAGGGATGGGAGTATAAAAAGTGGGTGGCGGTACTGAAAAAGTTTTCAGATTTTTGGAAGTGGTGGAACATGTTGAAAAATGGCCATATAGCAGCTGGCGAAGCCACGGTCTCGCTGTATTTACGGCGAGCGTTTCTGATTTTTTGGTTAATATCATTCTATGGCGCAGACATAACACAAAAAATTGCATGCGAAACTTTGCATATGAGTCGTCAGAATTTTACTTTCGGAGACATTCTGTCCTTTTAGTCACTTTTCCCCCCAGGCGGCTATGACGGATGGACATCTCAAAAGTTTTTTGACGTGAAACTTCATTAAAATGGCTATGGGGTGTAACGACAAGCGTTGAAGTGAAACGCTCTAATATCTCTGCACTGAAATGTGTTAGCAATTTGAAATTTGCATACTTGTGTGTGTGATGAATGAAGGACATTCAAGTTCAATCATAAAAAATGATTTTTTATTTTCTCCCACTCCGGGGTGACGAAGAAAGTGGGGGCATAAAAAAAAATTCAAAGTATCCCGTCGAGTGGGGTGTCATTGGAAAGAGCTTGGTCCAAGGATCACAAATGTATTTTTTTCAAATTTTTAAATGAACGAAGTAATGACGTCAGACGTGACGACATGACCTGTCCCCCCTCTCTATATCAGAAAATACGTGAGATAAAATTTTGAGAAAAATCCTGTTGATAGGCCTTATGGTCTAGTTTAAAGGAAAATTATCGCGAAGATCGTATCTTTCATATTTTCGGAAATATAAATACATTTTTAGTGGTGCTTGATTTTCCGAAAAACTGCTGCGATTTCATTCAAATTCATGGGAGACCATCTACAAACTATAAGAAAACTATCCTCCAAGTTTAAATTTCATTGTGTTCGTATTTCTCGAGTTATTAGCGATCAGCGGCATTTTTTTCGTAACTGTCCGTTAGGCAAACGGTTCATATTTTTCAAATGAAACGGAGGTTTTGCGGAACCAATTAGTATAAGACTTTTCCTCTGTACATATACTTCTACGAAAAAACAACAATTGCCAAAAAAGAATAAAACAAAATAGGTATGTTTGCAACTCGACGGTCCAAATCATGCCTATTAGTTACATTTATAAATTAATAAAAATAATATTAAAAATTTCGAAAAATACATGAACACATGCAAACAATATCTGTTGACAAATAAAGAAGAAAAAAGAAAAAAAAACGCTCGCGATATTAAATAATGTTTGACTACGGTGGTCAAAAACGATGCGTTTCTATATCGCAAAGGGACGGAACGTCAATAAAAAAATTATTTCGTGAAAAAAAAAAAAGAAACGAAAAAATTGAACTTTCAACGAGTACAGCCAGAGAAATAAATTCATAACTGAAAAAAGACGCTAATTGACATCACGGCCGCTAGGGCGCCCCTATCGATCCAAAAATTTGGGGATCCCACTTTTTTTAGATGCCAGTAGCGTGGGCCAATAGTCAGTAGCTCATTTGGCTCGGGGGCACTTTTGGCCCCCCTTATCCAGGGAGACCCTTTCACGGATTTAGCACTCACAGAATCCAATTTTGCGAGTTTTATACTCACTCTAAAAGCCAAGCCCCTAAAGAGGTAATTTTGCGGGTTGATGCATTCAAAAAAGCGAATTCACGGGTTTTTTCATTCATAAGGCACATCCATCAGTTTGGCTTCTTTCCATGTCTGAATTGGCTAATTTGACACTCACTTTAGCGGTTTCGTTTGATTCAACAACTAATTCTGTCTTTAGCTCTTTAAAAAAAAAACAAACACATCCACCGTTTTCCATTCAAAACCCCAATTTCACGACTATCGCACGCCCAAAAACCCAATTTTAAAAGACTGTCTCCTTTGTTTTAATTCTTAAAAATGCCAACTTCCCGGTTTTCACGCTTTTAAAATCAAACTTTCCAGAGTGTCGGTGCATTTATTAGAGCAATTTGTGGGTATCGCTCCTTTTCAAAAACAATGTTAGTGGGTTTTCGTCTATCAAAACCCTAACTTTGCGGATTATTCGCACTCCCAGAACCCAATTTCGCAGGGTTTTTTCTCAATTCACTGGATTGATTCCCTCAAAAGCAAAGCGTCTCATGACCCATTAAAAATTCAGTAAGACGCGGTTATAACTCCGTCGGTTTGGAACTTTCAAGTTGAAAGTTCGTGAATTTACTCTTTCGAACCCCCAATTTCATATACGTCTGGCACTTTTGGAAACCAATTTCACGGGTTTGACTCCTTCAAAAACGAAATTCCCTGGGGTTGTCTCCTTCGAAACCCATTGCGTTCTTATACGAGAGACAGAGTAAGACTGGAAGAATGTGGCCATAAATAAAGTGCATAAATGTAGCTAAAGCTGAGATTTTACAGGTTACAACGTTAACCATTTGGACATCGCTCCGAGATACGCCAGCATTCTCATGGGAATGTCGAACGGCATAGGTACAATAGCTGGTCTTATCTGCCCTATTGTCATCGATCATATTACAACCGATCATGTGAGTAATTTCAACCACCTGAAAACCGTGGGTCACTCATCCCTCTCCTTTCTTCCGACAGTCCAAAGCTTCGTGGCGCGTAGTATTCCTCATGGCCGCCACCGTTCATTTGATCGGCGTGTCATTCTACGCGATTTTCGCCAGCGGTGAACTACAACCGTGGGCCGAGCCCAGCTCCGAAGAGAAAAAACCTTGGAATCCAATGGAGGATGGACCCCATGTCCCGATGGAGACGACCAAAATGGACGGTTTCACAGTCGGCTATGGAACGATAACAAGCGATCCAATGGGTGGCGGCGGCGGGGGTGGTTACACGAATCACGTTGTTGCTGAAGCTGTTCAGCCTGAAGCGAGAGACTCGTACATGTACGAACAACAGCAACAACAACAACCCCCTCCTCATCCCCCACCGCGACCGCAGCTTCCTCCGCAATTGTCACAGACTAAGCCTCATTCTTATAACCCTTTTCTTGCCGAATAAATTAATGAAATGAAAATTCTGCCCCTCTAACCTTCACAATTTCAACTTGATGGAATTTACTTTAATTGCCCTTCAATTAGATATAATAGCATCTTAATTTTCAAGAAAATCATTACCAAGTCATAATTTTATTACTCGCCAGAGATCAGAATTAAGACAGTCGCCATTTAATTTGTATTTACCTATCACTTGAATTGCACGATTTTTTTTTTTTTTTTTGACTACTAGTAGCATGCACTACTGTAAATACACGCACAATTGCACATTTAGCAGCACGTAGACGGGTTGTAAATAAAAGTATATGGGCAGTCCACGGTGGGTGGGGGGCAAATTAAGGTCCAGTTTTCGTAGAATGTTGTTACTCGTTGAAAGTGAGTCATTATTTTTTAAACTGATGATTGAAATTAGGATTTGAAAGCCTCAGTGATACATTCGTTTTCTCGCTTTTACAGTAAAAGCGAACTATAATAAATAATTAAAAATATCAGAGAACGCGCATTTTCTTTCTCTGGTGGCCCTTAGGCCCCCGGTTTTTTTTTTTTTAACTCCTCGAATTTGACGAAAAACAGTAAACGCTCCGGCTTGAGTGGCTGGAGACGCTCCTCAGATTTCTCCGCTCCCGTATTATTCCCTGAATAGACCCCCCCGAAATCGAATAAAATAGCTCCCAACATCTGAAATAAGGCCTAGCCTAACCCCTTCCATCTCCCCTCAGAAACTTTTAATAAAATTTAAAAGAACTGAATTTAAAATTATAAAGTTACGTAAGCCTAATAAGATAATAATATTATAAGGAAATTATTCAAACGTTCAATAAGGCGTTTGATAAGAGTTTTAACTCAAAAGGCTGTGTCGACAATAATTAGCTCGTAAGTACAAACCTATTCGATGTAAGGAAATAGGAGTTGCAAAGGCCGAAAACAAGCCGATTTTTAATTTTTTTAACACTCCATTGTGCTCTGTTAAACTTTTACAATAAAAAGACAATAAAAAAAACATAGGATTAGGTAAGGAACATTTTAAAACCCCCTTTTAGGTCACGAATCTGACAATACTCAAACCGGTGCCTAATTTTAATTATTTTTATTTATTTTTTAAATTAAAAACTGTGATTCAGCTTTAGGCGATTTCTAAAAAAAATCTTGATCCTTCATGCACGACACTGTTGCACGTTGTAACTTTTGTTTTCCTTTTTTAAGTGTAATAGAGCACATTGAGATATTCGATATTGTAAATAATTATTTAATTGTAGACTTAGAGCGTACTGCACACTAGGGCGCACAAATTAACCGTTTTAATTCTGGTCTCTTGTGTTTCTCACTCTCTCTCTCTCCCTCAGTCTCTCTCTGATAAATTCATCAATGTTTAAGGGAAAAACAAGTTCTCATAGCAATAAGGTTGAAAAACACGAGAAAATGAAACGAGCAAGTTTGTTTCACTCAATAGATTAGGGCAAAATTTAAAAAATTTAAAACTATGCTGTAAATTGTTTCCTTTTTCATGGTAAAATTCAAGCATAACCATTACTTTATTATTAAGCAAATATATACACGTTTTCTTTGTAAATAAAAACGTCTTTAAAAGAATGCAATTACTAGGCGTAGACATTATTGTGATCAGACTATGAATATCACTTTTTTGTTTTAAAACGTAAGTCACGCAATCCCCTAAGTGGAGCAGAAGTTTACTGACTGTACTAATCGACGTGGGTTACTAATTAATTATTTCTTCTTTTTATTTCAAAAACACAACATAATATTTCAAGAATTTCTAGGGAAAATGTGGCAGTTCATCATAACGTATTTAACTTTAAAAAGGAAGTTGACTACCTATGTCTTCCAGCGCTTAATTTTTTGTTCAAACTTGGCTCTCAAAAGAAATTATTGTTGAAAAAGTTGTTGTTGTTCTTTACTGTTACTTTGGAATGTTTAAAATTGTTAGAACACTTGTGTCAATTGAATGAGAATAACTTTGGTTTTTGTTGTTGTCTATGAGGAGATACGTTTCGATCGTTACGAAAATTAAAAGAAAAATGCAGTAAAATGTTAAATTCACTTTTTGTTGCATTTTTATTGCTCGTTTTGTTTCATTATATTATGACTTAATAGGATTCTCGTATTTTTCCATTCAGCTCTGATTGTCGTTCCGTTGAGTGTAGCTGTCTCCGTGTTGAAATATATAAGTATAATTAATTCAAACTGTGTATATCAACTCTCACCGGACGGTGCCTCTCAAGTCCTAACATGGGTGCCCGACTACCATTAATGGACACTTTTTTCAGCTTTACCGGGTTTCTGGAAACCAGGTACTTTGGTCCAACAAGCCGTTTGATGGACTGATTCGCTATAAAGCGATCCAGAATTAGGATACAGACGTCAAACACACGTGAGGAGGCGTATTAACGCAGTTTAGATGGTCAGGGCCGCAAGTAAGATCAAAACAATGAGGGGGGAAGAAGGCAGTTGCGCCCGTTGGCGGATTTAAGCGGGGACAAAAATAAATTTCGCTTAGACAACTCCACGAAATTATATTTCTGATGAGCCCGAACCCGGACCCACCTAATTGGTTTATCGAGGGGTCCAAACTCGCCAAATTGATTTTTTGAGTGATCCAATCCGACGATATTGGGTTGTAATGAAACAACGCAGCGAAATTTCGTTGTTGAAAAAAGGTAAAGGCGCAAAAGCTACGACATCGCTTTTTAATGAGGCTTGATGCACCAACTTGGTTTTTGAGAGGCTCAAACTCGCAAAATTGTTGTGATAAAATTTCGGGAGGAATGTGATTGGCTATAGGTGCAGGGTTTAATTTGAAGGAAAATTATAGCGAATACCGTAACAGCCATACATATATTGGATGGGTTTTTCTTATCGCAGGATATTGTCAAAAAATTGTAGGTGTGTTAATATAATTCACCGAATAGACACAAAAGTTATTGAGCCGAATGAATAAAAAAAAAGCATGACCTTATGCTTGCAATTTTTTAAGCCCTTTTAAGTCCTTGAATGAGCCAATTGCACATTTTTTGGAAACATTTTTTCCTTAAAGGTAATAAAAATAGAAAAGGGTTGGCGCATTTTTTTTTCAATATCAACGAAAATTGAAATTGATATGAATTTTCAAAGTAGGGAATTTTATGGGCCAGCTAAAAACACCCCGCGCCATGTTGATTTCATATCCGAGTGTGATGACGTCACTTAGTTCGAACCATATTCGACAAATGACATTAACACAGTGAATATTGCTTTATTATTCAATTTTTTTGCTTTTTTTTCGAGAAAGAAAATAATAAAAATTTGAATAAATATTAAAATATTAAAAAATATTATAAATTATAATAAATATTCGAATACACATTTGAACGAGCCTCACTTGCTCTCGCGTAAAGCCGGATACACACATGCGGTACTTGCCAAGTAACGAGCAACACATTTTTGAAATTCTCAGCTGGTTGGTTTGTAGACTATTGCTAGAAATTGATTGAATATTTGGCAAGTTACTTGGCAAGTACCGCATGTGTGTATCCGGCTTAACACGAGGATCCTTGTTTTAGCGGCGAAAGATTCCAAAAATGTAATGAAGAATGAAACAAAAAATAACTCCACATCTTTGAGTTTCCAGCAGATCGTTTACGATATCTTTCCTTTTCAACTTCTCCAGAACAGATGCAGTTCTTGTCTTCTTGTTGCCTAAATAGTAAGGAAATAATTTGTACGCTCTGTTCTTCGCAAACGCTTCCAAATTTGCAAGAGTAAGAATATAGGTGTGTTCCATTGTTTTGTACTTCCATGTTTCCTACAGGAATGGAAGTATGGTGATCGTGAAAAAAATCGAGTCCGAGCTGACTTATCATTCTTGATGTACAACCTCAGAAAAATTGAAAAAGTGGTTTTCGGCATGCCGTCGGTCTGTCGGTCTTTAGTGAAGGAAAAGTGCAGCATTGACAGTTGTTTTCATTTATTATTTTCAGAAATTCCAATGAAATGCTGTTCGTGCTACACTTTTCCTGCAATGGAAAACGCCTAATAGTCCATTAGAGTAGTTTGTAGGGCGAGATATAAGGAGGTTCTCAGACTAGTTGCACGGTGAATAAGAGTTTTTTCCTCTCTACTGTTTTACTTAATCTTTGAAAGAGCAGAGACCTCGAAGTAGGTGAAAACGACCTCAGGTACATCAAGTTACCAACGTCATTTTCAAGCTGAAAAATGTTTCAATGACTTATAAGAATCAAGAAACGGAGCAATGTTATCCTGACTTCATCCTTCGCATTCAGAAAGGAAGAGCCAGAAAACAAGAATAAACTAATAGCCCAGTAAAATAAGGAGTCGAAAGATGCAATAATTAGGGTAGATTATTTTTTGTTTCATGTTGTTGGAGGTGGTGTAGGTATTATGTGTTCAAATTGTTGACCTCGAAAAACCTCGGGATCATCCTTGAATTCGGGAAAGACGGCGACATTTTTGGATTTTTTTCGGGTTTAGGCACTTTTTTTGCTTAAGCAGCCATTTTTCGGCTGTGACTACGAAGTAACATTTCAAAGCAGATGAAATTTCCGACAAAACTAGTTCAAAGCAGGATCTGGAGGTATCACAGTTTCCAAGATAGAGATCGTCAAATGTAGGATAATTTCCAAAATTGACAAATGATGTTGATATTTCTATGTCTTCATCATCTGTAACCATGTGGAATCATTTTAATGGTCAAAAGGTACACGGCCTTCAGATTTAGGCTAAACGTTCCAACAAACAGAAGGCAGAACGGTAACTGTCACCCAAGAAGCTCCGTTATGACATCCGTATAATTCATTGTTGATAGATGTAGTTCATAATTGCATTATTATAGGAATGGCCATTACTTACTCGTAGTAATAAATGTTATCGGTTTTCGTTATTCCTAACCATGTGGGATTCTTTTAATGGTCGTTCTCACAAAATTAGACCAGGACGACTTCTGTAACCCAATGTTTTGATAACTATAGTATTAATAGGCATAATTAGTTTTCAGCGTTTCGTCCTTTATAGGAAGTAGATCACAAACGCATGTAACTCATCCGGCAATGACATAATTGTGAAAGTAATCCTTGCATATTTCAAATTAATGATTGCATGGATGTCGAAAGTAATATAAAATATAATTCAATCCTTTTTTTTTCTCTTGGAAGAGCCTGACAGAAGACGCGTCTTCTTGACTTTTGTAACGTCATCTATAAAAAATGTCGAAATGTCTTCCGTGTCGCCTTCTATATCCGTCGGGTCTTCTATAATTATCTACGCAGTCAAAGTCCATGAGTGGGTCCGGTCGATTCTCACATGACTTACCACTGCAATTAATGCAGACCGCAGAACACTTGAGGCCAGCTTCTCTGCACCCACATGCATTGGTACAACCCTTCTTACAGGCACGGGAAATTATCTTCAAGAGTAGGGAGGGAGCCGGATCATTAGACATTTGTGAAAACCCAAAACCTATATCGAAAGCCCAAACTCAACGGTGACTGTCACATTTACCATAGCAGAGAAAATTATAGCCGTCGAAAGCCGGGGAAATTTGGGCTTTCGGTGGTGGATGTTATTTTTATATAATCTATCGATACAAATATTATGGGTATACACGGAAATCAACACTATTTAGATATTCGACTTTTGGAGACATTTAAACTGGGCTTTCAATTTCTGTACACTATATTAATTAGCCCAGCATGATCTCTCTCAGATGATCGAAAATCCGTATCGGAGGCGTATCGAGAGCAGTGCACAAAAATATGCTACAAGTCTTTCAGCGTGTGGCCTTACCTTTTTAATAAGATGTACGCCACAAATTCTGTTATTATATCTCACGATTATACGGCACACTAGTCCCTCGGACCAAATTAGATGTTCGGAAGCAGGGTACCTTGGGATTTTAGGATTGACTTTCCCGTCTCGATTTGACTTTTTGCCTGAGAGCACTGTTTCACGCTCTCTTTGAAATTTTAAACGGGTGAATGAAATAATAAACTTGATCTATGCAGTCTTAGGCGAATAAATAAAGTAACGGTAGCAAAACATAAAATAGTGGGGAGGGCACGACCCTTTAGGACAAAATTATGGGTCGCGACCCAAGTGTGGATATAACAGACGGCGACCCAGCCAGGAAAAGCCCGCGACTCATAGGCTGAAAACCACTATCAAAATATTGGAGGTAACAAGTCGTTTGGCCTCATTTTTGAAGATTCAGTCTAGTCTAGCAAAATAATTAGTACTATCGTGATCATTAAAGGTTTCTACAACGTCACAGCTAACGAAAACGAAGAACCATAGACAGAATTTCGAAGTGTTGACAAATTTGCCTAAATTTGACGAACTGTATCTTGGAAACGGTAATACATGTAGAACCCGCTTTAGGCTGGTTTTCTCAGAACTTTTCTCAACTTTGAAAAGTTACTTCGAAGCCACAACCGAAAAATGGCTAGTTTAGTGTGAAAGAGCCAAAATCCCAAAAATGCCTCAAATTTTTGTGGTTTTTCGAGAGTTCCAGGATGATCCCGATGTCTTTCGAGGTCAACAATTTGAACACGTCATCCAGCACCATCCCAGACAATATAAAATATAATTCAATCATTTTTTTTTCTCTTGGAAGAGCCTGACAGAAGACGCGTCTTCTTGACTTTTGTAACGTCATCTATAAAAAATGTCGAAATGTCTTCCGTGTCGCCTTCTATATCCGTCGGGTCTTCTATAATTATCTACGCAGTCAAAGTCCATGAGTGGGTCCGGTCGATTCTCACATGACTTACCACTGCAATTAATGCAGACTGTAGAACACTTGAGGCCAGCTTCTCTGCACCCACATGCATTGGTACAACCCTTCTTACAGGCACGGGAAATTATCTTCAAGAGTAGGGAGGGAGCCGGATCATTAGACATTTGTGAAAACCCAAAACCTATATCGAAAGCCCAAACTCAACGGTGACTGTCACATTTACCATAGCAGAGAAAATTATAGCCGTCGAAAGCCGGGGAAATTTGGGCTTTCGGTGGTGGATGTTATTTTTATATAATCTATCGATACAAATATTATGGGTATACACGGAAATCAACACTATTTAGATATTCGACTTTTGGAGACATTTAAACTGGGCTTTCAATTTCTGTACACTATATTAATTAGCCCAGCATGATCTCTCTCAGATGATCGAAAATCCGTATCGGAGGCGTATCGAGAGCAGTGCACAAAAATATGCTACAAGTCTTTCAGCGTGTGGCCTTACCTTTTTAATAAGATGTACGCCACAAATTCTGTTATTATATCTCACGATTATACGGCACACTAGTCCCTCGGACCAAATTAGATGTTCGGAAGCAGGGTACCTTGGGATTTTAGGATTGACTTTCCCGTCTCGATTTGACTTTTTGCCTGAGAGCACTGTTTCACGCTCTCTTTGAAATTTTAAACGGGTGAATGAAATAATAAACTTGATCTATGCAGTCTTAGGCGAATAAATAAAGTAACGGTAGCAAAACATAAAATAGTGGGGAGGGCACGACCCTTTAGGACAAAATTATGGGTCGCGACCCAAGTGTGGATATAACAGACGGCGACCCAGCCAGGAAAAGCCCGCGACTCATAGGCTGAAAACCACTATCAAAATATTGGAGGTAACAAGTCGTTTGGCCTCATTTTTGAAGATTCAGTCTAGTCTAGCAAAATAATTAGTACTATCGTGATCATTAAAGGTTTCTACAACGTCACAGCTAACGAAAACGAAGAACCATAGACAGAATTTCGAAGTGTTGACAAATTTGCCTAAATTTGACGAACTGTATCTTGGAAACGGTAATACATGTAGAACCCGCTTTAGGCTGGTTTTCTCAGAACTTTTCTCAACTTTGAAAAGTTACTTCGAAGCCACAACCGAAAAATGGCTAGTTTAGTGTGAAAGAGCCAAAATCCCAAAAATGCCTCAAATTTTTGTGGTTTTTCGAGAGTTCCAGGATGATCCCGATGTCTTTCGAGGTCAACAATTTGAACACGTCATCCAGCACCATCCCAGACAATATAAAATAAAAAAATCATCTACCCTAATTATTGCAACCTGACCACCCTTTTTAGTTCTTCTTTTACTGGACTATAACTAATGAAGCCACTGAAGGCTTCCGACCTCTATTATTATATAATAATTGAATTTACTCACGTAAAAGTAGTCTTCCCATCAGAACAACCTTGTAGATTGATGGAGCCGGACCATGTTGTTCTCGCCTGCATGCTTTGAACCACTTCGGCGGAGCTGTGTTATTCATAGGCACCGTTGTATAGTATTTCCGGAGTTTTTAAAGTTGTGCTTTTGCATTGAGGCACGAAGAAGTATTTGTACATATTTTATTACGCCTCAAAGCAAATGAATAAAAGTAATAGCAATAGTAAGATAAGATAGGACTTGGAACAGCGATCGTAAAGTGATAACTAAGGCAAAAAGAATGAAATGATAATTTGACAAGAGATAATAAGTATACCTATTCTGCGGAGCCCAGTTCCTGTAAGTTCAGACGGACTATTTAATTCCATTTTAATGTGTAAAATTATTTTTAAATATCGAAAGAAAATGAGTATGAAACTATGAATCTCCATACCAATAACAGTCACTCGAAAAAAGTTGAACTAAGTGACGTCACAGACACTCAGCCAAACACAAGGCGTTGTGACGAGTGCGAAAATTAATGAATTTTTATGGCCAATTTAATAATTATTGGCACGAATTTGAGAGCACATTGTTGCGACAAGTTCATTTTAGTGCATTTCATTAAAAAAATGCACTATTGGTCTCGCCCTGATGGTCGCACATATGGGTTGTGATACTTTTTTTTCACGTTTCAGAACCCCTAGAACACGAATCCGAGGTCGGTTCGATTTGATATATATATATATGTGTGTGTGTGTATATATATGGCCCACATGGCATTTCATTTTGTATACGGATACCCTAAGCCGTCCCAGAAGTAGTAATGTTGAGACCATGATTTGTTTCGTTTATGTTTGACCCTCCCTCGTACTGTTTGCTGCCAGGTTTGTTTAAGCTGAACTTAATGGGAATCAAAGGCTATTTCAAAATGGAATCATCATACCGAATATAATGCTTCTGGAATCAACTGGTGATTTGTTGTGATTTTTTTACCATTTCAACTCCTATTTTCCCCCCTCCACCTTGACCGATTTGGCCCAAATGCAATACCGACCGGGATCTTATGACTACTGATTTTTTAGATAAAGCGCGTTCTGCTAAATTAATTTCTACGAGAGTTATCGTGCTAACAAGACCACACACTTACTTCCACCCCGGGGGCACCACCCCCTCCCCCTCGACTTTTTCAAAAAATTAAAATGGGAATCAAAGGCTATTTCAAAATGGAATCATCATACCGAATATAATGCTTCTGGAATCAACTGGTGATTTGCAGTCTTAGGCGAATAAATAAAGTAACGGTAGCAAAACATAAAATAGTGGGGAGGGCACGACCCTTTAGGACAAAATTATGGGTCGCGACCCAAGTGTGGATATAACAGACGGCGACCCAGCCAGGAAAAGCCCGCGACTCATAGGCTGAAAACCACTATCAAAATATTGGAGGTAACAAGTCGTTTGGCCTCATTTTTGAAGATTCAGTCTAGTCTAGCAAAATAATTAGTACTATCGTGATCATTAAAGGTTTCTACAACGTCACAGCTAACGAAAACGAAGAACCATAGACAGAATTTCGAAGTGTTGACAAATTTGCCTAAATTTGACGAACTGTATCTTGGAAACGGTAATACATGTAGAACCCGCTTTAGGCTGGTTTTCTCAGAACTTTTCTCAACTTTGAAAAGTTACTTCGAAGCCACAACCGAAAAATGGCTAGTTTAGTGTGAAAGAGCCAAAATCCCAAAAATGCCTCAAATTTTTGTGGTTTTTCGAGAGTTCCAGGATGATCCCGATGTCTTTCGAGGTCAACAATTTGAACACGTCATCCAGCACCATCCCAGACAATATAAAATAAAAAAATCATCTACCCTAATTATTGCAACCTGACCACCCTTTTTAGTTCTTCTTTTACTGGACTATAACTAATGAAGCCACTGAAGGCTTCCGACCTCTATTATTATATAATAATTGAATTTACTCACGTAAAAGTAGTCTTCCCATCAGAACAACCTTGTAGATTGATGGAGCCGGACCATGTTGTTCTCGCCTGCATGCTTTGAACCACTTCGGCGGAGCTGTGTTATTCATAGGCACCGTTGTATAGTATTTCCGGAGTTTTTAAAGTTGTGCTTTTGCATTGAGGCACGAAGAAGTATTTGTACATATTTTATTACGCCTCAAAGCAAATGAATAAAAGTAATAGCAATAGTAAGATAAGATAGGACTTGGAACAGCGATCGTAAAGTGATAACTAAGGCAAAAAGAATGAAATGATAATTTGACAAGAGATAATAAGTATACCTATTCTGCGGAGCCCAGTTCCTGTAAGTTCAGACGGACTATTTAATTCCATTTTAATGTGTAAAATTATTTTTAAATAACGAAAGAAAATGAGTATGAAACTATGAATCTCCATACCAATAACAGTCACTCGAAAAAAGTTGAACTAAGTGACGTCACAGACACTCAGCCAAACACAAGGCGTTGTGACGAGTGCGAAAATTAATGAATTTTTAAGGCCAATTTAATAATTATTGGCACGAATTTGAGAGCACATTGTTGCGACAAGTTCATTTTAGTGCATTTCATTAAAAAAATGCACTATTGGTCTCGCCCTGATGGTCGCACATATGGGTTGTGATACTTTTTTTTCACGTTTCAGAACCCCTAGAACACGAATCCGAGGTCGGTTCGATTTGATATATATATATGTGTGTATATATATGGCCCACATGGCATTTCATTTTGTATACGGATACCCTAAGCCGTCCCAGAAGTAGTAATGTTGAGACCATGATTTGTTTCGTTTATGTTTGACCCTCCCTCGTACTGTTTGCTGCCAGGTTTGTTTAAGCTGAACTTAATGGGAATCAAAGGCTATTTCAAAATGGAATCATCATACCGAATATAATGCTTCTGGAATCAACTGGTGATTTGTTGTGATTTTTTTACCATTTCAACCCCTATTTTCCCCCCTCCACCTTGACCGATTTGGCCCAAATGCAATACCGACCGGGGCCTTATGACTACTGATTTTTGTGCCAAAGCGCGTTCCGCTAAATTAATTTCTACGAGAGTTATCGTGCTAACATGGCCTCACACTTACTTCCACCCCGGGGACATCGCCCCCTCCCCCTCGACTTTTTCAAAAAATTAAAATTGGAATCAAAGGCTACTTTAACATGGAGTATACGTACTGAATATGATGCTTCTAGAATCAACTGGTGACTTGTAGTGATTTTTTGATCATTTCAAGCCGTATTTTCCCCCCCACCACCTTCACCGATTTGGCCCAAATGCAATACCGACCGGTGTCTTATGACTACTGATTTTTTTAGATAAAGCGTGTTCCGCTAAATTAATTTCTACGAGAGTTATCGTGCTAACAAGACCACACACTTACTTCCACCCTGGGGGCACCACCCCCTCCCCCTCGACTTTTTCAAAAAATTAAAATGGGAATCAAAGGCTAGTCCAACATGGAGTACACGTACCGAATATGATGCTTCTAGAATGAACTGGTAATTTTTAGTGATTTTTTTACCATTTCAACTCCTATTTTCCCCCCTCCACCTTGACCGATTTGGCCCAAATGCAATACCGACCGGGATCTTATGACTACTGATTTTTTAGATAAAGCGCGTTCTGCTAAATTAATTTCTACGAGAGTTATCGTGCTAACAAGACCACACACTTACTTCCACCCCGGGGGCACCACCCCCTCCCCCTTGACTTTTTCAAAAAATTAAAATGGGAATCAAAGGCTAGTCTAACATGGAGTATACGTACCGAATATGATGCTTCTAGAATCAACTTGTGATTTTTAGTGATTTTTTGACGACTTCAAGCCCGATTTTCCCCCCCTCCACCTTGACCGATTTGGCCCAAATGCAATACCGACCGGTGTCTTATGACTACTGATTTTTGTGCCAAAGCGCGTTCCGCTAAACTAATTTCTTCGAGAGTTATCGTGCTAACAAGAAAACGGCCATAATATTATATATATATATGAATTCCGGAGACCACTGAATTCGTGTTCTAGAGGTTCTGAAACGTGAAAAAAACATGACATGACCCATGTTTGCCACCATCACGACGAGACCAATAGTGCATTTTTCTGAATGAAATGCACTAAAATTCTCCCTAGAAAATTACGACCCATGCAACTTCCTAATGAGGAACTAACATAATTTTTGAAATTCACGCCAATGTTAGTATTTGCTACCCAAATTGACTACGTGAAGTTATTTTCACCCAATAACTTTTATTTTATTTTAAATGATTTTTCGAAAGTCAAGAAAATTTGCCCCTTTTTGAAACGACTGCAATTTGCGCGGGAATCTCAACTGCCTAATTGCGTCATTTCCCTGAAGTTTTTATACCGTGGTGGTAAGGTCGAGGTGGAAAAAAGACCGATGGGTTCACATTCTTTGTTGTAAACTCGTGATTGTGACTTAATTTGGCTATTTGGTGTCAAATA
Source organism: Corythucha ciliata (assembly GCA_038030265.1). Lineage (NCBI taxonomy): Eukaryota > Metazoa > Arthropoda > Insecta > Hemiptera > Tingidae > Corythucha > Corythucha ciliata. Next base: position 28,877,001 of record CM075943.1, read on the forward strand.
TTTTGTTTGTTTTCCCGAAATGTCGGTCAGGAAATATTTTAAAAAAGCGAAGATATCTTTTAAGAGGCAATGAGTGATAAAGCTGACAACAACTACAAAACTGATTACGTCAAGAGGCAGCGATCACACCAGAGCGAGTCATTCATTTGCCGCGTATTTGGGCAGTGAAAATTAACGATTCTGTTTTAAACAACATCAGTGATACCCACGTTGATGAATTTTATGACTAAATCATTGAATTATTAACTATTTCAGTATTATGAGTAGGTCCTCATCAGAGAACATAAGCGGATAGTGCCCAGTGACGACACGAGTCACCAACCAATCACAAACGTTTAAACTCGCATAAAAAATTGGGTATTTTAATAATTGAATAACAAATAAGTTTAGCACTTTTAGTACCCAAATTTCATATTTTATGTTTAATTAAGCATAATAGGTCACCAAAAAAATACTTTTGAGGAAAAATTAAACATCATGTTAGTTCCTCATTACGAATGAAAATCGCCATTTTCATTCATAAACAGATGAGCATAATGAGGAAGGAACACATTTTCCAAAATCATGCTGTTGTGATAGCTTGGGTACTAAAACTCATGAAAACACGATCCGTTCAAATAAAATCAGGCCCTATATTTTTTTTATTAATTTTTAAAACTATTGGGTTGCGGGACCCATTTTAAATAGGACTGTGGAGGAGTGAGGAGAGATGCGTTGCGTGGCAACGAGAACAACCCCTGCAGGAACAGGAAACAAAATGCAATAGCTATCCGAAGCGCATCTTGGTGACAAATTTAGGCAAAACTTTTCATGTCTAGGCATGAAAATCAGATTTTTTTCATACATGACTCCAAAGCTCGACTTTGCGGGCTGAAAAGGAGCGAGAAAGTAGGTGTTTTCCCGGCTAGCCCGGCAAAGTACCGATTTTTTGTTCTTCACTTGTTTTTATTAAATCATCTGGAGGTTCTCCCTTCTTTTTTTACTGAAGCCCCCGAACAGAACGATCCAAATGAGAATACACTGCAATAGAACAACATACAATTTATTATTTTGCTTAAACATACAATATATTATTTTGCTTAAAAGGGAACCGTAGCATTTGTGTGTAAATATGATTGCAGAAACGTTTATAAGTTGTACATTAAATAAATGCGTTTAAAAAAAAAAAAAAAAAAATAATTTAATTGGGAAGTGCATTAAATGTTGCATTATTAAAAGTGCAGTGTATAAACGATATGCCTGAAAAAAAATCTCTTTATTAATAGGAGATCTGAATACCTCATCAAATAATAGTATATTATATACCTAGGAGCTAAAGTGGTCCTTTTCAAGACGAGAGGAGAGATGGCCAGCCGAGGTGAAACCGAGGCTTGCCACTCCTCGAGGCTTGAAAAGGCACTTTAGCTTCGTGGTTTATATACTATTTTTTATTCTGCACGACTATTGATGTTAATAGGTAATTATTAATTCAATTCGAAGGTAACGAATAAATGCACGCAAAATCACAGTTCAAAGAAATTACTAATTTTTTATATTTATATGGAACACAGGATTGGCCATTTGGCAATTTAAAAAAGTTAACCCGTGCTTGGATAACTGGTCTTGACGGATTTCAGTCGATATATGGTCGTGCTTGGACCGTGACCCGAATCCAGGGCATCGTTCGAAGGGCAAGACAGGCACTCACGTGAAGCAGAAGCAGATAACCCGAACTGAATCTTCCTTTTCCCATCTTTTTTGCAGTTTGGTATGAAGCGCCCTACCGGTGAGCGGGTGAAGCACAGTCCGTGAAAGTACTTTTAGAGCCTCGGAGCTAAAAAGTGCTTTAGCTCCTAGGCTTGAAAATGTTTAGATCCTAGGCAAGAAAAGAGACACTTTTGAGACTCAAATGCGGCTGTAAAATTCAGTTTTAACCTCGTGTAGAATAAAAATTTGGTTACGGCCCTGCCGGACTTCATTTGTTAACCCCTTCCTACTCTATAAGGCCTATGACATACTGGGCGGTTTGCCGCGAGCGGGAAACCGCGCGCGGTTTTTTCCCGCGCCGCTCAGTATGTCACCTAGTTGCGGTTCCCGCGAAGTAGTGAGGAGAGAGTAGAGAGGAATGACCTAGAGAGAAAATTATTTCTCCACGAGTCCTCGTAACACTAAACACTAAAATCGTAACACTAATCACTAAAAAAATAAAAATGAAGGATATCTCACTTCACGCGTACTACAAATATGTAATGTGGAAAATACAGGGTACTAGGTATTCTTATGTGTTTATCCCAAATTTTACTTTCGAAATTCGCCAATCAAACCTTATGTCTTTATTAATAATTAAAGCAAAAATGAATAAATAAATATTTAATAAAAATCACAACTTTTCCTCGAACAATTAACAGAAAAAAGAACCCAGACACTAAAACCGCGTGCGGGAAACCGCCCCAGTATGTCATTGCTCATAGACGGGTCCTTGCTCTCCTCTAAAAAAGGCACCGCTCGACCGCCGCGGGAAGTAAAAACCCGCTGGCATGTCGCGGGAGAAAAAATACCGCGGCGCGGCAAGAAACCACAGCTAGGCGCGGTTTCTTCAGTATGTCATCTCTCATCGAAACTCCACTGTTTGCGGGAAACCGCCGCGGCAAACCGCCCAGTTTGTCATAGGCCTAATGGACAGTTGCATGGAGAAGGAAAAGAGAGGAGGGAGCATAAGTTGAAAAGGGTGACGCCGATTTTCGCCATATTGGTGGTCCCTCGGCCTTGATATTTAAGATATAGATAACAGAGCAGCAGTCGTGATAAAGTAGTCCTCAGCACAAATCCTGATGCGTTCCGGGACTACCAATGTGGCGTATGTTGGCTTCACCCCGTTAACTTGATTTTACATATATCGCTCCCTCCTCTCTCTTCATACCTCCATGGACAGTTGCACCTCGCACTCATGAACAATCACTCGCGGCTTTCAAATTCCTCTGTCTTTCATTTTTTGCACACCTACTTATTTGAGGATTTGATTTAAAATTGATTAATTTCGCTTCATGTATGAAAAAAAATAGTATGTGCACCTCGCTGAGAAAGTGGTTTGCCGGCCTCGAGTTTGGCCGGCCTCGCCTTCGGCTCGCCCGTCCAACCTCTCTCGGCCCGGCAAACACCCACTTTCTCGGCTAGGTACACAATATACTATTTCATGACAGTTGCGAGTCATGAAAGCACACGTTTTCACATCGAGTAGGATAAAAAATTAATTTTAACGCATAATAAGTATTAATTACCTCCCTCCTCTCTACAACCCGGATAGATTAACTTACAATTTCAGAAAAATACCACTATTCAAGGCCTATACGCGTCTGCTTTGAAAGGAAATGAATTGCGAAGTGTAGGATTTCAAGTTCGTTAGGTTTTTCGAAATTAATTACTAATTTTTTATATTTATATGGAACACAGGATTGGCCATTTGGCAATTTAAAAAAGTTAACCCGTGCTTGGATAACTGGTCTTGACGGATTTCAGTCGATATATGGTCGTGCTTGGACCGTGACCCGAATCCAGGGCATCGTTCGAAGGCAAGACAGGCACTCACGTGAAGCAGAAGCAGATAACCGAACTGAATCTTCCTTTTCCCATCTTTTTTGCAGTTTGGTATGAAGCGCCCTACCGTGAGCGGGTGAAGCACAGTCCGTGAAAGTACTTTTAGAGCCTCGGAGCTAAAAAGTGCTTTAGCTCCTAGGCTTGAAAATGTTTAGATCCTAGGCAAGAAAAGAGACACTTTTGAGACTCAAATGCGGCTGTAAAATTCAGTTTTAACCTCGTGTAGAATAAAAATTTGGTTACGGCCCTGCCGGACTTCATTTGTTAACCCCTTCCTACTCTATAAGGCCTATGACATACTGGGCGGTTTGCCGCGAGCGGGAAACCGCGCGCGGTTTTTTCCCGCGCCGCTCAGTATGTCACCTAGTTGCGGTTCCCGCGAAGTAGTGAGGAGAGAGTAGAGAGGAATGACCTAGAGAGAAAATTATTTCTCCACGAGTCCTCGTAACACTAAACACTAAAATCGTAACACTAATCACTAAAAAAATAAAAATGAAGGATATCTCACTTCACGCGTACTACAAATATGTAATGTGGAAAATACAGGGTACTAGGTATTCTTATGTGTTTATCCCAAATTTTACTTTCGAAATTCGCCAATCAAACCTTATGTCTTTATTAATAATTAAAGCAAAAATGAATAAATAAATATTTAATAAAAATCACAACTTTTCCTCGAACAATTAACAGAAAAAAGAACCCAGACACTAAAACCGCGTGCGGGAAACCGCCCCAGTATGTCATTGCTCATAGACGGGCCCTTGCTCTCCTCTAAAAAAGGCACCGCTCGACCGCCGCGGGAAGTAAAAACCCGCTGGCATGTCGCGGGAGAAAAAATACCGCGGCGCGGTTTCTTCAGTATGTCATCTCTCATCGAAACTCCACTGTTTGCGGGAAACCGCCGCGGCAAACCTCCCAGTTTGTCATAGGCCTAATGGACAGTTGCATGGAGAAGGAAAAGAGAGGAGGGAGCATAAGTTGAAAAGGGTGACGCCGATTTTCGCCATATTGGTGGTCCCTCGGCCTTGATATTTAAGATATAGATAACAGAGCAGCAGTCGTGATAAAGTAGTCCTCAGCACAAATCCTGATGCGTTCCGGGACTACCAATGTGGCGTATGTTGGCTTCACCCCGTTAACTTGATTTTACATATATCGCTCCCTCCTCTCTCTTCATACCTCCATGGACAGTTGCACCTCGCACTCATGAACAATCACTCGCGGCTTTCAAATTCCTCTGTCTTTCATTTTTTGCACACCTACTTATTTGAGGATTTGATTTAAAATTGATTAATTTCGCTTCATGTATGAAAAAAAATAGTATGTGCACCTCGCTGAGAAAGTGGTTTGCCGGCCTCGAGTTTGGCCGGCCTCGCCTTCGGCTCGCCCGTCCAACCTCTCTCGGCCCGGCAAACACCCACTTTCTCGGCTAGGTACACAATATACTATTTCATGACAGTTGCGAGTCATGAAAGCACGCGTTTTCACATCGAGTAGGATAAAAAATTAATTTTAACGCATAATAAGTATTAATTACCTCCCTCCCTCTCTACAACCCGGATAGGTTAACCTACAATTTCAGAAAAATACCACTATTCAAGGCCTATACGCGTCTGCTTTGAAAGGAAATGAATTGCGAAGTGTAGGATTTCAAGTTCGTTAGGTTTTTCGAAATTAATTACTTCTTTGTTTTATTTATCAATTATTTGACTAATTTGGTAGGGATTCGACTCAAGACATTTTCAGATGAAATCGAACTCCTGATGGTTCGGTCATACTGGCGGACCCACCGCTTTGTCCGGAACCGACTACGGTCATATTGGTGGCCCACCAATTTGTCCGAAGGAGTCTCCGGACATTCTGGTGGCTTCACCCACCAATATGACCGCCCACCAATATGACCGAAGTGTTTCGGACAAATTGGTGGGTGAGGGAATTTTTCCCATCCACCAATATGACCGCCCACCAATATGACCGAAGTGTTTCGGACAAATTGGTGGGTGAGGGAATTTTTCCCATCCACCAATATGACCGCCCACCAATTTGTCCGATACACAACGCACATATTCGTGCGTGAGGGAATTCTTTCCATTACCGCACCCACCAATTTGTCCGCCCACCAATATGTTCGGACCCCAAGCACTTAACTACGACACGAGTCACAGACCGGTAACAAGATGTGGGATTTCTATGGAACATTACCGTGTCCGATCCCTATAGTAATTAGGGAGATTTTGAAAGACGTAAAAAAGAAAAACGTTCACGTCTTTTTGAAATTCTACCAATCAGCTGATCCATACCCTAGCAACCGTCAGATGTTTTTACTTCATTCAAAATCTTACTATTATAAACAATAAACTCAATGAGGCATATGAATAGAAAGGAGCATGACTTATTCTTGCTTTAATTTGCTCAAGCATATATAGTTATCAATTTATGAAATGATATCACCAATTTCATTCATAAACTGACAAGCATATGGTCAAAACAATTAAAGTATAAGGTCATGCTCTTTTTTATTCATATGGCTCATTGAGTTTATTGTTTATAATGACTATATCTTGTGATAAATAGACAATAACAGTAATTTTATAAGGGGGATCCATCTGAGGTCAAATTTTGTTACATTTCCAAGACGTTTGACTTCGTCGACCACCGGCGAATACTTCTGGATATAGTAGGGTGTTTGGGGGTAAGGGGAGTGGCTCAGCAGCTCCTAGCAAGCTACTTAGACGGAACAATTCAGCGTGTGGAAATAAACCATGAATTTCTCAAGAATATAGTGTTAATTGTGGAGTTCCTCAGGGGTCGATCCTTGGCCATCTTCTTAACTTGATGTATGTGAATGACATACCACAACCACGTAATGGAGACATCTTGCTGTTCGCGGGCCGAACGACGTTTTTGTCTCTATTCGGCACCTAATAGAAACCTCATAGAACCGATTGTTCCCTCGAAACGAATAGGTTTTAATTTTTTCAATCACGCGGAACAGAAAGCAATTTGAGCCCTTCAAACCTGTCCGGTTTAGTTTCGGTTCGGTTTCAGTTTCTAAAAGCAACTTATAGGTAGCGAGTTGTATTTTCATGGGAGAAAACCGTATGAAACCCCAAGCAAGGCCGGTGCAAGTGGGAAACCGGCCTTAAAAGTACGCTAATTGATGTTCTTTTTTGTAGAGGCAATAACTACTGATACAGCAAGGTACAAGTACTGGGGAATTGATTTATTCGCAAAATTATGAATTTTGAAGCTTTGCCTCACAAAATTTCTTTATGTATGGGTCAAAACCAGCCCCATGCAGCCCCATGAAATATGATATTTTGGGTCGGGAAATTTGTTTCAACTCTCCAACCCTCCAAAATTGCACAAAATTTGATTTTTAATAAGGCAACCCCGTAACATTTTATTTTTCAGGGAGCCCACCCCGTGAATTGAGTGAGCCAACTTCTCAAAATTTTAGTTTTAAAGGAGTCCACCACTTCAAATTGGTTTTTCGAGAGTCTCGAACCCACGAAATTGCTTTCTCGGGGGACCCAACCCTGCTAAATTTGTTTTAAATGGGCCATCCCTGAGGAATGTTGTTTTTGAAAGGAGTCAGACCCGTGATATTGCACTTTAAACCCAACGGTGAGAAATTAATAGGGAGTTATTGCATAACCGTCTGACGGTTAACATTAACGCTTACGTGACGTCACATAAGCGTAGCTGTTTGTGGTGGAAAAAGAGTTTTACGCAACTCCTTTGCCAGCTATCTATGCCAGCATGGATAGCTGGCATAGATGCACTTATTTGCTTCAAATAAATTAGTAACAAAACACCTCCTCACACTGGTCTTTAAACGTTTGTGATTAACGCTTAAACTCCCTATTATTTATGTAGTAGCGAAGCTAACGAAATTAATTTTGGGTGGTGAACCTTTTTAGAGGGGCTGGGTTTTAATAACACAATTCTTTTTGTGAAATTCTGGTTTTCATGTAGCCAGCCCCATAAAAGTTTTTTTTTTTTATGGAGCCAGCCCTACGAAGTTCGTTTTGAACATGACGACTTCCCGATATATTGCTTTTCAATCGGTCAGCAGCGCGATGTTTAGTTTTTAATGCAGCGAAATCCGTGAACTTGGTTTTTTGGACAGGAGAGCTCCGCAAAAATGGTTTTTAATGGGCCAACCCTGCGAGATTTTATTTTAGAAAAGTTCTGAAAATTGCTCTTTGGGCAACATTTGTTTTTGAAACAGCAAAATCCATACGAAATGGTTTTGTGCGGGCCATTGCCGGAAAAGATTGGGTTATATTGAACGAGCCAACTCCACGAAATTTCTTTTTGAATGGGACAGACCTGCGAACTTTTGGTTTTGAAAGGAACCAGATCACCGAAATTTCTCTTTGAAATGAACTATTATAGAAATCTCAAATGTGGAAAAAAAGGAAATGTGAAAGTGGGTTTTTTAATAGGGAGGCAACCCCGCAAAATTGAGTTCCGAATAGCAGCCAAAATTGCAGTGGCCAAAGAGCAGAGATTTGAAACCTAAATAGCCAGTGAATCACACATTTCTGGTGAAACTGCTTATTTGTCGGGACAAAGAGCAGGAATTAAGAGTTTCGGTTCACAATTTCCGCGGAATTTGGAATTTTCGGGCCCCTTCTTTTTAATAGCTAGCAAAGCACCCAAGGTGCTATACGGTAACAAATCTTGACAATTAGCCGCTAACATCTTTCGGACCTAAATATCCGCAAAATTGTAAGTTTTTTATCTTTATTTGTGCGAAATCGCGAAGTTTCGTGCCTTTTGTTTTTAGTTGTCATGGGACCCGGGCTGTCCGGTCACCCCGACAGCACCCAAAGCCTGACGAATAGACTCGACTTTGCAAAACATGGAGCTAAATTTACGAGACAAACGGATTTTCCTGGTATACTATCCGCAAAAATGGAATGTCTCCTGCGGCTGAATTTCCGCGAAATTAATAGTTTCTTTGCTGAATATCGGAAAAATTGGAAGTGGAAGTTTGGGATGCAAAAATGGCAGTTTCATAGCTCAATATCCGCGACGGGGCAATTCTTTTCCACCCGTCTTCTCTATTAACATATGATTTAATTCAGAGTAGACGGTTGGAAATGAACTACCCAAATGCGGAATTTTGTGCAAATGGGAAACGCTGTAAAACTCAATTCATAGACATGCTTCAGCGCGCATGACTACTCGTGATCATAGTGAAACTAGAAATGGAGAGATTTTCAACATTTTTATCTCTCCACAATTTTTATTGTAATCGAATCGATTTCGACCTGACTAGGTCATCCTCAGGGTTTCTTCAATTAAGAGATCCGAGAGGTAGTCATACACTTTTCATGCGAAAGTCACATTCGTTACTAAAAATGGAACAATTTCTGTGGGGCGAGGGCATAAAATATGTAGCAGTTTTTCCACCGAACAGTCCGGACTTCCTGCTTCCCTTTTTCCTAGCTTTCCTTTTTTGTAGCTATAGTTTTGGTTTCAGTGGGTGAAATGACCAGGTTTGGGGAACCATCAGGTTAGGGAGCTACCAAAACCAACAAAAGACAATGTTTCAAAGCGGATAAATCATTAACTTTTTTATTATAATAATTATTATTTGAATAAGGAAGCCGGGCCTGGTAACAAAAGTTAAACCTTTTTTCTAATATGTTTAACAATAAATTGCATTTCCTTTTTCGTATAAAAAAAATAACAAACTATGAGGAATAGAAATATTGCACAACACAGCGGAAATTAAAAATTACGAATGAAGCCTAAAAGCTGATTAACTTATGGATGAAAAGGGCAAAGGGATAAAACTTGGTTCTCGAAAAGAGGCGTTTCCAACTGATATGTTCACTTCTTGGATGAAAATAATAAATTTATACATACACAATTCTAAAAGCTATAAATAAACGAATTTACATAAAAGGTACAAACAAATACGAATAAATGAGATTCGCTCTAAATCTCAACAGAGCATAGTAATAAAAAAAAGCTAATAACGATAAATAAGTTGTTCTTTTTTAATAGAGAGCTTAAGCTAATATTACGAAAATAAGAGGAATTAACGCTTTTTAATAAATCACAGTTTATAAAGGCTCCATCATCTTCACATCAGTCAAGTTTTTCCTTATCCTGCAGTCCAGACTTCTTAAAGACGATATCAAGGCACAATTGGTATATGCTCGATTTCAATACACGAAAGTAAAAATAATAACGTGCAATTTTTTACGAAAAAACTACATAACAAAAATTTAAATGCTTCGTTTTAACGATGTAACAGTAACAAAAATATTTCTTTTTATTAACAATTCACAATTTATACATCGATAAGTGTAATCGGAATAAAGTGATGCGGTTTTATTTTAGTTTAAAGGCGAGATTCCGCCACATTGTTTTCGAACTCGCCATTGAGCCTAGGTCATATCGAGTCAAGTCCTCCGCCGGCTAGTTTAGTTGCGTAAAGGTGGAGAACCTGTAGTGGGAGGGGTACGGTGGTCGTTATTTGCGTTGAAAAACATTCACGCCGTTAATTTATTTTTACCTGATAAATAAACAGATACTGTTGACTCGTCTGCACTGCGCCCGCACGGTCGCGTCGAATATTGTACACGGTTTTAGGAATGTCGACGGTTCGTGTCGTTTCGTAGTCACGTATCGCCGTGTCAATAGCAATGACGGTACCAGTTCGACCTGTACCGGGTGAACAGTGAACGACAACAGGTGGTCCCGCCTTTGAATAGGAACGGGCTTCGATTAGAAAAGCAATCATGGACGAGCAATCGTCGGGAACGCCGCGCGTGGGCCAGCCCGAGTACCATAGGTGGGTCACTTCTCGCCACA